>CM076580.1:1674763712-1675963712 GCA_034641835.2 Pinus albicaulis
TTATTAAGTTCAAATCTATTGAACTAAGAGGAATCAAGATTTGAGGAAAAGTTTGTACATATGATCAATGGTTAAAACATTTCAATAGTGTGTTGCATAGTATCTACAACAAGACATATAATTCCTTTAATTTTCAACAGGAAATTGATATATGACATATTTCACACTTGGAAGGGGATCAAAATTTGAAAAAAAAATATACCTCTAAATATTTGATCCATCTTAACCCATAATAAATCCCAAAGTTAAAATAAATCCACATTCAATAATTTTCATGATAAACTACATTAAACCATAATATTTAATTTGACTCTCTAGTTTTTACTTCAAATAATTAAACCAATTCTTTATATAATAACCTTGTCTTATTTTTAATTTATTGATCTAAATTAATAAAGCACCAAAAACCAAAAATATAATAATTTTAATATATCTTATTTTTTAAAAAAAATGTTTAAATACATTTATATATTGAAAAAATCATCATTAAATTTAAATTAAAAAAAAAAAATCAACATCCTCTTTGTCGCGTAAAATCCTTAATTCTTAATCAGCAGATACATTATCCATTTTCTGAAATGTGATACCTCGTCTGTTCTTTTCAATCAAAATCCTATTCACATTTTATTGTTAAATGGCATTTACATGTGCCAGGTTCGCATCTTTATTTGAGCTCTTTTTTTTTTTTATCCAAAGAGAAAAAAACGTTGTGTATAAAGTATATATCATTTTATAGGTTTTCTTTCGTGGCTGTTTCATATACAATGGAGAAAGCTAATATCTTTGGGGAATTTATCTATTGGATTTTGAATTAAACTTTTAGATTGATTTGGTGGAGAGTGATATTATAAAAAGTTGTTTTTAGTATGATTTTTTAAAGATTTTTTTTGGATTTTACTTATTTAGTTTCTTTAAAATCTGACAAAAATTTATTGAAAACAAAAATTTGATGAGTAACTTGCACAATCAAATATTTTTTTACAATACTAAATCTATATTTATAATTAAAAAAACTATAATTAAAAAAACTAATTTAAATAATAAAAACTAAAATTTTATCTCAATTTTTTTCACCAAATTCAACCATCAAAAACTCCAAAACAAAGACTACTCCATATCATAAAGTGGCCCTATTGTCTGAAAGAAATGTAGACCATCATGACTTTGTACATAAAATCCAACTAATGCAGAGAGCCCCAGCGACTGATCTTAAATACGTTCATTCATCTTATCCTTGCAGCCGCCATGAAAATAATAGCGCTACGTCTCAGAACAAATACATGGCTATAAATTAATCACGATACACACATAGTTTTAAATAGAAGAGAATTGTACCGAGTGAAATATATTTGAACAGGGGTTTTATCCATTTCCGAGTGAAATATATTTGAACAGGGGTTTTTATCCATTTCTGTATGGAACAGGGGTTTTATCCATTTCCGAATCTAACTGAGTTGCTCGAAAAATTCTATCAAAGTTTTGATAGGATGATTTCTTTAAATTGCTGGAACACAGGATTTTGACAGCTAAAAGGTAGTTTGCAACTCCGATTATAGCATTATTTTGTATCGTTTCCCCTCTCAAATAAGAAGAGTTTTTGTTGGACAGGGAGGTATATACTGTTGCTGGTATCTGGAACTTTTCATTTTTACATTTAATTTACAAACATTGTTTTGAATATAATTATTTTATTTTATTTATATAAATTTAACATAAAATTATATTTTTATTATTAAATAAAAATAATATTTTTACTCTATCTTTATTATTATTAGACATTATGATGATAATGCCATCCATTTAACTTGATTTTTCTAATATCTCGGGATACATTTATATTTTAATTTTTAGCTCTTATAACCATAGATTCTTCCATTTCTTGAATAATGTATTATAGACTTAAACCTCTATTTGACATTAACAAGTTAATTTCTACAATTAGTAAAAAAGGTTAATTTCTACAATGCAGCCAAAGTAGTTTTCTTATTTATTGAATGATGAACCAAAAAAATATTTTTTAATTTGAGACTCTCAAGTCTACTTTCAACACAATGGGGGACAATTGTTACTTGGGCATTGAGAAATTTATGTAACATAATAATTTTGGTATGCTTAAAATCCTTCTAAGTTATAACTTGTAACTTGCCCTAATAGTGTGACTATAGCCAATCAATGGTTATAATTTTTTTTAAGCTTTTATTGTCTTTTTTATGTTAACTATTAATACTAATCTATGATGATTTCGACTTCATATTATTATTTTCCTTACTATTAACCAATTTGATTCTTTGTGTTAGTATATCACCTCACTAATAACTAAAATCAACAAAGTGTTACAATTCATAAGATTGAAAAGCCCATGTAATCATGGGATTAAGTTAACTAGGTTTATCCATATTCTATACTCTATGTCATTTGGACCCAATTAGTGTACATTCTAGTCAACCTGATTTTAGGATTGGAAAGGTCAATTACCTTCCATGATAATGTGTAAAGGAAATTAATAAGTATGATTCATTTAAAACATTCAATAATTTAAACGTATATAAATATATGTATTTTAGGATTGAAGGGTTCAATTATCTTCAATGATAATGTTTATTGCCAATTAATAAGTATAAATAACATGTATAAATGTGTGTTGTTGCACTTGTAAATAGTCTTATAAGTTGGATTGTAATTTTTGTGAGATCAAGTTTAGTATAGCTTGAGTTGTAAAAAAAATTCACAAAATTACATTTTAATTCTTATAATCTTTTGTAACTAATTCTTTTGTATCCATGATTGATGTGATTTATGTGCAATCAAACAATTTTGGAAAATATGGTTTGTCTCTTTAGTTAAATTGTTCATTATTACCAATTTATTGTGTCTAGAGGCGCAATCTATAACCCAGTATGACCTTGATGTCAAGTATGTCACTTACCCAAAAAATTATAATGTCAGCCGAAGCATTATTTATATAATTTGAATGGATAGTAAATTATGTCACCCATTTAATAATTGCTTTATTATATATGTGAATTTGCATGGATCATAAATTTACCTTGAACAAAAAAAAATTACCACATTGAATTTCCAAATTAAGTAAAATTTTAAACATCTTTACTCTTTACTAAACTCAATACCATTTCCTAAATCAAAGGAAAAGAGTTAATTCAACACAAACAATCAAAATACAAAGTATTTTAATATTTCTTTTCACTAAATATTTGTAAAATAAATCTTTAAAAATAAAACCAATGTTCTATGGATAAATTAAAATCTTTAAAGATATAAATATTTACCCATCAAAATTGCAATATTTCAAAATTTAAATAAATAAATATCTAAATAAACCAGAGGTATGGTAAATAAATAAAATGTATTTTTATACTTACTCCAGAGCTATGGTAAATAAATAAAAATATATATAAACTAGATGTATGGTAAATAAATAAAAGCTTCTTTTTATATTTATTCCATAGACTTTTTTATATTTAAAAAAACTCAAAAATGAGGTTTTATTTAGATGAAGCCTATGGGATAAATACCATGGGACAAATTAAGTTTGATACCATGGGGTAAAACCATGGGACAAATACCATATTTATAAAAGAAGTATGGTAAATAAATAAATACAAAAAAAGTACAAAAATATATGGTAAATATATAAATATAAAAGAGGTATAAAGAGGTAAGATAAATAAATAAAAATATATCAAATATGATTATAAATAAAAAAACTAATTATATAACAAGCCTATGGGCCAAATACCATAGTAAATAAAAGACGCATCATAAATAAATACAAATATAAATAAACCAGAGGTATGGTAAGTAAATAAAACCTCTTTTCATATTTACTCCATAATTTGCTTTATATTTACGAACATTCAAAAAATAGGTTTTATTTAGGCGAATTCTATGGTCCAAATACCATGGGCTAAATTATTATTAATACCATGCAGAAAAACATTATTAAACCTAATATAATATTAAAAGATTAATATTATTATTATTATTATTATTAAATCTAATAATCATATTAATATATTATAATTTTAATATTATTAAATTTAATAACTTTCAATTAATACAATATTAAATTTATTATATTATAATATATATATAAATGTATCATGATATATGTTAAATCTAGATATATATGGGAGGGAAGAACAAAGATATAGAGTGATAGAGGTGGAGATATAG
Organism: Pinus albicaulis; assembly: GCA_034641835.2. NCBI lineage: Eukaryota > Viridiplantae > Streptophyta > Pinopsida > Pinales > Pinaceae > Pinus > Pinus albicaulis. The sequence goes on from CM076580.1 coordinate 1,674,767,907, forward strand.
GGAGATTGACAAGGGAGAGATGGAGATAAACTAAAGGAAAGGGGAGAGGAGGAATGAAGAGTGAGAGAGGGAGACACAAATATGGAGGGGGGAGAGAGATAAGGAGAGGGGGAGGGAGATAGTGATAGGATTAGAGGAGATAGTGATGGCAGAAGAGAGAGGGGGGTAAGAGATAAAGGGAGAGAGAGATGGCGGAAGAGAGAGATGGTGGAAGAGAGAGAAAGGGAGAGATAGGAAGGACCAAAGAGAGGACATAAGAGAGGGAGAGATAGGAAGGACCAGAGAGAGGACATGAGAGAGGGAGGGATAGAGAGATGAAGTTGGAGGGGGAGAGAGGGAGGGGAGAATAAATATATATAGAGAGAGAGAGGTAGTGGGAAGGGAGAGATGGAGAGAGAGTGTGTATGTTTGGGGGTGAGATAGAGAGACAAAGTAGGATGTATGGAGACAAGGGGGGAGAGAAGGAGAGAGGGAGGGTTATAGTAATTTAGTTGCAGGGAGAGAGGGGCGGGGAGAGAGAGAGAGAGAGAGAGAGAGAGATGGGGAAGAGAGAGGAAGAGAGAGGATGTGAGAGAGTATAGAGAGGGAGGGAAAGAGATATGTACTTGGGGGAGAGAGAGGGAGGTAAGAAGAAAGACATAGAGAGATAAAGGTGGAGAGAGAGAGAGAGAGTGAGTGATAAGGAAGATGGGCAGAGAGGGACAGAGGATAGAAGGAGGAAAGAGAGATATTAGCGGGGGAGAGGGAGAGAAGGGGGATATATAGATATAGATGGAAGGTGAGGAGAGGGAAGAAGAGGGAGATGGGGAGAGGGAGGGAGTGACAAAGAGATTGATAGATATGGAGTGCAAAAGCATGTGTGTTCAGGGGGGTGAGATAGAAAGACAAAAAAGAAGAGATGGAGGGGGATATAGATATGGATGGAGGGGGATATAGATATGGATGGAGGGGGGAGAGAGGGAAGAATATTTCTTGCACTAGATGGATTGATTTAAGTGGAGATGGTGATTTCTAATCCTATTTGATTATTTGCACTATATTCATTGATTTTAGTGTAGATATCTATTTCTAATGATATTTCATTACTTGCACTAGATGCATTGATTTCAATGTAGGTGGTGATTTCTAATACTATTTGATTGCTTGCACTGGATGTGTTTATTTCAATGTAGATGTTGGTTTATAATTATATTTGATTGCTTGCACTAGATGCATTGATTTCAATGTAGATGATTTATAATCTTATTTGATTATTTACACTAAATGCATTGATTTCAGGTTATTTTCTAATCTTATTTGATTATTTGCATTAAATGCATTGATTTCAGTATAGGTGGCGATTTCCAATACTATTTGATTGCTTACACTCGATGTGTTGATTTCAATGTATATGTTGATTTATAATTATATTTTATTGCTTGCACTAGATGCATTGATTTCAATGTAGATGATTTATAGTCCTATTTCATTGTTTGCACAAAATGCATTGATTTCATGTAGAAGTTATTTTCTAATCTTATTTCATTTCTTGCATTAAATGCATTGATTTCAATGTAGATGTTGATTTCTGATTTGATTTAATTGGATATATGATGCTACATTAATTTTAAAGTGATTGGATTAACAATATGCATTGATTTTAGTGTAAGCACAAAACGTTATTGACAATGCACATTGATTTTTGTGTTATAGTAATTTAACCTATTAATAATGCAAGGTATCATGTTTATTTAACCTATTAATATTGGATAGCAAGAGAGACAAGGTATCGTGTTTACTACAACAGCTCGAGCTAAAGATTTAAATGATTTACGATTTAAATTTTCTTTTTCACATAATCGATATGAAAATATGACAAAACTAACAAGGGTGATAATAATAATAGTAGAAGAGAATAGTTTGAGATTGATCACAAAGAATACTATTTGTAACATGAGTACGTTCTTATTATTCACATTTTCTATCTTTGAACATTATTATTGTCACTTTGCATTCAAAAAAATTATTTCATCATTTTTCATCATTAAAGTTATTAACAATATTTATCATCTCAACAAACTGAGGTAACTAAAAAAGTTTAAAATTAAAATGACCAAGTTAATCTCAAAAATATTTAGCATATTTAAAATTATTATATTAATATTTGATATATTTACATATTATTGATAAAACTAATCATATCTTCGATATATTTTCCTTGACAGCACACGAGTGAAACTAGCCTAGATCCATCTTAACTCTGGATCTATCAAGTGCCTAGAGGGGTCAAATCTCTCGAGGTGCAAACCTTTCCTCAAATTTTTCACTCAAAAAATAGGACCTCTAGAGATTTGATCCAAATAGGACCTCTAGAGATTTGATCCCTCTCGGTGCTTGATAGATCCAGAGTTAAGATGGATCTAGGCTGGTTTTTACCATACCTCTAGTTTATTTATAATTGTTTTTATTTAACATGGTATTTGGCCCATAGGCTTGATATATACTTAGATGTTGATTTCTAATCCTATTTGATATCTTTTTATGTATTTACCATACCACTTCTCTAAATATGGTATTTAGCCCATTGTATTAATAATAATTTGTCCCATAGTATTTGACCCATAGGCTTCACCTAAATAAATCCTCTTTTTTGAGTTCTCTTAAATATAAAGAGTGTTACGAAGTAAATATGAAAAGAGGTTTTATTTATTTACCATTACCTCTAGTTTATTTATATTTTTATTTATTTACCATACCTTTGGACTAAGTATCAAAAGAGGTTTTATTTATTTACCATATCTCTGGTTTATTTATATATTAATTATTACATCTATATTGATTACAATTGGGCTGACATTACAAATTTTTACATACAACATTTCTGACATTACATCTAACCCCTACACATCTAACCCATACTGGGTTGTAGAGCGCCTAGCCTCTCGGCAGAATCAACCTCCATTAGAAGCCAATGTGGTAAAAGTATTTTTCTCACTCTCAATCATAAATAAAATATCTCAGTGTGCACGTGATATCCTAAAATTTTATATAAGAATTAAAGTAATTAGAGGTAAAAAAAAAAAAAGTAAGATGTTTAAACCATATACTTCTCAAAAATATTTCAACACATAATTTTAAATAAACTATTTGAATATCTATCTTAATTAATTTATTTCAATATCAAAATAATACGTTAAACCAAAATATTTTAATGTTATATACAAATATTCAATGTTCAAAGAAAAAAAGTAATCCAAAGTTAAAAAAATAAAATAAAAAATATCAGGTTAATAAGAATAATAAGAGAGATGTGTAATTCATTCTAGCTCTTAATATAAATTTAACACGTGACATTTAAAAATATTCATAATAACAAAAAATTTCAATGTGGGCTCTCAATAAAATATTTTAATATCTGAGAATAAGTAATATTGGCTTATAGTTAAAAATATATTAATAACCAAAAAAACCATTTTAATGTGGAGAATATAGTCCATAGTTAAAATCTCTCATTGTACATGCTATGTAAAATATTTTAATGTCACAATTGTATATAATTAGGCCGATAAGCGTTTATTTTTAATAGATTCACCTGCCAATATCGCCAACCATTTTTAAGAGCTTGTGACATCTATCCAACATTTATGCCACTGTTTTACACCCATAAATTAGTTTCTTGCGGTTAAACCCATAAATTTCTTGTGGTAAGGGCAGCTCAGTGTTGCACATTTGTCTGTGCAACTGATCGATGCCATTGTTTTACACCCATAAAGTAATTGCTTTTGGTTACACCCATAAATTGATTGCGATAAGGGTGGCTTAGTGTCACGTGTCTATATGTGCAACAGATAAAGTATATTTTGATCGCTCTGCTTTATATATTTGTACCTACAATGCAATGTAATCCTCCCTGTCTCAATAAACCTCCCCCTATATTTTAGATTCTTCCTCTCCTTTGATTCTAGTATTCTGTCTACATGTTAACTGATACTCTATTCTCTGTACTGCTTGTATTTTGATATTGTGGTCTGCAATAGACATGATTGTGGATCTTTCCATTGCAACGGCAGCCAACACCATAACCATCGTGCTTATTAAGCCTTTCATTCAACGTATAGATAATGCTATTCACCTACTCGATTAAATCTGAAAATTTCTAGAAGCTTAGTTAAATCGAATTAAGATCCTCCTACTAAATATTTTCAATAAATTCCAATATCAATAAAGGATTCTTCCAGCAACGATGAACAATCGTTTGCAAGGGATAGAAAATTATGTTGTGAACACCAAAGATTTGATCGATCGATCACTAACGTCACAGAATTTCCTCAATTTCCTCCTCTGCAAGTCTAACCTCTCAAGGAAAATCAGAGAATGGAAGTTAAATTTTGAGAAGCTCTTTACAAAACTTCAAACCAAAATTTATGTGTTTTATAGTGCTCGAGGGATTGTTGCATTTGCACCGCATCAAACTAAGCTATTACTTCAAGATGCACCAGATCACGACTTTGTGGGTTTTGGGATTAAGTGTGTAGAGATACAACTAAAGAGTTAGCTTGCTCATGCTTGCCAAGTAGTTTAAATTGGTGTATGTGGATGGGAGGTGTTTGAAATACCACATTACTCAAAAAGGTTTGTAACTATTACAAAGTGAGTAGTTTTTTCGATGCAGTGATTTGGGTCACTATGTCTCAGTTTTCTATCATATATTTGCAAATTTGTATTGCTCAGACAATCAATTTAGACCTCATTGTTTTCCATTTTAATTCTAATCTGAGGAAGATGAAATTGTCACATCTCAAAATAAAGAAATTTCTCTCATTAGGGGAATTTTGAGGTCTAAAATGGGCATCCTAAGGAAATTTTAAAATAATAGTAGAAATAATAAAATAAGATTTGATTACATCATCAAATTTTAGAGGAAGAAAAGGAAAAACTATTTTTTCAACTCGTATTTTCAACTTATCTCCTTGTGGGTTTACTCAAATTTCGAGTGGAAACACTCGTTGAATGTAGAATTTGATTTCCCATCCAAGGAGTTCCCATCTTGCATACTTTTGATGGACGCTTCTACACGAAAAATGAGAAATACATCAAAAAAACATGTTTGTAAACATGTTTTTTTGATGTATTTCTCATTTTTCGTGTAGAAGCGTCCATCAAAAGTATGCAACATGGGTACTCCTTTGATAAGGAATTAAATTTTGCATCCAACGAGTACTCTCGCTCGAAAGTTGAGTAAAAATATAGAGAGATGAGTTGAAAATACAAGTCGAAAAAGTAGTTTTATTATTTTATTATTTTTTTAATATTTTTACTTTTTTAATCCAAAAATGGTGAATCATCTCCCATGGTTGACATCATCATCTTGAATCCTATTGGTTCTTATCGAGTTTATTTTTGCTGTTCATTTTTCTTAGGAGGCCCATTTTAGACCTCAAAATTCCCACAATGTAATTTTAGATGACATGTGGAATCCACTCAATCTGACACAATTAAGAGTAGAATCTGGAAATGACAAAGGAATCAAAGTTGTATTCTCTCATCGCAATGGTTATATGGTTCAAAAAATGAACACAAGAAAATTCATTTAATTAAAACCCCTATCCCTACAAGAAGCATGGGAGTTGTTTCACAATGTAGCTTTCAAAGAGGGCCATGTTCCTTATGATTTAGAGCATATTGGTTTGTAATTTTCCAAAAAATGTAAAGGTTTACCCTTAGCAATAAATGTAATTACCTCAACAATGATTAGCATCATGCGTGTAGATCAATGGAATCTTTCTTTAAGCCAGATGGAAACAGTGGATTTGAACTTTTTAAGTCCCCATACTCATGTTGAATATGATTTGTATCAAATATTGAGATAGAGCTATGATTGTTTGCCCAATGCTCAATTCAAGAATTTTTTTCTATATTGTGTTATGTTCCAGGAAGATAAAGAAATTGAGGTGGATAAGTTGGTTGTAATGTGGATTGCAGAACGAATTGTTGAAAGAGAAAGCCCAACAAATTTGATGGAGAGAGTGAAGAGTTATATAAACTTGATTGTAGATAATTTCTTATTTTAGGCAGCTGACTTTCCACAGACCCATATTTTTATTAAAAACCCACAATGTCCTCTATGACATGGTGATCTTCATTGGAGAGAAGTAATAAATGTTTGTTTAGGACAGGTCAAATACATGAATATTTTTCCTTGGAAATGAGGGAGGATTGTAAAAATATATCACTGTATGAGAATAATATTACACATATAGAGTCAAAAGGATTGAACTGTAAAAAACTGGAAGTCTAATATTGAGAGGAAATAGAGGAATAGAAAAGATTCCGAAAGAACTTTTGGCCATCTTTCCCTGCCTCATGGTGTTGGATTTATCTAAAACAAAGATAAAAACATTAGCAATATCACTGTGGCAACTCATACAACTGGAGTTTTTAGATTTAAGTTACACGAAAATTGAATAAATTCCAAAAGGTTAAAATACCTACATCAACATTAGTTTCTAGATCTTTGAGGATGTTCCAAAATGATATCACTTCCACTTCATATAAGAGAGAAAAGAGACACTAATAGGATTGTTAAATTGAAAATGTTGTACTTTGTTTCCATAATCAAGAAAGTAATAATTACTATATTAAATTTTAGTGTTTAGTCATTTCTTCAAGGGTAGAAAAGTAAACGTTGCCTCACATTATTAAATTATTCCTAATATGTATAAATATTTAATATATATATTAATTATTTTTATAATTAATAATTATTTGAAATAAAGTCATAATTTAGTTTGTTTTTGTGATTTTATTTTTTATTTTTTGATAATGTAATATGTATCATAAAGTTTTTTGATATATATAGATACTACTCTTTTTACTATTAGCAAGACTCAATAAAGAGTCAACATAGTTATAGTTAAGATAACTAGTACAAAGGGAGCTCTCGATAAAGCTTCATGTCACATTGAAAAATCAAGTTTAATTATATTCTTTGATTGAGATATCAAGTTTTAATTATAGCAAGTCTTGTTCCACCAAGAATTATGTCCATATCTTGACACCTCGACATAAGGTGAAGATTGCACACAATGTAATCATTGACTTTAACAAAATACCATTGAATGTAAACCCAAGTCTTGTTCCACATTTTGCTAAAAAGTTTAAGTTGGCCACTGTGTCCCTTACCAAGTTACAATATTTTGTTCAAATTCCTTCGAAAGTTATAATTTCTTGTTCAATTACCAGGGCCTTTGTTATCAAGGTGATCACTAATCACTATTCCTCTAGTGAGCCTTAAAACATCTATGTTACCCCACTACATTAGTGACTAAAATATTCTATTCAAACTTCAACATCTTTGACCAATTAAGTTTTCTCAAGTTTCATAGAAATATTTGTATTTTTATTTCTATGTCTACATGTTAAAAATTAAATTAATTACTAACATTGATTTTTTGTTTCAAACTTGAACATCTTGGACCAATCAATTTTTCTCAAGTTTATTAAAAATATCTGTACTTGTTAGCAAAAAAAAAATTCTGAAATTTAGTATAAATAATTGTATTTCTATTAGATGGGTTTATTCGATGTGTGCAAGTCAGGAATTAAATTAATTACTCAAAAAAAATACTTATATTACTCCATTACATCCTTGACCAAGTTACAATATTTTGTTCAAAATTCAACATCCTTGACCAACCTAATCCTATTTAAAGAAACCCACCCCAATTTCCTGAAGACACATTTCTCTTTCCATTGTTATCAATGAGCATGTGAATCTCAAACACTAATCAAACAACTAAAAGTTAATTACTGAAAAACTTTAACAATAATCTTTATTCTAACTCTTTTTAAAATATGCAAATACTAATCAAACAACTAAAAGTTAATCATTGAACAACTTTTATAATCGGCTTGTCTGTGGGGTCTTGGTTAAACGGTGATGAGGCGGGGTGTTATAGCACTCATCACGAGTTCGATTCCCTTCCGATCGGGGTGATGTATTTGGACATGTTGTTGAAGAAAAAAAAAAAAAGAGAAAAAAGAGAAAAAATGAAAGGTACTACCAAACTTACAAAAAAAAAACTTTTATAATCATCTTTATTCTAACTCTTTTTAAAATATTCTCTATAATAATCAAAAGTGATGCACAGTTGTACGTTGATAATTTGCAAAATCACTACCAAATTGAGAAGAAATGATTTTTATAACCAAAATGCTTAACCCAAACATAATGATTTTATGTTATATTTCATTCTTTGTCTTCATGGTATTTTATTATTTGCCTCTATCAGTTAACAATCATGAACAAAATTTTTAAAATAAATAAATAAATATACATACATTAAATTTAACAAGAATTTTAAAAAAAATTATGGAAAAATTACTATATTTTCATACAAAAATATTTGAAATGTTTTTTATAAATATATTTTCAATAATAATATAAATAAAATAAGTTTTATGCTACACTTACTTAAAAATCAAATATTCACCACAAAATAAAATAAAAATAAGATATTCACAACACTAACAAACTAAGATTTAAGTTTAAGGTGATGGTTTGTGAATGATGCATTGTTGGTGATTCAGACTCCTCTCTTTGGGGAGGAATCGACATCCATAATACAAAATAAAAAATAAAAAATTACATATTTCAATAGAAAATATAAAAATTAAAATTTCATATTTCCGATATAAAATATAAAAATAATTTTGAAGGAAAAATTTGCATGATATTGAATATGAGTTTTAAAGTATTCACATATTTCCTTGTTTGTTCAGGAAAAGGAGGCATCGCGAGGGTAAGTCACAGAAAACACCAGCCCGTCCATGAGTCCTCTATTTTTGGTTGAAGGGAATGTCTCCATGATTTATCTGAAAATTTATGAAATTGATTTTTTTTGGAATTGTGGTTTGTCTGATTAAGTCGATAGGCCTTTCTTTTGAATCAATGGACCTCTTGTTTTCATCTACCCATCTTGTTTCCATGCAAAATTTGTTCACAAATTTTTACGCCACCCTTCTACTATCCACTTGACACCTATGCGCACCATTTTTACAACAGAGTTCAAGGAGGATCCGAGAGATGAGAGTGTGCGTAGAAGACAAAATTATTAGGGAACTTATGCTTCCTGTTAAAGCTATGTTGAATGTCAGAGAATTATCATATAAATTATCTTAGCGGCTCAATCTTATTGTTGCCTCCACCACCACCTCCTCCACCTCCCTTTATGTTTAGTAGTAGCGGAGCAGTGAGAGTATATTCTAGAGAATTATGTGAGGAAGATGTGCAGTCACGAAAATTTTCGATGTCCACTGCTAGGCTTTGGAATCCAAGATTTCTCACCCAAAACTCGTGGTGCTGAGATCATGCAATGTTGCAACACTCTGGTTTGCCACATGTCATGTCATTCGATGATGTGGACCTTCCACATAATGGGATGGAATAAAATTTGAAAAAGGTATATGCCAGGTATTGTTTTACTTGTCGCTCATTTTGTGGCTGGATCTGTGTGTGCAATTTGATTAGAGGTAAGGCATAATTTATTTGTCAGATCATGTTTCAACCATATTTGAAACCCAACTACTTTAACAAAAGAAAAATATGGTTTTGAAATGCAAGTATTATGATAAGAAAAACATATGATTTTGATATTTTAATAAACAAGATATATGGTTTATTGAATATATTTTTTGAGAGTGGATATGTAAACTTTCACAAAATATTGGAATATTGAAATCCCCATATTTTCAACCTTGAAACGTAGAGCTTCTAAACATGGAATTGAATCTTTATTTGATCAATTCCATTCAAAAACCCTTTCTCAATCACATATTAAACCAATATTTAGATGGTTCTATTTTGGATCTATGAAATCCATTACAAGAAGCAGAAAACACCCTCCCAATTTTTTGTCGAAACAAGATTGAAACTCCTAAGACTTATTTCTTTTGGGATTATTAGGTAAAATTTAGACAATAATATTTAATTACCAGGATTCTCTAACTTTGAAACTTTGAGCTCTTGTAGATGGAAATGATTTTTCAATTAATGGATTCTATTAAAATTATTTCTCAACTATTTACCATACTGAAAAAAATAGAGATAGCCTATTAATTGAAATTGTTATTTGTTATAAATTTTGCGAAATAATTCATCCCATAGTGGGATTCATTGATTATCAATTTTTTTTAATCCCTTTCAATTTAAATAAGAAAAGGAGAAGAAAACCATGTAAGGTTTCTCACTTTTCCTTTCTAAATTGGGCTCACCTTGCATTTCATCTGACTTCCCCAACTTCCGTTCAGGAAAAGTGACCCAATACAAGAACTTCTCTTGAAAATAGTGGGTCATCCATATAGTGCTCCTTATGGCCGTTTCTTGTTTTATTTGAGGCAATTTAATGTAAAGATTATGTGGATCAAGAAAATGCTACAAATGCTACAACTCTCTTCTTGGCATGCGCACAAACTGACACTGAGTTGTGTCGCCTCAAGTAATTTTTACGCCAAAATTTGTTGGGGTATAAAATTTCCTACTACTGTGTTTCTTTGGTCATTATTTGTTTTCTTTAGCAGGAATTTCCAATATAGGTATGTTTCCTCTCTCTTCCCAAATTTCTCTTGGAAGTTGGGAGACCATATTTCCGTAGCCTTTCAAGTATCAGGATGCACAGTAGATGAAAGGATTTGAAATGTTTGGTGTATGGTAAGAAATGTAATGTTTATAGATTTATTTGATGGTGGCTAGAAAATACTGCCACATTCTGTTGTAATTTATACATACTATATTTGAAGCTCTTCAATATTTAGCCATATAAAAAAAAATTCTTGACTGGAAGACCCTATGACAACGCCTTGGGTATTGCAGAGGAATTATTTATTTGCACGATAAATGCAGAGACAACATCATTCACTAACATATGAAGCCTAGAAAAAATATCCTAGATGCCAATTTTTCCCCAAGCTCTCCTATTTCAGACTGGCGAAACAGGTTACGCCACTGCTTACCCCTCTCATATGTTGGCCTCATTCGCAAAACTTTGGTCATTGTGATTTTTCTTATTATACACATATTTATCTATTTTTTCTAGAATACTGAGTCTTTCTATGTCAAATAAAAATGCTATATTATATGGGATTGGATTCTAGAAGTTGTGAGGTTCAAACTTTTCTCCCCCTGTCCCACAAAAACATTTAGTCCATTTTCTATCATTTTATTGGATCATTTCTTAAGTAGTAGGTACGTAGTTGTGAAATGGTTTGAAAAAAATGTTTGTTGGCCATTATTGTCAAGCAAAGGAACAAGGAGAAGTGAAAAAATATGGAGGAGGTTCATTGTATGGGTGTTGCAATGTTTCATGTGTGCATTCCAGTGCTAAGAAGAAGGACAAGAGGAACAAAAATTCCCTTCAAGTTGTAGCTGTTTAGGCAAATGATGGCCATTTGGCCAAGATTACCAGTAGAGGATGTGTATGAATGGCTCAACTAATATTGCATGCATGTTTACTCAGCAAGGTAGAAAGGGGACTAATCAAGACTCCATGGTTTTTTGGGAGGTTTGAACTCAAGATGTAGTTGAAATCTATAATATCATATAATATCTAATAGATCCTAGTTGAAGTGGGTGACAGCTTAGGCCTGTGTTGGCAATCAGACATGAGAATCTCTTTCAGAGTGATGGGGAAAAATATTGACGAAAAAATATTGTTGTGTCTCTGTGTGTCAGTGTACGAGAGGAGAAGAGCCTGAAGAATGCTTCAATTTCTGGAAGAAAGGCCCCCTTGTCGTGGCTGAAGTGGAAACAACCACTGAGGTTGGATATTCCACTCCATTTTCCTGGCGTGGAGTTGAAGTACGCAACGAGCGTGGAGTCGTAGTACGCAACAATAGTGGATTCATAGTACACAACGAGCGTGGAGTCGGAGTACATAGCAGATGTGGAGCAACTGATGGAGAACAATGAATAGGGTTTTCATTATCCAGTTTCAATATTCTTGCAAAAAGGGCCAATGAGAATTCATGGAGGATACCCACAAGGCCATTCTCAATGTTATCGAGGATTCCAAGTAGGTATGTAAAGATTTGGTTTCTTCCTTAGTGTCAATATCCATTCAGCGAAATTCATTTTGCACATGGATTCATCCCTTTGGAGCTCTTGGGTATCTATTCAGCCAAAATTGCCCAAGGCTTACAACTAGCCTCATTCTTTCAAATTTGAGTGATATGGCTCGAAAACCACAGGAAAAGTAGAGGTCTTAATGAATACCCCATTGACATACTTCATATTTTTTGTGTTTATTCCACCAATATGACTTGAAATACACTAAGAATTCTAAATTTAATGTAAAAATTATTATTTCAAATCAAAGTACATTTTTTTCAATTTAGCATTCATATCGACCTCTCTTTACACGTTATGGGGAAATTTCTAGTATATATTGTTTAAAAATATTTATGTGTATATTAGATAAAACATTTTTTGGTCTTTTTTTAGGTATGTTTTTTATGTCAATTTCAATGAAATCCAACAAAGTTTTTTCTCACTTACAAGTTTAAGTTATGAACTCTATATAGAATTCAAAAATTCAATTTAAACAATGAAAAATTACATATTTTGTAGATATATAAAGAGATAACTACTATAGATTCCTTGAGATGTATCAAGGGATGAAAAAGTTTTTATTTTTATTTTCAAATTTTGCGATCTAAAAAAGGTTTACTCCCAAATATATTTTATTTCTCCTTATGCATATTAGATCCGATAGAAATATGCTAATTTATTTCGTTGACATATGTTATACATCCTAAAAAAAATTAATAACAAACATCAAAGAATATAATTTTTACTTCATTATTTAGTGCATGCAACTAAGCGTTCTGTTAACAAGATGGAAATGGAAAAGCTACAATGGTCGCGAAAGTTGAAGAACTCTGAAATAATAACAAACATCAGAGAATATAAGTTCTAATTCATTATTAAGTGTGTGCAACTAAGCGTTCTGTGAACCTGATGGAAATGGTGAAGCTACAACGGCCACAAAAGTTTAAGAACCGTGGAGAAGCCAATGGAGGGGAGAAATTATCATGGCCGAAAAAGAACTTGGATGCATAATTTTTTTTACACCATGGTTGGGGAGCCATATGTGGGTTTTTGGTACGTCGTTTTGGTGTGCCCTATGGCTGTCAGTTTTTCTACTAGATTGCAAATGCGATGATGGTGCCATCGAATTTGCCTTTAATCTGCGGGTGATGCGTTTTATGACAATCGGGAGAATGTGGGACAACATGTATGTAAAACACATGTGTGGGGAGGATGTTGACAATGTGTTTGCTAAAATGTATGAAAGAGAAATCAATCTATGGTATGGTAATGTCTGCAATATGTTTGAAACTAGTCTCAAGTCAATGAGGCTTTGCAGAGGTGTTATGTCTCCCTTGTGGCATCTGGCTGCGAGTATAAATCAATATTTTTCATAAAGTGAGGTCAATCTGGGTTTTGGTCACATCTACAATATGTTTATCAAAAACCTCCAACCAGTAGGCCTTCCGATAGGTAATAAGTCTCTTGGTAAGACTCTGTCTTTTCAAATCCTCTTTTGTGGTCAAATTCGGGCAGTGGGCGGCGAAGTCTCGGTTCAATATGCGGGCCAAATGCCAATCGGCTTTCACCCACCACAACTTAGATGTTTGCAGAGCTTGTTCTCGGAATGTTTCAATAACACTTGCGAGGGCTAGAGGAAGATTCATTTCAAATACAGGCCTTGGTCGCTTTATTATCTTCAGCATCTCCTATCCTTGCAAAACAATCAACGAGGAAGAAATCATTTCAGCTAAAGAAGGTCCAGGAGAAAACAAGTAAAACAGAGTTTCAAATGATCTGCAGCATCAGTAGAACCGTTTCTGTTGAAGTGCCTACTGACTGTAGTTAAGTCGGAAAATCTGAAGATCATTGATTGATGCAGTGATGCTATGACTTGGAGAAAGCCATAAATGTCACCAGCTGCTAATGTGAGAGGGCACAATTGCATTTTGAAGCTGAAACTGTGAAAAGTCTTCTCACAGTACCTATCAGGTTAATCATTCATTTGAATATCATAAAGGCAACGCCAGCAGTCAATTCGCACCGCTTGAGTGCAAGTCTTCAGCAGGACAAGTCCTCTATTCTACATTTAGTCAAATGGAATCGAATAATATTGGATGAGACTCATTTTATCAAGGAAGCTGTAGCTATTGTATTGGAGATCCAGGAGTTTGTATTGCAGCCATATCGTGCCCATTATTACAGTCCTTGCATTTTCTCTTCTGTTAGTAATGAAACGCTTTGAGAAATTGCAGTTGCTTGTACATTTTGTCGTTTTCTGGATGCAGCCATAGTTCATAAAGAAGAAAATTCACATGCAATTATTGTTGATGGAATGTCGCTTGGGCTTGTTTTCTTGGACAACAACCTTAAACAAATGTTTAACATTAGCTCTTCGGTGATTTGTTGTCGAGTTTCTCAAACCGAAAGCACTCATGACATGATGGCCATAAAATTTGTTTAGCTATTGGTGATGGTTCAGATGATATTGGTATGATTTAGAAGAAAATATTGAAATGGAGAGTTGAAGGGCCAAAACTCGTTTTCAAAGGCGAAGACGGGAAGTGGAAGTGCGCGCTACCCATACAGGAGGGGCGCTACCCACATAAGGTGCGCTACCCACATAAGTTCCACAGCCAGTGTTAATTAACACGGGCGCTACCCATATAGCTCAGACGCGCTACCCATGGGTGGCGCGCTACCTCTGATCTCGGGGCCCGAAATTTCTTGCCTTTGCGCAGTTTGATGACAACGCCTCAATTGGCTTGTAAATAGCAGTGCGGCGTTTCCTTCAGAAACATCCTCCAGATATTGTGGTCTTAATAGATTATCCAGGAGTGAATATACCATCGAAGAGGCGTGCTCTGGCCGAGATCTGGGACAACATGTTTTAGTCGATGGAGCTGTTTTCCAATTGAATAGAAGAGCAATATAACGGCATTGATATTCTGCTTTTATAGCATTAACACAATCAGTCAAATTCCAGCTCCTTCGCCTACTCCGCGGTGTCTAATATCAGTGAATGGATATGCAGTTGCTTATAAGAAGAAGACCACAGATATGTATACACATTTTAACTCGTGAAAGAAAGCGCTGTGATAGCACGATGGTGATGTGTATGTTACATGCTCTCGACTGGTTGAAGATCATGTTGCACATGAAGTGGATGGACATAGCTTGGCTTGCTTGAGTATCGATCTTGTAGTGGATCCACGGGCGGGATCGATTCTGTGCTTAGAATAATATGACAGGGACTTTATTCCCATTCTTCAATTGTCATCGCACAAATCCCGGATACACAGATTGTAAGAAATGGATGCCTATTGCGAAGACAGAAACACATTTCGGTACTTTGGTCAGGTGTATTGTTGAATCTCTGAAGATTCGCATCATCAATAAAGATTCTGGTGAATGTTGCAAAGATCATTGCGGTTACTATTGTTGTGAAGGGCTTTGGTTACGGCATTAGGACGGCTTCCTTTTGTTGCAATCAAACGAGAGGATTTTTTGCTTTGGATAATGGTCAACTAGGGAGAAATTGAATTTTACGGTTGGAAAACACCAATGTTTTTTGAATTTAAACGTGTGTATATGTCTATCTCCTAAGCCATTAAAAGTCTCCATATTGGGCACGCAAAGGCTACTCTTTTAAACCAATACGTTGTTCAAGAGGTGTAAAGGCGCTCAAAATGTACGTTTTGATGGCACGAATTCTACTAAAGGAAGCCGATGAATTTGATGAAAGTATTTTAAATGATACACTGAGTATCAAAGGAGAAGGGCCCACATACACCTCGAGATTATTTTTGCGGTTAATGGAGATGGTTGAAAGCCAAAATTAGAATGAAGACATCGACCAGAACAAAAAAATAGGAACCAATCTTATTAATGACTTCAGTTAATGATCCAAATGGATCTGCGCTCCAATATTTGTCTTTTAATTGGCCATCAGAATATTTCAAGGGAAACGTTGGTCTGTTTTTAGAACAGAAGAATAGTTTTTTCTATTTCTGCAAATTTCTGTTGAAACGGCGCCATATGTGTTGGTCGTCTGTTTTCTTCTAAATATAAGTTTATTTAATGTATTTAAAAATCATTTGGGGGGAGAGTTCTAAAAGCTGTGTGGAGGAGAAAAACAGTGTTTCATTGTACAGTTCTGGCTGGAGATTAATGAAATGATGTAGCTCTGTTTCAGAAGATCCCTGTGGTAATAACTTGGCATATGTCTTTCTCTGTTTCATATGTATCTTGTAATGTTTACATTTCATTCATAAATCATTTTTCTGTTGAACGCTTTTAAGTAGAAGGGCAAAATTCAGCTTGCTGCTCTACCTTGGGAAGGTGTTCAGATGTTCTATGTTTTCTTCTGTCTGTAAAGGATTCATGATTTCATGCCCTTTTTAGCTTCTTAAACATTCTTTACACTCCATATAATTTCAAAATTGGATGCTTAAGCTCTTGCCTATCTTGCCTCATGAGATAATCTGCATTTTCATTTAATTTCCCTGCTCTTGCTGTCTTTGCCCCATGCAGCCCAGAAAACCCAATCATTTATCAAAAACCCCTTTCTTATCTATTTACTAGCCTAAAATCAGTTCCCATTCTAGAGTCATCTCGCACCCTATTGCTCATTTTATCGAGATTGACTGGAGAGAGCCCTCTCCTGTCCTCGTAGGGCTAGCTACGAGGCTAAGCTTGGTTTGATGTTGCCTCGAGTTTTTCCTTCTTCAGCCTGAGGCAGATTTGAGCGCTAACATAGTGGCGACTCCACTGGGGAAGTTTTCCTCGGTAAAGGATAACAAAGTTCAGATCCGATTGCTGATGGTGGACAGCAGTCAGACACCACAAGGCTGAAATCATTCACCGGCGACTTCATTCACTGAACAATCCAGAAATCAATGCTTCATGGTGATTTCACTGCAGGCAGATCAGTAGCTTTAGAATTGTCAAGATGGACCGGATCACGAGAAGATATGCTCCCATGAGCCGAGACCACATTCCAGGTTTTCCGAATAAGATGCCCAAGGCAGATTGGTCAAGGAATCTGCCTACGTTTAACGATGATGGTAAGAAAGATGCTGCTTTACATCTGATTAGATTTCACATGCATATTCGCAAGTTGAAGGTGGCTTTTCCTGAAGATTGTTTGATGAAGATATTCCTGGCCACTCTGGAAGGTGAAGCCCAATCTTGGTATGAAAATTTGCCGCTGGCCTGTATTTATTGTTTAAAGGATTTTCATGCCCTGTTCATTGAAAGATATCAAGCATCTTATCCATCATTAAATTTAGTTCATGACTGTTGCAAACATGCCTCTACTTTTATTGAAAGCCTTGAGAAATATTATGAAGATGATAATTTCATGAATGATGAGATCATGGAAGCATTGTACGAGAATCCATTTCAGCAGTACACAGAAAACTTAGAGGACACTCATGAAGATCAGCAGGTTGAAAATGGCCATATGGCTGAAAATGATGAAAGGGAGAATGACATTTTAGATCTGCCCACAGAAGAAGACAACATGCATATTGCAGATTGTGATAATGTCTAGTCAGCTACTTCAGATTCAGATTCAGATCATGATGACCAAGCATATCTTGTGCTGAAGCCCATCAAAGAGAACTCTGCTGTTGAAATCATCTTGAATGCAGAAGACACAGTAATGGATCCAAATGTTCTCAGTCATACTGTCAGTCCATCATTAGAACACAGCCTTTATGAGGAAGCAATCCAGTCAGTTCATGAAAAACAGAATGATATCTTCGTGCAAGTAAGTGATAAATCTCCTTTCAATAACTCAGTAATAAATGATAGTTTGAATGCCCTGTCATATGAAGATAATTACTGTTTAAGCAGAAGAAAACAAAAAGCATTGTCTCCTTTGTCTGAAGATGAGATAGATCTACTTTTGAAAGGTCTTGTTTCAGCCGAAGCTACAGCAGATTTGCAGTGCACACATAGTCAGGAAAGTGTTGGTGAAGCTTCTTCCTCTTTTGAAAAAGATGACTGTCTTGTAATCAGTTTTGTAGATCAGCAAACAGATAATTTTTTCTTTCACAAAGATGAAAAGGCTGTCATGTTTGATAATCTTGAAGATTGTTTTTTGTTTAAGAATGACCTAGATCATGAAGTTGAGGAATATATGCCAGAATTTCTCATGGTCAAGGAACCTAAAACTAACACTCAGATGGCAGATACCTCTCTGTGCATTTCTATCCCTCAGAAATCAATTGTCCTTTCAGATCAGAATGGAGTGAATACTTGTATTTTTGCAGCTGGATCTCCAGATAAGCCAGTGCTTCAGGATTTTCAAGACCCCTTCAGCATTCTTCTGCAAACATTAGAAAGGATAAATATTGCCTGGTTCATTATCATAAGCTTTGGTTTCAGTGGTTATTTTGAGTTGCCTACAGGTTCATCATTCTGCCTGCTCAAGGAGAGTAAGAGCAGAAATTTGGGGTGTAGCCATCTACTGGATTGGTTACATTGGAAGGCACACTACACATGATTGTACATATCACATCAGTATGTAGGTGGCTTCCATCATGATTTTAAAAGCTTGATGGACTTCTGCCCTTTTCAAAAAGCTTTTGTTTTAATTCAGTCATTTCAGTTTGCATCGAGTCAGTTTGAGTCAATTTTCTAGTTAATAAGTTGAATAATGATTCCATTGCCCAATGGATGGAGGCACTGTCTGCTCTCCCAAAGCTCTGCAGTTCTTGGCACCTCCAAGAAGCAGCAGCTTCCATCCCCATTGGAGCCAATGTTAGACTCGGTCCTGTCGAATCCTCTGTCGAGTCCAAATTCAAACGGTAGCTGTCAAAGTCTCGGTTCAATATGCAAGCCAAATGCCAATCGGCCTTCACCCACCGCAGCTTAGATGTTTGCGAGCTTGTTCTCGAATGTTTCAATAACCTTGCCGAGGCTAGAGGAAGATTCATTTCCAAATCTCTGAACCTTGGTAAAACACAGCGTATCTTCAGCATCTCCTATCCTTGCAAAACAATCAACGAGGAAGAAATCATTTCAGCTAAAGAAGGTCCAGGAGAAAACAAGTAAAACAGAGTTTCAAATGATCTGCAGCATCAGTAGAACCGTTTCTGTTGAAGTGCCTACTGACTGTAGTTAAGTCGGAAAATCTGAAGATCATTGATTGATGCAGTGATGCTATGACTTGGAGAAAGCCATAAATATCACCAGCTGCTAATGTGAGAGGGCACAATTGCATTTTGAAGCTGAAACTGTGAAAAGTCTTCTCACAGTACCTATCAGGTTAATCATTCATTTGAATATCATAAAGGCAACGCCAGCAGTCAATTCGCACCGCTTGAGTGCAAGTCTTCAGCAGGACAAGTCCTCTATTCTACATTTAGTCAAATGGAATCGAATAATATTGGATGAGACTCATTTTATCAAGGAAGCTGTAGCTATTGTATTGGAGATCCAGGAGTTTGTATTGCAGCCATATCGTGCCCATTATTACAGTCCTTGCATTTTCTCTTCTGTTAGTAATGAAACGCTTTGAGAAATTGCAGTTGCTTGTACATTTTGTCGTTTTCTGGATGCAGCCATAGTTCATAAAGAAGAAAATTCACATGCAATTATTGTTGATGGAATGTCGCTTGGGCTTGTTTTCTTGGACAACAACCTTAAACAAATGTTTTTAACATTAGCTCTTCGGTGATTTGTTGTCGGGTTTCTCCAAAACAGAAAGCACTCGTGACATGATGGCCATAAAATTTTTTTAGCTATTGGTGATGGTTCAAATGATATTGGTATGATTCAGAAAGCAAAGATTGAAATGGAGAGTTGAAGGGCCAAAACTCGTTTTCAAAACTGAAGACGAATTTGGAGTGCGCGCTACCCATACATGGTGCGCGCTACCCACTTGGTGCGCGCTACCCACTTAAACGCCACAGCCAATGTTAATTAACACGGGCGCTACCCACTTGACGCGCGCTACCCATACAGTCTCAGGGCCGAAATTTCTTGCCTTTGCGCCCAGTTTGATGACAAAAGGCCTCAATTGGCTTGTAAATAGCAGTGCGGCGTTTCCTTCAGAAACATCCTCCAGATATTGTGGTCTTAATAGATTATCCAGGAGTGAATATACCATCGAAGAGGCGTGCTCTGGCCGAGATCTGGGACAACATGTTTTAGTCGATGGAGCTGTTTTCCAATTGAATAGAAGAGCAATATAACGGCATTGATATTCTGCTTTTATAGCATTAACACAATCAGTCAAATTCCAGCTCCTTCGCCTACTCCGCGGTGTCTAATATCAGTGAATGGATATGCAGTTGCTTATAAGAAGAAGACCACAGATATGTATACACATTTTAACTCGTGAAAGAAAGCGCTGTGATAGCACGATGGTGATGTGTATGTTACATGCTCTCGACTGGTTGAAGATCATGTTGCACATGAAGTGGATGGACATAGCTTGGCTTGCTTGAGTATCGATCTTGTAGTGGATCCACGGGCGGGATCGATTCTGTGCTTAGAATAATATGACAGGGACTTTATTCCCATTCTTCAATTGTCATCGCACAAATCCCGGATACACAGATTGTAAGAAATGGATGCCTATTGCGAAGACAGAAACACATTTCGGTACTTTGGTCAGGTGTATTGTTGAATCTCTGAAGATTCGCATCATCAATAAAGATTCTGGTGAATGTTGCAAAGATCATTGCGGTTACTATTGTTGTGAAGGGCTTTGGTTACAACATTAGGACGGCTTCCTTTGTTGCAATCAAACAGAGGATTCTTTTGCTTTGGATAATGGTCAACTAGGGGAGAAATTGATACTTCTGGTTGGAAAACACTAATGTTTTTCTGAATTTAAACATGTGTACATGTTTCTCTCCTAAGCCACGTGGTTGTCTCCATATTTGGCACGCAAAGGCTGCTCTTTTAAACCAATACGTTGTTCAGAGGTGTAAAGGCGCTCAAATCATACGTTTTGATGGCACGAATTCTACTAAAGAGAGTAATGAATTTGTTGAAAGTATTTTAAAAGATACACTCGGTATCAAACGAGAAGGGCCCACATACCCCTCAGATTATTTTCGCAGTTAATGGAGATGGTTGAGAAAGCCAAAATTAGAATGAAGACATCGACCAAAACAGAAAAATAGGAACCGATCTTCTATTAATGACTTCAGTTAATGATCCAAATGGATCTGCGCTCCAATATTTGTCTTTTAATTGGCCATCAGAATATTTCAAGGGAAACGTTGGTCTGTTTTTAGAACAGAAGAATAGTTTTTTCTATTTCTGCAAATTTCTGTTGAAACAGTGCCCTTGTTGTTGGGTCGATCTGTTTTCTTCTAGTATAGTTTATTTAATGTATTGAAAAATCATTTGTGGGGTGAGAGTTCTGAAAGCTGGTGGAGGAGAAATACAGAGTTTTATTGTACAGTTCTGGCTTGAGATTAATGAAATGATGTAGCTCTGTTTCAGGAGATCCCTGTGGTAATAACTTGGCATATGTTTTTCTCTGTTTCATATGTATCTTGTAATGTTTACATTTCATTCATAAATCATTTTCATGAACGCTTTTAAGAAGGGCATAATTCTAACTTTGCTGCTCTCATTTTTAGAAGGTGTCTGATGTTCTATATTTTTCTTCGTTTGTAAAAGGATTCAATATTTCCATGCCCTTTTCAGTATTCTTAAACATTCTTTACACTCCATATAATTTCAAATTGAATGCTTAAGCTCTTGCCCATCTTGCCTTATGGAATAATCTGCGTATTTCATTTAATTTCCCTGCTCTTGCTATTCCTTGGTCCCATACAGCCCAGAAAACTCAATTATTCATTAAATTTCCTTTTCATATCTATTTACTAGCCTAAAATCAGTTCCTATTTTAAGTCATCTCGCACCTTATTTCTCATTTTATCGAGATTGACTGGAGAGAGCCCTCTCCTGTCCTCGTAGGGCTAGCTACGAGGCTGAGCTTGGTTTGATATTGCTCAGTTTTGCCTTCTTCACTTCCCTGGAGAGGCAGATTCTTGTTAACACATCTCCTACAAGGAATTTGGCATATGGTTTAAATCAAGATATGCAAATTCTTAAGGATGTATCTATTCAAAACTTCCCCATTTTTGTTATACCCATTTTTAGACATTCTTTGTATCTTAAGGTAAAAGAGGCGGACACTGTAGTTTTGGTAGCTGACAACATACATCAGATTCCATGTATTCTAGTGGAAGAAATTAGGCTCCTCTATGAAGTGAGGTAATTGCAGTTGGCAAGCGATTTCAAAGAATATGGCATTAAAAACGATGCCACGTTTTACTTATTTGATGTTCTATAAGGAGGTGCCAAGAGAGTTAGGGAATCTTCTTCGGTCAAGCCCATGTATTTTAAGGAATCTCTCAAGTTGGATTCCAGTCCCCAGATTCCCAAGGAGCTTGCAGGTTAGGCTTTTGTCATGGAATAGTCCTTATAATTCCCGACGCTCCCAACACTCAAGGTGAATGAGGCCATTAATAAGAATAGAATACCTGATTTTGAAATTGAGGAAATTATATGTCATTTTAATGGCTTTTGGCCTTCAATTTTTTCTCTTCGAGATTGGGTACACCAGAACTGGTCCCAAAATATTGATCTTTTGTTTTGTTCAGATGGATAATTTGTGACATTCTTCAAAAATCTGGAAGACTAGAAGATTTTTTTTTTTATCAAGGGCCATCATTTTGGGGTCAGGATGGCCTTTCAATTCATCCATGGTTTCCAAAATTTAATCCTATTACCATGAAATCCTTATTGGTTACTGTTTGATTTAGGCTCCCTAACCTACCTCTTCATTGGATCTGGCCAATGATCCTCGAGGAAATTTGAGACTCTATAGGTAGCTTCATCAAAGTTGATAGTGATAGTTTATCATAGGGTTTTGTAAGTTTCGTCCGCATTTGTGCGGAAATGGATCTCAACGAAGGGTTACCAAAAAAATTGTCCTAGAGTGGGAAGGCAAGGAATATATCTAACCATTGGACTACAAAAACAGTGCCTTCAAGTGTAGAATTTGTCAACATCCTGGGGACCTTCAGAATGTGTGTCCTTCTTCCAAAGTTACTTTCTACAACCAGGATCCAAAGGGAAACCACCGCGATTGGAGAAATCAGAAGGTCACATCAGAGTTGAATATTTCAACAACTCAACAGAAGAACAATCCCAAAAATAAGAAGAACTATCCCAACATATCAACTTCTCACGATACTAGGAAATCTTCGGTTGCATTGACACAACCCTCAGCAGAGGGAAAACTTTCCATGAAGGAAAACGAGAAATATTCAACCATAATTGTGCATGAAATTTGTGCGCAAAATCGAAACCATGAGTCAGATTATTCTGATAGAAAAAAACATCTATCTAATTCAACTAATCCAGATGTTATGGAACTTTCTTAGCAAAATGAAGAAGCAACATTATCCTCTGTTGTGACGGATGACTCAGTAGGATGGATTGATGTTTGTAGGAGAAAAGCCAAAAAAATACCCATGGATCACCCTGGATTTTAAAACCAGGATTGTAGTAGATAGTCTCTCCAGTATGTGATTTTTATGATGTAATATGATTTTCTAGAATTAATAGAATGAAAATTTACCCAAAAAAAGTTGTTTATAACCAAAGTTTTTTTTTCAATTTTTTTTTTCTTAAATGATTGACAAAAAAAAAATTCTTTAGTAGATACGTTTGATACCATTGAGAGGGTTTTCTAATTTGAATAATTTATGCACCATAATAATTTTGATGTGTACAAGGTTCTTTTAATCTTATAATGCATTATAATAGTGTGATGATAGTTATTTCGTTGTCATGACATAATTTTGCATGCCATGTGTATGATTATTTTTATGATTTCTCTAGTGTGAATGACCCCATAACTTGGACTTCATTGCACCAACTATTCGCTAGTAAAATTTAATTTAAATTGTGACTTGGATTCCATATCAATATTGATTTTAGCATATTACCTCACCAACAACCTAGTGTACATCAACATGGTGTTAGAACTTATAAGAGGATTCGTGGTTCTACATAGCTAAGTGATTAAAGTTAAATATATTTATCCAAATTCTATGTTAAATATCAAATTAAGCCAAGTTAACACACACCCTAGTTGACCTAATTCTAAGATTAGAGGGATCACTTAACTTCAATGATAATGTCAAGGCCAATTATTAGTTATATTTCATTTAAAGAATTTGATAATTCAAACATATGTATATATGTGATCTTTCATATGTAAATGGTTTCATAAGTTAGGCAAGTTTTGACCAAACTTGTCATTGTACTCCTTGTGATATCGAGCTTAGTACAATGGTTCTAATGACTTGAGTTACAAAAAAAAAAAATGACAACATTTTAATTCTTGTAATTTATTGTAATTCATTCTTTTGTATGAATGATTGATGTACAACCAAACAATCTCAGGACTTGTGGTTTGTCACTTTACTTATATTGATTTTGGGACTCGTGGTTTGTCGCCTTACTTATATTGATTTTGGGACTCGTGGTTTGTCACTTTACTTATATTGTTCATTGTTACCTATATTATACCAATATATTGTTCATTCAATGTGTTGATCTTACAACTACTTTTTTTAAGTACGCGGTTTTCTAGCTATCCATTTGTGACACTGATTTGAATCTAACAAGCACTTAATCACTTCGACACTTCTATTGGCGACATATTCTTGAACTTTTACAAATTTGATTATGTATAATAGTAAACATTTTGTCATATTAATCCATCACTAGCTAGACACTAAAGAGAAAAAAAGGTTAATAACCCTCATATCTCATATTTTTTCAACTTTGTTTACTTTTATGCATGAGCTCAAATGGTTCTAAAAAAGTATATAAAATTTTCATTAGATATCACACAAAAGGCACTTTCTACAACTTGTATAATGAAGAAGTTGTGTAATCTTTCCTCTTTTAACATAGTGATAAAAATTGTTGTAGAACTATCTTAACTCTAAATATATTGCACTAAAAAGAATCAAAATTTGAAGAAAAATTTACACTTATCTTAATTTATAATAAATTTAAAATTAAAATAACTACATTGAGATTTTAGATAAATAGATAAATAGTAAAAAAGTGTCATCGTGAAGACACTCTTAAAAATTAAGTCACAATTCAATTCCTCACACCATTCAAATGATCCAACTCATTCTAAGAGCTACAACTGACCTAAAATTCGTCGTCCTGGCCCACCAAAGAAATATATTGACAGCTGTTTCTTGACAACACGCTGTCCATTTTGCAAGATGCTTAGCACAACCAAAATTTGAAAAAATAAAGTTTTTGCTAACTAACTTCAAGAAAAAACAATGCTGCCTCAAGTTGCGGACAAAGACATGGAAGAAAATTAAGGAGTAGTCTACCCAGCAACGTTTTAGCCTGGAGATGCTGCCCAAGCCCGGAGATGCTGCCCGTTGGAAAACATTTCCTGCCCGGCCCCGGAGACGTCGCCGATTGTGCTTGGGATCACCGCCTGACCTGTCAGAGAGTTGAAAAGATAACCGCATTGAAAAAACGTAACCCTCGGGAAACCCTCGCTCCAAAATGATACATCGCCCGCGCGCGCCTGGTTGAAATTCAAATTTTTAGCTTGCCATTCTGGTTTTCAAGTTTTTCAAGTTGGCGGACCAAATGCCTGAAACTCAGTGAGACGCCAACCTGCTGAGTTTCCCAAGTTCGGATGGAAAACTACCTGTAAGAAGATTGTTACCCGGATCAAAAACCACGAGTTTTCTGAGGTCACCCAGTTGTGTTGGTATGCTTCCAGAGAGACTATTGCTTCCATTTCCACATGATGTAGTGATCATGTCTTCTTCAATTGCAGATTTGCTTAATTGCATTAAATTGTTTACAGATTGAGTGAATTCTTCAATTGCAGATTTGCTTAATTGCATTAAGTTGTTTACAGATTGAGTGAATTACGTATAGTTGTATCAAGCATGCAGCAAGCTCCATTTCTGTTCTTGGATAATTGTTGATCATTCGTATGCACTCAATTGCGATAACTTGATGTAATTGTTTGAGAGGAATAATAAGAATGAAAGCAGGTTTCTCCCATGATTATTGCAGCAGCAGACTATGCTATTAGCATTTGATCTGTTATTGTATGCCCTGTTTCTCAATCCTCTGTTTTTTGTGCTCTGTTTTGCTGTAAACTCTGTTAAAAACAGCAGAAATTAACCTTCAATTGGCATCACAGTAGCAGGTTACAAAGCAGCAGAGTTAGTAGATATTTCTGTCAGGAAGAGTCACTGTTCCAGCAGTTCCAGTACAATACAATACAATGTTTCTCAAGCGCATCCACAGAAAAAAAGATTATTACCTCTTAGCATCGCTTGTTGGCCACATCTATCAAACTTTCTAGAACGTGTACTACACAGTATGATATTTAATTCTCTATCCGCTGCTGTTGTAGTTCCTGTTTGTCTCAATAAATCCCACTTAAAATGCATTTCTTTCTCCAACTCTCTCTGCCCAATTCAATTCTCTCTGGGCCAAATTCAATTCCTAATTGCTCAATAAATCCTCCCCATGAAAATTTAAGCAAAATGTATTTCATAATCCAATTCTGTCTGTGCCATTCTGGTTCTTGATTATCTAAATAAATCTCACACTTTGTAAATTAAGTAAAATGCATTTCTTAATCCAATTCTCTCTGTGTCATTCTGGTTTCGGATCGTCTCAATAAATCTTCCTCTTTGAAAATTTAAGCAAATGCATTTCTTAATCCAATTCTTTTTATGCAATTATGGTTCCTTATTGTCGGAATAAAATCTCCCACTTATAAAATTTAAGCAAAATGCATTTCTTCCTTTACCATCAGTACAATACATTACAATGATCACACTAATATAAAACAAGTAAAAGGAAATTACATTTTTTTTTCAATAAGAAAAAAACGCTGTAGTATTACAGTTCATATTCAATCAGAAAACAAGATTACGTCTGATTTTGTCTGGCATATATTTAAGATATTAGTCACAATATGACATGACAATGTTTGTCCTGTAGGATCCAGCAAAAGGGACATTCAAGTTCAAAACCTAATCATCAAAGCATTTACAATAGCAGTCCATGAAATGAAAAAAAACCAGAGATCAGGCCACATAAGCTAGCAGATATATAACATATATACAGAAATATAAGCCAAAATGTACAAATAGAAAAACAGGTTCGCTTGGAGAAGGCACCCAGCATGTTAAAAGGAAATTACATCTTAAAAACAAAGAAACCTAATTGGAACAAGGTTGTCTTGGAAACATCTTTCCAATGTCCATCCATTAATATGCAAATTCAGCCCTTACAACCTCCCGTTTCCATTATTTCATACAGAGGAGATCTCCACTCAGGGAATCGATTTTGCTTGTATTCTTTCCACTCTTTCCACCACTCCATGAAGCTGCTTCTTTCCAAGAAAACATCTGAGGAAATATTGCGATCATTGATCATTTTTGTCGCATAATCTTCAAACATTTCAATACTTCCTAGCTTTTGGTGCTGCCCCTGTTCCAGATTTTTCATTTCTTTCAAAGCTTCTTCTAATTGTGCCCAAAAGCACGAGTCTTGAGTGAGGGATGCAAACTTTGAGCGACTGCTCCGACCTCCTGAACTGCGAGTTTTTTCTTTCTCTTCCATCCATTTCTGAAGAACTTTATGACAAGTGGGTCTTCCATCTGAAAGATAATTGCCTTTACCCTTACAAATGCGATAATAATGTGCAATATCCAGAGGCTCCACGAGCCTTCTATATGTATTGCCAGCATTTATCCACTTGTTTTGAGATTGGAAATCTCTGGGCAACTCATGTCTCTTCCACATTTCAATATTCTCATCCCAAAACCCGGCCAGCCTTTCCCTTCGCAAATTAGCATCGATATCCTCCTGTTTCCTGAAGGAATCATAATATGTGATGGCATTTTCCTTCTCAGAACACTCTTTAGACCACTCAAGCTCTGCCATAATACATTGTTTCTTGCTTAATTCAATTGCTAGCTTAGCAACGTTTCTGCTATGTTTGTTTTCAATATCTCTTGCCATTTGAAGGGCAATTGGTGCATGATCATTCTGTACATTCCAATTTGCCAAGTAAATAGCACAAGTCTCTGTCAGTAGCATAAATTAAAATTAAATTTCAGGGATGCAGATAAAAGTCAGTGTCACATTTTAATCTAATAATCAAAACTAACTTTCATAATAAGAAAACTAACAGAACTTTCAAACAAGTTAAGCATATATATATATCAAAGACAAGTAAATCAACAATGAGCTCTTATACATATATATAAACAGACCTTGTTATGTCATATCGTTATCAGGAAACATGGATCTATGTTCTTAGTGCTTCAATTCATAACAATGCAAGAAATTTTAATGATATAAAAACTAGCTGTAATATCAAAATGATTTGTTTTTGTGTTTTTTCAAATTTTACTTTAGGAAAGATTACCCCATGACCACCAACACCGATGGCTTCCAGCTGCAATGACATTCCCATCTTGTGTAGAAGATTCTGAATCAGGTTTTGCAGTTCTTCTCCCACTTATGGACTTTTCTATGACATGTTTCATCAGAGCCATACTCTGCATGCTCTGTAAAACGGAGCCCGTAGCCGATATCATCATAAGGCTTTTCGTGGCTCTGCATTGTCAAATGAAGAATCTTCAAAACAGTCTCAGAATTATCAATACAAGCTACACCCTCAACTGAACAAAACATGTAAGTGCCAAAAGGTCTGTATGGGCTTCTCTTGGTAAATCCTAATTCCCCTAAGAGACTTAGGCCCATAGTAATACTGGAGAACATTATTGAGAAGGGTCCTACCGGCGTATTGAATAGAAGAAGCAGGGATAGTTTTACTGCCATTAGCCGATTATGCCTTTCCAGTAAGGCAAGATAGCAGTCAAGGGTTCAACTTAAGCAGAACAGAACAGAACTCGAAATTCAGGAATATCAAGGGTTCAACTTATGGTCCAAATTATACCATGCACAAGAGAAGCCTGCAGATAGAAAAAGATTCTTTAATACATAAGATTAATAAATTCTTAGCTTGGGTTGGAAGCAAAACAACAGAGGTGACAGATTATAGAATGGGAATACCACTTAACACCAAAAGATTGAGACCTCCATAGTCAAACAATGCTTTTAAATGGCAAGAGTTTTTGCGGAGTTAAATGAAGATGGAGATATTCCTTTGTTAGATCCTGTCATGGTTGATGCTGGACTGTTTGAGCCTTGAGGAAGTTCAGAGATTTTTAAATTTATAATATAGCTCTAATCAAATTTGAAAGAATATAATCTAAAATATTAAAAAATCTCAATTTACATATAAATTTTCTATCAATATAAATAATCAAATCTTTCTCTATAACACAATATATTATTTTTTTTAATTTTTTTTGGTTTAAAAACATACCAAGGTCCAAAACTAATTCACTTTAGATATATAAAAAGAAATTACAGCGGTCATCTGGTGGAGGCACCTTTGAGGAAACCAAGTCCTCCTACCAAGTGGATACCAAATTGTTTGTCCAAGGAGTCTAGACAAACCATCCTACTACTGCCCGATATACATAAAAAAACAACATTCTAAAGAGACCATCCATATCTATGCATGGCAACCACAAGAAAAAAGAAGATAAACCGGGCTTCAAATTATGAAGGCGACAAGTCCTTGGGATCATTAGGCTACTCCATTGGCTCCTTTTTCTCCCCTTTGTTCACCTGTATTTATACATGGAAGGTGCCGAGGGTTCTCCTCAAGGACAATGGTATTTTCTTGTGTTCCCTCTACGTACCTAGAATCTTGTTGTTTGGTATTTAATCTCATCTTCATCGGTGACACGAAGAGACTCGTTATACTGTTTCGAAAACTTTTGTTGGGCTGCTTCAAGATCCTAATTGTATGGAGAAAACCTATACATGTATAGACAATAAGACGGAAGATTAGAACAAAAGATAGCATGATGTGAAACTACTCTTTTCGATATCAAATTACCTCTCGAAGAAAAAATTTGCGATCGCTCTGTTAAGGATGTGGATTTAAGTTGTGTTGGAAGACAATAGCGATTGCTACAATACACATCTTCATATTCACAATTTTTAGCATCTTAACGGATTGGAAATTTTCTGAAAGACCCAAAAAGTCAAACGAAGTTAATCGGTGGATTCGGTTGGATTATTCTCTCTAGCCACTCTTTTTAGTTTAAACTACAGATCTGAGTTGTTGATGTGGATAAGGTTGTATGATTGACCTATCGTTAATTTGAAGGCTCAACAGTTTTCATCTTACTCAAGAAACTTTTTCAAAACCCCATACTCTCTTTTATCATATTTCAAAAAGGCGAGAAATAGGTTTTCCCATCTCTTCTCATTACTGTACTGACTTGATAATAGAACATGAAACCCTAAGATGGAGCAATGACATGGAAGTGCAAAACTACGTTCATGCATTGCATGGAAGACCCAACGAGAAAGACATCAAAACCATCACCTTCGAGCCCCAAGTAATGCATAACGAAAATGGGATTTATCTTTCGTTTCAGAACACACGAGATGACAAAACACATAATAGAAGGAAGAAACTTCCTTGAAGTTCCATGTTTTCCAATAAAAAGTGTTTTAAAACCGTTTCTAAAGATCAGATGGATTTTTCAGGCTCTAGAAATTGATCTAAAAACCCAAAATCATTTACCCTTTGGCTAAAAATAAAGGACACATATCTAAAATGGGCATTAACTTGACCCCACTTGAATTTGGATATTCATGCACACTAAATGTCACCAACAACGGAGAAGATCCCATACTCACTTGATTTGCAGGATAAGACATGAATAATTCAAGTAAAGGGTTACTAATCCAGGGGTTACTGCATATCGACCATAACTTAAACAAATACCGCCGATTTTACATAAAGAAACTAAAATCTTGCAAGAGAGAAGGAATTGAAAATTTGTAAGAAGACCATTGAAAATAATTCACAAAGGGAAATATGGAAATGTGAAGATAACATGTCTAAAGAAAAATGAATTAACAGATCAAACTATCTCTATTTGGAAAATCGGGTGCTTCTTTGTTGGTGTGGGCTGCACCCTATGTTGAAGCTTGATTCATAATCTCATTCCAATGCGTTTTTTTCCTTTTATGTCACAAAAATATCATTGTATGTTGTAAAGTGGCTAAATGCTTTTCTCATTCTCTAAGGATCCTCGGATAATATACATACGTCCTTTGGACAACCAACGATATAGATAGGTTCCACTTTAGAGTTGCTCGGATTCACCAATTTTAATACTTCATACTCGAGCGAGATAGTCTCACTAGCTCAAATATCCCACATGTAATCTTCATGCAACCTGTTGAGAAATAAACACTTCCCATAAGATTCATACTCTAAAAAAAGACTTTCCAACCATAAACATTTTGGGCTAGAAAATTCTAATCACTTTCTTGAGCAATTGTCCAACACTCTTTCAAAAAACTAACAAAACTATCTAACATGCTTAAAATAAAGTACCAATGTTTTAACAATCTAACTATCTAACATAATGTTTTATCAATCTCAAACATAATCTTTTAACAATCTAACTATCTAACATAATCTTTTAACATAATATCAAAAGTCCCTCAAGGAACCATTTCAAAGACCCGATAAAAACTACAAACCCAAGGCAAAGAAGATCTTTGGTGTTGAAATCCAAGACCCATTTTGCGCAAATTGAAGGCACTTTTAAGGAATTACCGGAAAATCATGTTTGAGTGGAGATCACAATTACGATCAAAATTATTACCAAATTCATGGATCTTTATAGTACGAAAAATCGAGACCCAAGGGCTCTGCGAAATGTGATGACACATAAATAGAATCTGGCATATACAAAGAGAATCTACCTAATCCATTAAGAAAAATTTGTTACAACGAGAAAATTTTCTTATGCCATTCATGCACAACACAACATACATTGTATAGTTGTAACCCATATGGATGTTGAGAAGCAACAAAATAAGTCAAAGATATGTTAAAAAATTCATTTTTTGGAACAAGAATGGTGTAGAGTAGAGAATATAGCAATTATCTCAAGTTAGTTTCTTACAAGGAAGATGAAATGCAAAAGATCCACGCAGTATGGCCAAAAATTAAAAACACATAAAATTTTTTGTAGGAATTACATGAAGTATACAATTTAAAACAAAAAAAGAAAAAGATAAAGTAAAGATGCTACAAATTCCATGAACTTTTGTTAATTAGTCAAACTACACCAAAAATATGTGACCATATTAAGACTATTTTACCTCTCAAATCAAATAAATGAAAGAACCATATACAAGTTACACTATGCATTTAATTGGGTCATCACTTAATAAAAGATTACATCTATACACTCTTTGGAAAGTACATACCTATTGTTTGTGCCTAGCTCATTAATTCCCACTAGAGTTGAAATCCTTCACATTGATGTTCAACCATTGTAGAAGATGATGCTTCTCCACCCGATTCCATAGTTACCTAACAAGGTGTCATTTGTTAGAACAATGAAATTTGTTAAAAGCACATCAAGGTATATGTGCAAACATAACTATATTGATTGGATGGGAGGAAAACTACATGAAATGCCTAAATATTGAGTAGATGGTCTTTATGTATCGAATTTATCATTTTTTGTCATTTTCATTACGCAAATATCACTTTTTTTCTCTTTTATTTAAGATTTAGTTAGAGTGCACATTCTTTTAAATGTGCACTGGCATGATGGCGAAATGTTGGATGGTCTTGCATCTTTCTTTGGTCTTGGTTTATTTCCATAGTTATGGATTGTTGCATCGTTGTGAAAAATAAACATATCACATGTTAAAGAATGGTGATGACTAAATACACAAATATAAAATAATCACAATATTCAATACATGAAACAAACACTGGAACAGTAGACAATGCATTATTTGATAGAGGCGTGACCCTCGCCTATTGAGGTATTGAAACTCAAATGGTTCATATTCGATGGATGGGCATTAAATCAATTCCCAAACCATTGTTTTTTTGCTCAACTTTGTTTCTTTGTAGGATATTTGAGAAAAATCTTCTTCCTCTTGAAAGATGAATCAAGAGAGCCCAACCCGGGTGTGAAGTCGAAAATCCACATAATGTGCTAGTTGTTGGCTTCATCCATCATTTTTTTAACTAGACTAAGAAATTGGTTTGCCTTTTCCAAAGTAGTAGGAGGGTTATCTAAAATGAAATGCATGTGTCTAAACAACTCCTCATTTACCAAATGAAGTGCTCCAACATCTGCATCAACAATATTTGTAGCCCACGGAGATTGGCATCAACATCTACATCATGGCTTTGGGTCTCTATATTGATTTGAGAAAGTCATTGAATATGTTATCACTTTTGCATGTTGGTGAAGTAATGGATATGGATTATCGCGAGTGGAAAATACTAACCAATTAACCTTTATGGCATGCTTGCAAATGTTTCCACGAGTAGACCATGGGCATTCACACGTTACTAAAATCCATACGATACCATTTGACAAAGGTACTTTTTATCTCTATCATTTTGACTTCTCACCACGCAGCAGTTGGTTATGCTCTCATGAGGAGAACAATCACTATTCGAAATTTTCTTTCTCTTTCCACGCGATGATTCAAGTTGTTTCTCTTTCTTGTAGTTTTTATAAATCCTTCTCTTTCAATATTTCCTTGTCATGCAGATAACAAGGTTCAACGGTTGTTAGCGACATATACGGCAACCAATCCATCCGACGAGCACATTTTTTTCTTCTATCGAGATAATTTTTTTCAAATAACAATGATATGACTCATGACATTGTTGGTCTCACGATTTGCATGAGGGAAACTCAGAGCAACCTTTCACCCACATCCCCTAAGTGCAAAGAGAATTAATTTAGTCAAAATATATCACTTTTATAGAAAGACAAACATGGATAAAACTACAAAGAGTTTGTTTACTTACGAATATTATTTCCGACAACTCAATTCTTGTGTGAAATAGTCTAAGAACTTCTCTTCATCCGCAAATTTGATAAAAAAATACGATTGATTGCATCATCCACTTCAGGTATTGAGAGTGTGTTTCATGATAGAGAACCTAACTCATCTGAATATCTCATTTTCTTTTATGGAATTAGTGGCCAATAGGTTCACGTTTTTTAAACCAAGCCCTCAGTACATGCCAAACACATAAGATCAACATCACAACTCTGTGATCCCTACATACGCCATATTCAATGCATTTTAGTGTAAACATTTTTAGAATAAATGAAAATTTTATTATATGAAGACAATATTAAAGTTACACTCAAGGCAACGCATTTCAACCAATGCATCATCGACCATGAATGCATTGACTTTATCTAATCGGGACGGATTTGGAAACACTGTGCATGAGCTTCTCCAACCATGAAGTGCAATATCATCATCGATCTTGCGTTTACGCTGATGCCCACGACCCATGCAAGCAGGTACTCAAAGCTTTGTTGTTCATCGAATACCACGAGTGTATACAAGCGATACAATCATATTCAACATTACATAAAGTCAAATACACGTTATTAATCATATTTAATGTCTACAACTGTAAATACGTATATTCAATTAATCATTGCTATCCAACTTACCCCATATTTATTTGTGATTAAATGTTGAATCCATGGCTATTAAGCTGATTGTGCGATAGCTTGACCATTGTCTCCAACATCCACTTTGTTTGAATCCCTATTATAAAGAGACACTCCACACTATTGGGTTTTGGTAAAAGAAAAAAATATTCTTGGTGCTTTTGATACCAAGAGTTTACACTCATTTCATCCCTTTTTGTGCAGTTGATAATTTCCTTTACCCAACTTTGTTATATATGTTTACAATATATTTCTGCATAAAAAGAATCTCTATCCAGGAGTTGTCGCATCCATGTCAACATGTCTCTTAACATGGGTTCTGCATAAACCATATCAATGACACTCCCCAAAAAAGAAACAACTCTCAACATCAAGCAACGATGTCCCTTGAAAGCCTTGGCCTATGCAAGGCCTCTAGCCTCCACGAATTATCATGTTGTCACATGACAAGCCAACCTTCTCCATCTTCACGTTCATACATATTGAAAGTCAATATTGCTATGCGAGGACTTTCATTCATAAAATTTCACAATGAAGTGGCATTGACAACCCTCTTTTTTGCACAAATGGGGCTCTTTATTTAGTTGAAGGCTCTCTTCTTCTATCCTCCGGTCCAAATCGAGCAATAATATCTACGAAAATTCTTGAAATGTCCCAATACATACAAAGAATGATAACTTTTTCGTTTTAAAGGACCTAAACAATGAATTTTGAAATACTTACACATCATATTGTGATACTGAGCGGTAGCTCTTTGTCTTGGTTCTATTTTACGCTTCGTATGAAATTACATGGAGCAATATGATTTTCTTCCTCCCCATTGATAAAGTGTGAAACAATTTACGAAGGGATTAAAGCAACTCGATCAATGTTGTTTTTATTTCATTTTATTTCGAGTCCAAACTAAGTCTTTCTTGGAAAAGGTTGTCTTGTCTTTCGTGTCTTGCACACAGATATCCATGATATGCTACCATTTTTGCTAAACGCTTGCCCATTTTTGAACTGTTCTTGTTAGAAAATATGCAAACACATCGGAGAAATATCCTATACAAAAACATGTTAGCAACAAATATATTCATACTAGAGCATAACAACAAAATAAAATTGATGATCCAAAGTTGACCATTCTTCATTGTTAACTATAAGTTATAGTTTCATGTCTATATACATTTGCCACATAGTTGAATTAAATTTAGTGAGCAGTTCTTTCCAACAATCGGTTTACCATGGTATATCTTGAAAATCTCAATTAGAGAAGTTTGTTCTAATACCATAGCATGAATCACACAATAGCTAGAAAATTAAATGGCTTCAAAGCTTATACAAATTAATCACATACCTGCGATAAGTACGTATTTGTTTCTCTTCACTACTACTCTAATATACCTATTTGTGAAATGCTTGACAAACTTGTAACAGATTGTTCTTATGTGTATATTTGTTTCATGAGAATTTAGCGAAATTGTTACCATAGTCATTATAAAAAGCGGCATTAATCACATGGATGCTTTATCTGTCAAGATTTGATCTTCAAGTGGTCACTTTGGGTTCACTTTTTAATTATATTTGATTCGTCTGAGTCTTCTCTCCCATATATCTTGTGAGTTATGACTTGCATTTTCGTTTGCTTCCTTTCATGGTGTAATATCTAATATTGCAGTCAATTTGTGTTAGTAGATCATGTGAGCTGACTAAAGCGTAAATATACTGGACAACAATGAGGTCGGTTTGTAGAAAGCATGTGTGCCTCGATATTGTCCCATTAACATTCAAGACAGTAGAGTATTTCTTGTTGTAACTTGAATATTTAGGGCCCCATTATGGATGACTAAATTCAATACCATGCGTGAACTTCCTTGAGATTGATATGTTGTTGTGCAAATTGGCATAAGCATGCTGAACTTTTAAGAACAAATGTAAATTTGCTTTTGTTAGATTGTTCAATGTTTTCCTGCACAAGATTATGACAATCCGTTTGAAAAGTGCCCGAGTCAGTTGGGTGGAATAAGATTGAGAAATGATATCATTGATATGCAGTGTTAAAATAATTAGGAAGCGACTTGAGAGAATTTCTGCTCACATCACTAAATTTCTTAATCGTATTTTTTTAAATGAACTTTACAATGGGCTAATTAACAGCAATGAAGCTGTAATATGTATTTGTTGATGAGTATTTTGATATAACTATTATGCTTCTGGAGGACATATTTTTGTATTTATTCCTTATGTTTATGTATTTAGGCTTTGGTGATTTATTGATTTTAGCTTTTGCATTTATACTACTGGCTTCTAAGGTACTTCCACCATGCCTGCTTTATTCAATAGATTTGTCAAGGGAAAGACTGTAACAATAAGTGATGCCTCAGTGTATATTGTTTATTTTAGCCTTTGTATTTGCAGGTTTGCAAGTCAAGATTAGGAGATGCCGAGGGAGCTCTAGTGGATACTGAGCATGTTGTTCAGACTGGTGAGGATAATACCAAAGCTTTCTTTCGTCAGGGTCAGGTATGCCATTGATAATTCATATTGTATGTTTTTATAATTAGTGGATTCCATATAGTCCAACCATGCCCAGGATTCTTTGTCAGTCGATACTTCTTGTATGTGTATATGTACAGGATTCTTTGTCAGTCAATACTTCATGTGTGTGTGTATATATATATATATATAGGTTCTGATGCCTAGATTCCATGGCTGGATATTGCACATAGAATGCAATACTCCTTTGTTATCTATACTCAATTTTCAGTACATGAATACATCAGTACCCAAGTGCTACTCATTAAGAAGCTTTGATCTGACTGGCACTGCTCAAATATTCTTTATCTAAATTTTGATGCTTCTTTATAAGTAGAGATGCATCATGTCTTAGTGACACTACATTTTAGAATTACTTATCATAAATGACTTTTCTAACAGAAGGCATCTTATAAACGTAAAAGTTGTTTTTGACAATCAATTTAGTTTGAGTTACCCATGTTTTTAATCCTGGCCTTTGCTTGATAGGGTTTTTGCATAGGAAACGCAAATGATTTTCCTATCTGAATAGCATCCCCCTTTTTTGAGAGAGTTATTTTTAAATAATGTTGATTGATTTTAATCATAATAATAAAATTCATTCACTAAAATTGCATATTGGTGATGTTTATATATTTCATATACTCGGGGATATGTGACACGTTTTGGTAAGGAAAAAAGGTATTCCCACTCAAACAAAGAATTTCAGTTCCTCGAGAAGCATCTTTTCTTTGTAATCTTGCAAATTGTCCGAGTAATCTACTGTGTACAACTTTCATCTTGCTCATCATACTAAAATCCTGCACAAACTATTAGGAGACTCTAGTCCATACAGACTTTGTACTATTCTTCATATACAAAAATATTTCACCATTCAGTAGAGATGTGGTAGTGTGGACTTTTGATATCACACCTATATCTAATGACCATCAAAGTTATACTAGAGTATACACTGACAACTACTTTGATTCAGAGCTGGAAACGCAAACGATAGTCATTGGTAATCCTATCTGAAAATATAAAACTCAAGAGAAGAACATAACAAACATGGTGGCATAGAGGCTGACAGGCTTCTATTATTTCTGGAGTCCTTCCCAGTCTGAAATGTGCCTTGATTTCAGCCTGCTCCTCATTAAGGTCTGTCAATCCACTCATGGAAGACATTGTCAGCATTCATACCTCTTCTTGAGGTTCTTGAGGGCAGAGGTATCAGTTACTGTTATTTTTTGGTACATTGAACAGTGCGGCCAAGTCCTGGGTGCACATGATGGGCACACTGTATAATTCCCGAAAGACGTTGATTTCATTGTCATTGCCCAAGGAAATGCACCCTACAGTGGTTGCATTAGTGGAGGTGTGGGCAGAGTTGGGTTGGGTTGTTGAATTGGTTTATAGTTGGAAAGAATGCAGTTGAAGTTGTGCTGGAGCAAGAATGACTGCGAGGATAATCAAAAGATTTCCTGGGAGAGGGATTTCAAAAAGGAGATTGACAGTTGAAGTGCTTTGTGCATTAGTCGACAACAAAATTGGTTGTCTCCTCTGTTACAATGTATTGTTATCACTTGTCGATGATAGCTTGGAGAACAGATCTGCCATGAAATTGGTTGTCTCCTATGTTACCTTAAACGACGCGTTTTAATTGGTGAACAGATCCTACTGGTTTCAGACGAGGATCCGCCCATTTTGAAAGAGTTCTTTCATTGGGGGAGACAATTTGTGGGTCGAGACGATTTGAGGGCCGAACTAACAGGGTTGTCGGGGGCCGAAAACCACGATGAAAACTTCAATTGAAAG
Organism: Pinus albicaulis; assembly: GCA_034641835.2. Classification (NCBI taxonomy): domain Eukaryota; kingdom Viridiplantae; phylum Streptophyta; class Pinopsida; order Pinales; family Pinaceae; genus Pinus; species Pinus albicaulis. The sequence goes on from CM076580.1 coordinate 1,674,806,961, forward strand.
CAGATACAAGCAAATTCATAAAGAAAACTTACTCGGCGCAAGAGTGTCTGCAAACTTTTGTTTTTTTCTTCTTCTACGTAGCTGCTCTGTTCCACTGTGCAATGGCTCTGTGCGCTCTGTTTCCATTTTGGGAAGATAGCCAGCAACGTCACTCACCTACCTGCCAACTTCATTAACTGCTCGCCGAAGGGCTACCTGCCAACTTCATTAACTCCTCGCCGAAGACACTACTCTGACAGAGTTTTGATCCTCAGGTGGAAGCGGAATGGGCGACTCTCTGACAGGTTAGGCACGTGGACTTGAATAAAAGAGAACGGTGCCGAGTGAAGCATATTTCGCAGGAGGAGCCGAGAGAACTCTGAATTTCTGAGGTCAATGATACTTCGAGTTGACCCACGCGTATCCGCGTCTCTGAGGTCAATGATATTTCGATTTGGTGCTAAGGCGCGTATGCGTATATATATATGCGCTGATCAGAGGGGAAAGTGAAATATTTTGGTTTGGGTCACACTACTTTAATGTGAGCAAAATTGTGCTTTTAGACCTAAGTGTGATTAAAAATTCGGCGAAATAATTTGAATTTAGTTTACCAATCTTCGAGGCAAGTTATTGATTAACACTGGAAGTGGCTTCTGGTTGTGTTATTGCAACGGTGTCATCTCTTCTGCGCCTGAAACAGATCGTCATGAGGTCCAGCAGTGCCAGGAGCCCACGGAGATTTTCCCCGAGACGAACTCCCCCGTGGGAGAAATACGAGCGATTCGACAGCGATGTGGGAAACGATACGCAGAACGATGTTTTCAGTATCCCGCGCAAGAAAGTCCCACTGGATATTTTCTGTGAGGCCGGCGATTATGAAGACGAAATGCAAGGAGGATGAAAAGGAAGTTTTACAGTGTAAGCTAATTTTGTAGGGATTTTTCCCAATTATATACTATTGTTTCATTTCTTCCTGATTCATATTTAACAAGAATTAGGCTGAAATTTCTAGGTCGAATTGGAATATGGAAAAAATTTCAATTTCTGAAGGAAAGGGGAAGAAATTTCAATTTCAGATATAAATAAAGTTGGAATTAGGAGAAAATTCAAGATGAAATACAGCTGTATCATACTTTTGTGTGAAACAGGGGTTTTATCCGAATTTACCTGAATTGTTGTAAAAAAATTATCAAAATTTTGGTTGGATGATTTCTTTAAATTTAATTTAACTTTGATTTTTTTTTTAACTACTTCTATCCATTTATTCAGCGAAAAAGTAACCAGTTCTTGCTGAATAATTGCCTTACAGGTTGCTATTGCCTCAGTTTCCTCTTGTGAAGAATTGTCTTACAAGTTGCTATTGTGCCCTTTTCAGATTATGAGGACATTGATACTTAGGGTCCAATGAAGCAGTAGTATTGTTTATTCTGGTAAGAAATGCTAAGTGTTCTTTCTATTTTCTTCAAGTATTCTCTTTAGTTTCCTTATAATCTTCATTTAAATAGAATATTTTATCATTTGATTTATTGAATCTTCTTTGGAGTTTTTTTTCTGTATAGGAGAAGGGTTGCATGGCTTCCAAGTCTTAGATTTTGTTTTCTTTTTTACTAGCCTTTGAGAGCAAAAAATTTTGTAGGTGTCCTATTTGATAGGAGAGGCGGCAAAGCAGTGTTCTCATAGTCTAAGAGTTAGATCCAATAGAAATCGCCTACTTTCAGATTGATTTTGTTTGGCTAGTCTTTACTAATGTTAAGTTCTACACAGATCCTACCAAACCTATAAGCTCCACTTTGGCCTTGTGTAAGATCTCTGGCTAGGAATAGACCCAGGGTATTTGGATGCTTGTAAACCCTGAATCATGTCAAAAATGAGTCTTAAAGTTGACGTTGGAACCACATGGAAAGCTTTGTAATTACTTGGATAGAGCGGTTCAAATCTGTGAACCAAAGAGTCATAAAAAGCCCCGTTTTTCCCGAAACCATGAGCCCTTAGATACAACAGTCTGGTAATCTTCTTGATAGACAAATACAACTATGAAAAAACCTTTAAAACAAAAAAGAACCTGCAATATCTGGTCCAATAAAGTGTATCTAGTTGTAAAGATATGTTGTTCTAGACCACATCCCATTGAAATGACAAATCTGTCCATGCTCTGCCATAACTCGTGAAGATCTTCCAAATCTGCAGGGGAAATGTCAACAAGGGAACTCCTCCCTCGGAGAAATACAAGTGATTCAACAGCTATGTGGGAAACAATATGCAGAACGATGTTTTCAATATCCTGCCCAAGAATGTCTAACCGGATATTTTCGCTGAGGCCAGCAATTATGAAGACGAAAAGCAAGTAGGATAAAAGGTGGTTTTAGAGTGTAACCTCATTTTATAGGGATTTTTCCTAATTAAATATTTCATTTCTTCCCAATTCATATTCGACGAGAGATGGTCAGAAATTTTAAGGTAGAGTAAGGAAGAAATTTAATTTCTTCAGAAAATGGAAATGGAAAGAAGTTTCCATTTCTAGATAAAGTTAAGATGGAATGAGGGAAAATTTTCACTGTTAAGTAGTATCGTAATGTGTATGGAACGGGTTTTATCTATTTCTGAAACTAAGTAAGTTGCTCTAAAAATTTCTATCACAATTTTGATTGGATGATTTATTTAAATTTCTGTAGCACACGATTTTGACAGCTAAAGGTAATTTGCAACTCAGATTATAGTAGCATTTTGTATGGGCTCCTCTCTGTAATAATAAGTTTTGTTGGACAGGGAGTGATATCCACTTTTGTTATTGGAATCTGGAACTTTTCATTTTTACATTTTTATCACATTTTCATGATGTTTTTACCAACATCGTTTTAAATATAATAATTTTTTTAATATAAATTTAATATACTATAATTTATTATTGATTTGTAATTTATTATTAATCTATAATTTAATATAATATAATTTATTATTATTATTTTAATTGTATTTCTTAAGTTATGCTTTATATACTTGAACTTTTATTGGATATCAACCCAAAATTTAGTAAGGCAAAAACTTCTATTTATGCTATTGATGTGACGATGTTACATGTTAAAGGGATATAAAACTTAATCATAATTCTTACAAAAAATAATTGCTTGGCAGAAGATAATTGCTACATTCTTTTTCTAACATGAAAAATACTCTGGTTTAGGAACATAGCAATAAAGTCAAAAAATATTACATAAAATATCTTGCAACATATTGCAGAGCTATTCCAGAAATACCAAAGACATTATAGATCAATCCCAGCATTTAGCATCAAACAGAGCAAGTAGACAAAAACTGTTGTTACATCATCAACAAAAGCATATTGGAAACATCAAGTCCTAAGAGGATCCAAAAAACAAAAGTAAAGACCATCGACACACGATTGGCAGCACCATATCAATTAAAAGAAACTTTTCCAGTCGCCCCATGACCATTCGAGTTGATGAGCTGATAGTACATTTCTCTAAATCTAACCTCCAGTGCTTTTTTAGATAAGTGGTCAGCAACAATATTCTCTGTAGACATGGTGAAAAGAAATAGAAGTGAGAATTATTTCCAGCCAATGAGAAAGCAGTCTTGGATTAATTGTGGCTTTCTGGTTCATATGATCCACAAGAAATTTTGAGTCCCCGACGACCCAGATCTTTTCCAAATATAGCTGACTGGCAAACCATAAAAGCCCGCACAATGCCAGACATTCTGCCTTCATATTTGTGCCAATCCCCCCATTCAAGAAAAGCTTGTAGTGACAACCTAGAGATAACAATAACCACACCCCATAGCCACAAATCAATTGCTAAGAGGCCCCATCGAAAAAACCAACAGTAAAATGAAACTCATGTGGAAGAAGTCTAATGGATAGATCTCTGGAAGGCTTCATACTAGTCTTTAGGCTGTCCCAAGCACTATAAATCTGAAAAGAAACATTAACAGGAGAACATGAATAGCCTTCAAAAAAAAAATTATTTTGGCTGCACCAAATATACCAATGGAACAGAATTGGAAAAGCCCTCCAAGTCTTCCCTCTGCTAAGCCACCACCGCATACATTCCTCAGTTGTATTGTAAGTAGGAACTTGGACCTGCAATTTACTACACAACATGGATAAAGATTCACAAGCAAAAGGACATGAATAAAAAAGATGAAAAATATCCTCCTCTTCAATGCCACAAAGATAACTCAGACCCGACCCTTGCCATCCTCTTTTTTGAAGATTTTTCCAAGTAAGATTTTTGTCTTTCCAAACTAACCAGAGAAAAATGATCATTTTAACTTGTGCTCTGGTTTTCTAATTATCCTTGAACCAACAGTCTGGATCTAGGTTTGGCGTATGATTTATCAGTGCAGTGTAAATTTCCTTTGCTTTCGACCCTTCCTTTGAGTAGGTGCCCTCCCAGAGGAGTCTATTACCCTCTGTATTACAACATAGCCCCTGCATTCTAAGAATATTGGTAAAATGAATCCAGATATCTCCCCACCTTCGCTCTAGCCCCAAATCAGAGATGTTTTTCCATTTGGGGACCCCACCTTCCCACTCATGGATGATCTGCTGAAGGTAGAAGACCCCGTTTTGATTTAAACAATTAATGAGGGCCTCCGGTAAAGAAAAAATACAATCAAAACCTAGTATTTTACAACAGCCAATGAGGATATTTGAGCCATTACCAAAATTCCATAACAAATGCTCCTTGAATAATGGCCACAGTTTCCCAAAGCCTTTCCAAATAGAAGATCTATAGTGCCCAGTATTCCAGCCCGTGATAAACATATCTTCCAATGAATCCCCTTGCAAGTATTTATGTTTAACAATGTTTTTCTAGATACCTCTCGTGTGAAGAAACCTCCATAGGGATTTTATGAGGAGGGAAATCTCGAAAACCTCCAAATCAAGGATGCCCCATCCCCCTTTATCTTTTGGAATGGTCAACATATCCCACCTAGCTAAGTGAATGGCTCTTTGATCTCTTCGCTCCCATATGAATTTAGCCATAATCCTTCGAATTTCCATCGTTGTCTCATTCGGAATAATATAAATATGAGCCCAGTAAAATGTAATCTGTTGAAGAACAACCTGCTTGAATATTAGCCTAGCACCTCTGGATAACCACTTAGCTGACCATAAATTCAGTTTATTATGATATTTGTTGATCCGCGATTTCCAGTCCTCCGAAGTATAGTTTAGAGCTATCATATGAAACCCCAGATAAGTCATACCTTCTTTTAAGGAGGCCTTTGTGAAACTAAACAAGTTAGCTAAGTCACTCTGTACCATCTCATCCCAACGACAAAATAAATACAAGATTTTCATCACTGGTCAACATCCGAGTGGCTTCACAGAAAATACAACCAAAGCCACCAAAGTTTTTTTAGTTGGTTGAATTGTGAAAACAAAATATTTTTTAATAAAACACTCTGACACCAATTGGACTCTCAAGAAAACTTTCAACGCATTCGGAAAAAGAAGATAGTTTGGTTTGGGTATTTCCGAATGCAGATATAGTATCAGTAAATACAACCAAAGCAACCAATTTTTTTTTTAGCTGGTTGAATTGTGAAAACAAAATATTTTTTAACAAAGAATTCTGACACCAATGGGACTCTCAAGCATACTTTCAACACAATGGGAAAAATAAGATATTTTGGTTTGGGTATTTCCGAATGCAGATATAGTTTGTGAGTAAAATTGTGCTTTGAAACCTAAGTTTGGTCAAAAAATGGGCGATTTAATTTGAATTTAGATTAAAAAGTCTTGGAGGCAAGTTCTTGATTAACACTGGAAGTGGCTTGTGGTTGTGTTATTGCGACGATGTCATTTCTTCTGCACCTGAAACATATCCTGATGAGCTCCCGCAGTCTCAAAAGCACGAGGAGATTTGGAATAATGAAGAAATTTCAATTTCAGATAGAAGTTAGAAGTGAAGTTGAAATTAGGGGAAAATTTCAAGTAAAATTGGAAAATGGGGGAAATTTCTAAGTGCGAGTAGAGTTGTACTATAGCCTGTGTATGGAACAGGGGCTTTATCTATTTCTAAATTTAACTGCATTATTTTTCCTGAAAATTTAACTGAACTTTTATAAAAATTCTATCAAATTTTGGGTTGGATGATTTCTTTCAAAATTTTTGTAGCATGAGATTGTGGCAGCTTAAATAATGTTGAAACTCAGATTATAGCATACTTTTGTATCTATTCCCCTCTTCAATAATAAGTTTTGTTGGACAGGGACGCGGATGACATTATGAGATAGGGCAGCATATACACTTTCCTAATGGATTTCAGGAAGTGTACATGTACAAATTATGTTTTTATGTTGTTTTCATAAACGTTATTTATAATAATACAATTTTATTTTATTTATCCAAATTAAATAGAAAATGATATCAATATAGATTTATTTTATTGAAATATAATAATATTTATATTAAAAAATAGACTAAGAATGATTCAATTTAATAATATTTTAACCATGGTCATAAATTAGTGTTTCTACATTGTATTATGGAAGGTTTTTTATTCAATTTAAAGTAGATGAAGATTTTTTTTAATTGATGACTTAAATTGATTCTCAAGAGAATATGCTCAGTATATGCTTAGTATGTTTAGTCTGAATGCTTATCCACAATTGTAGTGTGTTAAAAATTTTGTTAAGTTCTATTGAATTTTAATAAATTTAAAAAAATATTTCCTCTCATTTAGCTACTCACCCACCAATTTTCTAGGGATTTGAGCTTATTCCAATTTTAATAAGTTCTTCCATGATAAGTTCCTTTAGATGACTCCCTGCCCACCAATTTCTTAGGGATTTGAGATTTTTCTAATTATAATAAGTTCCTCATTATTATTTATAACATTAACTTATATATAAGCAAATTTTATTTAGCAAAATGGTCCATCTTACTGGCCCACAAATATAAAATCGTATTGGCCCACAAATATATATAGAATCTGCATTCATGTTACTAGAAACGAGAAACTGAAACTGACAAGAAATGACAACGGTACCAGAAAAAGGTTGAGAGAAAAAATAAAAAATAAAAACATAAAACAAAACATACATCATAAGCATTCTTCAATACTATGGTTTATAGGAAGTTGTTCATAGGTTTTTGTTGTTCATATGGACTCTTCTCTAATATTTATAGTGAAAAACAAAGCTTGTGTTGCTCACATGGTTCATTCTTAAATACGTGGCAAAACCTTTGGCACTAAATTCAAACTTGATTTGGCCTTTCCATTTCCACTTGATTTTTTTTAAGGCCATAGCTCTAGAAATTGATCTCTCATATACTGTATATATTATCCTTTGTGACTTGAGAGGACCTCCAATTTGGGCTCTAATGTAGTATTTGACAAGCAACTACTAGGTTGTAGTTTCCCTAATTAAGTAATATGAGTGTCCATCCCTTTATCTGCATTTTCCATAAAAAAAAGTGATAAAATTAAAAACCATAAATACTAACCAAAATGAAAGAAATTTAGTATTAAACTTTCAAAACTTTATATTAATCAGTTATAATAATAATTAATCTTTATAATAATAAAAATAATATGTTTTAAAAATACATATAAAAATAAAAACTAAATTTCTAAGTTTATAAAAAAATATAATTTATAATTTTATATAAAAATATAATATTAAATAATAACTATAAAAATTGTCTCTTTTGAATCACGAATATCGAGGCCCGCGATATTCTTAGCGGCATAAACATACTATTGGTGGGTTTCATCGCCGTTAGGAGTTTGATTTGGTGCAGAAGGAGAAGTGAGATATTTTGGTTGGGATATTTCTGGAAACAGTTACAATACTATTAATGTGAGTAAAACTATGCTTTGAGACATAGGTGTCGTCTGAGATTCCACGATTTAATCTCAACATAGTTTTGAAGTTCTCAAGGAAAATTCTTAATTAACACCAGAGGTGGGTTGTGGTTGTTCTATTGCGACAGTGTCATCTCTTCTGTGCCTGAAACAGATCGTCATGAGTGTTGAAATGTTACTTTCAACTACAACATTGTACAGTGGCCGCCTTCTAATTTTGTTTGGAAGGATCCTGACATTGGGCCGCTTTCTAAAATGGTGAACAGTCAATTTTTTATTTTAAAACTTGCAGTCCTCTGTACATTTGAGAACATAGCATTTTATTTTATTGAAAAACAGAGCATACACAAGGCTGCTTCTTATTTTCGCTAAAACATTTGGAAACAGAGCTTTGTTAGATTTTATATGTGCGAAAATTTTTTGGTGGTCCCACACCATGCCCAGTCAATTGGAGGACACACGGTAGAACCTTATAGGTTCGGGTTTTATTTTGAAGTCTGGCCAAGAACTCAGAACCAGACGCGAAATGTTTATGAGGTGCAATGGATAAAGAGTTTTCGCATCACAAACTTGGCTTGCGTCAGCAGCCAATTTTTAGACGCGATATGGATTATAGGGCGGATTTGATTCTCATTACGTGCAAAAAAAGTTCTGTGACGTCACCCATTTTGTTACGTGAAAATCCTCATTGCAATTTGGTTTAATTCCAGTTTGAAGTCTGGGCGCATAGTTTGGCTTTTATGTCATATTATGGTTTTGTTTAATGTTTTATTGTTTTGATCGCACGATGGGTTATATGTTTTACATATGTTTTAAACATATATTAAAACATTGTGCTATAATGAGGTGGGCCTGAAAGGGCAATACATAGAGTTTAAAGTTTAGTTTTTTATTATATAGTTTTGGTTCATATGTGCTGCAACAAATTTAGTAGTTTTGTTTTCATTTTGAAAAGTGAATGTATTTGTGTTATTTTATATACACATCGTATTGTAATGTAATATAATTGTTGTTACACAACAATGTATAAAAAAGTGAAATAGACAGTGTATTATTTTGTAATTTGCACAACATTGCACATTGTAACACACAACAGTGTAGTTTTTAAGAGACAAAGTGTGTTTTTTCTGTGAGAGATACAGAAGATTTTTCTGGCACTGTGTCTTGTAACAGTCTAGCTTTGTAATCCCTCCGAGGAGGAAGAGTTTGTAATAGTTTTTATGGTTAAGGAATAGAAGTTTTTTTAACAGTGTGAAACTTTGTCTCCTGAAGAAATTTTTTATTAAGTTCTCTGTGTTAAGAGGAGAGCATCACTCTCTCCATTCTGTTATGGAATTCTCAGAAATTCCAACATGGTATCAGAGCTACTCTAGGCTCTTTGAAGGTGTCAAAGAAGCTAAAGGAATGATTTCTTGTTGCAGCAGCTTCTCCAGCAGAGTGAAGACTCAGTCAAAAGAATCCAAGGTATTTCTCAAGACAGTTTTTATTGTGTTACTGTTTGAAGATATTCAGTTATTTTAAATACACGTTCAAGTGATTTGAAGCATAGTTAAGAGTGCAAGAATGGCTGGAGCCAGCACTAGCATGAGTATAGGTAATACTTAGCTCCCACAATTTAATGGGAAAAACTATGAGTACTGGGCAATAACCATGAGAGCCCTGTTTGCTTCCCAAGACTTATGGGAACTTGTTGAGAATGGTTTTGAAGAACCAGTAGATGAAAACGTGTTTAATGATTTAACTCAAGTAGAGAAGGAACTGTTGAAGATAAATAAGAAGAAGGATTCTATAGCCCTCTACTTTTTGTATCAAGCAGTGCATGAGAGTCTGTTTCCAAGGATAGCAGCAACTAAGAGATCCAAAGAAGCATGGAAAACTCTCAAGACATCCTATCAAGGCATGGATAAAGTGAAGACAACAAAACTACAATTGCTGAAGAGAGATTTTGAGACTCTCTGCATGAAGTAGTCAAATAGCATTGACTCATTCTTCACACATGTGATTGGAATGGTCACATAGATAAGGTCTCATGGAGAGATTCTTGAAGAAAGAAGGACTGTAGAGAAACTATTGAGGAGCCAACCCTCAAGGTTTGATGTGATTGTCACCACCATAGAAGAAACTAAGGATCTCACAAAATTTTCAATTGATGAGCTACATGCATCACTGATGACACATGAGCAGAAATTTGGTAGAAATGAAAACTCATCTCTGGAGCATGCCTTTAAGACCCAGATGTCCTTTGGAAGAGGAAGAGGTCAAGGCAGAGGAAACAAGAGAGGAAGAGGCAGAAGCATAAACAGAGGTGGAAGAAACAGTCGAGCAAATGCTCAAGGAAGGGGCAACAATCCAAATCAGAACCAAGGCCAAGGCAACAACCAAAAAAGTGGTCAATAACATGCTCATGGACAAAGGTATGATAAATCCAATGTCCAATGTCATTATTGTAAAAAATATGGGCATTATGCAAATGAATGTAGGAAGAAGCAGCATGATATGAGTAATAGAACTAGTGCAAATTTCACTAGAGAAAATATTAGCTAAGATAAAAAAAATTAGCTTGTAATATGGCTGAGGAAAAGAGTGAATATTTATGGTTTCTAGACTCCGGTTGCAGTAACCATATGACAGGAAACATAACCATGTTTTCTATGTTAGATGAGAATGTGAAATCACAAGTCACATTAGGAACAGATAGTAAAGTTTCTGTTATGGGAAAAGGAGAAGTAAATGTCTTAACAAGGAAAGGAGAAAAGAAATCCATAGCAGATGTTTATTATGTTCCTAGAATGAAATGTAACCTCTTAAATATTGGACAACTTGTTCAAAATGTGTACAATGTTTTCTTTGAGGATGATGTATGCACCATCATGGATAAACCACCCAGCAAACAATGTATGGTTGAAGTGAAGATGACAAGGAACAAGATGTTCCCTCTCAAGATGAGAGCAGATTTAAAGAATGGAGAAGAGATAGCAGCAATGACACAAGAGGCTCTCCAAAGCGAACCAAAAGATGAGAATTGGTTGTGGCACTTGAGATTTGGACATCTCAACTTTGGAGGTCTTAACTTGTTGAACATAAAAGGAATGGTAAGAGGATTGCCATTGATAGAGAAGTCGGACAGCCTTTGTGAAGGTTGTATCTTGGGTAAACAACACAAAGAACGTTTTCCATCTGGGAAAAACATAAGGGCAAAGGCACCCTTGGAAATTTTCCACTCAGATTTATGTGGACTGATGCAAACTCCATCACTTGCAAGCAGCCACTATATGTTAACATTTATAGATGATTTTACAAGAAAAAATTAGGTTTACTTTTTGAAAAACAAAAGTGAAGTGTTTGAAATACTCTGCAATTTCAAAGCACTTTTGGAGAACCAAAGTGGGTTGCATATCAAAGTCCTAAGGATTGATAGAGGAGGTGAGTATATCTCCAAAGAATTTCTACATTTTTGTAGAGAAAATGGAATTCATAAGCAGTTTACAACCAGGTACACTCTGCAACAAAATGGAGTTTCCGAAAGGAAGAATAGGACAATCATGGATATGGTAAGGAGTATGCTAAAGGCAAAGCATTTGCCTAATGATTATTAGGATGAAGCTATAAATTGTGTAGTGTACATTTTGAATAAATGCCCTACAAAAGCAGTTATGAACAAAGTTCCAGAAGAGGCATGGAGTGGCACAAAGCAAGGAGTCACCCACATGAAAGCTTTTGGTTGTGTGGCTTATGCACACATTCCAGATCAGCGAAGGAAGAAGTTGGACAACAAGGGGGAGACATGTATTTTCATTAGATACAATGAGGAATCCAAAGCTTACAGGTTGTATAACCCATCCATCAAGAAGTTTATTGTGAACATATATGTTCAATTTATTGAAGAGGAAGCATGGGATGGAAGCATAGAGAAAACAATGAATGTTAAAAACTGTCTGTCTCATGATGAAAGTGATGAAGAGTTGGCTGAAATACATCCCCCAACAGCAGCACCAACACAAGGGCAGCAAAGCACACCCTTGAGGAGAAATGAAATTGCTTCTCCAAGAACACCACAAGGAGGAGATTTGAGTGCTACTTCAAGCACTCATACACCAAATGAAAGAGGAACAAAGTTTATAAATTTAAATGAGATTTATGAACAAGAGGTAGAAAATGAAGGTATGAACTCTTTGTTTTCTTTTTATTGTCATGTTGATGACCCTATTCATTTTGATGAAGCTATTAAAGATAGGAAATGGATAGAAGCTATGGATGAGGAAATTAATGCCATAGAAAGAAACAAAACATGGGATTTGGTTGAACTCCTAAAAGGTAAAGAAGTTATTGGAGTTAAATGGATCTAGAATACCAAGAGTAATGCTGAAGGCAAAATTGAGAGACACAAGGCCAGACTTGTGGTCAAATGATATAAGCAGCAACATGGGAGAGACTCTGAGGAAACTTTCGCGCTGGTTGCTAGAAAGGAAACCATGAGAGAAATGTTGTCCATAGCAGCACAAAACAAGTGGAAAGTTTACCAAATGGATGTGAAGTCAACATTCCTAAATGGAGTATTAATGGAAGAGGTTTACATTGAACAACCTCTAGGCTATGAAAAGAAAGGCCAAGAGCACAAAGTGTGCAAATTGAAGAAATCTCTTTATGGGCTAAAGCAAGGGCCAAGAGCATGGTACAGTAGGATAGATTCCTATCTACTGGAAAATGGATTTGAAAAATGTGAGGGAGAACCCACCCTCTACATCAAAGAAAAATATGGTAAAATGTTGGTAGGTTTTTTATATGTTGATGATGTAATTTTCACAGGTAATGATGATTACCTTATTGAAAATTTTAAGACAGTCATGAAAGAAGAATTTGAAATGACTTATATGGGTTTGTTGAGATACTTCTTAGGAATAGAAGTAGAGAAAAATTAAAATGGGATTTTTATCTCACAAGCAAAGTATGTTAATGAGGTTTTGGAAAGATTTAATATGCAGGAGAGAAAAGCAGCAATAACTCCCACAGTGATGAGATTAAAACTCAACAGAGAGGAAAACAGCAAGGATTTTTATCCTAGTTTGTACAATTGCATAGTTGGCAGCCTCATGTATTTGAATGCAACTAGGCTGGATATAATGCATGTTGTTAGTTTGATTTCCAGATTTATGGAGAAGCCAAAAGAAGCACATTGGCAAGCAGCAAAAAGGATTCTGAGGTATGTTAAAGGCACTAAAAGGTTTGGTATTTTATATACTTCTTTAGAATGTTCAGATTTAATTGGATACACTGACAGTGATTGGGATGGAAGTGTAGATGATTAGAAAAGTACTTCCGGTTATGTTTTTCACATGGGTTTAGGAGCCATTTCGTGGGCTTCTAAAAAGCAGCCTATTGTAGCATTGTCTACAACAGAGGTAGAATATGTGGCAGCTACAACAACAACATGTCAAACAATTTGGATGAGAAGGATGCTAAGGATTTTATGTCAAGAACAGGTGAAAGGTACAATTATTTTTTGTGACAATAGCTCAGTTATTGCATTGTCCAAGAATACTATGTTTCACAAGAGAACGAAACACATTGACACAAAGTTTCACTACATCAGACAACTAGTGATCAATGGTGAAATTGTTTTAGAACACTGCAGAATTCAGGAGTAGTTTGCAGACATTCTGACCAAGCCATTGGGGCAGAAGAGGTTTGAGTTTTTAAGAAAATGTCTGGGTATGACTGATAACCCACCAGTTGAAATTAAGGGGGACTGTTGAAATGTTACTTTCAACTGCAACATTGTACAATGGCCGCCTTCTAATTATGTTTGGAAGGATCCTGATATTGGGATGCTTTCTAAAATGGTGAACAGTTAGTTTTTTATTTGAAACCTCGCAGTCCTCTGTACATTTGAGAACAGAGCATTTCCTTTTATTGAAAAACATAGCATACACAGGGCCGCTTGTTATTTTCGTTAAAACATTTGGAAACATAGCTTTGTTTCATTTTATACGCGCGGGAGTTTTTTGGTGGTCCCACACACCAGTCAAATGGAGGACACGCGGCAGAACTTTATAGGTTCAGGTTTTATTTTGAAGTCAGAACGAGAACTCAAAACCGGACCCAAAATGTTTATGAGGCGCAATGGATAAAGATTTTTCACGTCAGAAACTTGGCTTGCATCAATAGCAAATTTTAAAATACGATATGGATTATAGGGTGGATTTAATTCTCATCGCGTGCACAAAAAGTTCTGTGACCTCACCCATTTTGTTACGCGAAAATCTTCTTTGAAATTTGGTTTAATTGCAGTTTGAAGTCCGGGCGCATAGTTTGGCTTTTATGTCATATTATGGTTTTGTTTAACTTTTTATTTTTTTTATCACACGACGGGTTATATGTTTTATATATGTTTTAAACATATATTAAAACATTGCGCTATAATGAGGTGGGCCCGAAAGGGCAATACATAGAGTTTAAAGTTTAGTTTTTTATTATATAGTTTTGGTTCATATGTGCTACGACACATTTAATAGTTTTTTTTTCATTTTGAAAAGTGAATTTATTTGTGTTATTTTATATACACAACGTATTGTAATGTAATATAACTATTGTTACACAACGATGTATAAAAAGCAAAATAGACAGTGTATTATTTTGTAATTTGCACAGCAGTGCACATTGTAACACAAAGCAGTGTAGTTTTTAAGAGACAGAGTGTGTTTTTTCTGTGAGAGACAGAGAAGAGTTTTCTGGCACTGTGTCTTGTAACAGTCCAGCTTGGTAATCCCTATGAGGAGGAAGAGTTTGAAATAGTTTTTATGGTTAAGGAATAGAAATTTTTTTTAACAGTGTGAAACTATGTCTCCTGAAGAAAAAATTTATTAAGTTCTCTGTGTTAAGAGGAGAGTATCATTCTCTCCATTTTGTTCTAGAATTCTCAGAAATTCCAACAATGAGCTCCAGCAGTACCAGTATCCCAAGGATATTTTCCCCACGACCAACTAGTTCATGTGAGAAATATGAGCGATTCAATAGCGATGATGAAAACGAAATATAGAACAATGTTTTCAATATGAAACCCTTTAAAATTCAATCGGGTATGGTTACAAGACCCAGGTTTCAACGAGTTGGTGACAAATTATTTGGGTACACACAAGCGGAGGGCAAGGATTCCTATGATGGAAACTTGGGGAACACCCTTCGGGGTCTAAAGGCCATGGTCAAATCTTTGGAGCGGGCAAAGAAGCGATTTTTAAAGGCAAAGTTAAAGGACTGTGAAATGGAGACTTCACGATTGCGGAAGGAATTGGATAATGAAAACCCAAAATTTGATATTTGGGATAGATTGAAGGCTATTGAAAGAGAGAAGAGAAAAATCCTACTTGTGGAAGAAAAATCGTGGAGACTGAAAAACAGTGCTTTATGGCTAAAGGCATGGGATAGGAATACAAAGTTTTTTGATGCCTTTGCATCGGGGAGAAAGCATCAAAACTCAATTTGGAAGATTACTGAAAAGGATGCTACTTATATTTCCTCTGAGGACATCCATGAGGCGGCGTTTAGACATTTCAGTACCATTTATGCAGATCGCCCGACGATGGACCATATAGATTAGTTCTAGGCATTAGAGGATATTCTGATTATGTTTGATGAGCGGGCATGCAGGATTTCAACAAGCCAGTGTGTAAGGAGGAAGTCCTAAGGGTTTTAAAATCATTCGAAGAGGATAAGAGTCTCGGGCCAGATGGTTGGATCCTGGACTTTTTCATTCACTTTGCTGATTTTTTCCTTCATTTCATTGTGGAAATGGTGGAAGATACGAGAAGAACAGGCAAGATAAAAGGGGGCCATTAACTCTACTTTTCTGGTATTGATCCCAAATAATGATGGGGCCAATATGTTTGATGATTATCACCCGATTTATTTATGCAATACTATATATAATATTGTGTCAAAGACTATTTTTGAAAGGATGAAGAAATTTCTATCCATTCACATTTCTGTGAAACAATCGGGCTTTCTAAAAAAAAGGAGCATTCATGATGTGGTGGCGTCATCGCAGGAGGTTATACATTCTATTCACACTAAGAAGATGCAGGCTATGGTCATTAAAATAGACCTTAGTAAGGCTTATGACAGAACTGATTGGGGTTTCTTGAGAATGATATTATTCAAGACTGGGCTTGATAGAGAGCCTGTAATCTGGATCATGGGATGTGATACTATAACATCCATGGCTATCATTTCAATGGAGTGGCCACACGTTTTTTCAATCCTGGTATAGGTTTAAGGCAAGGTTGTGCACTTTCCCCTCTCCTCATCATTTTAGTTATGGATGCTCTTAGCACAAATATTAATCAGGCAGTGAGATCAGGATGCATTAGAGGTATTTGATTGTCTCATAAGAGAGAGCTTAGTTATAATTTCTTTGTGGACGATGTCTTTCTTTTTGGACTAATCATTAGAAAAGTTTGGTATGCTCTAAATGGTATCCTCTCCAGGTTCTGTTCGACATCTGGTATGGAGGCTAATTGTGACAAATCCTGCATTTACTATGGGGAGGATGGGTTGGATATGGCATATCATATTGGTAATCAGTTTAATTTTAAAACTGCGCCTCTAGACTTAGGTTTTAAGTATTTGGGCTTTCATATGAAGCGGAATAACTATGGTATTAATGATTGGAAGTGGATGGTTGATAAAATTGAAAAGAGAATTTGGGGATTGACCATGAAATGGTTCTCTTTAGGCAGAAGACTAGTGCTAGTCCAGGCAATATTACAGTGGTATTTGGTTTACTGGGCCCATGTTTATATTATACCATGCTAGATTCTAAATGATATCAGAAGAAAAATGATAAAATTTCTATGGGGCGGTAAGAAATAAAAAATTCGCTATCACTTGGCACGTTGGGATCTGATTATGCAACCAAAAGACAAGGGGGATTGGGGAATTAAAGACATACACAAATTTGGTCAAGCACTACTTATGAAGACAATCTGGTGAGGATTGATGCTGAAAGGGATATGGAGTGACATCCTCAAATATACATACTTGGGTGAAAATGGTATGGAGGAACTGTTCCTGTTAGGATGGCGTGATAAAATCTGGAGTGGTTTTCGACAAACATGGCCTAGGTTCTCAAAATTCCTACGCTGGAAATTTGGGGATAGGGGGAAAATACACATCAGACATCCTAGCATTATTGGAACCCCTACAGCTGTTGCTATGAGTACCCATTTAATTCAAGATCTAAATGGAAAAGCACTGTTCTATCTTTGCCAAGTAATAAAGGTGGTGCATGATGGGATCCCATGCTGGCTATCGTCGGAAAATTTAGATCTATCAAACCATATGAAGGGTGAATCAGAAGATTATTCTGAAGACCTACGAGGACATGGTTTTCTTATGGAAAGAGTGGGGGATAGGGTGACATGGAAAGGTGTGACCAAGGATGGTATGCCAGTGGTAGAGGATATTTATAAAATACTGCTTTTGTAGGAAAGCCAACACCTGGATCAACAAATTTTTAGACATATATGGAAAATCATGCACAACTAAAGATGAAGCTCTTTCTATGGCTTGTCTTGATGAATACAAACCTTACACGGGAAAATTTAAATAGGAAAGGTAAGATTGGTCCAGGTATTTGTAGGTTGTGCATGAAGGAAGGGGAAAACAATATACATCTTTTCTACAAATGTGTTTTTTCCAAAAAGGTTTTAAAACATATTTGCGAATATTTCAAGCTTAGCCTTCCCATATTGGAAAATATGGGTGTTTTCATACAGTGGTGGCAGGAAAAGGAATACTATTCTCAGAAATATTCTGCCTGTTTTCCACTGGGCTGTCTGGGTGGGGTGGAATAGGTGGGTTTTTGAAGAGGTATGCAGTAATTCGAAGAAGATAGATGGTAATATTATTCAGTACTAGGATAGGATGAAAACAGATTCAAAACCACCGGTGGACCTCTCAATTCGTTTGAGACCTGTGGAGATAACATACCCGGCAGGTTTCTTTGATGGAGCATCACAACAATCTAGATGTGGTTGTGGTGCTTGGTTAATGTTATCACCAACCTTTCATTACAATATATATTGGCATGGGGGCATTGGATTGAATACGACAGCATAAGTACTGGCTTTGTGGGGTTTACTCTGGTTTGCTTCACAACTCTGCATTGAGTCAATTTGCATCTATGGAGACTCAAAGGTTCTGATAGATTTCTTAAATAAGGATAAACAACTTAATCCTAGAAATCTAAGAACTTGGATGGAGCGTATAAAAGCAATAAGAAGATATTTTACTTCCATCTAGTTTAGTCATATCTAATTTGAAAAGAACACTCAGGCGGAGAGATTATCAAAAAAAGACTTGGCTGGAATTTTCGAGATCATGCATTATGTGATGACAAGGATGGATGGGGATGGTGTTGAAAGAGAGATGAAATTTTATTAGCTCCTACGATGTCTGGGGGTTCTTTCCTAAATATAACCTATGGGGGAAGGTTGGTTTTCCCATCACCGTTTTTCTGGGAGGCGTTACTTATTTTCGGGCTCACAGCACAACAGAATATCCACTCTGTTTTTTGAACTATCTGGGATAAGCTAGAACGGATTTTTGGGATGTGACTTCATAGAAAAAACAGCTTGGGATGTGACTTCATAGAAAAAACAGTTTTTTTTTAGTAAAGTGGATTTTTTAATTGCTATGTTTACAACAAGATCACTTTTTTTTGTATTTTTTTACATGTACTGAACTTTCTGAACAATGAAATAGACATATCTGGGATATTTTTGATATTGAAGTATATGGCAGAAAAGGGAAAAATAAAAAAGGTGTTAAAGAGAACTTGATATTTTTTCTGATATGTATTTCGAATGATATCTTTATGTACTGGAAAATTATATAATCCAGTTTTTTTTTCTTTAAAAATGTTGTCCATGAAAGTCCCACTGGATATTTTCACTGACACCAGCGATTTTGAAGACGAAATGCAAGGAGGACAAAAATGAAATTTTATAGTGTAAGTTGATTTTGCATGGATTTTTCCCAATTACATATTGTTATTTCATTTCTTCCCGGTTCATATTTAACCAGAATTAGGCAGAAATTTCGATGTAGAGTTTGGAATAAGGAATAAATTTCAATTTCTTAGGGAAAAGGGAAGAAATTCCAATTTTAGATATAACTAAAGTAAGTTGGAAATAGGGGAAAATTCAAGTTGAAATAGAGTTGTATGATACCTGTGTGTGAAACAGGTGTTTTATCCATTTCCGAGTTTACCTGAATCGATGTAAAAATTTTATCAAAATTTTGGTTGGACAATTTCTTTAAATTGCTGTACCACAAAATTTTGACAATCAAATTTTGATTATAGAACTCTTTTGTATCGATTCTCCTCTGTCATGATCTGTTTTGTAGGATAAGGAAGACGTTATGAGATAGGGTATATCTATTTTTGCTATTGTATCTGGAACTAATATTTGGTATATCTATTATTCTTATTGGTATCTCGAACATCATTTTTATCTTTGGTAACTTCACATTTATATATAAATTGTTTTGATTTTGAAAATTTCATTTCATTTATCTAAATTGAACCATGTGTTTGAATTAATTATTATTTTATTAATTATGCCCTAAGGCTTTTCCTCTGGGAAGAACTTCCCTCGAGTCTTATCTGTCTTCTTATGCTCCATTTCATCTAATGTTAAACGCTTTAAATTTTTGCCACCGTTGGATGAAAAATCTTATCATAACTACCTTTTCAAACTACCCAGCCCAAAGGAAGCATTCATCTTTGGGAGCGGCAAATGATTCACAACGGCTCATCGAATTGCTTTGTTAAGTTTTTTGAACAGGCTTGTGGTTTGTTTTTTTATAAAGGTCTTATTTAGCGTTTTTGTCACAAAGGGTTTGCTTTTATAGAAATTTAAATGTTTTGCAAATGAATAAATATTGTATAAAAGGCCTACAGAAAGAATCAGTGCTGCATTGAAAGACCCCAGAAATCCGTTGTTGCCGAGAACAGAATGCTACAGCTGTGAGTTGCTTTTAGCTTATGATTTTCTGAATGAAAATGCTATTTTTTTTATCAGGATTCAAATGTAACTCTGTACTTAGTATCTTTTAAGCAAACAATTGCACTGGAACTGATAAATTTCTAATTGTCACAGTTCATTCAACTACAATTTTTCTCAGAGCAATTCGATCCAATTCGTGCCTAAATATTGCCGACCAGCCAATGCCTCAGATGCCTTAATATCATTTATTATTTCTTCAGATGTGATAATATTATGTCCACTACTTGATGTCGTAAGCTGGACATCTATAATTTCTACAAGTATTAACAGATGAATTATCTGGACTAGCGAAACATAAAATGTTTCAAAATAAAAATAATGTTTACCAAATTTCAGAAAATAGAAATATCAGTATATGTGTGTCTTATTGTTTTGTAAATGTATCTTTTTTATTTTCCAACCAGTGGTATTCATGGGCCAATGTTTCCAATTATCACGACTTTGTTGTCACTCTCACTCTTTTTGTTAACGTGGGTTTCTTTTTATGGAATTAAAAAGATCAAAACTCAATCTATTTGCACAAATGCTTTGAAAATTTTCATGTGCATATTTGAATTTAAATTTTGTATTCTGGTTTCATGACTTGAATGTCTGTCATTTAGCATTAAAATTATTGATTGAACCCCTTCTTTCAATGACAGAAACTCTACCGATATATGCTTTGAATATGCCCATGTGCGGAGCTTTTTAAAGCATATTTTAGGTTTGAAATCTTCTAGACAAGCTACTGTAGCGGATCGCGGGGATAAGTGCAAGAGATTCCCGGCTTCTTCATATGATGATGAAGAAGATGATAGAACATTTTCTTCTTCAAATGATAATGATAGAGAATAACATGATGTAAACATCTTAAAAATAGATTGAATTAGTATTTCTGCTACTTTTAAATGGTAAGTTGTTGTTTTGATTCTTTACTGTCATTGTTAAGTTAACCTTTTGATTAGGTTCATAAGATGCCATATTTGATAGTATGAATGTGCGCCTTTTAGCTAGTTTTTTTGAAGTTAATATCATTGACCTAATTATTATTATTTTCCAGAATATTTATTGATGGTGATTGTTAAATATTTTCTGGTTCTTTGGTATCTTAAACCCAAATCATTGTTCAAAGAAAATTTTCAGAGTTTTGAACCTATCAATGAAATAACTGAGTGTGTATTATGGTTAAGATTTAAAAATATTAAATCATATTTAATTATTTCACATTTCATTGCATCTCATTATAAAATTTACAACTCTGTCATTTTTAATTTGAAGGTTGCAACTTTTTTCATGAGCATTTTAATAATGATTAATAACAATTACAGAAATATGGTTAGAGAAAAATTATGCTCCTTGTCATTGTTATAATTGGGTTTTATTTACAAAATCTGGTATGGATAAATTTTATTATATGGATTTTTGAAAAATCTTTGTATTTGTAATTTACACTTTGGTTGTGACAATGAGGAGTTGTAGAAATTTTTCTCCAACCTGAGGTGTAATTTTTTTTATGATGTTAATGGTTCAATGATATTCTTATTAATTTTAGTTGGAATTTAAACTTATTAAGTAATAAAAATTAATTGTTAACTTAAGCTTAATTCAACTTAGTTAAGATGAAATAATAGTAATGGATGAAAAGTTAGCTTATTTAGTCAAGGTTGTGTTGCTAAATCATGTCTCTATAGAAATCACGAGTTAAATTCCCTTGGCCTTAATCTTGAATTCATCTTGATTAAAAAAGTGTCATAAGCTAGATCTAAGACTTTTGTGATCCATTATTGATTAAAAAAGTGTCATAAGCTAGATCTAAGACTTTTGTGATCCATAATTTAGATAAATTTTTTTCGGATTAATCACATCATTAGGATTAGGTCAACGTATGTGGTTCAACCTACCTCATGACAAGGTGAAAAAAGATGATTGATCTCAATGAATAAATAGTTAGGATGCATAATAAAAAAAATTGAACTAATCAACAGCTAGTTTTTAACGGCTAGTTTACAACAGCTAGTTCTTAACGGCTAGTCTTAACGACTATCACGACTATCTCCTCGCAATGATGCATCCTAACTATTTATTCATTGAGATCAATCATCCTTTTTCACCTTGTCTTGAGGATGAACCACATTAGATAGTTCAAAACTTCGACCTAATCCTAATGATGTGATTAATCCAAAAGACATTTATCTAAAGTGTCATAAGCCTTATAATTTTTATAATTATAATGTTGAATTCATTGATTAAAAAAGTGTCATAAGTGTCAACTTTTATTTATTAATCCATTTATAATTATAGTGGTGAATTCATTATCTCTATTTAATATGTCATAAATTTTAATTATTTATTATTTTCATATATATATTATTCACTCTAATTATTGTTAAAGTTTTTAATGGGACCCTATATATTTGTGTTTATTAAATCATTAAATTAAATCTTTGTCAAATTTTGATTAAAATTAACGAGAAAAAATGTCTTGAAAAGTGAAAAAAGCCATTAATTATTGAATTTGGCTTATAAATTGAGATGAACATTTTCATAAAGTGTTTAATTAATCTCTTATATATATATATATATATATATATATATATATATATATATATATATATATATATATATATATATATATATATATATATATTCATTCATTAAATCATTAATTAATCTAATGGACAAGGCATATAATTGGTATAATAAATTTATTATTATGCTAAATTTTGTTGGTCAAATTTAAATATTACATACTAATACTAGTTATTTTTTATCAATTTTAAAAGTATTATTAAGATATGAATATTTTAATTTCAAGTTGTTAAATAAGTGTAAAAAGTGACGGCAAAAACCAGAGGCTCTTGGTTTTTTAGACTAGGATATTTCCATGTTCTTCCCTGATTATATTTCCTAATTGAGTCTATAATTTTCTCACCAATGTGGTCTATTGTTAAAGGAAGTTTGGGAAAAGAAGTTCAACAAATTTCCAACTTGAGTTTTAAAAATTGGTTTGTAGTCTATAAAGATAATGTTCAAAATGGGGTTCATCTTGAACTCAAGGGCTTGTTTAACATTTATTGGTTTTATTTATTTACCTTCTTGAGAGTCTAGGAGTTCCTTAACAACATTGTGTTGGTCTTTGGTACAATTTTAAAGATAAATCCCTAAAAAAAAAACATATGCAAGATAGTATGTTCAAATATGTAAAAGATAATGTAAAATGATCATTTACATTCTGAAAGTTGGTCAATGTATTTGTTACATTACAGGGAAAGAATTAGGATGTCAAAATTTGAATAAAGGTCATCACTGAAAAGTTGAAGTTAAGAACAAGAACGTCGCCAAGTTGAAGTTAAGAATAAGGACGTCACATGTGAAAAGTTGAAGTTAAGAATAAGGCAACCATTATTATTGTCCACCAAGTTAGTATTTTGGATCCAATGTATTGGAATCTATGAACATTTATTTTTAATGTGAGAAACATGTACTTTGAAAACCATTCAAAACATAATCCATTCTTTAAGTGATTTGATTTCAATCTGTAAATATAATCAAATAATTAATTCTGGAACTATTATGTTTGTGTAAAGAGAAATTACTCATAAATGAAAACATCACCTAAACAAAATTACTCTCTTTTACTGAACAAATTTTAATGGAGTTAATGAAGACAAGCATGATATGCCTTGGAGTATAGCCCCCTCAAAATTGTTTTAGAGGAGTTAATGAAGACAAGCATGATATGCCTTGGATTGTAGCTTTTTCAAAATTGTGATTGACAATTATCGAACCTTCAATTTATGCCTTGTTATGCATTGATGGTATAAATCGTGGAAGAAAATATTCACTTGCAGAAACTTTTAAGATAAAAATTTTAACATTTGAAAAGTTTTTATGACACTAATTCATCTTCTCCATGGTTTTTTATTTATATGGCACGATTCTTCTCAAATTTATGTACCAAAAATTTTCAGAGTAGCTAAACTGGGATTACACATGTAAATAAAATATTATAGCAAAATGTTTTCAAATACGAACGCGTGAGTGAATACGAAACTAGTTACCGATTCCATATATAGAATTAAATTCACTCTCATACGTGGGATTACCCATGTAAATAAAATATTATAGAAAAAGGTTTTCAAATACGAACGCGTGAGTGAATACGAAACTAGTTACCGTTTCCATATATATAGTTAAATTCACTCTCATAGCTATTCTCAGCTTGTGTGTATTTGGATTTTAATTTTAAAACTGTCGAATTATATATTTTCATTTTCTAAATAATTTACATCCAACTAAAACTTATCTTTATCTGTATATATGATATGACGATCTCTTATTAGTTTCTTCACTTTTTGCAAGCGAGTCTGAATCACAAAAAGACCGGACTAACAAGAGACCCTGAAAGCGGTGTACTACCAGATATCTAGTATTTTCTTATGGAGCTGTGACCTTTTCGAGCGAGCCTGAACAACACATTACGCATGATCGAGGATTTGTTCGTTTATGCTGGGATCTTTTTATAGAATGCATCTTATCTCACAGGCTCAAAAATAGTTTTTGTTTATGTCACTAGTCTTTACTAGTGGCATTATGGCTCGGTTATTTTCATGGTTGGAATAGCATTGTTTTCAACTCTTAATGTCTGTTTATGTCTTCAAATTTTGTTTATGTATTGAGAAACAACATTGTTGGATTTGGCTTCAGTTTTGAATACTGACAGCTATATGCGAAGCAGTTCACTCTATTTATTAGACAGGAGAACATAGTTAGAATAATGTTGTAACTTAATTTCTTTTGAAGAGTCTTTCCAGAACGTGAATATGGTAGTTGATATGTACTGTTTACTTATAATATAAACAGTTTCTTTTTTTTTCCTTGTGGAAAAAAAATACTTAAAACTTATCGTTTTTTTTCCTTCTGAAAAAAAGATTATCTTTAATATGTTAGAAAGTAAATAACTCAATCATGATTGTTACCGCCTATAAATTGAGAAGGTTATGAAACTCAACCATGATTATTATATCCAAAAAAATTTCCAGGATGGACGACCACTTAATGCTAAATTAAATGTCGCTTTATGCCTCGTTTAAAGCATTTGATCACTGTGTGGTGTTGCACTTGAAAATGGTTCCTCGAGCTTGGCTTTTTTTATTTAAGTTATAATGTTTTTATTAATATTTTAATATAATTATTTATTATCTTAAGATTTATATATAATTAAATAATATTAAGAATTATAATTTTTTTTAATTAAGTTAGATTACAGTGATTGTTGCAATAGATTTATTATAATAATTTATTGTTCATTTAATGTGTTAATCTTAAACTTGAATGTTTAGATACATATATTTCTTTAGTTGATTATTTATGAAATTGATTTGAGTCTAATAAAAATGATAATATATTTGAATCTAAAAATCACTTAATCTTTTTTGTATTTTTATTAGTAATATAATGCTTAATTTATATAAAATTGAGTATTTATAATTATTATTGTTTTTTATGTTAATTTATTATTAACTAGACACTAAAAAGGAAAATGATCAATAATTTTTATATTTTATTTTTTTCAACTTTGTTTATATTTATGTACTAGTTTAAATGGTCCTAAAATAATACACACAAAAAACTTCAGCCATCACCTAAAGTTTAGTAGAAGAAAGATGTGTTATTATTGTTTTTTCAACATGGAATTAACACATAACATTTTAAAAAGCTATTGATATCAATTGAACATTTCAATGTTGCCAATTTTATATCAACTTTACTTCTTATTTTATGTATAGTTGCTTTTTACTTCGAAGTATAAAAGAGATGTGTAATACATTTACTTTTTAATATGGAGTTGACACTTGATATATTAATAATCATTGTAAATTGAACAAAGAGGAATATCATTATCAATTCTTATTAAGTTCAAATCTATTGAACTAAGAGAAATCAAGATTTGAGGAAACGTTTGCACATGTGATCAGTGGTTAAAACATTTCAATAGTATGTTGCTTAGTATCAACAAGATATATAATTCCTTTAATTTTCAACAGGAAATTGACATATGACATATTTCACACTTGGAAAATGATCAAAATTTGAAGAAAAAATTATATCTCTAAATATTTGATCCCTCTTAACACATAATAAATCCCAAAGTTAAAATAGATCCACATTCAATAATTTTGATAACCCATAATAAATCCCAAAGTTAAAATAAATTCACATTCGATAATTTTCATGATAAACTACTTTAAACCATAATAATTAATTTAACTCTCTTATTTTTACTTCAAATAATTAAACCGATTTCTTTCCATAATAACCTTATTTTATTCTTTCTATAATAACCTTATCTTATTTTTAATTTATTGATCTAAATTGATAAAACACGAAAAACCAAAAATATAATAATTTTTATATATCTATATAATGTTTAAATACATTTATATATTGAAAAAATCATCTTAACATTTAAAAAAAATAAAAAATCAAAATCCAATCCTCTTTATCGCGTAAGATCCTTAATTCTTAATCATCAGATATATTATCCATTTTCTGAACTGCGATACCTCGTCTGTTCTTTTCAATCAAAGTCCTATGCACATTTTATTGTTAAATGGCATTTACATGTGCCAGGTTCTCATCTTTATTTGAGCTTCTTCTTTTTTTCAGAGAGAAAAAACGTTGTGTATACAGTACATATCATTTTACAGGTTTGCTTTCGTGGCTGTTCCATATACAATGGAGAAAGCCAATATCTATTCATTGGATTTTGAATCGAACTTTTAAATCGTTGTACTGGAGAGTGATATTATAAGGAGATGTTTTTAGTGAGATTTTTTGAAGATTTTTTTTTGGATTTTCCTAGTTTATTTTTTTTTTAAAATCTGACAAAATTTATTGAAAATAGAAATTTGATAGGTAATTTGCACAATAGTGTCCTAAATTTTTTTTAGAGTGCTGAATCTATATTTATAATAAAAAAATTAATTTAAATAACAGAAATCAAAATTTTCCAAAACATCATATTAAAAAATGCATATCATAAAGTGATTTTTTCAGAAGAAAAAAAACGTTGTATATTAGGTGAAAATATAGCAGTACATATTCAACATCACATCGTTGCTGTAGATACATCAAGGATATCCAGATTTCCAACAACAATAACAAACATCCTGAATAAGGATATTCGATGTATGTGGCAGGCAAAATTACGGGTGGTATACCAACCCCAAAACAGATGATCAGAGAATCCCTATTATCATTATAATACATACCGGTGAGATCAGAAACAACATAATAGTAATATAGAGGCTAAGTATGTATAGAGAAAATGAAACCAAGGAGGTGAAAACCACTAAACAACCCGGCTATGAAGAACTACCAGAAACTGCATACATCCACCCGAAACAAAAGAAAAACCATAGAAATAGCCAAGACCGCATAGAGATGACAAAAATTGGCAACTTTGCTGAGAGTAGCTAAATAGTAACAGGCTCGCTTGTAATTATGAAACAACATAGCAAATCCGGATCCCGCTCGCATGTGCAGAGAGAGGCTTTTTGTACCAGGCTCGCTTGTAAAAGAGGAGCTTCACATTAATAACCAGATCCCGCTCGCTTGATACATACGAAACCAAATACACCAGACAGATACCAATAAAGAAAAGTCGTGTATAATTGCATAAGATAGGGCGCCACTCCTGATGAGAAGAAAAGTGGCAAAGTCTGCGGTATACCCATTTGCCAAATATGTAGTCTCGAGCGATCGGGAACAATGAATCGCAGCCTCGGTTGGAGAAAAAGGCACATCGCATTCACCGGTCAATGAGAAGGGGTCGGGTCGAGCGAGGAGATCGCGATCAAAAGACAAAATAATGAAGCGGCGAAGAAGCATGTGACCAAATCTATATATGAAATAATCTATGAAAAGATAGTAAGAGCACTGGAAGAAAATATAAACACCATCACCCGGCATCGGTGTCATGGCATAGGAACGGTGGAAGTCCATATCACGCCCCCATCTTTGTAGCCGAGAGAAATACATCTGTCCAAACTCAGCAGAGATACCCTTTTTGGACAGGGCATCCGCCCTGGTGTTGTTTTCTCTAAATATATGAATAATAGGGGGTTGATTTAAATTCTGTTAGAGATAGAGAGTCCTCTGCATCCATCCCCGCAAAATAGGAATATTGAGGTCACATCTACTATTTATCCATTCAATAATCACCTTTGAGTCGCCATAGAAATATGGGTTTTGTATTTTAAGCTTAGTTGCCACCATAAGGCCACCCCACAGTGCCATGATTTCCGCCTTATTATTTGTTCCGGACCCCCCATTCCAGTAGATATGAACCCTCTCACGTTGGGATATTTTAGCCCATACTCCACATCCCATGATACCCTCCGCAGAAGCACCATCAAAGTATATAGCAGGGAGATGAATCTCATGGGGCCCGTTCCTGAAGGATTTATCAACAACCTGTTGGGGAGGAGCACACCAATCTACAAACCAGCTCATGATATTGGATATGATAATATGTGGAGAGAAAAGCTTATTTTCAAAGATGAGATTATTTCTCCCAATCCAAACTTCCCAATAGAAATAGAAAGGAAGTGACTTGGATTTACCTTTCAACCTATCCCAATCCTCCACAGTAGAAATAAAGTCTGATGCCGTCCAGTTAGGATCCATAATGTGATGAGAGAAAACCCTCCACATATCTTTAACAATAGTACAGCTGAAAAAAAGGTGCATAATAGTTTCAGCCTCCATGCAGCATATCGCGCACCTGTTTGGCCCTTGAATACCTCTTTTAACCAAGTTATCCCACGTTAGAATTTTTTCCTTCCATATCATCCAGCCAAATAATGTGATCTTGGTGGGAATCCGGCGTTTCCAATACTTATAGAAGATCTTGGTAATGTTACCCTCCGCAGCATCTATGATGATATGCCTGTAGGCGTCTCTAACAATAATAGCATTCTGCTTCAATGGACCATTCCATATGACTTTGTCCCCTCCCTCCGAATAGCAGAAACCGGCAGATTTGAAGGCTATCAGTAGATTCTCCCATTCCGAAGCTTCATCCCCCGTCAAGCCCAAATGAGTTGCATTCTTGAAGGAAGGCGCTCCATATGTCCATTCAGATATGGTCTGCGATAATACCATATACCCCCGTTGTGATAGGCACTGTAACAGTCGCGGGGGGATAACACTGACTTTTGTGAGGCCTATTATGTTTCTGAAAGCCATTGGAATTTTTCCCCCATCGCCAAATACTCAAATCATCCGATCACATATATATGTAAATATCTTTTTGAAACCGCCCCATATGACTGAAATATTGGGTGGGCATATGATCTCCCTGCATAACAACTGATGTAATATATCCCCGTTAATATACTTACTCTTAATGATGGCTATCTCCAGTGATCGCGCGCCAGAAAGATTTGATCAATAAGGCGATGTTGAAGACTCTTGTGTCCAGTATTCCGCATCCATCAAGATCGATGGGTCTACAAATGAGATCCATTTTGCAAAGGTGATATTTATTATCCATGTCAGTGCCCCCCCACAAGAACTTGGAGATTATCCCATTTATCAGCCTCACTATCTTGGCAGGTAAATAGTATAGGTGACCCCAGTACACCATTAATTGTGATAAAACCGTCTGTATTAGGATGAGCCTACCGCCCATGGATAACCATTTGTGGGTCCACCTGTATATACGAGATCTGAAACGGTCTACAAGCCACATCCAGTCTTTGCAATGATAACCGCAGGGCTTTAAAAAGCATCCCAAATATCTGAATCCTTCTGTAATGGACTGTGATTGAACCCCCAATAATTCCGTCACATATTGAATCTCCTGAATATTTCCTTTTGCATATAAAAGAAGTGACTTTCCATTGTTCATTCCTAAACCAGTGGCAGATTTAAAACATATCAGAAGCATGTGAATATGAAGCCACTGGTTTCTATTGAGATATCCAAAAAGCAGCATGTCGTCCACAAAGAGCGAATGGTTGGTGGAAATAGAATCAGAGAATGAAAAACCACTTATATAACCCAGTTGCTCCGCATAATGCAAACTCTTGCTGAAACCATCAAGAACAAGGATGAAGATGAGGGGAGATAGGGCGCAGCCCTGACGAAGACCTCTGGCAGCATGAAAGAAGAGCGTGGGTACGCCATTAATCAGCATAGCATATCTAACAGTAGATATACAAGACATGACCCATCGAATGATACCGAGAGGCAGAGCAATCTTAAGCAATAGAATCCGGATGTATGACTAGTCTACCGAGTCGTATGCTTTGTGTATATCAACCTTCAATATCAGAGCTTCCTTGTTTCCAACATGGGCAGAATGTAGTACTTCTTGTGCGATGGCAATCGCATCGTGGATCGATCGTCCATGGAGGAAACCATATTGTTCCAGGCAAATGTGTTCAGAGAGGATGGATCTGATACGATTAGAAATGATTTTAGAAGTGATCTTATATATTATGTTGCACAATGCAATCGGTCTGAAATCACCGAAGGATTGCGGATCCGCCACCTTTGGAATGAGTGCAATGAAAGTAGAGTTTAAGTTTGCAGGCATGTGCCCACGTAACCTAATCTCTTCGATCACTTTCGTGAGTTCTCCACCGATAAGATCAAAGAAGAAAATAAAGAATTCTGCCGGCCACCCGTCCGGCCCCGGGCATTTGTCATGAGCAAAAGTTTTCAGGACCCCATGCACTTCATCCCCCTTGATTTCCTGTTGGAGGAGCTCGATAGCTGCCATATCAAATATTTTCGGAACTAGATTCAAAAACCATATTTGACTCTCCGGCTCAATAGGCTGTTCTGTTTGATAGAAATCTGAAAAATGAGAGAACACCTCCTGTTGTATCTCCTCAACAGAAATGGAAAAAGTACCATCCGATCTTTTTATCTTCCAGATCGCATTTCTGTTTCTTCTATCTGAAGCATATTTATGAAAAAATTTCGTGTTGAGGTCCCCCTCCTTCAACCAATTAATCCGGCTCTTGAGTTTCCAAGTGGTCTCTTCAATCTCCAAGATCTCTCTTTTTCTCTTCCCGAGCTGTTGAAGGAGTGTATATGTCGCCTCCACCGGAGCCTTACTTACAAAGCCTTTATATATGATCTCCATCTGCTGTTTGATGTGCATAAGCTCAGTCTTGAGTGCAGATTTTTTCTGAATTTCCCATTTTTTAGTTGCGGCCTTTACTCTTGAAAGCTTGTGATGAAAACTGTCTACAAATTGGCTGTCATCAACATTTACATCCTCATTCCAAATTGCTTTTACCATATTGGTGTACTCAACATCGTCGAGCCAGGCTCGATTAAACTTGAAAGTTACTCCTCTCATGATGCGCCAAGCATTCCACGATATAGATATGGGCATGTGGTCCGATACATCGGAGACCAGTACCTCTGTTCTTGGATTACCCCACCTGTCAATGAGATTATCCTTAATGAGAGCCCGGTCCAAACGCTTTCCAATATATTTTCCACCTCTTCTCTTATTTGTCCATGTGGGCATCATCGGACAAGGTCTAATATCCATCAACTGTAGATTAAAAAACATGTCATTTAAGAAATTTGACAGTGGATCTCCGCGTGCCTCCTTACCCCATATTTCATCCGCCTGTAAGGTGATGTTAAAGTCCCCCATCAATATCAAATTTGGCAATCTCAAAATACCGGAATCCCTCATCTTGGTCCAGAAATATAGTCTTCCAGCATATGGCGCATATATATTTATGATGTTGAGAGTTTCCACCATCCCTCTCATATGACCAGAGAGAAGAATCCCTCCGGAGAAACTGAAGGCTTTGAAATTAAACCACCTCGGGTCCCAAATAGCCACTAATCCACCAGAGTGACCACAAGAGTCTATGGCCGCCGCATTCCACCCTTCATTAAAGCTCAGAAAAGTTTTAATCGCTTTTTCCCTTCGACTCAGTGTCTCCTGACCCAAAAAAATGCGGCACTTACAGTAAAAAATCAGTTCTCGAAGGCAATGCATCTTGGGGCCATCGCCTATACCCCGTAAATTCAGAGAAAGGATATGATTCATGGTGCACCCATGTCCGGGTGGCTTGCTCTAAGCGCCCGCGTGACATCCAGATTTACTTCCCCCACCGAGATAGGAATGTCAGAGAGGTTGTCCTCTCCTTCAGAGAACAGAGCTATGGACTTGAACTTCCCCTTGCCCAGATTCTTGGAGCTCTTTGCTTTTTTCCTAATAGTGACATTCCCCTTCTTAGAATTAGCTTCGTGGGATTCCGGGTCCTTGGGTGGTCTATCAAAGACCGTTAGAGCAGCAAGATCGAAATTAGGGTTGCGCAACAAGGACTCTATATCACACCCGACAGAGTTCCGAGGGGATTCAGGAGGAGTATCAGGATCAGAAGGTTCAGAAAAAGGTTGCGTCATGGAGGGGCGAACCATAGTAGAGGCAGCTGGACCAGATGGTTCTCCTACCATATAGGTCGCAGGTTGATAAAACGGAGGATCCTGTTCCAAGAGTTCGCCGCGAGTAGGACCCGATAGGATGTTAGCATTCTCATGTAGTATGACCGGAGGAGAGGAGTTAAAGGCCGTGGGGGTGAAAGGAGGGGCGTGCACAACAGGGGGACCAGACAAAACAACCGAGGATGACTTATGGTTACAAGGAGAAAGGGTCCTATTAAGGTCACGTGGGGAGAGATGAAAACGATTCCCATCGGACTCATCCACCGGCGGGACATTCCTCTCGACATTCTCATTAGCAGAAACAAAAGCGTCTTCCTCCGAAAGAGAGGGAGAAAAATTACCTGGAAGTATGCCACCCGGAGACCCTGTAGTAGCCTGATACTGTCTGGTCCCATCATACTCATGGACAGCTTCAGCATTACGCGCCTTACTGATGCGGTAAGGGCATTGTTCCCGAAGATGACCCGTTTTGTGGCAGATCAGGCATCTGAATGGGATACCCCAAAAATCAATTCTCTGTCTATGACGTCGGTTACCCCATAGGAGGTCTACATCCCCAGGCAAGCCACCCACAAATTCGACCTCCACCAACAGCCATGCAATTCTTTTGTCAGCTGCTCCAATGATGCTAGGATCAATATATTTAGTGGTGCCTATCGAATCTCCAATTTGTTTCAAGGCTTTCAGGGTCCAAAACTCCAATGGTAAGCCCGGCAACTTAACCCATACAATCCTGCTACGTGGGGCTTCCATAACAGGATTGAAGCCCAGGTACCATGGGATCAGCTGCATATAACTTCGTCCTCTTACCCACATCCTGTTTATGATTTTATACACATCGGCCTGATCCATAAAGTGAAAAGAAAACCATCCATTGATCAGTAAACTGACCTTCAGAGCGTATCCAATAATTGGGCTCCAGTGTTGTTTGATCCACACTGCAGTATCGACTTCCTTATTGTCTGGAAACATCCAGCGCCCTATAACAGCTCTTTTCTGTAAACTTGCCACCCTCGTAAGCATATCTTCGGGATCTAGATAAATTTCACTGATCTCCATTCTTTGTTTGTAAAAGTTCTTCTTAATCTTTCAGCGTCTTCTGCGCGTATTCCTCTTACAATTCTCCAGGGAATCACTATATACTGGATTATTGTTCTCCAGCGCACTCTGGATGATAAACTCCTCAATCGCTTGATCAGAAGACGATTTTGCTACAGTGGGTGAGGACATTAGGTTATCCTTGACGTTGTTTCTCGGCGATGACATCGAGGCATGTAAAAGAGCGCCAAAAATGAGCTATGAAAGGTACAACAGTAGCAGTATACCGCCACTCACCTCCCAATGTGATCAGAAAACTTTGTCAGAATACACCAGCTCGCCGATCTAATGAGGAAAATATATAAAAAGATGTGGTACTCCCGTTACTCAATGTCATTCATCATTCCCTCATATGAACCTTAACCCCAAAATGTTAAAACCGATGGCCGATAATAGCATTCCTTTTCCAGGTGGCATTCCACATCAGCTTTAGGCAATTAAAGTCGTCATTCACCTTCGATCAGGAACCTCGGAATCCCATACACCCTGGATTCAGAAGAGGCCGTAGAAAGGTGCCAGATAGCCGTCACTGTAGGAAGGAAATGAATAAACTAAAAGGAAAGATCTACCATCCAAAGATATGTGATCCCGATGAAGATAATTCCTGACAAGTCATATAAATTGAAAACCACCTGAAACGCTGCTTCCTTAAATGGAAATCACATCCATTCCCAGAGAGCTGTCTTGGAATGAGGAAATGTCCCTAAAAAAACTAAAGGACGTCCTCGCAGACACTCTCTCTTAAAGAAGACCTAAAAGACTACCTAACACATGTCCTCGGGTCTGTCAACAGACATCTCCGAATCAAGTGACCGAAGAGATATTCATCATGACCGCGTCACAGGTAAGTCATCGGAAAATTTGAAATAGCCCGTGGAAAGGATAATCCGGCGCTGATCAATCAGAAAGATCAGGCCAAAAGACCATCCATCCAAGATCAATGACAGCAACAGCAACAGAGGCATCCAGGGAATGCCCACCACCTACCAACAAAGCGACATCCAAAACTTTTGCAAGGTTGGTAAATGGATATGAAATTACACCATTTGCTCCATAGACTTCAGTTGCTCCATAGACATCCCCATTATTCCCATGTGTTGGTTCCTGGAAACTCGAGCAGCAGTAGATTGAAGAAGACATAGCAGGAGGAGGATTGAAGGTTAAGAATGAATTCTTCCTTTAACATACCTAAATCCTATGTTGTCTCTAGATAGCAGAGAAAGAACGAGAAAATCTACGATAAGAAAAGAAACCGGTAACGCATATTTCACGAGAACCTTCCATATAAACATATTGCGTAACACAAGAAATCCTAGCATGCCATGAGCTTCACTAAAGCTTAATGCACGAGAAACAAAATAGTGGGTTCAACACGCAACCTCGATATATGGTTTGGCCCTATATTTTCCTTAGGGCAAAATATTGGAACAAAAGGGCACGATTCTAATCCATCGGGCATATTGGAAGGGGACATCCGGATTTTGGAGGCGAAGTCATCGAAAATTCTAAAGTGTATTCGATTTCTTTTATTTTTCGAAAAAAAACGCGAAAGTGCAATGTAGACCATCATGACTAATTTGTACATAAAATCCAACTAAGCCAGAGAGCCCCAGCCACTGATCTTAAACACGTTCATTCATCTTATCCTTGCAGCCGCAATGACACTCGGTCATTCACAACGGGCTCCCCATTTGCAAGAACCTTCGCAAATTGTAAAGTTGGAAAAATAATTTTGCGGGTACGGACCAACGAACATCCACATGAAAATAACAGCGCTACGGCTTTCAACAAATACATGGCTATAAATTAATCACGATAGACACATGGTTTTAAATAAAAGAGAATTGTACCGAGTGAAATATATTTCGCAGCAGGAGCCCACAGAAATTTGAACATGCGAGGTCAATGATATTCTCCGTTAACCAACGCGTCCCACTGGGGATATTCATCCGCGTTAAAGTTTGGCGTGTGTGTATAAATATATGTGAATGAGTGCTGAGAAGAGGCGAAAGAAAGATACTATGGTTTGGGTATTTCTGAAAACAGTTACAGAACCTCAATGTGAGTAAAACTGTCCTTTGAGACATAAGTTTGGTCCGGAAATCAGTGATTTAATTTGAATTTAGTTTACCAATCTTCGAGGCAAGTTATTGATTAACACTGGAAGTGGCTTGTGGTTGTGTTATTGCAACGGTGTCATCTCTTCTGCGCCTGAAACAGATCGTCATGAGGTCCAGCAGTGCCAGGAGCCCACGGAGATTTTCCCCGAGACGAACTCCGCCGTGGGAGAAATACGAGCGATTCGACAGCGATGTGGGAAACGATACGCAGAACGATGTTTTCAATATCCCGCGCAAGAAAGTCCCACTGGATATTTTCTGCGAGGCCGGCGATTACGAAGACGAAATGCAAGGAGGATAAAAGCAGGTTTTACAGTGTAAACTCATTGTAGGCATTTTTCCCAATTACATATATCTCATTTCTTCCCGATTCATATGTAACGAGATTTTCACTATATAGTATAGTAATCTGTGTATGGAACAGGGGTTTTATCCATTTCCGAGTCTAACTGAGTTGCTCCAAAATTCTATCAAAGTTTTGATAGGATGATGTTGAAATATTAAAGTCACTGCGGGTACTTGTATAGGAAGAAAAAAGGAAACTGACGGCCGACAAAGATGTCGATGCACGGCCTCTGTATTTAAGAAGAATGGAAAATCCGTAAGGAGAATTAAATTTTGTATGGGCCGCAGCCACAGACATCAGAGAATTAATTTGGTATTATGGGCGAAGTCATTTCAGCAGAAGAATGAAGAATTTCGTAGTTCAAGTCTACGGAGGAGCAGAGGTTTAATGGAGAAAGTCATTTGAGGCTTTAAAGCCCTCAACAACCAAAATGAATGAAATTGATTAAAAAAGGTGGAAGACTTTAAGGTTATAAAAAGGCCGGACAAGTGGTCCCTACCACTTAAGTGCCAAAGTGCAAATCGTAGATCGCAGTTTTGAAGTTTTAAATGTCTTACAGATGTGAATTATTTGCGATGTGCAATCTTCGTGCCATCGCACGATCGCAATATCGAGTAATAAACAGAATCGCCTCATACATGCAGTTTCGTTGAAGTTTGCGATGTGCGATCATCGCGCCATCGCACGAATCGCACGATCGCAAGCTCATTTGTTTTTACGCAGAGTGAAAGCCGCGATGCGATCGACGCGCCATCGTGCCATCGCACCGCGCAATATCACACTATCACATGTCGCTTGTAATTTCCGCACATTTTCGCGGTGCGATGGCCATTGCGATGTGGTCCCCACTCGTACGTCGCGCCAATGTCAAAGTTTTATGTTGCGATGTTTGCGTAAAGGTTTTTCTTTTTATTTGTTTTATTTCTTTTGTTTTCGATTTTGTTCCCGCCGCACTATATAAAGTGAAAAAGGCCCGAGAGCCAAAGAGAGCATTGTAATTGTAATACGTTGTATTGTTGTAACCGCTGTGTGAGAGCCCGCAGGAAAAGAAGAGAACAGTAAGAAGAACAGAGCATTGTTTGTGCATTCTTGAGAGACAGAGAGTTGTTTTGTAGAGCACTGTGTCTGTATCAGTCCTACTCTTATTTTGTGTATCCCTCCGTTGAGGAAGACCTTTTTTTTTGTAATTGTTTTTTATTGTGTTAAAGAAATAGAAAACATTTTCATGCCATCTGCATCTGCAAGCCAAAATTCCAACATGGTATGAGAGCTAGTTCGGAGCTCTTTGAAAGTTTCAAAGAAGTTGAAGAAGAAGAATTGTTGCGGTGTTTTCTCCTTCGGTGTGAAAGCCCAACGAGAGGTCAAAGTTCGGAGTATTTCTCAAAGCTTATAGTTGTTTTTTCTATTTAAAAGAGTTTGTTCTTTCAGAAAAGGAAATACATTTTGTTTAAATTCTGCGTTCAGTTTAAGACGCAATGGCTGGACCAAGCACTGGTATGAATCTTGGAAGTGTTCAGCTTCCACAGTTTAATGGAAAGAACTATGATTATTGGGCCATTACCATGAGAGCCCTATTTGTTTCACAAGACCTATGGGAACTTGTAGAAGATGGTTTTACAGAACCAGCTGATGAGCAGGCTTTTAATGCCTTAACTCAAGCAGAGAAAGATGTGTTGAAGAATAATAGGAAGAAAGATGCTAAAGCTCTCTTCTGTTTGTATCAAGCTGTAAATGAGAGTGTGTTTCCAAGGATAGCAGCAGCTAAGAGATCCAAGGAGGCATGGGAAACTCTGAAAGTAGCCTATCAAGGTATGGAGAAAGTTAAGACAGCAAAACTTCAATTGCTGAGAAGAGACTTTGAAACTCTTTGCATGAAAGAGTCAGATAATGTAGACACATTTTTTACACATGTGATTGGGATTGTAAATCAGATAAGATCCCATGGAGAAACTCTGGAAGAGAGAAGAATTGTGGAGAAAATTTTGAGAAGCTTACCCTCAAAGTTTGATGTTATTGTTACCACCATAGAAGAGACCAAGGATCTCTCAAAGTTCACGGTAGATGAACTTCATGCCTCACTGATAACTCATGAACAGAGATTGAGCAGAGATGAACACTCATCTCTTGAGCACGCCTTCAAGACCCAGATGCCTTCAGGAAGAGGAAGAGGTCAAGGTAAAGGAAGAGGAAGAGGCAGAAGCCAGAATAGAGGTGGAAGGAACAGCCCTTCACACTCACATGGAAGGAGTGACAGTCAAGGTCAGAGCCACGGCCAATGCAACAGCCAGCAAAGTGGACATCAACACCAACATGCTCAAGGACAAAGGTATGACAAATCCAATGTCCAATGTCATTATTGCAAGAAATATGGGCACTATGCCAATGAATGTAGAAAGAAGCAAAATGACATGAAAAATAAGCAAAATGCTAATGTAGCAAAAGAAGAAAAGAACCCAAGTAATGTGCTATTAGCCTGTAATGTAGCACAAGATAGAAATGATGATGTTTGGTTCTTAGATTCAGGTTGTAGTAATCATATGACTGGCAACAAAGCAATGTTTTCCAATCTAGATGAAGAAATAACATCTGAAGTGACCACAGGGACTGATACTAAGATCTCTGTCAAAGGAAAAGGTAGAGTTAGTATTCGAGCAAGATATGGGGAGCAGAAATTTGTTCCTGATGTGTATTATGTTCCAGGTCTGAAATGTAACCTTTTGAGCATTGGGCAGCTCATAAATAAAGGTTACAATGTAATTTTTAAGGATGATGTGTGCACAATAAAATATATACCTCCAAGCAAGAAAATCATTGCTGAAATTCAAATGACCAGCAATAGAATGTTTCCACTCAAGCTCAATATTGACTTGAAGGGAAAAGGAAAGAGCATAGCAGCTGTAACACAAGAAACTTTCCAGAAGGAAGCAAAAGATGAAAATTGGTTATGGCACCTGAGATTTGGACATCTCAATTTCGGAGGATTAAATTTGCTGCACAGAAAAGGAATGGTAAGAGGTTTACCATTGATTGAGAAGCCTGACAGCCTATGTGAAGGTTGCATCTTGGGAAAGCAACACAGAGAAAATTTTCCTTCAGGGAAAAGCATAAGGGCGAAAGCACCTTTGGAGATCATTCATTCAGATTTATGTGGGCCGATGCAAACAGCATCAGTTTCAGGCAGCAATTACATGCTGACCTTCATAGATGATTTCACAAGAAAAGTGTGGGTTTATTTTCTGAAATATAAGAGTGAAGTCTTTCAGAAATTTTTCCATTTTAAAGCTCTAGTAGAGAAACAGAGCGGGCTGTATATTAAAGTCCTCAGAACTGACAAAGGAGGAGAATACATATCAAAGGAGTTTCTGCGTTTCTGCAGAGAGAACGGCATACACAAGCAATTTACCACAAGGTACACACCGCAACATAATGGAGTTGCTGAAAGAAAGAATCAAACCATAATGGAAATGGTGAGAAGTATGCTAAAGGCAAAACATTTGCCGAATGAGTATTGGGCAGAAGCAGAAAAATGTGCTGCGTATATTTTGAATAGATGCCCTACAAAAGATATAATGAACAAAGTTCCAGAAGAAGCGTGGAGTGGCAGAAAACAGGGTGTCACCCACATGAGAGTTTTTGGATGTGTAGCATATGTACACATTCCAGACAAATTGAGAAAGAAGTTGGATAGTAAGGGGGAGAAGTGCATTTTCCTTGGATACTGTGAAGATTCCAAAGGATACAGACTGTATAACCCATCCACAAAGAAGTTTGTAATAAGCAGAGATGTGCAATTTATTGAAGAGGAAGCATGGGATGGAAGCATTGAGAAAACAGTCAATGTTAAAAGTTGTTTATCTCATGATGAAGATGAGGGAGATGTGGTTGAAATCAACAACTCATCCGTAGCACAACCTCCACCAACACAAGGAAACCAAGGGACACCTCAAGCAGTAGCGAGAACACCCTTGAGAAGAAGTGGGAGTGCATCTCCAAGCACACCACATGGAGCAGAATTGAGTGCTTCATCAAGCACGACTACACCAAGTGAAAGAGGGACAAAGTTCAGAAGTCTCAGAGAAATCTATGAGCAAGGAGCAGCAGATGAAGGTATGAATTTCTTATTTGCTTTGTATTGTCAAGTTGATGATCCTATTCATTTTGAAGATGCTATTAAAGATAGAAAATGGATAGAAGCTATGGATGATGAAATTAAAGCCATAGAGAAGAACAAAACATGGGATTTGGTTGATCTCCCAGAAGGTAAAGAAGTCATTGGTGTAAAATGGGTCTATAAGACCAAAAGCAATGCTGAAGGAAAAATAGAAAGACACAAGGCTAGACTTGTTGTCAAAGGATATAAGCAGAAGCATGGGATTGATTATGAAGAAACTTTTGCACCAGTTGCAAGAATGGAGACAGTAAGAGCAGTGATGTCCATAGCAGCACAAAACAAATGGAAAGTATATCAGATGGATGTAAAATCTGCATTTTTAAATGGAGTTTTAATGGAAGAGGTATATGTGGAACAACCTCTAGGATATGAGAAGAAAGGCCAAGAGCATAAGGTCTGCAAATTGAAGAAAGCTCTTTATGGGCTGAAGCAAGCACCAAGAGCATGGTACAGTAGGATAGACACCTATCTACTGGAAAATGGATTTGAAAAGTGTGAGGGAGAACCCACCCTCTACATCAAAGAAAAGGATGGTAAAATACTCATTGTTGTTTTATATGTTGATGATCTAATTTTTACAGGTAATGATGATTACCTTATTGAGAATTTTAAAACAGTCATGAAAGATGAATTTGAAATGACAGACATGGGTTTGTTGAGATACTTCTTAGGAATAGAAGTAGAACAAAATGAAAAAGGAATTTTTATTTCTCAAGCAAAGTATGTGAATCAAGTTCTAGAAAGATTTAATATGCAGGAGTGCAAAGCTGCAATTACTCCCACAGTAATGGGATTGAAGTTGAGTAAAGATGACAACAGCAAGGATTTTGATCCAAGTTTGTATAAAAGCATAGTTGGCAGCCTCATGTATTTGACTGCAACTAGGCCGGATATTATGCATGTTGTTAGTTTAATTTCCAAATTTATGGAGAAGCCAAAAGAAGCACATTGGCAAGCAGCAAAGAGAATTCTGAGGTATGTTAAAGGAACTAAAAGATTTGGTATTTTATATACTACTTCAGAAAATTCAGAATTAGTTGGATACACTGACAGTGATTGGGCTGGAAGTGTAGATGATCAGAAGAGAACTTCCGGTTATGTTTTTCATATGGGTTCAGGAGCCATCTCATGGGGCTTCTAAGAAACAGCTGATTGTAGCATTATCTATAGCAGAGGCAGAGTATGTGGCAGCTACAGCAGCAGCGTGTCAAGAAATTTGGATGAGAAGAATGTTGAGAAGTTTATGCCAAAAACAGGTAAAAGGGATAGTGATTTATTGTGACAATAGCTCAGCCATTGCATTGTCAAAGAATTCAGTGTTTCATAAGAGAACAAAGCACATAGATATAAAATATCATTATATCAAAGAATTGGTGAACAATGGAGAAATTATTTTACAGCATTGTAAAATAGAGGAGAAATATGCAAATATTTTAACAAAGCCATTGGGATAGAAGACATTTGAATTTTTAAGAAAATGTTTGGGTATGATGGATAACCCAACAATTGACTTTAAGGGGGAAAATAATAAAATCCACATATCGTGCCTTTATGCAAGGGAAGAAAAATCTGTTGCAATGGCCAACAAGGATTTGAGTGCACAGCACTCTGTATTTAAGAAGAATGGAGAATCGGTAAGGAGAATTAAATTTTGTATGGGCCACAGCCACAGAGAGTAGAGAATTAATTTGGTATTATGGGTGAAGTCATTTTAGCAGAAGAATGAAGAATTTCGTAGTTCAAGTCTATGGAGGAGTAGAGGTT
This sequence comes from Pinus albicaulis, assembly GCA_034641835.2. NCBI lineage: Eukaryota > Viridiplantae > Streptophyta > Pinopsida > Pinales > Pinaceae > Pinus > Pinus albicaulis. The sequence continues at coordinate 1,674,848,810 of CM076580.1, forward strand.
TAATGGAGAAAGTCATTTCAGGCTTTAAAGCCCTCAACAACCAAAATGAATGAAATTGATTGAAACAGGCAGAAGACTTTAAGGTTATAAAAAGGCCGAACAAGTGGTCCATACCACTTAAGCGCCAAAGCGCAAATCGCAGATTGCAGTTTTGAAGTTTTAAATGTCTTGCAGATGTGAATTATTTGCGATGTGCGATCGTCACGCCATCGCACGATCGCACAATAGCATGTCATATATATATATGTTCCGCCGTTTGAAAGTTGCGATATGCGATTCAATCGCGCTATCGTAGATCACAATATCGCATTTTGTTCATTCCGCCCATCCATATTTTATCGCCGATAATTGCGATGCGATCGCGCGACTGCGCCATCGCGTCATCGCAATCTCGCACCGTCACAAGTTTTGTTGTTCCGCCATATCGCACATCGCAAAATGGCCAACTGCGATGTGGTCCCCACTCGTACGTTGCGCCAATGTTAAAGTTTTATTGTTGCGCAAAGGTTTTTCTTTGTATTTGTTTTATTTCTTTTGTTTTGGGTTTGTTCTGCTTAGTGCCCATATATATAAGTAAAATGGCCGAGAGCGAAAAGATGTATTTTTTGTAATTGTAATACATTGTATTGCTGTAATCGTTGTGTGAGAGCCCGTAGGCAAGAAGAGCACAATAAGAAGAACAGAGCACTGTTTGTGCATTCTTGAGAGACAAAGAGTTGTTTTGTAGAGCACTGTGTCTGTAGCAGTCCTACTCTTATTTTGTGTATCCCTCTGTATTGAGGAAGACCTTTTTTTTGTAATTTTTTTTTGTTCTGTTAAAGAAATAGAAGAAAGCATTTTTCATCCCATCTCTGTCTGCAAGCCAAAATTAACACGATTTTTTAGATTCTTTGGAACACAGGATTTTGACAGCTAAAAGGTAGTTTGCGACTCGGATTATAGCATTATTTTGTATCGTTTCCCCTCAGTAATAAGAATAGTGTTTGTTGGACAGGGAGGTATATACTGTGACGGTTATCTGGATCTTTTCATTTTTACATTTGATTTACAAACATTGTTGTGAATATAATTATTTATTTTATTTATATAAATTTAACAGAAAAATTATATTTTCATTATAAAATAAAAATAATATGTTTACTCCATCTTTATTATTATTAAACACTATGATGATAATGCCACCTATTTAACTTGCTACTATATCTTGGGATACATTTATATTTTAATTTTAGGCTCTTATAGCCATATATTCTTCTATTTTTTGAATAATGTATTATACACTTAAACACTATTTGACATCAACCCAAAATTTAGTATTTTTTAATAATGTATTATACACTTAAACCTCCATTTGACATCAACGCAAAATTTAGTATTTTTTGGAAATGTATTATACACTTAAACCTCCATTTGACATCGACCCAAAATTTAGCATGACAAAATCTTCTATTTATGTTATTGACGCGATGATGTCACATATTACAAAGCTACAAAACTAAATCATAATTGTAAAAAAAGTTAATTTCTACAATGCAGTCAATGTTTTCTTATTTATAGAATGATGAACCCATTTTTTTTTTTTTTTTAATTTGCGACTCTGAAGTCTACTTTCAACACAATGGGGGACAGTTGTTAGTTGGGATTGAGTAATTTTGGTATGCATAAATTTTTTCGGAGTGTATAACTTGCCCCAATAGTGTGACTATAGCCCATCAATGTTATAAATTTTTTTTTTTCAACTTTTTATTATTTTCTTTGTGTTTCAAAACTGGGTTTTTAATGTATCAATATGCACTATTGATATTAATTTATGATGATTTGGATTTTATATCAATATTGGTTTTACTATGCCAATTCTACTAATAATTTAGTGGCAATCATTCATTTATCTATTATTAATAAGGTGAATTGGATTCCATATCAATATTTGTATTAGCATATCATCTCACTACTAACTAAAATCAAGAAGGTGTTACAATTCATAAGATTAAAAAGCCTATGTAGTCATAGGATTAAACTCACTAGGTTTATCCATATTCTATACTCTATATCATTTGGACCAAGTAAGTGCACACTCTAGTCAATGTGATATTACCATTGGAAGGTTCAATTACCTTCAATGATAATGTTTAATGCTAGTTAATAGATATAAATAATTTGAACATGTATAAATAATTCAAATGTGTATAGATGTGTGTTGCTACACTTGTAAATGGTCTTATAAGTTGGATTGTACTTTTTGTGAGATCAAGCTTAGTATAATGATTTTCATGGCTTGAGTTGCAAAAAGAATTCACAAACACTTTAATTCTTATAATCTTTTGTAACTAATTCTTTTGTATTGATCTTACATAATTGCTTAAGTACACATATTTTTCTAGCTAATCATTTGTGATACTGATTTTAATATGATATATGTGTATGGCTGTGAGAGAGGGAGAGAATATGATATATGTGCAGGTATGTAACAGAAGGAGAGAAAGTAAATAAAAATCTTATGGCTAAAACATTTGAATATCTTATGGCTAAAACACTCGCTAAAACATTTGAATATCTTATGGCTAAAACACTTGAATGCAGTTACTCAGTGATGAGGAAGATGTGTAATTCTTCTTGTCTTTAATAAAAAAATTCAATGATACTTTGCCAACATGGCTCCACTTGAGATAATTTAATCTCGGTGAAAGGGGCTTCCATCTTCAACCCTTCCTCACAAGGTTTGAAGTCAAGACCTAATAGAAAAATACCCCACACAAACCAACTAATCTACTATTGATGCATCAAATCTTACTAATTGTAAAGTATAATAATAATAATAATATATATTTTTTTGTTTTCTAAGTGGTGTGAGTCCTTAGATGACTATACCCTTAACCTTTTGGCTTGACACCCAAAATTGCATTTAGCATAAATCACACCAATCTTTAACATGATTAGATTTTTTCCCATAAAATTTTTAATTAATGATATTATCAATCACAAAATACTTTAACAATATATAACCTAATCTAAACCTCATAAAAAAAATAATAATAATTATATTTATTTTTATTAAAATTTTATTATATTAACCATCATAAAAAAAAAAACTCATTAACCAATAACCATACAACATCAATCAAAATCAAATTCCTTTTTTATTAGCCAAAATACTCAATTCTTATATATTATCCATTTTCTTATTCAATCTCCTTCCATACCGTGAACTGTGATCCATTATCCTATCTTTTCAATCAAAAACCTATGCTCATGTTCTTGTTAAATCGCAATCCATATCCTAGGCTCTCGTCCTTTATTTTAGGCTTCTTCCCTGTTCCCATATACAATGTACAGAGACAATATCCTCGGTGTCATCCACTGGACTTTGAATCAAACCTCTAAATCCCTCTGGTGGTGGTGGAGAGCAAGGTTGGAATTTGGATTTCTCCTTACTTGTCACAGAAATTTTTTGACGTTTTAGGTCATTATACTCCCCTTCAAGAAACGTTATCTTTAAAATTTTGCCCTTCATTAGTGATGTTCTCATAATAAACTAACCCTTCACCAATACAGGTTTGATTAAAAAATTAGCCTCCAATTTTTTAAAAATATAGGTCTTAAATTTTTTTAAAATTAATGAATTAGAAGACAATTTATTGGAAAATAATGAAAATTTAGAGAATAATTTAGTACAAATTTGAGAAAATAACACATTGTATTATAAATTTTCATGGACATTGCTACATTGATATAAAGCAAATACTAGGAAAGAGTGAGTGCAAGTTAATAAGAATCTCTCAAGTTAGTGCAAGTTAATAAGTGTCTCTCATGACAAGTTAGTGGCAATGCACACATAGAAAAATAAATTATGAATTAATTTTCCAAATCATAAACATTGTAACAACTTAGAAAAACAAAGTTAGCTTTTAATTAAAATGAGAGTTTTTAGAAAATAACGAAAAAAGAATTGCATTGAAATGTTCAACTAGAATTCACATAATTTTGAAAAAGAAACTGCACTTATAATAAATAAATAAAACACAATAAGGAAATTTCTAAATGATAGGTGACATAATTTACTCAAGAAATTGGCAGCATGTCTTTGGTTTTTAAAATAAGGAAAAAATTGATCTACCAAGTTAAAAAAGAAACCATTAAATTCACCATATTTCATCTAGATAATTAAAACTAAAAGTAAAAATTAGAGACCACCTACTGGTAGTTTTTGTGAGAAGGAAATATTGGTGATTCAGCCTTAGTTTTCAATTGTTCTCCTCGTTTATGTGGCTAGAAAACCCCAAATCCAATTTGAGGGGAGTCTGTACTTTGCGTCACCCATAGTCGTATGGTTAGAATCTAGTTTCGTGTACAGAAAATCACACAAAGAAAAACAAAATTGAGCATCCACCAAGTTTAAAACAACATGACCGTTTTCTGTTTTCAAATACCAACCACAATCCACAATTAAAATTAACTCTTTGCACACTTTCATTCATTGGGAAAAAGAAAACTATGTAAGAAAACAACTACAAATATTTATAGCCCTCTAAATCTAGTCTTCTCCTATCTCTTCCTTTAACATAAAGTTAAATGAAATGAAAAGAAAATAAATGTAGATCACTTTAAAAAAAACCAGCCACTGATATTAAATTTAATGTTATTGCTTAACAAGTAATTATTGATTTCACCTTCAACTCTATAAAAACTTGATATTTAATCGAAAAAAAAATAGAACTAGAAGTAACGTGATGTGCATGGTTTTTTTTGAGTTTTTAAATATCCATTACATCATTAAGAAAATAAAAAATAAAAAATAAAAATCCATATATATCCAATCTATTATATTGTTAAGAGAAAAAAACAGCATGTCTATACATACCCAATCTATTAGTTTGGGAAAAAATAAGTGCAGAACTTTCATAGTTTAGATGGTGCTCATAAAATATCTTCTGTCAGCACATCTACCCATTTTTAATTTGTTGCTTTCAAAAAGAGGACTAGGATGAAAAGATCACCCTACCTCCTTCATTCCAGTTAAATAAATTAGTGGAATTAAATACATTTTTATCTCTAAGTGTTGGTCTGTAAAATAAATTTAAACTATTCGTAAATTAAGTTAAATTTAAACTATTTGTAAATCCAATTGAACAATATTTAAATTTGATTGTCTGTAATTTCAATTAAATAAATTAATGGCATTAAATAAATTTAAATTATTTGTAAATCCTATTAAATCAATTATTTAAAATTATTTATGAAAGTTCCTTACATAGTTGAGAGACATAATATGAATATTTTATCTAAAATTCAAAACTCAATTCCAGATTAAGTGAAAAATGGCAATGGATTTGGTGAAAAATGTTCTGATGTTGATTCCTTATCACTAAACTATGAAAGTTAAATTACTGGGCATTGAGAGCGCAACTTGCAAGTGTGTTGGACTTTGGACTTACCATGCTACAGGCCGCAAGCTCCAACCTCATAAAAATTGTGGCCACTGGCACCGATTCACCTTGCGTGCAACAACTCACCATGAAATTTTGGCACCGATTCACACCCTACGTGCAGCAACAAACCATTGAAATTTCAGCTCCGATTCATCCTTGGTGCTTGAGTCTGTTTGCATGAAATTCAATATGATGGGTGTAGAAACTCACCATTGAAATTTTTGAAAGCGAATCTTTTGAAGGCTAGCCAAAGCTTTATTCTTTTTTGGGAAAGAGGTAGTTTTTCTGTAATTAGAATTTGGCAGCACAAAGCAAGTTAAGCTTTGTTTATTTTCTATTAATGTTTGAATGTAGTTGCAATTACAGTTGTATTAACATTTAAGAAACAGCTAATAGAAAATAGATATATAAGAATATAATAATATTTAAAAATTTAATTGCTAAATGAAAATTTTAATAAATGAAAAATAGAAAATTTTAATAAATATAAAATAGACATATAAGAACGTTTTCAATTTTTTTTCAAACGTCAAAATGAAGTTTTCTCTCCTTCCTCACAGGTGTGAGAAAACGGGCAGCAATGTATTTTAACCTGCAAATACGTGTAAAATTGTCAATGACGGGCAAAATGCCCGTCAAATATTTTCCCTGGTGGAGAGTGATCATGACTTTTGGACATAAAATCCAACTCATCCGGTCCCCGACAACACGCAAAAGACCCTCAATTCGTAGTGGCCCACAAAACCAATTATATACAATGTGCATTCATCTTATTATCGGCAGCCGCCCTGGCAATCGGTTCTTCAACAGGCTCTCCATTTCGAAAGAATCTTCCCAAAATCTAAAGGTGAAAAAATAATTTATGCGTACGGACCAACCTACTCCCATATGAAAACGACAGCGCTACGGCTCAAAACAAAAACATTGTTGTAAATTAATCACGACAGACACGTGGTTGTAAATAAAAGAGAACTGTGACGAGTGAAAAGGAGCCCAGAGCCTCTAAATATCCGACGTCATTCTCAGTTAACCCACGCTTTTATCACGACAGACACGTGGTTGTAAATAAAAGAGAACTGTGACGAGTGAAAAGGAGCCCAGAGCATCTAAATATCCGACGTCATTCTCAGTTAACCTACGCCTACTACTGGTGGGTATCATCCGCGTTAAAGTTTGATTGTACAATCATTTAGATTTGACAAAAGTCGACCCTCTCATTCTTTCTCGGACCTCTTTAGTCCTTAGTCGCTCTGGGTTGTTCCTATCCTTCTCTCTTCTATCATATTTCGTGTATCTTTTAGCTCTACTCGGCAGCTTAACAAATCAAAATATATTTACGTTATGGGTTGTTCCACAGTTGTCCTTCTTCACAAAATATGTCAACCCAATTGGTTGGCTATGGTATAATGAGCCACATGGCTAAAAATGTCAACTCGCCAAAACTTCCTAACAATCAATATTCTTTTTAGAACTAGGGCACTTTCCCTTACATGAGAATTTCTAGTTTATACAAAATCACAAATGAGCGATTGCACTCCCTTGTGGAAATTATAATACCATTTCGATCTAGTAAAAAATGAATCACTTGGGGTTTTATGCTCCTACATTACACTCCTTAATTTGTAAAATTGCATGACCTCTTGGTCATGTATAAATTTTTTTTGAATCCTCTAGGATCTCAAATTTGGTTTTGGTGTCATCCACCTACTTCACTGCTTTGTAGTTTTATTGTTGCTTGTTGCAAGCTTCGAGGATCCTAAATTTTTATTTTTTGTTGTCGACATGCACTAGTATGGATATATTTAACTAACTTCATTCCAAGGTTGAACATCTCTTTTGACTTTGTCTCATCCACACACTATAGCTATTGATTTTCCACTGTTGTACTCGATCGACCCATCGAATCATGCTCTGTTGTGTAACATTTCACATTTTTTACTGATGTAAACTTGTACAACCAACTGATTTTTGTTGTTTTTCATCATTATCTTATCATGCCACTCCTCAAGCGTTCTCTTCATTAGCATGTATATCTCCTAAATTTCAGCATGAGGCATTCTCTCCCATTGAATTGTGTTGTTGTCACTGCCCATTGCAACTCAATTTCAAACTTTAAAATTTGTATGACATCCATTTCCATTTCACAAAACACTTCTTCAAGGAAATTTAAGGAATTTTTTTGCCTCATCCATAAATTCTCTAGGAAGGATTTCCTTTCAGTTTTCAACACTGCATTTGCAAATGAAACAAAATTGTTACAACAACCCTTAATTTCCCAAAATTTACCATCATTCATAAGAATGATTGATTTCTCCTCTTCACGAGTGTCTACCAAAATATGATATGTTGCATTTGTTCCTGGTTCATCCTTCTCTTCTTCTTTTACAGAATGTTAGTGACATTTCTCTCTATCTTCGCTCTTCTAATTATTCTTTCCTACAATATTAATGCGATCAATTTTATCAGTGTTTCCTCAAAATTCCTCCCTTCCCCTCCTTCTTCCTTCTTTTGGTTGTCTTCATGAGCCAACCTTATCCTGCCTTTTGCACGAATAACTCATCATGAATGCTCTCCCATGGTTGCATTTGTGGATCATGCATGTGTCTCACCTTGATTATTTTTATGTGGGAATACCACCTCATCTCCTTTTGAGTCATGTTCTCTATTTTCCTCTATCTTCCTAACAACTATAAGTGGTTGCTCATATTTATCATCCTTGTGACCTACAACCATACACAAAATATCAATTTTACTAAAATGAGACTCTATTGATTATTACGACATAAATTCTTCATACTAATCTCCATTTTCCACACAATCTATGAGATTCTTATTTAGTCTCTTATGAACATCATCTTCATCCTCATATTGATCCTCTCCAAGGATACTTCCTTGCTCTAGTTCAAAATAGTAAACTTCCTCTTCCACATACTCATACTCAGTTGCTTTGAGTTCACCTTTCAACCAAGCTCTCATTATGCACCTTAGCATGTTCCTCAAATTTCTCACAAATAACATATTAATATGTCATTTTACCTTCTTCCTAATTCTCCATCCATATTTTTGGTCACCTTCAATTTCCTATAGCAACATCTTCACTATTCTGAGCCATTTCTTTAACTCAACCACTTTTATATAAAGTTCTCCTTAGATCATCCTTGTTCTCCCTATGCAATATGCTTTGGCATCTTCCTCAATTCTCTTGTGGGTTTCACTAAAACCTTTGTCATTATCATTAGTGATCACCTCTCTCTCCATCTCTATGAGCTTCTCCATGTTCAATTGTGAGCTTCAAACAAGCCTTTGTAAACATCTCACCAAGATCTCCTCAACCTTGTATTTTTGTATGGTTTGTTGTCTCCTATGGAACCTTCTGAGCTTCCTTTACTCCTTTAGGCTTTTTCACTCTGCTCACACCCTCTAGAAAAATATACACACATTCACACTATGTAGTTGTATCAACAATTTCTACCCAAGCTCAACTGAAAGTTGTTCTCCTCTTATCTACTGCAAGGTATACCACAAATTTCCTTCTCTCTCTACTAATACTGACACTAATTAAATGAAAAAAACTAAGAGCAATGACCTCTCAAATCTCGTCAAATATGCACTCTCAAAAAGTTTTGGGTTCTTTCTTCACAATACTTCAAGATTCTTTGACCATCAGTATTCTTTGTCTGTCTTTTACAATTCTCCCAACCCTTCTCCTTGATTGGAATTGTCTTCTCCCTTGTACCAGATCCTCTATGTGATTTCTCCTCCTCAAAACTCCATAGCTTCTTTATTTTTCTTGCAAACACACACTCAAGTTTATAATTATTCAAAACAATGTATTACCTCTATGCTTCCCTCATCGTTTTTCTTGTTTCTCTATGCTCCCTTTCAACGTTTCAAATATTTCACTAATGTATTCTTCTACTCTGACCTCTTGCGGTTTTCTCCTTCTAGTACTCTCAACAAATTCTATAACTCTAACATGGTCCTAACTATATTATTATACTTTTATTTCAAGCTATGACTGCTTCCCTTTCCTCTTGAGAATTGATAGGGTATGGTCTCTCGCTCTTACCTCTTGTTTTTTATTCTAGATATGAATGCATGCTTTGATTCCTTGCTCTCATTATGTTGTTGGTCTTTGATACCACTTTGATGCAGAGCAATATTTTCTCCCACTTAATTCAGAGCCAACTCTGATACCCTTGATGCAAATCCAAAAAACCTTAAACCATCGCCTTCTCTTTTCTTATTCATGTTTGTACCCATGACAATCATGCCACAAGATTGTTCCTCTTTGGATGAATAAATACTATGGGTTATATTTTAATCCTCCTAATGCTACCAAGTCCAGTCCCCCAAATATGCAAGGCTCAGACAATACTTGATCTTTCCCCATACAACCTCTCGTGATTGGGGTTTATTTTAGCTCCTGAATCCAACTCCTTCCATGAATTTAGTTCTTTCTTGCTACCACAACACTACAAAGCGCTTGATCCAAAGAAAGTTTGTGGTTAGATTCTATTCTTTCACCCCACGTTCCCTCACTCTCTACTTAACTCTCACATGCTTCATGAGAGATACAGCTATCTACGATAAACTTTACATCAATTCTTTATTAGTCAATGAGACCACCTTATTGGAAAATGTAACTAGTTCCAGTCTTTGTAATTTTCATTGTACTCATGTCATTATATATATCTTATGTAACAAGAAAAAGAAGAAAGAAAAATATTATTTTCATACATGAGTTTCATGCTTCTTTTGATTGGTGTTGTAGAGGTAAATCCCCTCTGCGGATAGAGGCAATCCCTACTAGCCCAGATCGGGTCTAGCAACAATCGTATCACGCTAAGGTGCAGGTTCCTAATTAAAATAAAACAACTTGCGAAGAAGGCCTACCTCAAGTCCAACGCTGTTGTTCGTAGAGAAGATGGCGCTCCCGTTTCCTTGCTTCAGCAGATCACAATCCTCTCACTCACCGCGACCGAACACCTGCACACGCAAGAAACACGAAAAACACAAGCGTAAAACCCGATATATGCAATTATGTATCAGTCAGAGAAGACACAACTCATGATCATAATGAACAATACGAGTGGAACCATAACCAATAGTCACTTATCATTAATTCATACAAAGGAAAATACAACCAGGCTCTGACGTTGAACCTTCCTTTGGCGGGTCGTCAACGTAATACGTCTCAGTAAAGCTTGTCAGGAATGGGGCCAAGCCTCTCTCTTCGATCGTCAATCTCCTTACTATGGATTTGGCACTACGAGGACTATCAAAGCTCTTGCAACATTCTTTAGGCTATGAAGGCTCTTGGAGATTAGCTTGCAAAGGGAAATGGCAAGCTTCTATAGATGGTGGAAGGGGAGTTGGGATCCCTACAATCATGGGCTTGGCCCCATCCTCAAGGAAGCTTCCATGAGAGGTGGCAAACTACTTCCTCTACATGGAAATCTGGAGCCAAACGTCCCAACCCAATTTAGAGACCAGTTCAGGAGTTGGTTGGAGTCAATATTCTGCCATTTATTTTTAAAAAACACCCTTTATTAAGCTTGGTGCGAGTGCAACTCTGAGACAGAGCGCCAATTGGCACGCCCTCTTTGGAGTATTTCCCCCATTGGCATGGGTATAACATTGGCTAGTCGTACCAAGGATGGAAAGGCTATTTTTAGGGTCTTTCACAAGGAGTTGTCTTCAGGGGAATGAAATTCCATGTCTAGGGGAATGCCATGAAAGTGTTTTTAGATCATGTCACTGCTCACAGGTCACGAAATAAGCCCTCCAATTTGCAGGACGGGGAATTGTAGGGACGGTGAAAAATTGTTTTGTAACAGATGCCCCCTAAAGCATGAGGCCCGAAAGAGAGAGAAGGGTGAAATGCTTTACGAGAACATGTCAAACTGAAAACACTGCCGTCGGAAAAACTGCGTAGAGAAGTACAACTGATATCTCAAATACATGATATATGTGGTATGGACGCAGCCATCCATAACAGAGTATACAAGAATCTAGATCTAAGGCATGGATGCAGCCATCCAATAAGGGCCGATAAAGAGACTCGGGTATGGTCGCAGCCATCCAATCAGTGAGTCATGTAACCAATCATAATAATCCACAAAATCGCAGCCTGGATCCTAATAGACAAAATCCAGGGTCTTATCTCCTCTTGGACCTCGAACAAAGCATGTTCCCTGCATGCGATTGTTGAACAATAACATAAGAACACGCTTGTCAAGAGTGTCGAATGAAAGTCACACGTACGCGAGAGGTACCACCAATAATGATAATGGTCCTCAAGGTACTATAGGTACAATCTACGACATGTGAATCAGTGTGCTAGCGTTGAACACCCGTAGAATCACTCGATCAGAGGCCAATGATGAAAACCTCACGTCGAACGCGAAGAACCTGCCATTGAGGCATGCAGGCTCCAAGGTACCAGAAGGGAGTCTCTAGATCAGCTTCCTGGATAATGAGCTGAAGTCGACAGGAAGTGACCTTGATCGAAGGTGGGCCATAATGTTTCCCACATCATCGACACGAGACAGAGGAACATGATGTTTTTGTTGTGAATCAAGACCGTATGAGAATCAGAGGAAGGTTGAAATTCGTAGAGGTCAACTTCTCTTGAACATATGGTGGCACGACAGTGGATTTGGCAGTATTTGACATCAAAAGATCAGAGGTCATGATGACGAGGCAAAGAGCAGATGAGAGGTCAAAAAGGATCACCCAAACCCACATAGGCAAGTGGAAAACGAGATGAGATGTCCCCAACCCGACACGAATGCAGACAAGTGCCATGTTCAAGAGTGACATACTGCCGACACAACAATGATGCTGGTTCCATTTTTCCCCACCATTTCTGGCAAGTAACCCAATTATTTTTGAAAACAAGCTTGAAGGGGATATCATATGCTTGTCATATAAGTTCGTCCTTCGGATGAATCCATCCTAGTACATTTAACGAGCCCTAGGAAGGAGAAACTCGAATATCGTCATTCCGACTGGATCCGATGTCATCAGGATTTAACGAGTCTGACAAAGGAAGAACTCAGCATCTTTTCATGTTTAGAGAGTTTGAAAAGACAGCAGAAAAGTAAACTCCAATGGTCCCTTTTCGTAAATAGTTCCTCAGATATGAAATGGTAGAAAACTATGTCTAAGAAAACCTCCTAGTCGTGATAGGCTAGGTTATTCCTTTTTCGTAAATAATCTATCCCAGCCCGAAAAAGGGGTAAACGTATACTGGGTAGATGTCACTTCGTGTCCACTTTAACGAGATCGAAACGACAAGGGACTCGATGATCTTTTCGTGTTTAGAGAGTCAGAAAAGAGCTAAAAGATGACTCCAAAATGACTTTTTCATGTTTTTATCGAGTCCGAAAAAGTATAAAATACAACTCGTATCACCATCGAAGCTGCGAAGGAATCTGTCGCTGTACAGAAAAGCAAGTGTAAAAACCATTTTTCGACAAAAATATATTAAAATATTGAGAAAAATGACATTTAAAACCTAACTTTGACTTAAGAAGTTATAAATAGGCTTCAAATGGTAAAACAAATTTACTTTTACTTTTTACCTCACTTGAAGAGCAATAGTGGTCTGTTTGTGGGCAAACTTGCGGCGGTGATTGCAACTGATCCGGGACACCATTCAGCTCCTCGTTTGTTCCAGGTAAAAGGCACTCCGTTAAACTCCATTTTAATCTATTTTTTATGTGTTTTCATTGTGCATTAGACTTTTGGGGGGACCCTTTTAAAATTTTTTTGTGCTCGGCCCATCGGGCGTGCATTTGTTAATTTTAATTCGCACTAATGGACATTTTCTCACAAAAGAAGCCACAACTGGCACGACTGTTAGAAAACAATCACTCCAATGGCGCAACGCAATTTTACGTCAAAGTTTTAAAATGTGAGCCGTCCATATGGATTTCCAAATGTACCGCAGATCTAACAAGGCGTTTTTATTTTTGTGTTGTGTTGTACTGTACAACAACCCTCCCTTTTTCTTAAAATTTTAGAAATAAAATTCATTTAGAAATAGGGTCCCTTTTTCTTTTTATAGAAATAAAAGACTTGAAAATAAAGATTCATTGTTTTAAGGAAAAACTCATCTTTTGTTTGCTAAACAAATTCAACATTCAAGACTTATGATCCGATCCAATATAGAAGGCCTTATCATAAAAAACAAATCAAGTTTAAAAGTCCAATCGCAATCGGAGAATCGGAGATAACCCTTAAAAGAAGTTTCATATACTTATTTCAAATCCTTCGATGCGATTAGTTCGATCGGAAATCTTCAATCGCTAAGAGTTTAAATTGTTTATTTGTATAACTTCCGATGCGATGCGGCCAGTCACAATCGAATAATCGGGATAGTCTTTAATAAACTCTTTACGGTCAATTGAAATTCCCCGATCCGACGCGCGTTATTACAATAAACGCTTTCAAAAGAAAATCAAACATTTGTTCGTTTAAAATCTTATATGGTAGACCCCACCATTAGAGATCGGAAAAGTTTTCAATCGGAATCGACCAATCGAGAAAAACGTATTGTGATCTTTATGTGCCATTCGAAAACTTTCGATGCGATTGATAAATGTCATTTATTGCATGCGAAAAGTTCAGAATGGATGAATATTTTAATATTTCACAAGCGCCAAATCTCAATTTGTACGAGGGCATTCAATAACGAATCAAATGAATATTGTTAATGATTTGGTTTTTTAATACGTGAGTGTGACCCAAAAGGAACATTTACGCAGCATACGAAACAAATAAATAAGAAATCATAAGTTCATAAATCATCCCGTTTGAGTTGCTTGTTTATCACGACTGAAAGTTTATTGTCTTGCAGAGCCGAAGAACACTAAGCTCTTTCATTCACAGACAAAGGGAAGCAATAGCAAACGCATAAATGTCGAAGAGAGCGAGAAGAAACAAGACTGCTGTTCCAGTTAAGTTTGTTGAGACTCCTACAGTTTCAAAAGAAAAGCCCACAAAACTAAGATTAGTCACAGATACATCATGCTAGGGGCTTGGGAGTATGACGTGGGAAGGAGTGTACAACCTATTAGAAAGAGAAAACCCCAAGGTCACGGTGGAAAAGGAATCAGTTCCAGACGAAGATAGCTCAGATTCTGACTCTGAGATCACTGAAAAATCACTTGCAAATTCATTTTTGCATCGAATTGCAGCTAGAGCAAGCATTATGCCTTATTATGATGCAGTTCGATGGGTTATTGACAGTGTGAAGATTCAAGACAGAACGTTCGTCTCAGCATCTGGAGTGTCTTTTGGCTCATTCAAAGCAGAAGACTTAAAGGCAATGTATCACCTTCCAGACCCGCAGAAAGTGTATAACAAGGAGTTTATCAAAGACTTTGATGATAGTAACAGAGTCCAATCTGACCCTATCAGAGATTGGAAGAAGAATCCAGAGAAGCATCGAAATGAAGCGTCCGGTATGTATTCTGTAGATTCCCTTTTACCTCCATATTGCTATGCCGCTGCCATGATGTGTAGATTATTTGGCAATCATAATTCAGCTAGGTTTTCTATACAAATGGTCCCATTAATCCTAGCTGCTGTCAATTCCGACATCATGGATTGGGTTGTTATTCTGTCTGATAGAATGGCCAATAGGATACTTGAGTACAGACAAGAAAAAACCGCTGGAAATTCCACTCCCTTTTTCTTTTGTGCCTATATTCTCGATGCTCTTTGTTTTAATTCCGAGTTTCCCTTATTTGGATGGAAATGGACTCCCAAAGACCCTACCCCAATTCATATTTATCATAAACTGCTTTGGAAGGTTCATTTCCAAGATAATGTATATAGAATCTGCCATGGTTTCCTTATCCCTGTTTTCAAAACCATTTTTAATCGCTTTCCTCCTAGACTCTCTGATAAAGCTAAGTCCGACTTATCTGTAATAGGAGATTGGTTTGGGGAGGAGAAATTTACATACATCAGGGTTTTTGGTAGTATTGTAGAACCACATGTTCTTCCTCTTATTGTTCCAGACAAACTTCTTGCTCAAGAAATTTCCTATCAATTGACAGTTGAAGGAATATCTAGGTCTTTGAATAACAGTAAGAAGAGAATGTGGCCTCAATTCCCACTCAATTGTGGTCAGTTTACTTTAAATGATTTCAAGCATGCTGAAAAAGAAGTCTCCAAGATAAAAGGTTGTAAATTTGCAACCATTCCTGGAAGGCAATATGATCCGCAACAAATATCCTTTAATGTTACTGCTTCAGTTTCAATTGCTCGATTTGAGCATGAGCCAGATCCGTTTGATGATTTGTTTGTTTCGTTAGACAATTTTCCTCAAATTTATGACTTAGCCAAGTCTAAATTCCAAAAGGAGGAAATGAATAAATTTTTGTTATTCAGAAGCCAGATATTGTTAAGAGTTCCTCTGGACCAACTAAGAATTCCAACACAAGGTTCAGAGACAGAAGGTACATCCAGCAAAACGCCAGTAGAAACATCTACTGGCAAAGTCATTACACAATCGGCTGTTAACCAGCCAACTGTACATACTCAAAAGGTGGTCACTATTGACAAGCCCGATGCCCAAAAGGGAAATACTGATGATAAATCCGATCAAAATACTGGTCAGCAGTCTACTCCTCAAACAACAGAAAAATGCACAAGTATCGATGATGATGTGCATAATCATAAAGGTGGATCGGATGGCAAAAGCACTGAGCAGAACATAGATACAGAAAAAGGAAAAGAAACAACTAAGGAGATTATAGTTTCTGCTGATCTTAATGTTTCTTCTCAGTTATTGAAACAATATGATCAATTTTCTCAACAGCTGGGATTGCAAGATAAAGATAAAGAACAAATAGAGCAGGATGTTGAAATCATTCCTGAACATCCGACAGGGCATATTGTATTAAAGGTCGAGGAAATCCCTCCTTTAGATGTATTTTACAGCCCCAAACATAAGGCTGTTGTTAGAAGACAAAGAAAAAGAAGAAGGACAGAACATGACATATTTTCTACCCCATCAGAGGAGTTTATGAATATTATTTACAAAAACAATGAGGTGAATCCATCTGAAGACCTCACAAAATTATCCCAGTATGCAGGAGCTTATAGTGCTGCGACAGTTGATAAAGCTGTAGAAGTTTCTCAGCTGATAACTCAGAAAGATCTTCACATAGCTTCACTTGAAGAGCAAGCTAAGGAAAGTCAGCAACATATTACCCAATTGCAACAACAACTACAAAATCAGACACTCGGGTCCAAAGAATTGGAAAAACAGCTTGCTGAAGAAAAGAAGAAAGTTGATGAACAACTCTTAGGCAAACAACAACAGCTAAATGAAGAAATTTCTAAGTTACAAAGTCTGTTACAAAATGAGAAAAATGCAAAAATGATTCAAGAAAAGGAATTTCAAGCAACTTTGGATAAGTTTAAAGATTACCCGAAGTTAAGTGAATTCAAATCAGAAGCCCTTGAGACTAATAAACTATTGTCTCAGCAATTAAATGAATTTTGTGCAAAGCTGTCACAGGCAGAACCTTTTTGTGATATTACTTCATCTTTGATCCAAAATGTTATTACTCTCAGACAAGAAATAGATGATGCTAATGAAAAGATTTCCGAATTTCTCAATTGGCAAGACACAGAAAAGGGAAAAGAAGCCAATCTTCCTAGAATAGAGGAAATACACAAAGAAGTCTTCTTTGCAGATTGGGAACATCAAATAATGAAAGATGAGAGAGCAATATCAAGGGCCAGGAGTATGATGAATAATATCACGCAATTCATAAATGACAGCTTATACTCAATCAATCTCATTTCAGACTGTGTTCCTGGCAGTTTGCCAAAAGTAAAAGAAACCGAAAACAGATGGAGAGAAGAAATGGAGAAGAAAAGTCAACAAATCAACAAACTTCAAACAATATCCTGGGACAATATGTGGACTCATTTAATCAAACCAAACAATCAAAAAATGGCTATCAAATTCCTTTCAAATGCCGTTGATTGTTTAATTCCAGAATTTTCCGATGCCACCTATGCTGGACAGCTGCATTCCGAGATGAGTCATCCACCGAGACTCCAAGATATGTTGAAGATTTTCAACTTGGCTTCATCAAGCGAGAGAGAAAAAAAATGAATCAATTTCATTTAAGATAGCCTTTCAGTTTTTAATTTGATAGATTGTAGCAGTAGTAGTAGGATTTTGTTATGTAATTTCTTATTTAAATCCCTCTCATGCATTTAGAGAGGGATATGAAGTTGTAATATTTTTTGGACTTGGAGCTAACATTTCTGTACTCCATTCCTTATTATATTTTATGAAGGATCACATCTGGTGATTTTTGTGCTGAAATTATCTTTGAAGTGTTGCATTTCTGTACCTTTGGATTTAATTTTACATCGGAGTTACTGGATCAGAGTATCACATTTCATTTGACAGCCTTCAAGATGAATGAGGTATTTCTATCTGTTCACTGTTGATTTTCTTTGTTATATGGTATTCGTTTGAAGAATTTGCTATCATTTATATATTTGGTTTTCATAACGTTTCCTTTTATATATCATTTCTGAGTATAATTGAAATGTTATCATTTATAAGCATATATGAATGGTATACAATGATGAATGCAATATGCTAATATAACTCTGTTTAATTTCTTAAACAGAGTTATCTTTATTCGTTTCTGCACATTTCAATTTGATTAATAATACATTTTCATGATTATTATTAGATTGGAACAATCTTAAGTTGTATTCACATATAATTACCCGGGTTAGTATTAGAATTTCTTTATCAGTATTTAGCTTAGATTAGATAGTTTTATTTCTGTTAATTTAGTCCCATTTCCACCCATCCAATCCAATCCACTTAGTTATAAGGAAATTGGTCCTTTAAATCCAGTCGGAGCCACCATTCCAAACGGAAAAGGAGCTGTCTTAAGGTCCCGACCGGGTGGTTTTCCCCAATGTTTGAAGCAGAGATTTTCTAGGCTTCAACATGTTGATGCAGATATTCGGGCACAATGGTTATCGAAGGGAAGGAGAGGGAACATGGGGAGGAAGATGAAATGGCTATGGAAAACGAAGCCTGTATGAATGCACTCAAGAATTGTGGACTCAAAAAATTCTTCCTTACACCATGCTTAAGAGCTCAACTTGAGCTGCTACAGTACTTGGTCAGCATATGGGATGAAAATGAGGAAGTATTCAAACTTCAGGACTAAGTATTAGCTCTTGAGGTCTCTGATGTTTACTTTATAACTGGATTTTCGTGCAGAGGTCCAGTGCCAATCATAACCGGCAGCAGACCTTCCGGAGATAAAATGGAGATGGTAATGGCAAGAGTGTGCCCAGGGGCACAAACAGGATCAGGAAGCGGGAAGGTGGACATCCATACTGTCCGCGACCTAGCACTCAGGGTAGCGCTTCATACCATTACACGAGCTATAGGATCGCAAGCTCCACATGAGGCAACCAAGGCCCAACTCATACTAGCCTCCGAGTATATGAACCCCACATTGTTTGATTGGGCTACTGCAGTGACAACCAACATAAAGAGGCAGCTAACAAGATGCAAGTAAGCCAAACTAAAGCAGTTCGGCTACGGTTCCATTTTGGTGTCGTTCATCCTGGAACGACTACCCATTTTCCAAGGCCAAGGGGCAATAGTTGCCGAGCCAATTCCGAGGGAGCCAAGGATGGCTTGTTGGGCAGCACTTATGCCCAGGTCAGGAGGGGGTCAACACATGTCTTGGAGACCCGAGTTCTTTGGGTGGTTACGACGACAACTGATCGTGGTCAAGGATTGGCCTTATGCTGGGACGAATTTCACCGGAGATCCCGATCTTCCACTCCCAGAGGGGGAGGAGTGGGACGAGGAGCTGGGTATGATTCTCTTTTTGATTTTTATGTATTTATGATTTTTTTGGTAATACATGTCTATTCTAACAACAATTTTATGTGTATGCAGACGTTGGCCCAGAGAGGCCCGTGGGCATGTCGCCCATCGCGCGGAGGACCCATGTTGCACATGACCCTCAGGCTGAGGGTGGCGAAGGGAGCGAACTGATCTAGAACTTGGAGGGCATTGCCCCGGGGATCCCGGACTATGCACGGCTGGCAGACGTCCCATTAGCTTACCAGCGACACACTATGGGGGTGCCTAGTCGCCTTCACAGACTGCTGAGGCGATTGGTGCGTGCGATGGTGTGTTACCACGAGCAGCATGTTGATTAGCTATTTAGGACTTTTCATGCATATTTTTGTTTTGAGATACATGTTGTCTCCGGCTGCTATCAGACAAACATATATATTTTTTGATTTTATGTGATGCACACTATGCAAACATTTCGACACTTATATATATATATATATATACCTATTTCTGGATGGATCTTTTTACATGTGATGATGTTTTTATAAATTGCGCAAATGTATATCTAAAACCAAATTAGCTACTACATCTGTTAATGTATTCATATGCCTGGGTATGTGTTGATATGTGATATAATCAAAATTTCTTTTCAGTAAACAAATACATAGATACATACGTAAAATGGATGGGTTTCTTACTGAAATAATGACCGTTAAGTTGTAATACTACAAGCTATGAGTCCAGATACACAAGTAATGCACGAATGCCGAGGTTAACGACCTCGGTTAATAATTATAACACAACACTATATTCCGCAACATTATTTGTGGTAGGCCCTAGACACACACCTTGCAAATTAACCAACTCACCAGCAGGATCATAGATTACCCAGGCTGCCGAGGACAGATTCTTGGTACTGCGGGAGGCACCATCCGCGAAACCGACAAACGGAGTAATAGACATCTGCACAATCAGGAAGACCCGATCAGCAGAAAGATGCTTACATGGCACACCACACCACACATGCACACAAATGAATATACACACCTATGTACACACACCACACCAAAAAATAACTTCAAGCGTAGTATTTTTTAAGGTACAACCCATTTCTAGGCTGCGCCAACGGAACTCCTTCGTAATCAATGAGCTCATAAGCCCCATTCTTCAATACTCGTTTTACTATGTAAGGCCCATGCCACATGGGTTGGAACTTTCCTAATCCAAGTTTTTCGTGCGCTTGGTCGTATAGGAGGACGAGGTCCCCTTCGACAAAGGAAAGCGGAGATATAGATTGATCAAAGTGGGCTTTGACCCGCTTTTTCTGTGCTTCAATGACTAAAGCTGCTAAGCGGCAGGTTTCATCCAGCCGTTCCAAATACAAGAGACGCTCTTCTTCAGGAGAAGTGTCGGGCAAAAGTTCCACAACCAATTTTAAAGAAGGAATTTCGCACTCAACCAGAAGAGTTTCTTCCAGACCATACACCAATTGGAAAGGTGTGAACCCAGTCGCACTCTTTGCTGACGTCCGGTAGGCCCATAGATCTGAGAACAATTGGAGGTGCCAATTGGACTTATGAATCCCAATTGTCCGTTGAAGCATTGTGACCAAAACTTTGTTTACAGCCTCAACTTGGCCATTTGCCTAGGGGTAATATGGCGTTGAGCTATCATGTCGTAAGCCCAATCTTGATGTCAGCTCGGCCATCATGAAATCTCGAAAATGAGTACCATGATCGGTAACAATGGCCTGAGGGACCCCGAAACATGCAATAATGTGGTTGAAAATAAACTGGGTAGCTGTCTTACCATTGGCGGCTAGTGTAGGCATCGCTTCGGCCCACTTAGTAAAGTAGTCGACAACAACGATTATATATGCATGCCCCCTGGCCGAATGAGGGTTACACGTCATGAAATCTACACCCCACTTTGCAAAAGGACTGACAGTAATGACAGGATGTAGAGGGAGAGATGGCGTGCACATTTTGCGCTGAAAAACCTGACACCCGTGACATTTTCGGACTACAACAATACAGTCTTTGAATATCGATGGCCAGAAGTAGCCTGCATGCAGAATCTTCTGGGCGGTGGCATATCCAGACATGTGACCGCCACAGGCGCCATTGTGACAGTAATTCAAGACTCTTTCAGCCTCCTCCAGGGTGAGGCACCGACGGAGCACCGAATCTACTCCAACGCGGTATAAATTATCTCCTACAATACGGTAGGGTTGAGACTGATGCCGAATCTGACGTCGGGCATCTTTGGTAAAATCAGACCGGAACGTTGATGTTTGAAGATATACAATAATATCGCCATACCATGGATCGCGAGTACTGATAAGGAAGAGGGTTTCGTCTGGGATATGTTCCTCAGAGTGAGATGGGGTGGAGTCTGTCGGGAGCGAACAAATGAGATCTGCAAAAACCAGTGATTTGGTCGAATTAGTAGTGGTAAACTCTAAGTCGAACTCCTGAAGGATAACGATCCATTTAGAGTATTTGCCCCCCAGTAATTGTCGAGATAGAATGTATGTCATGGGGTTGCAATCTGAAACCACGGTTACTGTACGCAGCAGGATGTAGTGGCAGAAACGCTGCACAGCTTGCACTGCGGCTAATGCCAATTTCTCGATGTGAGCGTAACGTGTCTCTATGTCAAGAAGATTCCGTGATAGATAATAAACAACGTGTTCATTGCCATCATCGTCGTCCTGCACCAGAACCATAGCTATAGTGCTAAACGCAGCGGCCAAATATAAAGTGAAATCACGGTGATAGTTGGGAGGACGAAGCAACGGAGCATTAACAAGTAACGTCTTAAGCTTCTCAAAGGATCGCTGAGCAATCTCGTCCCAGCGAAAGGGAACGTGTTGCTTTAAAAGACGTGTGAATCCTTTGGCCACTTCCGCGTAGTTCGGGATGAAGCGTCGAAGGAAATTAGCTTTTCCCTGCAGACTCTGCAATTGGTGTAACGAAGAGGGTGATGGGAGGTTGACAATGGCCTTGACCTTTAGAGGGTCGAGGCGAATCCCGTCCTTGGAGACTATGAACCCCAAAAGAAAGCCAGAATCCACGCAAAAGACACATTTATGAGGGTTAAGCCGAATATTATAGCGTCGATAGCGAAGGAAAATCTGGTGGAGGTGTTCGGGATGGTCCTCTCGTCGAGCTAAGTGAGATGGCAGATCGTCCAAATAAGGCTGAACGATGTGGTGTATGTTGTGATTGGGACTACGATTTCGTCAGCACTAACTTTCATCGGAGTTAAGGGCATCGATTCTCCAAAATCGATCACCTATTCAGGCGAAGGGATGATCCATGGGTCGTCAGACCTAGAGACCATATTAACTTGAACGGTGTGTGGTGGTGGCGCAGGAAAAATACCCATGAGGACGGGGTCCTTGAAGAGACCGAGTCCTACACTGTCAGGGGGAATGGGGATATTATCCACGTAAGGAACGTTGTTCTCAGAGGTGGAGGTGAAGAAAGACAACTGATCCACAGTAACAATTTTTCCCTCATGAGGGAACTTAAGAAGTTGGAAGAGGGTGGATGGCACGCATAGCATGGCATGAGTCCAACTGCGGCTGAGAAGTAGGTTGTATTTAAGCTTGGCATCAACCACTTCTACTTCTACGTTGACTGTCTTCCCCTGTAACGTAATCGGAAAACTCTCGAGAACACCCAGGGGTTTCGATTCCTGACCATCGAATGCCTCTAAGGCATTGGGAGATGATGAAAGTGCTGGAGAGCCAATGGCCTTCCAGCAGGTGGAAAACATGACACAGGTAGAAGCACCTTCATCCACAATGGCCCTATGAATGTTAAGACCGTTGATCCAGACTTGTATCACAAGAGTAATTTGATGCGGAAGTCGGGGGGTAAAGTTTTCTAGGTCGAAGGTGAGAAGACTAGAATCAGTGGGATCGATCCCACCGATCACAGACAACAGAGATTTCCGTTGTGAAGGGAAACTTTGAAGGACTTCCAATGTAGACATAGCATAAGGTGCCTGAGCCAAATCCTCAACAATACTGTAGTGCTGAGCGGCACGAACATTTGGATTGTAGGAAGACCTTCGTAGAACACCTTTAGAAGGCAGCCTCACAACAGGTTCAGTAGTAGGCTTCTCAATTTCCAAAGGACCGGAGACAGGAGGAGGATGTGGGCCATCCACAACTTCCTTCCCAGCTTCTTGACGCGATCCAGTGTAATCCTTCGAATGCGTAGCAATTGAGACAGGTGCTGCACCATTCATCATAAAGACTTGAGACCCAAATGGTGCAGATGGTGAGGGCTGCCCAACCATCTGGGTCTGCTGAGACGGGAACAGTTCTTTAAGAACTGCTGGAGTGCCTTTGGAACCTTTCAAGAGTTGAATAATCTCAGATCGTCGGGGACAATCTTTGGCATAGTGATATTCTTCACAGATAAGGCAGGGGTACTTCGGTTTATGTTCAGAACCATCCTTAGTACGAGGTTTAGTAGACTCTGGCTTTGGGGCATCGGGTTTGGATTTTCCTTTTCCCTTCTTCTTTCCTTTGGAGGCTTTTTTCATAGGATTAGCCTGAATGGCGTTGACCTTCGCAATTTTTCCAGAATCTAGAGGGGGTGGGAAGAGCATAATTATTGGAAGAATTAGACTTCTACTTCCCATTCGAAGATTTGCGAGAATTTTGATACACAGAACCAATAACACCATCCACCGCTGAGGTAGGTGGAGCTTTAGAGGTTCTTGGGAGTGGATCATCAATCAAAATATCATAAAGCGTGCCTGACTGAGAGTATACCAAATCAAGATACTGGGCACACGCTATGGCTTGTTCTTCAGTCACACATGCCCCCATAGCAATATCTTGAGAGATTTTTTTAACGAAGGATATGGTGAGCCAATGAGTTAGTAGTTGATCAGGTATATCAAACTTGATTAGCCTAAGACGATGTCGCCACTCATGAATATGATCAGATATGTGGGTGGCTTTATCCTACTTCAAGGAAGTCAGGAGATGCATCCCGGCTTCGTAGCGAACCGGTAACTGGAAGTGAGTCAGAAAAGCCATTGCTAAAGTATTGAAATCTTGAAAGATGCCACGGGGTAGTTCAATATACCACTTAGTGGCAGCACTGGTAAGATTGCGCTGGAAGAGACGTAGACGAATTGAATCATCGACCCAAGAATTAGACGAACACCACAAATGGTAGGTCATTACATGAGCTTGGGGGTATTCACCAGCTTTACCTTCAAACTTAGGGTAGTCACCGGGTACCTTGGTCGGAACCGGAGACCAATAAGGATTATGAAGAATCGGATCATTGGTTAATTTAGAAATGTCTGGTAACTCCAAGGTGGCCAAGAACGACAATTGCGGATTGAATGGCATGACAGGCCCTCGATAAGGACCTGTACCTATACTCCACGTTGTTTGAGTGTATCCTTAGCCCCATGGGTTCTGTCCCAAAGGATTATGACTGTAGGGGGTATAGGGCGTATAACTAGTCTGATTCAGTTGCTAGTAACCAGTGTACAGGGGTTGATAACCAGAGTATGGACCCTGATTATATGTTGGTCTCGTTTGAGTAGTCTGTGGATTTGGCTGCTAAGTATAGGTGTAGCCGGGTTGTTGAGTGTAATAATGGGAACCTTGGGGCGGATTATAAGTCGGTCGAGATTGACCATGAGGGTAGTAACCACCTTGAGGTTGAGTGGGTTGCTAATAGGTGGGACCCTGCTTAGGGCGATAATTAGGATGCACCGGTTGATTCAGTTACGGCATTGAGTAAATCGACTGTTGAGTAGGGTTGACAGGATGTGCAAGCTGGCCTGGTTGGACAGGCTGACCTGGTTGAACGGGCTGACCTGGTTGAACAGGTTGCATTGGGTGAACGGGGTGACCTGGTTGAACAGGTTGCCTTGGGTGAACAGGTTGTGTCGGTTGTTCAGGTTGACCTGGCTGTTGTGGAGAACCAGGTTGTGCCAGATGGGCCGGTTGGCCTGGTGGTGGAATGGAGCCAGGTGGTGGCTGGTAACCAGCTGGACATGCCGCAGGACCATAAGATGATCCTGGCTGATGTGCAACATTCAGACCGATAGGATATTGAGGTTGCATGGGTTGTGAAGGCTGGAATTGCCCCCCAAGTCCATATACCAGCCCTGGTTGGTACCCTGGTTGACCTGTGAGTCCTTGAGGTTGCCCAGGTTGGACTCTAGGGAGAGGCTGCACGAGTTGACCTGAAGGGTTGTAATACTATCCTTGCAGACCGTATAATGGCCCCTGCTGGCCCGAAGGGTAGGCTTGTAAGGGCTGTCCTTGTGGGTCATAAGGATAGCCAGGCTAGCCCGAAGGTTGGCCTTGGAAAGGTTGTCCTTGTGGGTGATAAGACTGCCCAGCCTAGTTATACGGAAAACCCTGAGCATGAATTTGAGCCTCAGGAGTGGGTAAACGTAAAGGATTCCCGTACTCATTGTACTGATATGGAAAAACGTACATGGGTGTACCATCCTATGCATAATGCGAAAAATATGAGCAGTTGGGATCTTGAGAGGATTGTCCGACCTCGAGGTTCGATTGTTGTAGGGACAATCGATACTCCTCAGGAGAAATGTTCTCCGGCATAGCATAAGCTATATAGACATCTTCGGGAAGCGATGTGGTCCTTACGGACTGAGTGGTAACAACGGGTGTAGATGCGGCCACACAAATAGTGGGCCTGACCTGTACAGAAGTGACCTGAGGGGATGACATGATGGGTGTCCTAGGAGACATCCCGAGTGAAGGAATAATCGGCCTCGTAGAAGGAGCTAATACCCCCGTAGAGGCAGCGGCAATGATAATCTGACCTAAGGATCTATACCCTGTTGGTAGTGAGGGACCGGGCGAAGACATAACAGATGATTCGGGGTTGTCTTCTGGGAATAAATTTCAGGTTACTTCTAGGAATAGCTGGTAATCTTCACCAGACGCGGGGATTTCCTTGCTAGGAGAATGGTTGGATTCACTCATATTTGAACCTGCTGCTAGATCTCGTAACAGACAGTGAGGACTAGGAGGAATAATAGCAGCTAAAAAAGGAGAACCCGATGTAAGAGGAGGGAAACGTTCCCCTACTCCAAATCCGGACCAAGGGTCAGATAAGGGCCAATTGAACTCAAGTGTTCCTCCAAAGGGAAGCTCAGATAGAACTGGTCCCCTGTCGAGAAACTCGGAAACAATGGGCTGCTGATGCTCAGCAGAGGATTGCAAGACCTCTGATGAATCGTCTATATATGGACTACCAGTAGAAAAAATTGAAGGTTCCGCCACTATGACAGTAACGACAAAAGGAAAATATCAAACACAACACACGAGCTGAAAAGACTCAAGGCACACAATCAAACAGCCAACAAGAAAAATCTAACAGGGTGTGTGATTGCGAGTGAATTATTTTACGACATCGAAACTTAGAAACTTCACCACTTCATGTTTTAAGAGCCGAGAAACGGATGAAAGATGACTCTATCTCTTTCAGTTTTGAAGCAAGTGTGAAAGGACAAGCGCTTGGTGATATTTTCAAATTTAAGTAGTCATATAAGATCAAAATGACTGCTCAGGAGTACTAGGCAAAGGGTGTACCAAATAACCATGAACTGCAATATACACCTTTGTTTCAAAATGAAAGAGAAATCAACCAAGGACTTAACATACGTGCAGGCAATCTCCCCGAATGCTGTGTCCGGTGTATCATGGGTATAGGGCAGCAAACTCGACTTCCTATGGATAAAGGATAAAAACCTAGTGGGGTCTCCCTTTATATACACGACGGTACGGGGAGCACAAGTCCATACTAGTGCTGTCTAAAGCCAAGAGGTGAACGACAACTACTAGGTTTAAAGAGGCCGGAACACATCTCTAGTCTAGACCTGTAAATATTCCGTTAATGTTTCAATGTTGCCTTAGTGTAAATTGAATAAATTTTAATGTTTATCTTCAAATATGTTTTAGTTTTCAGGCCCTAGCGAGTGTTATGTCTCAAAATCTCTTAAATGCACACTACGTGCCATGGTATATCATTTCATTCGATGAAAGCTAATTACGAGAGACTTAAGAGCTTTACACACAACAAAAAAATGATCATACAACAACCAATGATATCTCTAATGCAGCTAATGGAAACTAAAATATTTCCTTTCAAAGTTACTAATCACTAATAACACCGAAAAGATTTAATTCACACTAACTAATCAAAAGCAAAAGAGTTTTTTGTTGTATTTTCAATGTTTAAGAGAAAAGTGCAAAATGAAAACTAATGAGACAAGAAATTTGGGAGGCGATAGAAAAAGATAAAAACAACCAAATTTCACTCAATGCAAGCACACAATCAGACCTCCAATTGACAAAAATTCCCTCAAATCAAAAGACACCCAAAGACTCAAATGAACCATGTAATCTAGGCCCAAAATGAGACAAGGTAGAATTCGAATGAAGAAGGAATCAATCACTCAAATAACACAATAAAACGATAGACAACCACCAAATGAATGCAGAGAAGCAATCACAAATCTTATTGAACAGACATAAACCACGAACTCCCAAGGGAGGCTCGACACAAAATAGCACCTAGATGCCCTAGGGCTAAAATGTAAAATCGATAGAAACAGGAAAACAACCAAAGGAAGAAGGTCAAAATCAGTCAAACAAGGCTCCAGAACACTCAAGCAGTCGTAAAAATGAAACCAAGACCACAGATCAAGCTTAGAAAGCT
The DNA here is from genome assembly GCA_034641835.2 of Pinus albicaulis. Lineage (NCBI taxonomy): Eukaryota > Viridiplantae > Streptophyta > Pinopsida > Pinales > Pinaceae > Pinus > Pinus albicaulis. The sequence goes on from CM076580.1 coordinate 1,674,876,862, forward strand.
CAAAACCAAGAAAACCCTAGCACCTTTCAGCGTTGGCGCGACTGTCAGGCTGAAACTAGTGCTATAACAGGATTGGCGTGGGTAGTAAACTGGAAACTAGTGCCAATTGGCACAACTGTCAGGCTATTAAGCACGCCAGTCAAGTTTTCTATGAAAAAATAAAAATAAGCAATCGAAGAAGCAGACCAGTGATGTTGGAGCTCAAACCAAAAGCCGAACTCACGAAAAGAGCCAGCCAAAAGAGATGATCTAGCAAGCAAAGTCAAGAATCGACCGAAAGACAAGACAATACTCCAAGTGTTCGGTTCATAAACTAAACCAGAGATTGACTGAAGCAGCATTCATCTACTTTCGCTAATGCAGAGCAAGAGCATTTCGAAGGATATCTGGCTAACTTTAGGCTCCGTCTATAGTTTATAAAGCAAACAACAAGCTAACTCTCCAGTGGAGTCGCCAATTTGTTGTGGAGGTAAATCCCCTCTGTGGACAGAGGCGATCCCTACTAGCCTAGATTGGGTCTAGAAACAATCGTATCACGCTAAGGCACAGGTTCCTAATTACAATAAACCAACTTGCGAAGAAGGCCTACCTCAAGTCCAACGTTGTTGTTCGTAGAGAAGATGGCGCTCCCATTTACTTGCTTCGATAGATCACAATCCTCTCACTCGCCGCGATCGAACACCTACACATGCAAGAAACACGACAAACACAAGCGTAAAACCCGATATATGCAATTATGTATCAGTCAGAGAAGACACAACTCATGATCATAATGAACAATACGAGTGGAACCATAACCAATAGTCGCTTATCATTAATTCATACAAAGGAAAATACAACCAGGCTCTGACGCTGAACCTTCCTTCGGTAGGTCATCAGCGGATTACGTCTCAGTAAAGCTTGTCGGGAATGGGGACGAGCCAATCGTCAATCTCCTTGCTATGGATTTGGCACTATGAGGACTATCAAAGCTCTTGCACCATTCTTTAGGCTATGAAGGCTCTTGGAGATTAGCTTGCAAAGGGAAATGGCAAGCTTATATAGATGGTGGAAGGGGAGTTGGGATCCCTACAATCATGGGATTGGCCCTATCCTCAAGGAAGCTTCCATGAGAGGTGGCAAAATACTTCCTCTACATTGAAATCCGGAGCCAAACATCCCAACCCAATTCAGAGACCAGTTCAGGAGTTTGTTGGAGTCAATCTTCCGCCATTTATTTTTAAAAAACACCCTTTATTAAGCCTGGCGTGAGTGCGACTCTGAGACAGAGCGCCAATTGGCGCGCCCTCTTTGGAGTATTTCCCCCATTGGTGCGGGTATAACACTTAATAGTCACGCCAAGGCAAAAAAGGCTATTTTTAGGGTTTTTTACAAGGAGTTGTCTTCAAGGGAATGAAATTCCATGTCTAGGGGAATGCCATGAAAGTGTTTTCAGATCATGTTACTGCTCATAGGTCATGGAATAAGCCCTCCAATGTGCGGGATGGGGAATTGCAGGGACGGTGAAAAATTGATGTGTAACACATGCATACCTTGTAGTATTCAAATAAATGTGCACCTTCTCATAGGCAACTTGTAGTACTTGTCACATTTTCATCAAGTGCCCCATTACCTTTTACAAATCTATATTTTATTTCCTGCATCTCAAATGATCCTTAGGATGGATCTAATTATCATACCTTATCAAGGAGGTTATATACATCCATATACTCAAATATACATGCAGGAATTATAAGCAACGATCAAAAAAATAATTCTAATAATCAGATCCATAATTCTAAACAAGAGTAAGGAAACAAATAAACATCAAGAGATAAGGAGTGCTTATCTTCAATGAGAGGTGATCCTCTCCCTATTGAAATAGTCTTCAAGAGAAATCACTATCCATAGTCCCGATGTTGCCTTAAATCAACTTTATCAACAACCATGTCATCTAGGGCTTCATCAGATCAATCCCAAGTTCTTGAGAATCTTCACATAGACCATGCTAGAGTTTCATACATCAAATCTCAAGTCTTTTCCATTAACCAGGGTTTCTCTCAAACCTTAACCATAAAATCCTTATACACTAACTACCTAGGGTTTTTATTCATACCCTAGAATTATTTAGGTCTCAACCATCCTCTTCTTTCTTTCATCAAAAGTGCCTCCATGGGGGTGATATCCATGAATTTTCTTTAACCTAGCTCGGATACCATATTAAGTTTTCATAGGGCTATATTTTTCTTTTCTCTGATGATTGAATTTCATAATTATTACATTAAGTTCACTCAATAGCATCATAAAATTATTCAGATTTACGTCATTATTTATCAGCATATGCAACTATATAGAAAGAAAAATAAAATTATCATCAATGCAGTGGAGCATAAAGGAACATAGGAAGAAAAGCATTGACACATAGAGACACCAGGATTGGTCGGAGACCAGGGAAAAACCCACTATGTGGAATTCCCTTGCAAATTATCTCTATAATATATTTTCATCAAATGATTCAGTAAAAGAGAGTACAATGATCCATATCTTCACATTGACTAGAATATCCATGAAATGCATCTGAACATTAAAAGAAACTTGGATTCTGATGACTATAATATAATTTCTCTACCTATAACATATTGTTGAAAAATTTTGTCACTGAGCAGAAACTTCAGAGTACTATAAATTCATATTATATTCCTAGACGCATGGAGGAGGATCTATGCCTGCGTCTATGATAGTCCTGGATGCTACCATAGGCCTCTGTTCCTACAACTATGGGTCCCGGGAGGCTACCATATAGCTCTATGTCTGTGTATGTGGGTTCTGAAAGCACGATCTACCTTTTGAGGGCCTAGAAACTACCATAGGCCTCTATGCCTGTGAATTTGGGTCCTTGAACACTACCAGGACACTTTGTGCCTGCAACTATGGATGACCGCAGCCCGATCTTCCTCTGAAGCCCTAGACACACCCTTGAGCCTTTTTGCCGACAGTTATGGCACCCTAGACGTAGGTATAAGTATATGTGCCTACGGAAACAACAAAAAAAATTTGTAGCAAGCCTACAACTAAGATCCATAAAACCCTAGATCAAAGCGATCCTCCCGCCTATGATTTCAGATCCCGCACAAAATCCTTCTGTCAAAAAAGTGCGAGCCAAGAAAAAATAGAAGAGAAGAAGAGAGCTTTATCAATGTGTCCAAATGAGCTTCAGGTGTCTTCTATTTATAGGCTTCCATGAGGGTCCACTTGATGTTAAGGTCGACCTGTCCATTGGTATATGTGCATAGGGCCTACCTAATCCAATATACATGAGTGGGTACATAAATTTAAAAACCAACTTCAGCTTATCCAAATGAGGTGATATTTAGGTTTATTTTGGTTCTCTTGAAACGAGGAATTAAATGAAATCATCATACTTTTCATCTGAGCTATCCCAGGTGGAATTTGACCATAGATTTTTAAATTTAACATCCCCCTTTAGGAACATTGTCCTTATTATTAAACCACACCTATACCTCAGCAATTTTTTTGTAAAGAAAAAATACTTCCCATGAAGCTTTATAACTTAGCTCGTTGCAATATATAGAATGAGAAAACTACTGAAAACATGTCAATCATACCATTTACTGGAGATTTATAACACAACTCATTATTAAATTTACAATAACAACCACATATACTTATGCACATTTTCTCAACCAACAAACGAAAGGATATGATTCCTACATGCATAATAAGGGAGTCTAGAGGCTCACACCTCCACCCTCGAACGCAGCACTAGTATTCACCTCCTTCCTAGGAATTCCATAATCCACTGCCAAAGTCAAACCTGCATCCAATGTCCAACACTATAATCCTGCATTGTTATTCTCTCAGTGAATAGTTACCGACTCATTGTTCGAGGTCACACTCCCAATGTGCACCTGATTCCATCCAACAATGCTAATGAAAAAAAAAATACATTCCCCGACCTTCCCTTCTCTGCTACACAGTCCCTCAGGAAATCTGGTCACCCCCTTTCATGCAATCACTCACCTTCCAAGTTCCCTGACATCACCTATCCTGGGCGATCCATCCCTTGGCAAGGCTTCCTCACATCAGAAGGTCTAAAAAACAAGGCATATCCCTACCTCAAAACCATGATATTGGTCATAGCATGTTCATGGAAATAAATGGACACTATTGGGTAGCAGTTTCCCACAATGGCCCTATTCCTGAATTTTTTACTAACATATTGCTTTCTATTTCAATTGCTTTGGATGCTGCTAATCCTTGCATTCAGTTTCAACCACCCAAAACTATGCATTGTCATGCTTTCTAGTATCAAGAAAATAATTTCCATTATACTCAAAAGGAATTTAAATAAATTCAAATCATATGTTAGTGGTGGCCCATCAATAAGGTACACTTACAATTATTTTTAATTCTTGTCACAACAAGTCAAAACAGACCTTTGACAAAATCATCATATATAAACATATAAACATATCACATCCAGTTAGCTCAAAATGAAACCATCATAAATCATAATCATATATTACATGCATTATTAAAAATTGAAACAAAATACTGATACTTATCTTTTAATGATTCTTTGCTTCTTCCTTTGTTCTTTATCCTTTTTGTACACACACTGAATCGATTTCCAAACCCAGTAAGAACCTAGTTCATTCTCTTTAAGCAACAATGGAATATGGAGACTAAACCATCTCCTCCCTCAATATCAGCACCAATGGTATCCCGAGACTATACTTCCTCAACTCTTAATGTCAACAACAAGGGCATATAGAGACTAAACCACCTCAACCATCAATAGCAACAACAAGGGCATCGAGAGACTAAACTGCCTCAACCCTCAATAGAAACAACAAGGGCATACAGATACTAAACCACCCCAATTCTCAATAACAATGACAAGGACTAGACAATACCATACTTTTCTGTCCCATCACACTATACAACACATACACATACATAGTGTACTGAAACACATACACCTACACCTAGTGTACAACAAAACATATACACCTACACCCACTGTAAAAAATAAATATAGACCTAAACCAAGTGTAAAACACGACACATACACCTACACCTAGTGTACAACACATTATATATATGTACACACCGTACAATACCATGAATACACATGTCACAATGAAACAACTACACAATACCTGTAACACCATACCAAAAATACACAACATAGAATGTACAACTTGTACGCAATACCACATGTACAACATGTTCATAGTACCACCTGTATAGAACACCACCTGCACAATGTGTGCACAACACCACATGTATAGGACACCACCTGCAACACGTGTGTACAACACCACATGTACACCACACTATCTACACAATGTGTACATAACACTAGTTTTACGACATGTACATAGAACCGCATGTACACAACACCACATGTACGAAACACCAAATGTACGACATATACATAGTACCACATGCACACAATACCACATGTACAGTCATGTACATTTCACCATATGTACACAGTACTGCATATATAAATTGTACGCTGCGTCATATGTACATATCACCACATATACAACATGTAGACTGCACCAAATGTACATAGAACCACATTCACAACATGTACATAGCACCATCTCTACATAACATTGCATATACGACATGTACTTAGCACCATCGATACCCATCACCACACATGAAATCATGAACACAACATTATATATGCACCATGCACACAATGTCATATATGAAACATGCACACAACATATTATGTACACAATACTGCATATGCTACATGTACACAACATGATAATGCATATCCTTAGAACACATTTTCCTAACCAAGAAGCCTTACTTATAGTGTCTTATCCATGATTGTCCCAGCATGTCGGAGATCATACTACTTCCATTCCATTGATATATCCCTATCATAACATAAACACATAAATAGTGTAATCACATAATATCAATTCATGTCCACATAATATTGACCTCATAGATCTATCAGGGCTACTCTTCCCACTCTATTCCTCATAAGACCAGGAACCTCTACATTTACCTACATAAGCAATCATTCCTCCACAAGAATGATCCCTGACAACCCTATCAGACAATGACATGCATACATGCATGCATACATATATATAATAACTAGCATAAGACAATCATGATCCTGTCAAACAATGACACACACACACATATATTAACATAAAAAAAACCATGATACCTGATGACATTGTCAAATAATAGCATACATATATAAATATATACATATCATCATAACTATAATCACAACATAACTACTAGATATCGTAAGGTCTAGCCTAATAGAACTCCCTTTATTCGTGAAATGCTAGCACAACATTCAGAAAAATATTTCCCAACATAGAGAAGGCATCCGATCACTCAATTCCATTTAATTTATATTTCTTACTAAATTTCTCGCGACTATTCTACCATCATCCATTTATCCCAACGAACCCAACCAAATCAACCGAATTTCATACTATTTCCTTCAGCTTCCATTATACATGCACCAACTTCATCCAAGTCTTGCATTAGATGTCAGATACCCCACAACTCTCCCCAAGCTCCATCAGATTCACTCTTTCCCCAACCAATTCCCAATATCCTTAAAACATAAAAGGAAACTAAAAAAATAAATGAAGAAGAAACCCATGAAAATGACTAGCAATACGACACCACAAAGAAAGTGGTATGGACATACACTAGACATAAACAAAACCATAAATCAAGCACAAACAAATAACAATCATCGAATGCACAAAAATAAAAACCATGTCATAATAAAAAATCAACTCACATTCATCATTCATAAGAAATAACACTACAACTATCACCTAATTAGATTCAAGTACATATTAGACATTCTTAGCGCATATGTGCTAGTGCAACCATCTCAAAAAATATCATTCCTTCATGCAATCTTCTAGATATTCACTCATATCATGCAACTATTCAAACATTCACACAATAAATAGATGACATAATAGACACCAAACACTAAAAATACAAATAGGTAACATAATCAAAATTCAATCACGAAGTAGATGACATAAGAAAAATCATATCAAATAGGTGACATAATCAAACTCATACCTCAATGTATATCAAGGGAGGCTATCTTGTCTACATAATATATCTAGATTAACACGTTATAACTTAACAACATATCGACCCAAACATAATTAAGGTCATGATATCCATAACAGTAACGAGCTAAAATTTTCACATTAGAAACTCATAAACAATTTCCATTTATGCATAAAAACCACATGAAAATTCAGTCTAGATTATTATGACAAAATATCACAAGAATATCAACTCATACCTGAATTTCATAACCCTAACCATCCACATAGGCAAATCCAAATTAGAATGATACATATAACATCAATATCCTAGGTACAATGACCATAACCATCACAGATATGACCACAATGAATATGACAACAACTTACTATCCTTCACGAATAACTGACACAAGTACATATCATCACACAAATTGACTAACATCTATCATGAATGTATCCCTAAAAAAAATAGAATGACATGCATGTACATAACCCTAATGCTCATAAAAATAATTAATCGGAATACATGAATTCCAAATATACAATACATGTGTGATGATATTCTATTACCCCAAATTATAGCATTGCAACCTCGCTTTGATGATCTGCATCTCCTACTCTATATCAACCAACACATCAACATCATAAAATACCAATAACATCATAATGACATAAATTCGGGCAATAATCTCATGCATGAGAAACTTAACCATGACAATGAATGCATAACAGCATGCATTCAACCCATTTGGTTCAACTGTTTGAACCATGCTCTGATACTACCTTTGGTACCAAATTTTACCAAAGGAGAGTGCAACCATGCTCTAATACCACCTATAACGCAAACCTCCCCACACATGTACGCACTTTCACCATCTTACCCAAGGTAAAAGTGAGATGAGGGGTAGTTATGACCAGACTCAACCTCCTAGGTGACCTTAAGGAAATCGATTCGAAAAACAAGCCTTACTAAATTCCCTGAGGATCCACATGACCCTCTAGAAGTAACCCAACCCCTATAGGTGTCCCTCCCATGATCCAACCTCACTTTTCACTGAATTTTACCCTAGCTGATCCCTTGACAAGGCCTCAGTGTGATTGGAGCCCCCCAGTCGAATGCATAAGCCTGCATCAGTGCGATTCTTGACTAAATTTCTTAGTGTTGTGCTAGAAAATGAAGATCTTAAGGATAGATTCCAGGGTTTGGACTAGACCTCTACCCATAAATCCCAGATACTTTCAAAAACCATAAATTACACAATGAGAATGCTTGCAAACCAAAAAGTAACACTAGGACTAGGCCTGACCATCCCCAACCAGGACTAACATTCTGTCAAACACTGGGCAACAATGCAATCTACAGGTCATGAATACAAGACTAAACATAAGGGGCTGTAAATGCATATGGAACGTATTAAGAAGGATCACCACTCTCTCTTTTTAGATATCTTATCATTAAGTAGGTCTTGCATCCATTATTCTTTCAGTTACAAGTAAAAACATGAAATGAACCATGACTAGAACCAGTCACATAGCCATGCTTATAACCAGCACATAGACACAGAAATAACCATAATATAACAACCATTAAATATGCATAAATGCAACTAAAAAAGAAATATAACATAGCTTTCATTAAGCATAGGAAGGAGCCAACTAGGATTGGGACTTCCATGTACCACTCGACCATAGACATGGCTGAACCAAATATTTATTTTAGCTACTCACCCCCATTCCATGTTCCAAGCATGAATGTGGGATATCATGGGTAAATCAAACCAAAAAAAATCAAGGGAATCCAGAGGTTAAACCATCCCCAACCTATAGTATTCCAAATGGAAAATATACAATGATAACAAAAACATGCAAATATATAAGCACATAAATTTTCATAAACTTAGACACATGAAACATAAATTGATCCAAATCCACAAACTGGCAAAGAATTTATTAATAATGATGATGAGGTATAATTGAGTTGGATAAAATGCACATAGGATTTCACAAGGAAATATACAATCACCAGGTGATTAATACAAGAAATCCCAACAACTTTCCAAGCTAAATCCTCCAGAAAACAGTGTTGTTGCTCCAAGACTTCATTACTACCTGACTTTGGCCTATGATCTACCCACCAAAAACTGCCCAGAAAATTCTACGAATTTGGGAATGCAATCCTTTCCCAAAACCTAGAAAAAAACAAAAATGGGTTGGCATGGTTTTGACCTTCCAAAATCGACCCCCAAGGCCCTATGCTCTCCAACAGTAATTCTACATTAAATGTTGCAATGGATTGGCCAAAAAAAAACCCACATGTGGTGCTCATAAAATTTTGAAAAGCTACTCCTGGAATCCTCAAGCCAATTTGAACAAAACCGAGAAATGGTTAAGACAAATCATGACCATCCAAAATTGACCCCAATAAGCCCTATGTTCTCCCAGTAGCAGTTAAATACATTGTCTAAAAAATGATTAGTGAAATACTCAACATCCCTATAGATGTGCAATGAATAATCCATCCTACTCTTCCTTTTTCTCCCTCAACAAATGAAATCTCAAATGGTTGAGACCTTCCTCCACAAATAGGCTCAACTCTCATCCTCTACATTGGCCCAATGACTACCACACTGCTCAAAAAATATAATTTCAATATCAGCCCTTCCAGTTTATTCTATAGCTGAAAATATAATAAACTTAGATTCTCCTATCGTTCTCGTAAGCTTAGGAACCTTGCAACCAACAACAAACACACAATAATCCAACTATATCCTGTAGGACTATCACTGCATCCTCCATAAAAATGCATTGTTGGGAAACCAAATGTACAAGCTGAAGATATCATGGTGAAGCTCTCTCAGATGAAATGGAAAACCAAACTAGGGTGGCGCTCGAAGTCCCTTGAAGAATGGGTGAGTTCTTTGCTTGAAAAATTATTACTAAATAGAAACTGACCCAGTTAAACAGCTCGAGCAATTGAGATCAAAATTGATGATCCAATAATGCCAAATGAAGTGATATTTCTTCCTTTTATAATATTCATTGGGCCTTTTTCACACCATTTCCCTCCATACCATGTTCACACTCATGCTTTTTGAAGCAACTATTAAGGATATGTGTATTTCATGTGTGGGTGGTACCCATTCACCACTAACATGTAACTAGTTTTATTTCTCCTATGTTCCCTTCACCAAAATTTCCTTGGGCTATTACTAATCAAAATTGAAAAATTAATTTAATTGGGGAAATTATAGTCCTCCCCACCAAAAATTGCTTATCCTCAAGCAATGCATGAACAAGCACCCTCTCAATAAGCTGACCTAAAATTATTTTCACATAATATAAAGGTCCCAAATGTACCACCCAACCATCCCATATCTCTACTCTGTGTTTCCAGGATCCCAAGCCATCCTAATCAGCATGAGGCATATGTTGTTGCTCTCACTGTCCAACTTGGTATAGGCACTCGAAGGCCTCCACACACCATCAGTAAATAGAGCATCATAATCATATAAATTATTGTCTGTATCCAAGTGTGACTGCTCTACTAAGTCATCCATCTCATGTACTCCAATGTTGGGCACTTGAAGATACAATCCAACTCCTATAGAAATAGATCTTTCCCTGCATGAGTTTGCCTTGAACTACCCCTGTTGATCATCCCTCCATGTCGATGAAGTCCCACATGCCAAAAAATAATCACTAAAATCAAATGGAAGGTCAGAAATATCTCCTCCTGTTGAACCCAGCTCACTCCCAAGGGTAGGTGAACTATCAAGTACTGTAATGCCATGGTCCCATGCCCATCACGGGAAGGAATTATCATGCTGACCCTAGAACACTCTGGTCATGACTAATTGTATAACATGTTGGTTCAAATCTTGCAACTCTCAGCCATAATATATATGATGATCAAGATTATGCCCAACTTGGCAAGGGAACACAAAAATGCATGCACATATCACTCTATGGTTGGCCCCAATTCTAAATAACTTGTTGTCTCTCCATATGATCAAAACCTTGATGATCCCACATCCGTCAACCTAACAATGAACTGGATCATTGGCTATCGTGACCATACTCACTAAGTAATGGAGTCTCCTCAACATCAACTGGATCCCTAAATCCCATGAACATACTAGAGGTTCACCAGTCCAATCCACACTGCATACCGATGTGATATGCTACTATCTATTGGTACCCATCTGTGCCTCATCTCTGAATCCTGTATGTATCCAATAGGTATGGATCGAGCATCAAGCTCATGTCCTGTGAATGAAAAACTGTTGTGCACCTTCCAAATCAGACAACAACATCTTCTATCCCAACTCTTGATGATGTCCCTGAGTACTTCCAGAATCCTAGGCATCATCCTTCCAAAAAGGGATACCATCAAACATATCTTATGCTCTCCTAATGACTCAAATTGTCTAGTTAAAATATCACCATGCAACTCCCTCTCGCTCACCTCCCTAAGTGTGAACTAAGGGGTGGAGCATATGCTACATATATAGTAAACCACACACTCCCCATACCAATACATGTCAGCTCATTCCCTGACCAAATTCCACCACTGAAAATCATCTCTTTGGAAACTTTGTGCCCCAAATAACTATCTTGAGCGAGCCTCCTGCATCCTACTACTCGCGATGAAGGAATCGAGGGACAAAATCTGACTTTGTTGCGCCCGCAAACAATGTGGAAGTGAGACAGGTGTGCAAGTCCCCATGGATACCATCAAATTATGCTCATTTGAATCCTTATTGATCTGGGGTGAGTTACACCCATTTCCATGTCGTTCACCTCTATCAGATGGTCTCCTTGGAGGTGACACCCCAAAACTGCAATGGTTGGCCTCGTTCATCACTGCATGCGGGAAAGAATCCCTTGTTGTGTAACCAGCTCCAAAAATAGAAGAAAAGAGATATCAACGCCTTAGAAATAAGCCACTTCAAGGGGGAAACCTCCAATACATTACATAAATGAACAATTCTTGGATGATACAATTTACAAAAACCTCCTTTCTATATATAGGAGTCCATGTGGCCATACTGTAATCCTAGTGGGCCACAATGTAATCCTAGCCGACCTAACAATAATAATTTAAGGGCACAATAATAACAAAATGGGGGTTACAAGGGTACAATAATAACAATAAAGGGGTTACAGTAATAACAATAAGGGACTATACTAGTAATATAGGGACCTAACATGCCCCTCTCCTTCAAAAAAGTGTTGTCCTCAACACTTGAGTAGCTCTAGGTGCTTCTGTATAAACTTCTCATCCTCCCATGTAGAATATTCAGTGGGTAATTTCTTCCACTTGATGAGATACTCTGAAATTGAACGATTCCGTAGCTATCAAGTTCTTGTTTCCGTGATCGCTTCAGGTTCCAATATGATTTTTTCTTCCTCATCAAGTTCTGGAAATATTGTTTGAACTGTAATATTTTCGCCTATAACCTTCTTTAAGCATGAAACATGGAAAACTGGATGCACTCACGAAGAAGCAGGAAGCTCCAATTTGTATGCCATAGTACTAATCTTTTGCAGCACCTTGTAAAGACCATAGTAATTTGGTGATAATTTATTATCCTTCTTAGCTTGCTTGAGGGACATTTGTTTATATGATTGTAGTCGTAAAAATACCCAATATCCTACATCAAAAATTCTCTCGCTGCGATGTTGATCTACCTGTTGTTTCATTCGATTTTGTGCCAAATTTAGGTTATCCTTTAAGAGTTGGAGAACTTCTTGCTGATGCTCGATGTGATCTTCCACTGCTTGAACCTTCGAATTTTCCCTCAAATATGATGTGATGGATGGTGGATGATATCCATAAAGTGCCATAAATGGGGTCATTTTTGCTGCAGTATGGAAGGAAGTGTTATACCACCATTCACCGAGAGGTAACCACTTGACCCATTGTGTTTGTTTATCAGATACAAAACAACAAAGATATCCTTCCAAACATTTATTTACTATCTCAGTTTGACCATCAGATTGAGGATGATAAGATGAGCTATGGGCTAATTGAGTACCCAAACAAGAAAATAACTCTGTCCAAAAATTTCCGATAAAAATGGGATCTCTGTCGCTCACAATAACTTTTGAATTCTGTCCATAAATGTAGTAGCAACTGTACTTGCTTTAAATGGATGAGATAATGCACAAAAGTGTGCATACTTGGTAAGTCTATCAACTACCACCATGATGACACTCTTTCCTTCGGACTTAGGTAAACCTGTGATAAAATCCATTGAAATCTCCTCCCAACGTTGACTTGGAATGGATAAAGGTTGTAGAAGTCCCCGGGTCTTAATTGTTTCCACTTTATTCTGCTGGAAAACCAAACATTCCGCCACAAACTTTTGAATATCAGATTTAAGGCCATCCCAAAAAAATTCTTTCTTCACCCCGTGGTAAGTTTTTAAAAATCCTGAGTGTCCTCCTAAAGGAGAAGTGTGCAATTCCAGAAGAATCTTTTGTTTTAGTTGGGAATTCTTACAAAGATATAAGCGATCTTTGTACCATAAGGAATCACTTTTCCAACTAAATGTATCAGATGTACTAGGATCTTGCTGCAACTTTTGAATGAGTGTCCATACATCTTTGTCCTTCTTCCATTCCTCTCTTGCTTTGGTTATCCAATCTGGTTGGATAATAGAAATGGCACAAAGCAATGCTTCCACCTCTTCATTCTTTCTTGAGAGTGCATCTGCAACAACATTAAGCTTTCATTTTTTTTAGATTATTTCAAAGTCATAACCCAACATCTTTGTGACCCATTTTTGCTGCTCTTCTGAAGATAGTCTTTGTTCCAAAAAGTGTTTAAGACTATCATGATCAGTTTTTACCTTGAAGTGTCTTCACATTAGGTAAGTTCGCCATTTCTTTAGTGCATGCAGTATTGCTAACATTTCCTTCTCATAAATAGGTTTCTGTAAATACTTTCCTTTGATTGGACGACTTTCAAAAGCAATGGGTCTTCCTTCCTGCATTAAAACCGCACCAATTCCATTTCCTGAGGCATCACATTCCACAATAAAGGTTTTTGTGAAGTCCGGCGTAGCTAAGACTGGTGCTAGGCACATTGCCTCTTTAAGACGTTCAAAGGCCTTAGTTGCTTCAGGAGTCCATGAAAATGCATCTTTCTTCAATAATGTTGTTAGAGGTGCCACTATTCTCCCATAATTCTTAACAAACTTGCGATAATACCCTGTTAACCCGAGAAATCCTCGCAACTTCTTTATGGTTGTGGGGACTTTCCATTCCTTAATGGCTTTAATTTGGTTAGGGTCTACTTTAACACCCTCATGAGATACAATATGACCCAGATATTCCACCTCTTGTACTCCAAAGAAACATTTGGATGTTTTTTGCATATAATTGTTTCTCCTGCAATAGTTTGAGCACCCTGTCAACATGTTCAACATGATCCTTCCAAGACCTGCCATAGATTAGTATATCATCAAAAAATACTAGCACAAATTTTCTAAGGAAGGGTTTGAAAATGGAATTCATCAACCCTTAAAATGTAGAAGGTGCATTGGTAAGGCCAAAAGGTATGACCAAAAATTCATAATGACCCTCATGAGTTCGAAATGTTGTTTTTGGAATATCTTCAGTCTTCATTCTAATTTGATGATATCCTGAACGAAGATCCAACTTGGTAAAATAAATTGCTCCATGTAATTCATCCAATAATTCATCAATCGCAGGAATGGGAATTTTATCTTTAATGGTAAGCTTATTGAGCTCCCTATAATCTGGACACATTCGCCATGACCCATCCTTCTTGTGTACCAATACTACAAGAGCAGAGAAAGAACTTTGACTAGGTTGAATTATACCCGCCTCTAACATTTCTGCAATCATACGTTCAATTTCACTCTTTTGGACATAAGGATATCTATAAGGCCTGATGTTTGGAGGAACACTTCCTGGAATCAAATGAATAGCATGATCATGATCATGAATAGGTGGGAGTCCTTTGGGAGTTTCAAACACCTTGGAATGATTGTCCAAGACTTGTTGGAGATCTGCAGAAATAGATGATTTTGATGTTGGAACTTCTAGTGAGTATAATTGTGCAATTACGCCTCGTTGTTCTTTCTTTAGAAGCTTTGTCATGACATTAGAGCTTATTATCTTTCCCGGCTTCCCCGCAATACCCTGTAATTCGACTTCCTTTCCTTCTGAAAAAAATTTCAAGAAAAGTTCTTGAAAATTAAAAGCTACCGTCCCCAAAGATTGTAACCATTGCACTCCTAGTACAACATCAACACCTCCCATAGGAATGGAAAGCATTGGACTAGTCAATACATATTCCCCCATGGTTAGCTTGATATTATGGCATTTTCCGGAGCAATTTATAGTTCCTCCATTTGCAACCATCACTTGACATTCTGGTGCTGGGTATAGGAAACAATTTAATTCCTTGGCTACCTTATAATGAATAAAATTATGGGTGCTACCTGAATCAATCAACACTATTACCTTTTTCTTCTTGATATTTCCTTTTATCTTGAGAGTTTGATGAGTGGTAATTCCTGCCAGTGCATTTTTTGTGTAACCAGCTCCAAAAATAGAAGAAAAGAGATATCAACGCCTTAGAAATAAGCCACTTTTAGGGGGCAACCTCCAATACATTACATAAATGCACAATTCTTGGATGATACAACTTACAAAACCTCCTTTCTATATATAAGAGTCCATGGGGCCATAATGTAATCCTAGTGGGCCACAATGTAATCCTAGCCGACCTAACAATAATAATTTAAGGGCACAATAATAACAAAATGGGGGTTACAAGGGTACAATAATAGCAATAAGGGGGTTAAACTAATAACAATAAGGGACTATACTAGTAATATAGGGACCTAACATGCCCCTCTCCTTCAAAAGAGTGTTGTCCTCAACACTTGAGTAGCTCTGGGTGCTTCTGTATAAAATTCTCATCCTCCCATGTAGAATCTTCAGTGGGTAAGTTCTTCCACTTGATGAGATACTCTGAAATTGATCGATTCCGTAGTTGTCAAGTCCTTGTTTCCGTGACCGCTTCAGGTTCCAATATGATTTTTCCTTCCTCATAAATTTCTAGCAATATTGTTTGAACTAGAATATTCTCACCTGGAACCTTCTTTAAGCATGAAACATGGAAAACTGGATGTACTCGCGAAGAAGCAGGAAGCTCCAATTTGTATGCCATAGTACCAATCTTTTGCAACACCTTGTAAGGACCATAGTACTTTGGCGATAATTTATTGTCCTTCTTAGCTTTCTTGAGGGACATTTGTTTGTATGGTTGTAGCCGTAAAAATACCCAATCTCCTACATCAAAACTTCTCTCGTTGCGATGTTGATCTGCCTGTTGTTTCATTCGATTTTGTGCAAAATTTAGGTTATCCTTTAAGAGTTGGAGAACTTCTTGTTGATGCTCGATGTGATCTTCCACTACTTGAACCTTAGAATTTTCCCTTAAATATGATGTGATGGATGGTGGATGATATCCATAAAGCGCCATAAATGGGGTCATTTTTGCTGCAGTATGGAAGGAAGTGTTATACCACCATTCAGCGAGAGGTAACCACTTGACCCATTGTATTTGTTTATCAGATACAAAACAATGAAGATATCATTCCAAACATTTATTTACTATCTCAGTTTGACCATCTGATTGAGGATGATAAGATGAGCTATGAGCTAATTAAGTACCCAAACAAGAAAATAACTCCGTCCAAAAATTTCCAGTAAAAATGGGATCTCTGTCGCTCACAATGACCCTTGGGCTTCCATGTAGCTTTTGAATTCTGTCCATAAATGTAGTAGCAACTGTACTTGCTTTAAATTGATGAGATAATGCACACAAGTGTGCATACTTGGTAAGTCTATCAACTACCACCATGATGACACTCTTTCCTTCGGACTTAGGTAAACCTGTGATAAAATCCATTGAAATCTCCTCCCAACGTTGACTTGGAATGGATAAAGGTTGTAGAAGTCCTCGGGTCTTAATTGTTTCCACTTTATTCTGCTGGCAAACCAAACATTCCGCCACAAACTTTCGAATATCAGATTTAAGGCCATCCCAAAAAAATTCTTTCTTCACCCTGTGGTAAGTTTTTAAAAATCCTGAGTGTCCACCTAAAGGAGAAGTGTGCAATTCCAGAAGAATCTTTTGTTTTAGTTGGGAATTCTTACAAAGATATAAGCGATCTTTGTACCATAAGGAATCATTTTTCCAACTAAATGTATCAGATGTACTAGGATCTTGCTGCAACTTTTGAATGAGTGTCCATACATCTTTTTTCTTCTTCCATTCATCTCTTACTTCAGTTATCCAATCTGGTTGGATAATAGAAATGGCACAAAGCAATGCTTCCACCTCTTCATTCTTTCTTGAGAGTGCATCTGCAACAACATTAAGCTTTCCTTTTTTGTATATTATTTCAAAGTCATAACCCAACATATTTGTGACCCATTTTTTCTGCTCTTCTGAAGATAGTCTTTTCTCCAAAAAGTGTTTAACACTATCATGATCAGTTTTTACCTTGAAGTGTCTTCCCATTAGGTAAGTTTGCCATTTCTTTAGTCCATGCAGTATTGCTAACATTTCATTCTCATAAATAGGTTTATGTAAATACTTTCCTTTGATTGGAATACTTTCAAAAGCAATGGGTCTTCCTTCCTGCATTAAAACCGCACCAATTCCATTTCCTGAGGCATCACATTCCACAATAAAGGTTTTTGTGAAGTCTGGCGTAGCTAAGACTGGTGCTAGGCACATTGCCTCTTTAAGATGTTCAAAGGCCTTAGTTGTTTCAGGAGTCCATGAAAATGTGTCTTTCTTCAATAATGTTGTTATATGTGCTGCTATTCTCCCATAATTTTTAACAAACTTGCGATAATACCCTGTTAACCCGAGAAATCCTCGCAACTGCTTTATGGTTGTGGGGAATTTCCATTCCTTAATGGCTTTAATTTTGTTAGGGTCTACTTTAACACCCTCGTGAGATACAATATGACCCAGATATTCCACCTCTTGTACTCCAAAGAAGAATTTGGATGTTTTTGCATATAATTGTTTCTCCTGCAGTAGTTTGAGCACCCTGTCAACATGTTCAACATGATCCTTTCAAGACCTGCTGTAGATTAGTATATCATCAAAAAATACTAGCACAAAGTTTCTAAGGAAGGGTTTGAAGATGGAATTAATCAACCCTTGAAATGTAGAAGGTGCATTGGTAAGGCCAAAAGGCATGACCAAAAATTCATAATGACCCTCATGAGTTCGAAATGCTATTTTTGGAATATCTTCAGTCTTCATTCTAGTTTGATGATATCCTGAATGAAGATCCAACTTGGTAAAATAAATTGCTCCATGTAATTCATCCAATAATTCATCAATCACAGGAATGGGAAATTTATCTTTAATGGTGAGCTTATTGAGCTCCCTATAATCTGGACACATTCGGCATGATCCATCCTTCTTGTGTACCAATACTACAGAAGCAGAGAAAGAACTTTGACTAGGTTGAATTATACCCGCCTCTAACATTTCTGCAATCATACGTTCAATTTCGCTCTTTTGGACGTAAGGATATCTATAAGGCCTGATGTTTGAGGAACACTTCCTGGAATCAAATGAATAGCATGATCATGATCATGAATAGGTGGGAGTCCTTTGGGAGTTTCAAACACCTTGGAATGATTGTCCAAGACTTGTTGGAGATCTGCAGAAATAGATGATTTTGATGTCGAAACTTCTAGTGAGCATAATTGTGCAATTACACCTCATTTTTATTCCTTTAGAAGCTTTGTCATGACATTAGAACTTATTATCCTTCCCGACTTCCCTTCAATAACCCGTAATTCGACTTCCTTTCCTTCTGAAAAAAATTTCAAGAAAAGTTCTTGAAAATTAAAAGCTACCATCCCCAAAGATTGTAACCATTGTACTCCTAGTACAACATCAGCACCTCCCATAGGAATGGAAAGCATTGGACTAGTCAACACATATTCCCCCATGCTTAGCTTTATATTATGACGTTTTCCAGAGCAATTTATAGTTCCTCCATTTGCAACCATTACTTGACATTCTGGTGCGGGTATAGGAAACAATTTAATTCCTTGGCTACCTTACAATGAATAAAATTATGGGTGCTACCTGAATCAATCAACACTATTACCTTTTTCTTCTTGATTTTTCCTTGTATATTGAGAGTTTGAGGAGTGGTAATTCCTGCCAGCGCATTACACGATATGGTCAAATTCATTCTTCCTCTTCTAGTGCTGGTTCCAGGTGTATATCCTCTTCTTGTTCATTTTCTTCTTCCTCTTCACAATCTATGTAAAATAATTTCTTCTCAGCACACTTATGACCTTTAGTGTATTTGATATCACAACTGTAGAAAAGCCCTTTTGCTCTTTTTTCTTCCAATTGTTGTGGTGTCAACCTTGTAGGTTGTGGAAATCTAGGCGTAGCAACACTTCCTTCTTTATAGAATTGAGTGGTAGGCTTCCTTGTCGCCATAATTTTACATTCAACTTTTCTTGCCAACCTGAATGCCTTCTCCAATGAATCAGGTTCCAAAACGCGAACTTCATGTTGGATGTTATCCTTTAAAGTGCCTATGAAGAGATCAATCCTGTGTTCCTCCGGAATATCAGTTACCCTTATATTCAATTTTTGGAAGTCCTCAATGTGCTGCCCCACTAAACCCTTTTGTTTGAGATTTATCAATTGGCTAAAGAAGGTGTTGCTCTTTGTATCCTCATAATGTGCTATCATTTCCTCCGTAAAATTGACCAAGTGACAATTTTTTTACGGGAGCAAAGCCATCGATACCATACAAATGTATTTTGTTCTAAATGTAAAGTTGCAATGCGTACCTTTTGTGTGTTTTGCACATTATGGAGATCAAAATATTGCTCCATCCGTAGTATCCATGTTACAGGATCCTTTCCATCAAACTTCCTCATATCCATTTTTGGAATATGGTGGTTCTTCCCTCCAACAGTAGAGTTTATGAAATCACGATTAACATTTATTTTGTTCTCATCATGAGTTTCCTCTACTATCTTTTCACCATTAGGAAACATTTCTTGTATCAACTTTTCCAAACCTTTGATGTCTACTTTTAGATCCTTCTTCATGTTTTCCATGTTGTCTTTCATTTTTTCATCGATCTTCGCTTCCATGTCATCCATCTTAGCTTCCATGCCCACTTCCATGCCATCCATCTTAGCTTCCAAACCATTCATATTAGCTTCCACGCCTTTCTTCAAACCATCCATATTAGTTTCCACGCCTTTCTTCAAAACTTCCATTTCATTTTTTGTTGTTCTTTGCGAGAGCGAAATTTGTTGAACTTGCTCTTGTAATTTTGATATGTCATGTTGCCATTCTTCGTCTTCATGAGTCATAGTAGAGCCTTCTAAAGGCTTAATGGGTGTTGAATTATTTTTAGGGGCCATTTTAGAATCCAATATTGATATCTATTCTACACATGCCCTTGGAATCAATTCAAATTGATTCTTCAAACAAGACTTATGCAATTCAGAAAAAAAATACACACCTTTTACTTGCTTTGAGGAGCTCGATATTGAAATTGAATTATATCTGTAATTGAAAATCTTCAATATCTGAAATTCCGCCCTGTAGTAGCCGTCTGAAGCTTATTTCAAATGCCATAGGTCTGATCTAATTTGGATTCTTCAAGACAAAGTTATGTCCAATCTCCCACAATGACCCAATTTTGGACTAGTTCAGTAGAGTGAACTTGTAAGACTTTCCACGTGTTACTGTTTCATCCTTCGGATCTGAAATTGATAGCCAAGAAGCTAAAGTCCGTTTTCTTGTGACCACTTTTTACGGCACTCCAATCCGATGCTCAGAGAGAGAGTTATGAATATTTTCCCACAATCACCTATTTGAGATTAAATTCTGGAGCTTGAAAAAGCATTACATTCCACAGATCATATCTCCAAAAATATTACGAACCAAGATCTAAAAATTTTTGACGAGTTTCCTCAGGATTTCTGCTTCACACCCTAAAAAATTCAGATTCTGAAACTTCGTATAAAGAACGTTATAGCACAAATGCCACGATGACCTGTTTAGGAGCCTGAAAAAAGACCTAACTTCCACAGATCATATCTCCGAAAATATTGCGAACCAAACTCTGAAATGTTCTGACGATGTTCCTCAGGATTTCTGCTTCACACCCTAAAAATTTCCACTTCTGAAGCTTCGTAGAAACAAATTTATAGCAAAAATACCACAATGACCTATTTGGAACAGCGAAACCCTAGAATCCAAAGCTCTAATACCAAATGTTGTGTAACCAGCTCCAAAAATAGAAGAAAAGAGATATAAACGCCTTAGAAATAAGCCACTTCGAGGGGGAAACCTCCAATACATTACATAAATGGAAAATTCTTGGATGATACAATTTACAAAACCTCCTTTCTATATATAGGAGTCCATGGGGCCATAATGTAATCCTAGTGGGCCACAATGTAATCCTAGCCGACCTAACAATAATAATTTAAGGGCACAATAATAACAAAATGTGGGTTACAATGGTAAAATAATAACAATAAGGGGTTACACTAACAACAATAAGGGACTATACTAGTAATATAGGGACCTAACAGCATTACACGATATGGTCGGATTCATTTCTTCCTCTTCTTCTTGATTTTCTTCTTCTTCTTCACAATCTATGTAAAATAATTTCTTCTCAGCACACTTATGACCTTTAGTGTATTTTCTATCACAACTGTAGCAAAGCCATTTTTCTCTTTTTTCTTCCAATTGTTGTGGTGTCAACCTTGTAGGTTGTGGAAATCTAGGCATAGCAACACTTCCTTCTTTATAGAATTGAGTGGTAGGCTTCCTTGTCGCCATTATTTTACATTCAAATTTTCTTGCCAACCTGAATTCCTTATCCAATGAATCCGGTTCCAAAAAGCGAACTTCATGTTGGATGTTATCCTTTAAAGTGCCTATGAAGAGATCGATCCTATGTTCCTCTAGAATATCAATTACCCTTATATTCAATTTTTGGAAGTCCTTAATGTGCTGCCCCACTAAACCCTTTTGTTTGAGATTTATCAATTGGCTAAAGAAGGTGTTGCTCTTTGTATCCTCATAATGTGCTATCATTTCCTCCGTAAAAATTGACCAAGTGACAATTTTTTTACGGGAGTAAAGCCATCGATACCATACAAATGTATTTTGTTCTAAATGTAAAGTTGCAATGCATAACTTTTGTGTGTTTTGCACGTTATGGAGATCAAAATATTTCTCCATCTGTAGTATCCATGTTACAGGATCCTTTCCATAAAACTTCCTCATATCCATTTTTGGAATATGGTGGTTCTTCCCGCCAACATTAGAGTTTATGAAATCACGATTAACATTTATTTTGTTCTCATCATGAGGTTATTCTACTATCTTTTCACCGTTAGGAAAAATTTCTTGTATCAACTTTGTCAAACCTTCTATGTCTGCTTTTAGATCATTCTTCATGTTTTCCATGTTGTCTTTCATGTCATCCATATTAGCTTCCATGCCATCCATCTTAGCTTCCACGCCTTTCTTCAAACCGTCCATCTTTGCTTCCACGCCTTTCTTCAAAACTTCCATTTCATTTTTTGTTTCTCTTTGCAAGAGTGAAATTTGTTGCACTTGCTCTTGTAATTTTGATAGATCATGTTGCAAATCTTCATCTTCATGAGTCATAGTAGAGCCTTCTAAAGGCTTAATGGGTGTTGAATTATTTTTACGGGGCATATTTTAGAACCCAATACTGATATATATTCTACAATATGCCCTTGGAATCAATTCAAATTGATTCTTCAAACAAGACTTATGCAATTCGGAAAAAAAAAACACACCTTTTTCTTGCTTTTGAGGAGCTCAATATTGAAATTGGATTATCTATGAGATTGCGGCTCTTCAATATTTGAAATTAAGCACTGAAGTAGCCCTCTTAATTATATTTTGAATGCCACAGGTCTGACCTGATTTTGATTCTCCAAGACAAAGTTATGTCCAATCTCCCAGAATAACCTAATTATGGACTAGTTCAGTACAGTGAAATTGTACGACTTGCCACGTGTCACTGTTTCATCCTTCGCCTCTGAAATTGATATCCAAGAAACTAAATTCCATGTAATTCTAACCAATTTTTATGGCACTCCAAACTGATGCTTAGAGAGAGAGTTATTGAACTTTTCCCACGATCACCTCTTTGTGATGAAATTCGGGAACCTGAAAAAGCACTACCTTCCATAGATCATATCTCCAACAATATTACGAACCATGTTCTGAAATTTTTTGAAACGTTTTCTCAGGATTTCAGCTTCGCACCCTAAACATTTCAGATTCTGAACCTTCGTAGAAAAAAATCTATAGCGCAAATTCCACGATGACCTATTTAGGAGCTTGAAAAAAGACCTAAATTCCACAGATCATATCTCTGAAAATATTGCGAACCAAGCTCTGAAATTTTTAGAAAATCTTCCTTAGGATTTCGGCTTCACACCCTAAAAATTTCAGCTTCTGAAACTTCGTAGAAAAAACTTTATAGCGAAAATTCCACGATGACCTGTTTGGAGTAGCGAAACCCTAGAATCCAAACCTCTAATACCAAATGTTGTATAACCAGCTCCAAAAATGGAAGAAAAGAGATATCAACGCCTTAGAAATAAGCCACTTCGATGGGGAAACCTCCAATACATTACATAAATGAAAATTTTTTGGATGACACAATTTACAAAACCTCTTTTCTATATATAGGATTCCATGTGGCCATAATGTAATCCTAGTGGGCCACAATGTAATCCTAGCCGACCTAACAATAATAATTTAAGGGCACAATAATAACAAAATGGGGGTTACAAGGGTACAATAATAACAATAAAGGGGTTATAATAATAAAAATAAGGGCCTATACTAGTACTATAGGGACCTAACATCCCTGCACTTCCCTGCATACAAATGTGTATCTTTCGGCCCCTTGGACACGTGCCTAACCTAATTTAACCCTTCTATTCATTTTTGGACACCACTACTAGCTACCACACCATCCTATATCATTCGATACCCCTTGTGTGATGATGTAGTTTTCACTCCATCCAAAACCTCAAGGTGGTGTGAGTCGCTCCTCCTACTCAACAGTGCACGTTTTCACGACTCGACACTGCACCATACACCCCTCTGCTCCTCTCTAGAACATTGAACTCTATGGTATGAATATATGCACCACTGAACACCGACACCAACTTGCATACCACCCTACATCATCGGCCATACCCCATCCATCAATACATCCAGGACTCCTCTAATGAACCCATCATGATGTGGGCTACTCCTCCTCATCTTCCCTTGTATACCTAAGTGGTTTATCGCCTCACATGCTAATGGGAATGACACTAATATTCCTAGCCTCCATGGATCCTATGTCCAATGTGACCATGATAGAGCAGTGTCTCCATACAACGCACTGTCTGGTGGCCTGTTGATGCCACATCCTCGGGCCAACCCTTTCCAGAGTATGCTACTCTCCCTGTGGCTCCATGTGCATCCAACCTCTCCAAACAACCCATGGTTTTGACTCATGAACCCCATGACTACTAGTTCTGACTAGAAATCCCCTAAGGAATTAGTGCACTCACTCACTGAGTTCACTAACCAACTAGTGTTATTTCCCTCCAGCATCCTAGATATATGATAGAAAGCCCCACCAATGTCCTAATGCCAACCTGGGCCTCTAGCATCTCCAATGTATGAGAGATCCGGTTGAGCTTCAATCTAGACTATGATAATCTCTACAAGGCTAGTGCACTCCTCTGATTACCAACTCATAATTCTCACCATCCAACCCCAAGAGGAGGAGCAAATGCACGAACACTCATACACAGAAAAAAACCTCCATTCTATGAATGCTAAACCCTATGCAGATCATGTCACCTTGTCTCGCTAGTCATGTTAGCACATATAGTCTAACTTGGTAACTCTTCCTCTCTCTCGAAAATGTGTACATATAACCTATCAGTGCTACAAGCCCCATCCATATATTCTTGAAGAGTGCTGCTCTAATGCTCCAAGGTGTACTCCTCTATTTTTGTTGCTAGGGATTCCAATCGTTCTCCAACGTGAGTAAGGTTAGTCACTGACTCAATACAAACCACTATCATGCTCTTTAGCTCATCGTTCCATGGTATAATGGTCTCTCAGAATATCCTGGCCTTCTTTTTCAATTCTATAAGGTCATCATGGAGTTGTAGAAACTGTTGTGGCTGACTATCATATGTAAACTCAGTCACAAATATGGATACCTTTGTGTCTCCTGGACCCTCATCAACCTGTTGTAGGTGGTCATCATTTGGAAACTCTATTACAAAATTGAGTGCCTCATCAATTGATACATCCTCAATGGATGGCCCTAAGGGCGTATTCTCAGTTGTCTCCACCAAGGTGCTAGTTTAAACCATCAAATGTATCTACAACAAGGGTGACACCTGTGTCACATTGGGTATGTCTAGCATCTCCTCCCACTCTTATGTTCCCTTAGCCTCCTACTCATCTCCTCCTTAGGCTCTCCACATCCAAGGCCTGCTCTCCATAAAAAGTAATGCCACCGAGCTCAATCTTAGAATGATCCTCCTCTATGCTCCTTGAATGGGAAATCCCTCCTGATCCTACGGTCTTAAGCCTCATACTCATAAATCCTATCCATGAAGGACCTACTCAAATCTACAAAGGTGTCTAGTTCCCTCCCCTTCTTTGGTTCATCCAGAAAATGAGGCATGGTAGGTTGGTTAGGATGGCCATGGGTATTGTTCTGCTAGAGCGTGTGTGCATGCACATGGATTATTTTCTGGGTATGACTCAATTTACCCATCATTTGTTGAATCCTCTCTAGGACCTGTTGGTTTTTCCTCCATAATTGTTGGTTCTACCTCATCAGCTCCTCCATGATCCCCTATGTAATCTTCCATTTTTGTTTCATTGGAGTGCCCAGAAATTCACCAGTCACTATGCATGCATGGCCAAAACATCCATGATCTTGTTAGCTCCCACACAGATGGCCAAGATCATGCTCTAATAACATTGTAATATTCCAAATGGAAAATTTACAATGATAACAAAAACATGCAAATATATAAACACAAAAAATTTCAGAAACTTAGACACATGAAACATAAATTACTCTGAATCCACAAATTGGCTAAGATTTTATTAATAATGATGATGAGGTACAATTAAGTTGAAGAAAATGCACCTGGTATTTCACAAGGCAAGCTACAAGCACTAGGTGATGAATACAAGAAAATCCAACAACTATCCAAGCTAAATCCTCCAGAAAATTGCGTTGTTTCTCCAAGAATTTGTTGTTTCCTAAATTTGGCCTTTGATCTACCCACTGAAAATTCCCATAAAATTATAGGAATTTTGGAATGTGATCCTTGCTAAAAACCTAGAAAAACTCATAATGGTTTGGCTTGGTTTTGACCTTCCAAAATTGACCCCCAAGTCCCTACGCTATCCAACATCAATTCTGCACTAGTTGTTGCAATGGATAGGCGAAAACAAACCAACATCCAGTTCTCGGAAAATTCTCAAAAATTACTCTTAGACTCCTCAAGCCAATCTGAAAAAAACCTAGAAATGGTTAGGCCAAATCACGACACTCCAAAATTGACCCTAATAATCCCTACACTCTCCTAGTAGTGATTGAATACGCTATCTACAAAATGATCAACGAAATAATCAACTACCCTCCAAATTTGAAACAAAAAATACCTCCTACAATTCCTCTGTCCCCCTCAGCAAAAAAAAATTCAAATGGTTGATACCTTCATCCACAACTAGGCTCAGCTCTCCTCCTCTGTGCTAGCCTAGAGACTACCATGCTGCTCCAAAAATAGTATGTCAATCTTAGCCCTTGGAGGTTCACCTGTAGCTGAAAAGCTAATTAACCTTGCAACCAGCAACAAACAAACAAGAACCCAAATGCGTCCTTTAGAAATACGCGTTGTTGGGGAAACCAAATGTAAAAGATGAAGATATCATGGTGAAGCTCTCTTGGATGAAAGGGAAAACCGAACTAGGGTGGCACTCGAAGTCCCCTAAAGAATGAGTGAGTTATCTGCTTGGAAAAATATTTCTAAAGAACAAGTGACCCGGCTAAATAGCTCAAGCAACTCAAATCAAAATTGGCAATCCAATAATGGAAAATAACGTGAGATTTCTACCTTTTATAATATTCATTGGGCCTTTTTCCCACCTTTTCCATCCATACCTTCTTCACACTCATGATTTTTTAACCAGCTATTAAGGGTATGCGTATTTCATGTGTGGGTGGTCCCCATTCACCATTAACATGCAAATAATTTCATTTCTCCTATGTTCCCTTCACCAAAATTTCCTTGGGCTATTATTAATCAAAGTTGAAAATTTAATTTAATTAGGGACATTACAACCTCATCATACCATGATCTCACCTAAATCGGCACCAAGATCATAAAACCGAATTGAGCTTTGAATGCCTTCGTCTCTCATCACTATCCTTGAGAAATTTCCATCTCCTTGTCTCTAGTATTTACTGGAATCCACATCAGATAACTAGGCCCTTAAAGAGATAGCACCCTCAAGCTTTACTGTGTATCCTACCAAAACTGGTCAAGGGATTCCCAGGCCCTTGGGAATGAACCTAAGACCACCTTCACCCCAGATTCCAAAACCATTAGGAAATTCCAAAGCTAAAAACTGAGAATAATCCCATCACACCATGGCTATCCGAAAAATGAAAGGAAATGTTGAAAACCACTATCAAAACATGACAAATCCATGCCACTCACAACAAAAGAACCAAATACCAACATGCGCATACCATGTATGTCAAAAAAAACTAGGAAATCATACATGAAATTTGTTACCTGCAAGTATTCCTGTTGAAACTACTTGTTCCCACTCTTCCTTTCTTGATATTTGATTTCCTTTCCTTTACTTATCCTTCCTTTGCTTGCTTTTCCTTCCTTTTCTTACTTGATCTCCTCTCCTCATACTACTCTTCTCTTCTCTGATTCTAATTCTAAAAATGAACTAACAAAATCCGTGAATTGATCCTCAGCATACTTTTTATCATTGATGCCTCTAATTTCTTCAATTTTCCATTATTTTCCTTCAATTTCCTCCACACATGAAACATGTGACATTTCACCTTCCTTTTCTCATAATTTCCTTTTCAAATCCTTAGCCATTTCTATTTCCAATTTCCTTAGCTATAATAAACCGAAATGAACACCCACTAGGATGTTTTTCCCAACGTTAATCTTGGAATAAGTGTTTGTTTAACTGATGGTCTTATTTTTTCCTTTATTAAGTTTTATTACATGAAATTTTAACCTGGGTCTCTTACATAGAATCCCGAAGCCTCCATTCCTAGAAGCTTATAGGATATGTTGCAACCATTTACCTCGGATACAAATCTCGAATCCTATCTTATCCTACCTTGAAGCTTCCATCCCTTATCCTTAGATCTCATCCTCCCATCAAGTGTGTATCTCAATCCCTATATTGGTAAAAGGATAAGAAATCCCAACATACCCCACTCCTGTATATATTTACAACCTTCCATATGCAAGAGGTTATATTTTGGAGAGTGATTCTACCATTAACTTGCTTCTATGGGAGACAACATTTCATGAATTTAGGTTGATTAGAGGTGCATTTTGTGACAAGGAAAAGACTAGTCAACTTGGAGGAGCTCTTTTACAAGATCAACATCTATTTATAGTTGTAACTACTTCCATTTATATTAATGCAAAGAGTTTTTTGTTTTCCTATATATGATGTTGTTATTTCATGTATTTCAATACCAGGTTTATCTATTGAATAAAGTGATTAGATGATTTTTCATAGATCTCTTAGTTTCTTGGATTGTGTTATCTAAGTATGCAAGTTATAATTTTGGAAATCAGAGCTAGGATTGGAAATTCAAGCTAAAGGAGTGAATCATGTGATGGATTCCAAGTAGGTTTCATCCCATCATATATTTACTTCAAGGAAAAAATTGGGTTCCTTGTCTCTCTATTGTTCTAGGTTAGACCACCATACCTAGGGGAGTTACTTATGGACACAGTCGTAAATCCTGCATAAAAAGGACTAGCATTAGATCCATCTAAAACATAAATTGAAAAGAATTCGTATTTAATTATACCTTCAAATATGTTTTGTTGCATTACATCTGGTTCTCTTGCAGCAGCTCCATTTTTTTATTTCATCACTTGATCAATTCTTGAACTCATACTAGGGAGAAACATCTCATTTGGATGAGACATTGTTTTGTGAGGCATTCTTCTTCTTTTTATTTCTATTCTTCTTCTCTTACTCTCCATTTTTTCTTCTTTCATTTCCTCCATTAATGATCTGCTATATGTCCCAAATATATTTTACATATGTCAAATCTACTAAAGTCTCGATATCTACATTATGGATATTTTCATAGATCACACATTTCACTTGAGCATTCCATTGAATCACATTAGCCGAGATGGGATATTGACCAAAACCTTCACACACTAACTTCCAAATGTCAGATCCACAAGCTAATAAATCAAATTTAACTTTTTCATCCCATACTTAGTACTTTGTAGTAGTGAGAAGAGAGACTCCTTGATGATCCATTCGAAAAAAAACAATATTTCACCATATCTTCCCATATCTACTTTAAAACGATCAAGATACACTCGAAATCACCTCCTCTAATAAAAAATATTGAAACCTTGAGAATATTGAGAGGGAGGGAGTGAATCATTATTTTACAGATGGATCACCAAATTAAATGTTTTTCCTTTCTTCACCAATTAACTAAATCACCAAGATAATCATTAGAAACATGAAATATAATAAAAAATAGTTATGACATGATCAACATATCAATGCACATAAACATGACAATAGAAACACATAAAAGCAACCATCACACATGAACAAAAGGTATAAGGTGGAAACCCTTCCAGGAGAAAAAAACATCATCTACTTTGACTTATACTCTTATTCTAATTATGAAAAATATTCTTTTTATATCCTAATATCATTGGGAAACACCAGTGTACCATCTCCAACTTATGATCATGCAAGAAACCACTCGCTGGAGGTCACTACCTATCAGAAGCCACCACTAGTATTGAAATTTTCAAGCTACCACCTATTGCAAGCCACCACTCCCTCAACTATGTAGGCCATTGAGCTAATGCAGGCCACCACCTGATGCATGACCCAACACCCAATAGCCTTTCTAGGCACCATTGGATGAAAGCCACCACTCCTAATTTGTCAGGTCACAACCTGAAGGATACCACTACACCCTAAATCAACAAGCCACCAAGTTTAAGAAAGCCACAAATCACCCACTAAAGGCCCCAAATTTCAAAATATGTGGAGCACTTTTCATTAATTTTCACACTAATATCCACAAAAAAAACTTAGACACTTTGTAGACCATGTTTCATCCCATTTTCATATTGGATCGACTATGACTCTTTCGCTCAACAACTGAATACAAATATATCTCTACATAGAATATCTCTCAGCAACACACAATCAAAATCAAAATTTAGTCATGCAATCACCAACTCAAATAATAATAAGAAAACTCTCTCTAAAAATAACATGCAATACCTATTCAACTCATCAAGCCATAAAATCCTAATGGCATCATATTCTTGACTCTTTCACTTAGCCATAATTATACCAGACCAATAGACGAATGGTACTCCTAAACAACATGCTTTTGACTCAATACCTAGACCTCATACGTTACATATCTTATAACATTATTGAGCCTAATACAAAGTGGTGAAAATAGTAATCTAGCCTAACAATATACTCCTACACAAACAATGTTAGCACAAAACCAATACTTAGCTATCAACCTCTACTTATTGCTATGTATGCTGGTACTTTTCTCTATCCATAAATTAGTCAAAAAACATGTACACTAACTCTTAGATCCAGCATGAGAAAAACCTATAAAAATTATCATTAACATAGTCGATATTTGCTTCAATCCCACTCATTGTTCCATAGGAAACCTTCACACTCCTCTAGTCACAATTCTTTGTTTCATATGCATTCCAATCACATCAACTGATATTCTAACAAAAAATAAGATACATCAATTAACCTTGTAAATGCACCATCACACAAGTCTTCATTTAGTATCTATGGTCAGTTAATGACTCAATACTTTATCAACTATAGGTGTTCCATATTGTTATATGCACATAGGTGTCTTTCTTTGGTCAAATTTTTCTCTACAATTCACTCCATAGTGTCTAACATCCCATCGTCCATTGATCATGCACACTTCTCTAACCTATGCTCAATCTTATTTCTAACTACATAATGCATGGACACTTTACATTTTCTTTTGCATACATATGCTTCAACACACTCTTCATCACCTCATCGTTCAATAGTCACGTTGTCTAAAAAATTTATTCATCGAACGCCTGGAATATTTAACTATCATGCCAAGAATACTCTCTATGGACCAATTCGACCATAAACAAAATGCATTAAATCATTCATCTTGGTCACTAGAGGTTTTTGATCATATCAAATATTAGATTGATTAATGCACTACTCTATCACTTGATCAAATGAATCCAATTCATTCCATAAATTGTAAACCAAACCAATTCCATGAAGACAATGATCATCTAATCAATGTGCTCACACACATTGTGTGGGTTTCCAAATTATTATTATTCATGTAGAACATATCAACATACCATGACCTTGTCAAAAATTTGATGTTGCATCACTTCTCCTAGGGAAAATCCTTGTGTTTTTTCTCATGGTATTTTTTCTCACCTATAGGAGAGTGTCATTGGAACTAAACTAACACCCTACCACAAGTTTCATAGAAAAATAAGGCCAAAAATTCAATAGTAATCTAGTGCCACTCTATGGCATTATCGAAACCATGACGATACTCTGAAACATGAGTAATTCAAACTTATTTGACCTAGCACTTCAAATAATGCATCAATGCACCTTCAATCGCCGATGGAATGCATGTGTACCTCAGGAAACCTTTTATCATGACCAAAAACATGAAGATAATGTAGTGGCCATCTAAATGTGATGCAAGAGCATCATCCCTAAGTAAATAATTTTTATTATTACACCAAAATGGGGTCTTGAAATTCTCAAAGGGGAAACAATTTTCCTATAATTATGAAATTCTATAAATTAGAATTAGCAGAATTTAGTTTAGATCCAAGTGTCCCAATTCTCGAAGAATCTGGGGGTGGTATGTTGTTAGTCAATTTGATGAGCTAGTGCTTTGGAACCAGTAGGACCTTTGCGATTGTAATCATAATATCCTAAGATGTTAGGTAGTTTGGGCTTGGGACAAATATCTAGAGAAATACCTCAATTAAAATCCATGTCCATATGCATGTGTATAGATTAAATATAGAGAGAATAGAGAGGAGTAGTTAGTGTGTTAGGGAAGCCCAAGAAAGGAAGAGATCGAGACAAATCTTGGGAAATGAGCCATAGAAAAGTTTCCCTATAAATATACTTCTTGAGCTTAACAAATTTCAATATATTTAGTCATTTCATGTGTTTTATTCCTCTACCTATATAAAAGTATTAATTTTTTGTGTGGAATGAATGAATGAATATGTGTAGTGTTGAATATTATGGAAGGAGGCCTAATTCAAGAGGAGAGAATATCATCATTATGTCTTGCTTTAGTGGGTGAGTCGACATACATATGTAACAAATTATTAAGTGGGTCTGTTTCTACTGCGTTGACCCTCGTATGGCAAGATCCTGAATCGATGGCATAAGGACAATAAACTGAGAGTGAATATTAGCTCTGTACCAATTTGGAGTATAGAGAAGGAAGGATTGGGCAATAAATAAATCGAAGGGGATTTGGAAGATTGGATGTAATAAGGGTCATTAAATGGATATGGAAAAACATTCACCAGCCTTAAGGTTGATCTAATTCAAAAGAGATGAGAATGTGGAGTAGAAGCCCAAGGGGGAGAATACATTAATTTCTAGATTGTTGAAATTCAAGCCATTTACAAAATCAACAAGCTCATGGAACAATGGAAGCATGGGGATTCAAGGAAAATTGACATGCTGAAAGGGCCAGTGAACTAAATTAACAGTTGGGGCCTGTGGTGTTTGTGGGAAGGAAGAGAACCAATCAACTTTGAATCACCTGGGTCCTAGACATACATAGTCGGGCTTTCGGGTTAAAAATTAAGTGCACGCATAAAATAGTTTTGAAACCAACCTCACATCCGCTCTCTAGTGGATAATACAATTACAAAAAATCATAGTTGGGACTCGACCTGTATTCGACATAGGTGATCAAGAAATGATCCTGACCCTAACTAAATGTTAATTTGGTCCAAGAAACAAAAAATGGGTGGACCCCAGTTACATTGTTCTATTTATAATTCTAAGAGTTTAGAAATATAGGAAAGGATATAGGAACAAAGGAAAATGAATTTTAGGCACAGATTAATGATTTTGAATTTTATTTATAGAAGGGAGAGAAATCACACACTATAGCTTATTTGGTAAAGAAAAGAGTAAGACTGCAGGAATTTATTTTTCAATATTTGAGGTGTCTTTTAATTTTAGGAACACGGTGCTAACTATGTGCTCCCACTGCATCAAAATATTGTCATCAATGCCCAACTTAGCTAGTTGGGTTCCCATGGTTGACATCAATGCCAACACCATGCTACCACCAAGTTCAACCTCATCAAAAAATTTAGATGTGATGGAAAACCTAATCTTAGATTTTTCAGTTACTTGTAGCTTAGCATTATTACATACCCATCTAATAGGATAATTTTTATAAAGTGGTTTTGTTTCCAAGTTTAGCTTCTTAACTGCTGCCTCGGATATCAGATTGGCTTGAGAACTAGTATCAAACAAGGTATAAACTCTTGTATGTTTGGTTACAAAACTTATGTGAAAAAAAATATTTTCTCTTTCTTTCAAAAATAGGAGGCATAATAGAAGAACCAAAACCATCATTAAAATAGGATATACCTTTAAACCTCATAGCCATTATTTGTGTTTCATCTTCGGATTCCAACCCCAAATCTTGTTGGATTGTCACATCCACCTTCTACTTCTTTTTCCCATCTTAGAACCACTGGGGCCTAAGCTCGAGATCCAGTATCCAACAATGATCATCATGATGCGGCACTCTTTTTCAATGGGAATGTTGGGCCCTAGAATTTCCTTCTCTTTTACAAACATTCACTTCATTTCATCATTATTTTATCACTTCATAAGCCTAAAATCAATGAAGAATGATTAGGATTGCTTGAAGGTTACATGAAATTGATTAACATATTGTATTTTCATGGTTTTTTTTTTTTTAATAATTTTGTGCAAAATAGCTACAGAATACAGACGTTCTATAGCCGATCACGCGTTCCGTAGCTATTTTAGTGTTTAAACGGGTTACAGGTGTCGTCTAAAGGAAAAACGCATATGGTTGAATTCCAGAACTCACCTACATCATTCCTTGCTCTCCACGAAGTCTGAGCAAAAATCTGCGAGTGGTTATGCACGTGGAGGAAACCAAAACTAAGAAGCAGATTCCTACCAGGAAAAGGACTCTACAGATGTCTTCAGCAAAGTACGAGGCCTCCACAAGAGTTCTAATTTGATTTTGATTGAAAAGACACTTGTCCCTATTTCTTCTTCAGGGAAGTTATGTATTTTTCTTATAAAAATAACTCGTTGAGCCGAGAGATAGTTGGTTAGTTGATGTTTTTCTGTTAGTTCTCAAAAAGACCGTGATACTCTGTTTCTGAAGCGTTTTTCCTTTAATAAAAGAAGTTCAGCTTTGATGCATGAATTGAAGCAAAGTTAAGGAGTTAAAGATTTGTTTGCTAATCTGGTGGTAGAGGGCCCCTACTGCCCGAGAAGCTCTGTGCATATTGTTTAGATAAGTAACTTTAGCTCTATTTCGTTCCTAATTTAGGCAGTTTTCTGAAATTTATGTTTTATGCTAACTTACATCGAATGTTATAGCCAGTCTTGTTCTTATGAATTGTTCCAAAATATCACTAACATTGAATGAGACATAGCTTTAGTATTTCAGAGATTAGTTGCATTTTAGTTCAGTTGTAATACTCTGGAGGTTAATTGCACTCTAGTTCAGTTCTGTTCACTATATTTCAAGTTAATTGATTGCATTCTAGTTAAGTTCTATTCACTGTATTTCAAGTTTTATTAGCTAGTTGTACTCTAGTTCTGTTAAAGTAGAATTAAAGGCCTTCATTATTTACAAACTGTTCTTGTTCTTAATCTCTATTAATACATCATTATCATAGGAACAAGAATTGGTAATGTCATTTTGAAGTCTTGATTGTTCTGCAATTTCTCAAAGTTCCACAAACTGCCTTTTTCCAAAGCTATTCCAAAAGATTTCTAACTCTTGAATGAGGCTTAACAGTGATATTTTGAGTTTTATAATGGATTAATTTCAGTGTCATAAGTTAATTTAGAGTAGAGTTCCTCACTATGTTGCAGACAATCTTTTCCAAATGTGTTCCAACAAAATTCTAACCATGGATGAGGTTTTCTCTGTGATATTGTAGGTTGTTGTTTGCTTAGAAGAACCTCATTGCATTAAACTCATCCTTTTCTCAAGTTATTCCAATATACTTCTAATGAATGAATTGGGCTGAGTTCATGTTATGAGTTATTTTCTTGTCAAGTTTTGCATTTTCTGTTCTCAAGTGCCATACATAGTTTAGAATAGATTTTGCGCTGTTTTTAGTGAGTTATTTTCTTGTCAAGTTTTGCATTTTATGTTCTTAGGTACCATACATAGTTTAGTATAAATTTTTCTCTGTTTTAGTGTGACCAATAATTTCTCTTTACCAACACTTATTTATTTTCCTCTTAGAATAAAAACACAAAATCAAAAACATTGAAAAAACACTAAACACAACGTAGTGAGAAACATATACCTAGGCACATACAGTGCACTTCACTTCAACAGTTTACTGGCCCTAGTTGACAATTTATGACATCAATTTAGGAACACTAAGTTGAGCAGAGAGGGAACAAGAAAGTTTTTCATCACCCTTATTCACAAAATTTGTTCTCTTTAGTTTCTCCCTTTGTATTCTTTCCATTGAATGTATTTTGCATAGACTCCACCACCTTTTTTACCTACCTTGATTTAGGTATCTTGCATACATGGCTCATCCAAGTTAGATGGCTTTAACAAAAAATAGTATTGAAACTATAGCCATCTAAACTACAAATGCGTTTACAGAGAGTCTCTTAGTTATATAATGGAATGTTTAAATCCAAGGCCTTTTTTCCTAAAATCATTAGCTAAATTTTGCACACTTTGGCCTTTATGTTGTCATATAGTTTTCCATTCTATAATTTCCTTCTAGTTATGTTCCAAAGGATAGAATTTCTTTTTCAATGATGAAGTAAATTTTTACCACGAGGAAAGAATTTTACCTTCCCAATTCCTAGTATTTCACCATATTAGCCCATTACTTTCCAACGTAAGAGAGGCCAATTGAATTTTTACTTCGTCTTCAACAATTTTTTGCACACGATAATAAACTTCCATTGGGAGAATCCAATTACCAAGTGTTTCAACATTAAAATCACCATCATATATTGGCAATCGAATTTGGCATCCAAATTTAATAATGACTTCTTTTAAGAAATGTTTCATGAGGAGATGGAGGTTGAGAATGTGGAGGAAAATGAGAAGAATGAGGATTTGAAGGAGGAGAAGAAGAAGTAGCCTTTTTTGAATTTCCACCATTTCCTTACTTTTTGACTTTCTTCAATGAACTACCTTCTCTCGGCTTCTTCCATTCCTGATACATTCTTCTACCATGGAATTCATCGCCATGAAAGCTTCGCAAAACATCATTTTATAAAGAAAAGGATCCTCCTCTCCTTTGTGTGACAACATTTTTCCTCTTCAAGTGAAGATTCTTGATCCAATTTTAGGATTTCCTTCTATATGTGTTCCCCCTCACTTGAGTTTTCTCCTGGTTATCATGCATACTCATAAACCAATATCAATCTTGCTCTGATACCATTTGATTTGAGATCCTTAAATCGACATGGTTTGAAAAAATGTTCAAGTGTGTATGATTAAATTAAAACTAGGTTAAAGCATGAATGTAATTAACTTAAATCAAGCATAAAGTCCATTAATGAAACTACAATAAAAAAATATATAGATAATATAGATAAAAGGAGAAAATAATAATGATGCACAAGTGATACTAGAGTTCCTCCAATGGGGACTACATCTCCAGATCCTGCCTCCAAGAGAGTGGCCTCTTTTATCAAGTTCAAAAAATTAATGTACATCAACATTAATCGTCCAAAAACTGTAAAAAAACGAGGTCCTCTGCTACAAAAAAATGGTTTCAGAATACCACTCAAAGCCTCCTTAGTTGTTGAAAAATTGAGCTCCAAAACTACTTAATTACAAAAGCTTATAAGAAGAAAATTTGCATATGTTGTCCCGACTCTATGATCGGGATCTCAGTATTTAGCTAAAAAATGAAATTTCTCAAAAATACTTCAGACCTAAATGAACGAATATATATCTTCACCAGGATTCCAACGTGACTCATTTCATCAAAATCTGAGTTCGTATGAGTGAGTTATGGTCTATTGTTCGCTTTCCCAACTCGGTAAAAATTGTGCAGAACAATGACAAACTGATGACTTGGCAATCTAGTTAGTACCTTACCTTGGAGTATATTGTGAGAGCTCATCGCAAGAAACTAAATATCTCTTTAGTTAGTGCAAGGCAAATGAAGAGGATAGTTAATGCAAGTAAAAATTTTGTGCTTCTCATGATCAAGAAAAAGGATGATGTTGACTATGAATATTTTGAAGGATGTGATGAGAAATTAAAATATCATTTATTTTATGTGGTAAGTCAACATGGCGAGATGTTTCAAGAACCAAATGTGTTACCTCCCAAGAGGGGAATTCAGCATGAGATTCAGTTGCAGCAGCATGTTCCACTTCCAAACATTGATATGTATCACATGTCAATTATGGAGATTTTGGAAATAAAAAATCAAATTCAAGAATTGATGAAAAAAGGTATCATATGCCCATCTACTTCGCAATGTGGTTCACCAATTGTTTTGGTACCAAAGAAGGACGGGACTTGGTGCATGTGCATAAATTTCTGTACACTAAATAAAATCACAGTAAAGAATTGTTACCCACTCCCACGCATTGATGATTTGATACATTAGTTAAAGTATGCAAGGTATTTAACTAAGTTAGACTTGCGAAGTGGTTATCATCAAGTTAGAATAGCTAAAGAGGACATTTGGAAAACTACTTTCAAAACTAGACAAGGATTGTTTGAGTTGTTAGTTATGCCATTTGGTCTAACAAATGCTCCAACTACTTTCATGAGAGTCATGAATAATTTACTTAGACATTTTCTAGATTACTTCATCATTGTTTACTTAGATGACATACTTATATTCAGAAAATAAAGAGAAGAATATGTCATGCATGTGAACAAGGTACTTGATGTCTTGAAAAAAGAGAAATTGTTTTTAAAGATGTTGAGGTGCGATTTTGGAAAGACTTCTTTAGTGTAGTTGGGACACATTGTTGGACGAGGTGAGTTGAAGATCGACCCTTCCAAAGTAGAGGTAATTTTGAATTGGCCCAAGCCCAATACAGTTACAAAGGTAAGAAGCTTTCTTGGGGAATCACAATATTGAATGAAATTCATTGCTATTTTTTATTCCATTACAACTCTGTTACATGCATAGACAAGTGTCAATAAATTCTTCAATTGGGGAGATGTACAACAAAAATAATTTGATGCTTTAAAACAAAAGATAACTTCAACACCGGTATTAGCACTTCCAGATCTTAGTTAGCCATTTGACATCCAAACAGATACAAGTGATTATGCTATGGGAGCAGTGCTGATGCAACATGGTAAGCCTATTTCATTTCATTCTTAAATTTTTAATGGAGTTGTGACTAATTATTCCACCTATGATAAATATTTATATACATTGATACAAAGTGTAAGGAAATAGAAGCACTACTTGATGGGGAAAGAGACCATTATCCATACAGACCATCAGCCATTGCAGTACTTACAATCACAGTCAAAGTTGCAACAATCAAGACATTTCAGATGGATGTGATTTCTACAACAATTTCATTTGGTTATCAGGTACTAAAACAAATCTACAATAAGGTAGCTGATATGATCTCTAGGCCTATTGTAAATTCATCTATTATACTCAAGCAAAATTCAATTATGCATGAAATTTACATTGAATAATATGCATATGGTAGTGATTTTCAAGATGTGTATGAAATCTTGAGTCAAGGAAACCAAAATGAAGAGTTAGATTATCATGTGCATAATAGTTTGTTGTATCACTTGGGAAAGTTATGTATGCCACAGGGAGAAAGAAACAATATTATAAGGGAGATAGGTTTAGAAAAATGTGTCTTTTAATGCCATGTAAGAAAAACAATATAGCTAAACAAACCGCTAATATTTTCTTTCAAAATGTATGAGTTCATTTTGGTCTTCCTACTTCTATTGTAAGTGATCAGGATTCCTAGTTTTTTGGGAATTTTTGGTCAAAATTTTGGGAAATGATGGACACAAACTTGAATAAGAGTACAACATTTCATCCACAAATAGATGGTCAAAATGAGGTGGTAAATAGGAAAATCATTCATCTTCTTATAGGTTATTGTAGCAAGCATCCAAAATTGTGGGATGAAAAGTTGCATTACATTCAACAGGCATACAACAGGGCAAAGCATTCTTCCACAAACACGTCACCATTTGAGGCATGTTACGGTTACTTGGCAAGATCGCCTTTGGACTTCATCTTTGATAAATATGTCACTATAGATGGTCATACTGACATAGATAAGGAAACAAATCTCATTGAGCAAAATCAATTGATACATCACACAATGCAAGAGAAAGTTGAAAAGAGTCAAAGCAACTACAGGGCAAGGCATGAAAAACACCGTGTTGATCACAAATTCTAGGTTGGAGATGAATTTTGGTTGTATATCAGCAAAGAAATATTGCAAGGGGAAGGTAAAAATCTCAAGCCAAACTGTTATGGTCTATTTAAAATTCTGGAAAAGATTGGTACTAATGCATTTAAGATAGATTTTCCTCCTTATATGCAAATATATTCTATCGTTAATGTTGAGAATTTGAGATTGTTTGAGCCTCCTTTGATTAATGGTAAAGGAGAGCATGTTCAACCGCCATCAATAGCTTATTTCTAACCAAAATATATTGATGGTCTTCAACAAGATCTCATACTTGACAGAAGAATCAGAACTTCAAGAAGAGGTAATGTCGAATACCTTAGAGTGGGACTCAAGGGACAAAATCCTTCAAAGGCCAAATGGATGAAGAGTGAAAGGGTGAGGGATTTGTACCCTCACCTACTGAATAATTGATAGTATATTTTGGGATCCAAAAGGCTTCTAGTGGGGAGGAATGATCAAGAGCTCAGTATTTAGCAAAAAAATCAAAGTGATCAAAAATTTTTTAGACCTAAATTATCGGATAGAGATCGTCACTATGATTCCAACCCAACTCGTTTCATCAAAATCTGAGTTCGTATGAGTGAGTTATGGTCTACTGTTCATTTTCTCAAATAGGTAAAAATTGTGCAGAACAATGCCAGACTGATGACTTGGTAGTCCAGTCAACACCTCAAGAATCTTTAGGGAATATTCTTCAGTTTTACAGCCAATGACACTGTGACAAGTGTCATCACCAGATTCGCAAATGTTGCTTGGGGAAGTTGAATTTGTCTCCTATTCCTCAGTTTGGAATTATTTTTAATGGTGGATTATTTTATTAAGGGTGAATTTTAGGCCAATGGGGAAGGGCCACATGGTGCACTCGGAGGCTTCCACATGCC
Source organism: Pinus albicaulis (assembly GCA_034641835.2). NCBI lineage: Eukaryota > Viridiplantae > Streptophyta > Pinopsida > Pinales > Pinaceae > Pinus > Pinus albicaulis. Next base: position 1,674,917,964 of record CM076580.1, read on the forward strand.
CCCCCATGGCAAGGTTGGATGGCATGATAATTTTATTACAAGGTCAAATTGGGCGCACATTATATGTAATACCAAAGTTCCAAAACCATAGTCGAATGAGCGCAATACAACATACAAATTCACAACATATATATTAACCAAAGATTTTTTTATGCTATCGTTCAGAGCCTTTACAAGATTCAACAAAAATATGTGGTTAGGGTCGGGATCGAACCCACGACCACCTGCACCATGATGCAATGCTTTACCACCTCACCTACTTCTGAAGTTCTTAATGACATAGAACTTCATCGCTACTTAAAGTTTATTGGCACATACTATGGGGGTTCGAAGGGGGCCATATCCACCCCCCCCCAACACACCCGTGAGCCGAGACTAGGCGCTAAAGAAAATTGAAGGGAAATTCTGTCAGAGATTTAAATGTGTTAAGCCGAGTTTAATTAAATTAATATGTGGCTTATGTTATATTAATATGAGTTTAATGATAAGTGAGGGTTAGCGCTAACCGTGATTAATCCCACTTAACACCCACTTATCTTAACATTAAACTCACACTTATCTCTAATTAAGTGCGCTTAACTTGGCAGCACCTTTGGCGGACCCACCAGATTTGACAAAATCTCCACATTTTGTGGAGTTGACTGGTGGACATCCAGATTTAGAGGAGAAAAACTAGGAAAAATTGGTTTTTCCCTAACTGAAGCAATTGTCGACCAATTTTGGCTCAGGAAGATTCATTATTGGTAGATTTTGATGTTTTGGAGCCATTGGAGTAGGTTACTGAGGAAAAATGAGACTACAAACATCAATTTTGCACAATTGAAGCTAATATAAAGGCCCACATTATGAAGTTGGACCAAGGAGATGTAGCGCAAGAGGGGTGAAATCCTTCATCAAAAAATTGTGTATTTGTCTATGTTATTTGTGCTTGTTGTACTTTATTATGTTGTTGTTCAGAATTTAGTTTCCATTATTTTAAGTTCATGAAATACACTTAATCTCATCAAGTTTAATGAATTGTCACTCATAAGCACATGTATAAACCCATGTATCATAATCAAACCAAAGCACTTTCATGTTAATTTTGAAATTGATATTAGCACAACATTAACTAACAATCAATTACAGATCAGTCTATGTAAATTTCTTACTATACTATTGTGTCATGTTGGCATAATGTTTTGATATATAAAAATTTAGTTATGACTGGCTCAAGGTCAAATCCTCCATAGTCGTTGTGATTTGCAATCACTATAAATAGTTATAAAATATTATATCAAAACAGTTCTTATAACATCGCATATTGAATCATGCATTACAAAGTGTGTCGTGATAGGTTGATTGGCACAATGTTGGAGACACATAAACGTGGATCATGTTGGAGCCAACATAAGGCTCATAACGTTGGCACACTAGTTAGCAGGGTCATTTGGTTGTGGCGGGTTCTTGGGTCGAGCCTGCAGGCCTTCTATTTTTCGGCAAAATTTATTTTAATAATATTATCTTCCAAATATTTGGTGTTTATTCCAAAAGGATATTTCATTGGTGTGTTTGTAGTAGAGTGATTTCAAAGGCAGGAGGTTGAAGGTTCGACCCCTGCATCTCCCGTTTTGGGCCAACAGTTGCATTTCAAATAACAACTTATCATTATATTTTTACAACTTAGCATGTGTCCTAATGGACACTACAATGTCTGCCTCCACCAATCTCACGATTCAATTCATTCTAGCACCCATCTGTTGAACGAGTTTTCCTTGCAAGCTTCTTGGCCTTTCAGAGGCTGACGCGTTGCAACCTATGATTGTCCCGCCTGTTGTATTATTATATCCATGCCACATCATTGTTGATATGGATGCCATGTCATGCTGAATCATGTTGCCACATCACCCATTGACTAGCCGATGTGTCAATTTCTGGCTTTGCCACATGTTTTGTTTTACCACATCAACCACTACCACATGGCACCTCTCGGTGCTACAATGTCAACTTTGTACAATCACCTTCCATATTAGCTTGTTGCCACATATCCTCTATCCAGTATACCACATCATCATACAAACATGCCATGTCAACATCAATACAGTTCCACATGGCATCTCTTAGTTCTATCACATGGAAACCTGTGCAACTTTTGCCTATTTATCGCAAAATTCAGAACACAATAACTTCTGCGTACGAAGTTTGTTTGAGGTTGTTCAAGTTTTGTGGGAATCGTCTCGTCTACCTTTTCAACGTGGTGTTGTTTTCATTAGGTTTTGAGAATTTTAAATTTGAGGTTTTTTTGGATCCTCTTGGATGAACACCATGAGCCAAATTCAAAGAAGCTTGAGAAAAACCTATAAAAAAGGGTGTGGGTAACCATTTAGATAAAATAAGTTGAATACAAAGTCATGCTACCTTATTTCAAGAGAATTCCTATGTTTTTTGAAGCTTCATTGTAGTAGCATTGTTTACCTACAAGATTTGTTTCACCCTTGTTAAACCTTGCAACCTTCTTGTCGTGAGAGACAAAAACCAATACTTCATCAAAGAACTATCCCTTGGAAGGCTTGGAGATGACTCGCAACTTCCATCAAAACATTCCTCGGTGTCTCATTCAAGGCCCCTCGGCTTTCTTGATTGGAAATAAAAAGACTTTGCTCCCATTTTTATTTTTATGTGCTTATTGTTCATGTTTGTCTCTTGTTTTTTATTTGACACATGTTCTTTTTTTGTTATTCATTTATGTAATATTTTTTCATTTAACTTCATTACTCATAATCTATTTTTTTTCTAAATTAACAACTACCTTTTACAATAAAAGGTTTTTGGTTATCTCTTGACAAAAAACACAATACATAGAGGAAGAAAGTTTGAGAAATAATGGTGGTGTGAGGGAGAGAAACACATTACATGGAAAAGGAAAGTTTGAAAGATGATGGTGGTGTGAGGAACCAAAACACACTACATGTAAGAGGAAAATTTGAGAAATGGTGGTGGTGTGAGGGCTAGGAAGAACACCATCACTAAATTAGAGTAGATTACCGTGTAATATTCTATTCCAATGATATTATCCAACAACCAATAACCATAACCATGAACAATTACGTCAACCAACATGCATCGTTGCACATATGTTAAAACAAAAAATTGGGTAAGATAACACAAATCTATTTAAAATATAATTAAATTTGTGAATGATAATAAAGAACATCCACAATCCACGATGATATTATGTAACATCATATACATATCGACAATCTATATGTGGAACACGTTAATGGAAAAGGAGCGTGATTGAATGTGCCAACAACTAAACTTCATTTACACCTTTGCTTTCTTAAATCACTTTAATCCCACTGCACGCCATTTAACGCTAAGCCCTTCCATAAACAGCTAGTTGGAGAATTTCTTGGCAATTTATTTGTGGTAATAATTAGAGCTCTAGTTTGGAGAATTTCTTGGCAATTAATTTGTGGTAATAAATACAGCTATATTTTGGAGAATTTTGTCGCATTTAATATTTAGATGCGACCTGACATGACATAGCAAGAATAAAAAAACTTGCTTTCCGCCCAACGTGACATTCGTTCTTATCCATCACGCTTACCACGAGTATAATTCTTGCACGATACTCTTCTTATTTCTTCTTATCCAACAGGGCAAGGCCGTAAGCACAAGTGTTTGAATACCTCCTGAATGATCAGAAATAAATATATCCAATTCGCATTTGAATATTATGAATGCGTCAATCAGTTTCTCCAAGTGCCAATAGCGGTTGATTATATTCTCTTCTCCTCCTTATCATTACATATTTTTTATATTTTAAAATAAAGTTTTCAAAAGTTTTAATTTAATTGTGAATAATTTAATTTATATGAAATATTTTAATAATATATTTTTAAAATAGTTATGTATTTTTTGTTATATATATATATAAATAAAGTGATTTATAATTTTTTAAATATATTATATTGATAAACCATGATATTATAATAAAACTTATTTACACATAATAAACTCAATAATATAATATGAATAAATCTATAATTAAAAACTTTGTTCTATGTTTTTATAAATATATATAAATTTAACTTATATATTAATTCTTTTTATAATTAATAGTAATAATAATAATTATTTATTATTTATTATTATTATTATTATTTTTTTTTAAAATAAAGTTTTAATTTAGTTAGTTTTTATGGTTTTAATTTTTTATTTTTTTAATCATTTATGATGTATTATGCTTGAAGTGTTTTCATATTTATTATGGATGTATGTTTATGGGCATTTCCTAACCATTTAATTTATATGGCCAAACTAGTTATTTTTATGTCAATTACACCAATAAATATGGTTTCTAGGGTTTTAATTTAATTATCAATAATTATTAGGGATGGTAGGGATTTAACCTCCACAAAATATTTTAGAATATTTTTAGTAGTATTCACAAATCAAAGATTGAGATTTATGTCCAAAGTAGTTATACCTTTGATTTAAAAAAATGTCATTTGAATAAGAGCCATATGAAATAAGTTATAATTTTGTGAACATGTGGTGTTAATAAGACATGGTATTGTAAGAAAACTTATTTACAAATTAAGAATCACAATAATAAAGTAGAGATGAATCTTGAAGGTTAAGAATCTTGTCACATGTTTCTTTAAATGTATATTTGACTAACATTTTTTTTTTAAGAAAACCTACTAAATATATTTAACTTACACATTATTTTTTATAATTAATAATTGCGCAAAGAAACACTCAGAAACCTAGTATGATAGAGATGTAAAATGTAATGTCAACATTTTAACTCAATAAAAATAAAATTAAATTAAAAATAACCCTATAAAAATAAAATAATAATAAATTCATGTAAAATACAACCTATTTAAAGAGGGAAATTAAACTAGCCTAGATTTGACATGCAAACCTCTTTGAGAGTGAAAAAAGATTTGATTCCTCTCACCGATACTTATCATGAATTGATAAGACTACCAACCATTTAATTTAAATAGCTATGTTGATTATATTACTTGCAAATTTCTGAATATTTTAAAAATAAGTTGTTAATTTTTTTCATATATATTTCCAACTTTCCAAGTTGCAAAATAACTATTATCATCATAATTTAAAAATAAAAATTTGGATTTCAAATACAAAGAATGGTTTGACTTCCCTTATCAATCATATTTCCAAAATATCATAAAATCCACAATCAATTTATTTCCAAAATATTATAAAATCTATCATCAATAAGCCTCCCCACCCCATTAGTGGAAAAATAGCGTCCCACACAATTTAAAGGACATCCCTTTCATAAAGGGCTAGTTGGAGAATTTAAGAGGCAACCTTTCCATAAACCGCTGATTTTATCTAATTTTAAAGTTACGACCAAGCGAGACACCAAATTGGTGTATAAGACTCTTTTATTTGTAGGACAAGGGACCAAGGCTAGTTGGAGAAATTAAGGGGCAACCCTTCCATAAACCGCTAATTTTATCCAATTTTAACGTTACAGCGAAGTGAGACACCAAATTGGTGTATAAGACCTCTTTGTTTGTGGAACAAGAGACCCACCTCCACGCAGCGATTTCACTACTAAGTCTACAAAGACATACATACTCTACCCCTTTGGTTTTGAATATATGACTTCATAAAAAAAACACATGCTCTTCACTATTAAACCACATAATCACACAACAAAATTAAAAAGTTGCTTTCTGCTAAGCCCATTATTATCCATCCACATCACAGTCCAACAGTCACGCGTACCACGAGTATATTTCGTGTACGATACTCTCGTTATTTCTTCTTATCAACGTAGGCGCAGCTGTTTCAATACCTCCAGAAATAAATATATCCAGTTCGCATTTCAATATATGAATGCATTTATCAATTATTTGCGTCAATATGTCTATACATGTGTCAATCACGATTCATTATATTGTCTCGTCGTCAACATGATTCGCAGATTCTTTTCAAACGGATTTGCATCACCCCACACCTGAGTCTCTATCCATACCAGTGGGAAGACAGCGTTCAGTAAGGGGAGTGAGTGATTTCTTTCAACAAACTTTTCTTCGTTTACTTGTAACCAAATATTGCAAGTTGGATCGTGGATCTGTCAATATCATGATCGTCGAAACGTCACAAGAATTTCCCTTACGTCGCAATCAAAGCGCACACAGCCAAAAAAAACAAAGCCTTTTCTGAAATTCAATCCTCCCTGTAAGAGACTTGCTTTGTCCCTAGGAAAGCAAATGAAGGTTCCTTCCAACTGTCTATATTCCTTCCATAAAAAATTTCAGTAATGTGTGAGCGAAGATACCTACTGCCCACAGCGCTAAAAAGATTCCTGCTATCCGGGAGAAAATTTTCTTGATTCCTGTCAATAACTTCAATCGATAAAAGCACTAGAATCGTGCCAGAAAAACCGAGTCTCTAGAACCTCCATTACAGGGATTCCGATCGACATTGAAATATGTGCTGCTATTTTTAATATGGTGCAAAGCGATAAATAGAGTCTCCGCTACTCTTAAAATACTGCATGAAGATTGCTTTGGCACCGAGGGTAAGAAGAGACATAACCCTAGTTTTCAAATCGGAAATCCATGTAGCTTTAGCTAAAACTACTTAAAGTGATTGAGTACATTTTACTGATACTGGACGGAACTGACCTGATTCAGATCCAACAACTGAAGGAGGAGGAAAGTATGCTTTATCACTTTTCATTTGAAAATAGCTGGTTTTCGTTTTAGATTGGAGTTAGTCTTAATTTTGGATGGAAGATAGCGTTTGTTAGGTTAGTTTCAATATCGGATGCAAGAAAGATTTACCCCGTGTTTAATGTTGTTTATAGGATTGTGAAGGACGCCTTTGGGATAGTTTCTATTCTCACAATTAAATGTGACACTCAACTCCTCTTGGTAAACTTTGCATGTAACATCTTGTGACATTAAACTCAGCACAAGTTAATTAGTGTACACTTCATGAAGTAGGTAGGAATAAGGATTTTAAATTTTCTTTCGAAGACATGATCGCTCCATATACATAGAAACGAGAACATTTTCAAAATGGCCATGATGAAAATATGATGCAAGATTCTGCATAAATCAGAGTAGAGCGCATAGAAGGGTGTTTATTTCCTTTTATATGAAAATCCTCATCATATTCTCTTTAAAACCACATTCAATTCAGCTTAAAACATATATAAAGAAGAGAGAGCCAAACATAAACAAAATACTGGCATATAATAACAATAAGAATTCCAGATTCAAACCCTTTTGCCTGAATATTACATTTGTGGGCCTCTCGGCTCTCGCCCTTTACATGGACTCTCACACCATTTCTCTCTATATCACTCTGTCCTATTCCATTCTCTGTGTCCCTTTATCCTCACACAAAGCTTCACATTTATACAGAATTATGGATTAATTCCAATCCATGATTTCCTTCCCAAATTTCTCAACCAAACTCTAAAATAGATTTATCCCTTTTTTTACTCAACTAAGTTCCATTTAAGGAATTTCTAATCCCTAAAATATCTATCCACTCAACTCCACTCATATTCTCAATTAATTAAGAGAATATTTACAATAAATCTCACATTCAGAGTTTTCCTCTTAATTTAAATAAAAATGTGTATAATTTATAAAATAATTAAAAAAACATAACCCCATAAATCATACAAATAAATAATGAAAATTTTTTCTCGATACTCCTGCATCAGACTCCCCATCTAGAGAAGTTTCCATAGACTCCTATCTATTAGGTCTGTCACTTTTCTGTAATAATGGGACAGCCACAAGTCCCAATGACTTGCTCCCTCCAGGATTCCAAACTCTGTTTTGCCACTGGTCTTTTAAAGTATCAACTCCATTTTGTAAATTTTCACAGAATTTCCAAAATAGTATTTTCAAAATACTATTGAATGTAACTCTCGCTTTTCCATACCACATCATCTTTATTTCGAGAATTACAGACTTGTGTAGAATCACTAATACCCATTCTTCTGATCTTCGAACTCTGAAAGAATCTTGAACTGGCTATACATCAGCATCACTCATTTTATGAACCGGATTCCATCGACCTCTCCAACAATTTCTTCTACAAATTCCTCAGCGTAATTCCTCTTTGTCTGATGCTTCCATTTCCAATTGTACTGAACACTCAACTTTCTGAAGTGAAGAATAATCAAGAATTTCTCCTTGATCACAACTATAGTCATTTATTTCCCCTATAGTAACAAATTTCTCATTTGGTTTTGTACCTGCATTCATCAACACACTACTAGTTTTAAAAATACAAGACCTTTCCGCCACTTTTGATGCTTCAAGCACCAATCTCCCATCATAGACTTTCTGGATTTCAGTAGATCATGTTTTGAATTGCTGGCTACTTTCATCTTTATCTTGCTGGTTCAATACTTCTATTTCCTTTATGTCTCTAAGGACATAACTTTGTTGTTGCTCCTGATCTTTCATCTCATCTCCAAATAATTTATGTTCAATTTCTCCGATTTCGATGTCATATTTATTTATTTCGCCTCCTGTATCTACAACCACATTATTATTTGAAGAGTCAAAGCATTCACTTAACTCTATAAAATTTAGAAACATTTCATCCTTATCATGCACGGCAACTACAATCTCTTCTGTATCAGGTTCTGCAAGCTTCATTTCTCCTTTATTTCCTTAAGCCATCGTTCCAAGAACTGTATTTCCATGTGAAATATTTCCAACATTTCATCACAACCTTCATTCCCAGTTTCATTCTTCTTCTAGAAATCATCTTGAGTTATCCTGATTTCTTTGTCATCACATTGCAAAAATTTTTCATTAATTTCATTCAACAAATTCATTTGTTTACCTCCTTGGAATATCACTATGACATTTTCATTATGCTTCTGCTCCATAACAGCTTCAACTAGCTATCTTACACCAAACAAGAACTCATCTATGAATTCTTTCTGCTGCAAAAAATCAATACCTTCCTCCTCTGAAAGGCATTCTCCATCATACTTCACCTCAAAAGCTTCATTCATATTTGTGAAAATTTCACCAGACTATCCGTCATCTTTTGCACATCCTGCAAACATACATAAACTATGAGATTTAAAAATGGAAGGCTTCATAGCCCCATATTCTTCCCTTGTCATTTTATCTTCAAATTGTTCTAGACTATTCCAATAGCCCATGATATCTTTCTCATTGATCTCTTTACGCAGAATTTCACCCTGTTCTGGGCCACAAATGGAAACTTCCATTTTCAACTCAGCCTCTTTGAGTTCTTCACATCTCAATTTCACACTCATTATCTGCTCAAGCTTCCTCAACTCTTCTGTTAACTGTATGTTTACCTGTTGTTCCCTCTTTTCATGTAGTCTCTGCCATTTCACTTTCTTCCTCATGGTCCAACCATGTCTCTGGTCTTTCTTGTTTCTCTACAACAATTCCATCAATAACTCAAGGTGAACTGTTATCTCAGCTCTCTCCCTCTCATATTCTTCATCAGTCAATTGCTTCCATATGCCATTTGCCTTGGCATTTTCCTTCTTCTTTCTTCTGCTGTGGTCTTCCTAAGATCCTCTGAAATGAATATCAATAGTCATCTTCTCCTCCTTTGTCAACTTCATCTGTTCACTTGTGGATTTCATTCAATCCCCTTTTCAACAAGCCTTAATACTTGCCATCCAACAATACAACCTCTCTTCCTGTGCTTGGTATCTTTTGTTCTCTGTCTTGGAATCAATTTTGGGAAACTTTCCTGCTCCTCTTGTTGCAAACAAAAACTGCAGTATTTCATGTGTTATAATGACCAAACTCCTTGGGTGTTGGGCTCTGCCAATCATGCACCCAGTTACATTCAAAATTTTGACTTGATTTAAGACTCTTTGACTCCAGAATTGACATCAACTCTTCATCTTGGATGAAAAATGCATCCTCGTGTACAATAACTCAATAGTTAAACTTGACTCAAGCTATCCAAATTTTCATTTGACCTTAACATATGATTTGACTTTCAAGCTTGACTCAATAATTTTAATAGTGGATATTTTGACTCCAATTCAAGTTATACAGTATACCAACGAACATCCAACATTATCATGATATAAAATCTTCACTCTCTCTCATACTCCATTCTTATGAAAATATCATAAGTCACTAATTATATCATCTCCCATTATCACTTCACATGATACTTAAGCCTTTAAATCGAAATGCAATCCACTTTTCCCAGGATTGATTTTATGATGAAAATAAAATAAACCATTTAATTTTCAAAATTTTAAAATACCTCTTGGAGATGAATTTTCATACCTTATGCTCCCTTCAAGATTATTTAATAAACCTTCTCTTCACAATTTCAACTCTCCGGATTTCATTCTTCTATGTCATTCTTATCATTGTCAATATTTGAATGCCCTTCATACCATAACCTCTTCAACATGCTCATCATCTTAGCGCAGACAGTTTTCCTATACTTCCATGCTCTCCTTCTTTGTAGATCTTAGTTATCATAACCTCAAAACAATATACCACAACCACGATAGCTCACCACTCTTCTGCTGCGATTGGGTTCACCACTTGCTCTTGAAATTACGCTAACATATCTCAACCAGTAAGGTCAAAACACTTCTTCAACAGTTCATTTCATAATTTTAAGTTTCAATGAAGTCTTTCTTCAAACTATTAGTCGACACATTGTTGTAAGTGCTCACTGTAAATTTCTAACTGAATTGTAAATATCACTTTAATTTTACAGTTCCCGAACTGAAACAATCATGAACAAAGTTTACAAATAAAATAGGGCTAGTTCCAAGTCATTTCAAAAAAATTCAAGAAACACAAAATAGGAAACCTTGAACCGTTTGCATCTGGCTATAAAACACTAAGCCAGAGTGTTATCTTCATAACCTCATAAATATGGACTACAAGAGGATGAGTCTTTAGTCCTACTTGCCTCTACCAATCTCACATAATAAAATAAGGGTGGACCACTACTTTTGTTGTATTTTTCCTGGTGATCACATCTAAGCAATCTGTCCAGAAATCAACTGCTTTCAGAACAACCAGATGTTTTCTATCAACATTAATGAATTTTGACCACGCTATTTGCTATACCTTCCAACAAGTGCTTCTAGATAAGGATCAAGCTCAATTTGAAATTTGTTCAAATACACATTTTACTCGTCAATGCAAAAGACTTTTACAATCTTAACAAGTCAATAATAATAGATTAACCCACAACAAACTTCTCCTATTCAAAATCTAAGCATACAATGAATTAAAGAAAACTGTGACTTGATATTTAGATGGAACCCAATAGTATCGTAGCAAACCCACTCACCAACAATGTATCCGAACTCCATACAATCAGTGGGAGACTTGAATAATAATCAAATTCGTTCTGTTTAGGTGGTAACTCAACCGAAAAGGGTGCAACACTTGTTCATAATTAGTAGTGAGGAGATTTGATTGTCCTTTCTCCTTGGAATTTATGCCACGACTTGCATAAAATACTACCCCAGTTTGACAAGACCGAGAATGATTCACAACTCTGATTTTTTTGATGTGCAACTTTGGTTTTAAATAATACAAAACTACAGTCTATATTGCCCGAGACCGATAACTAAGATTCAAAAATTGCATTTTTAACTTAATGCTTCCTCCACGCAAATGGTATTCTGATATAAATGTCAGTACAATGTTTAAGGGAATAGTTACCATATATGGACGTTGCACAAGAGACTGAATACTGTGTTGCATTCCACTTATCGAAGCAGTCAAGAAACTACAACTGTGAGGTGAGCTGATCAAAATCAGTTCCAAAAGCTGAACATCTCTCTGTGTTCTTGCTAACGCAATCAACACCTATAACATTGTTAGAACCACAAATTTACAATGCATTTTTTTTTTACATCACAGAGATTTCACAATGCGTTTCTATAGGAATGCATTGCCAAAGTTGATTCCATTTGGAAATGTTTTTAGATCTGTATCTACAACCATCACAGTCTACGTCCCCACTCGGTCTTCACGCCACAGTCCAATCGGCCTCCAGTTCCTACATTCATACCTGCGTTCCAGCTTACGATACTGGATTGCCACTCTACATTGAAGCCATCTGATCCCCTTGCCACGTTCCGTCTACACAACCTGAGATTTTCCAAAATGAGTTGTTTTTTTTTTTAATTGAAGTATGCCCAGTTGCGCACCTGTTCCTGCAAATTCATACACTCATCTCTTGTTTGTGGCTACACGGATTAATTAGATCTTTGTTTCTTTGCCCAGTTGCGCACCTGTTCCTGCAAATTCATACACTCATCTATTGTTTGTGGCTACATGGATTAATTATATCTTTGTTGCTTCAATACAAAATGATGCAGAGATTCTGCATAAATCAGAGTAGAGTGCATAGAAGGGTGTGTATTTCCTTTTATATGAAAATCGTCATCAAATTCTCTTTAAAACCACATTCAATTCAGCTTAAAACATATATAAAGAAGAGAGAGCCGAACATAAACAAAATACTAGCATATAATAATAATAAGAATTTTAGATTCAAACCCTTTTACTCGAATATTACATTTGTGGGCCTCTCGGCTCTCGCCCTTTACATGGACTCTCACACCATTTCTCTCTATATCACTCTGTCCTATTCCATTCTCTGTGTCCCTCTATCTTGACACAAAGCTTCATATTTATACATAATTGTGGATTAATTCCAATCCATGATTTCCTCCCCAAATATCTCAACCAAACTCTAAAATAGGTTTATCCCTTTTTTGACTCAACTAAGTTCCATATAAGGAATTTCTAATCCCTAAAATATCTATCCACTCAACTCCACTCATATTCTCAATTAATTAAGAGAATATTTAAAATAAATCTCACATTCAGAGTTTTTCCTCTTAATTTAAATAAAAATGTGCATAATTTATAAAATAATTAAAAAAACATCACCCCCTAAATCATATAAATAAATAATGATTTTTTTTCTCGATGCTCCTGCATAAAAATAAATGTATGTATATGTAAATAAATGAATATGATAAACTTAAATTAATATGGATTTTGAGGATTTATATCAAGTTTCCATGTCTGTGAAGATAATGAATAATCACTTAAGTATAGCCAAAATTTAGATAAGATAGAATAACAATAACTTCACATATTCATAAATAATGAAAGTGACATATATTTCAACAATAATTGGTTCAAGAAACTATTAAGAAATTTTCCACCAAACCAAGGGCATTCTATGCAAATACCACTCCCATCTTATGCTATGAGGCTAAATGGGAGAAGGATTCAATATAAAATATTTTATTTCTCTCAATGCACTGTATATGTTCTCACATTCAACCAATTTTCTCTTCATAGAACATCATAGGGATCTCACTTAACAATCAAAGAACTCCTTTCGATTTCCCCACACAACATATGGAAGGTATTTTATTTCTATACTCAATCGTCTCTCAAATATATTCTTCCCTCCAATGCTCTTCCTTATACAAATAATGGATTCAATTTTTTATATGCCACCAAAGAATTTCCTAAAAAATAAATGAATCTCAGGCATTCAAAGTGTAGAATATGAGCAATGGATGATGAATTCCTATGTTACCCAACCTATATGATTACTTACAAGAAACTATATTCCATCCCAATTCTATAATTTCCCTCCCCATAGTACTAAATTTGGTTAATTTCCATATTACTAAAAGTTGGCAATGAAGAACACAACCTAAAATACAAAGAATATGTGAGAGTGTTGGAATGAAAAATATAGCTAAAGGCAAGGAAAATATTGGTGGGTGATTATGCAGTAGATACTTTTACAAAACCTGGACTTCTGAGGAAAGGTTGGATGGAGGGATGGCGGAAACCCTATGGGCCTGCAGGTCTGATCCTACAACCAAAGCCATTATGCGTGTAGGCAGGTGATGTGATAGACGTACAATGTTGTTAGGGTTCTGTGCCCACCTAGGATTTCACTGTTTGGCCATGGGGTGCACGGATTGTAGGGGGAAGGTCATTTGAACCTAATCGTGTTCACAATGGAGGTTAGTGGTAAACCCTTGTTCATTTTTGCAAGACGATGTTTGGTGGTTAGCGTTTCTGAATAGGTGCAAAATTTTCGCTATTGTGGAGTGGGTTTAAGGAGAAAAATAGGCTGCAACAATGGGTTTCAAAAGTGAGTGCATGGACGTAGAGCCTGTGCCTGAAGACCTACTCACTTGCTGGGGTCACAAGGTCTCAGAGAAAAATCTAGACCGTTTCTTCCCGAGAGTTGCAGAGAATTTCTAGAATTTTAGCAAGGTAGGAGGAGTTTGTGGTTTTTTGAATGGGGTAGCATTGTTAGAAGAGACCCTGCAGAGTACCTTGAGTGGGGGGTGGAAATTTGGGGGTTCCAAAGGCCATGCACAGTCGTTGAATTCTCTGGAAGGCTATGGCGGTGGTTTCCAGCAACGTTACCTTCAAACCACTATTTTCTTGTCGGGGTTAGGTATTGTATTATTTCCTACCTATACTGGGGGTTTAGAAGATATTTTAGTAAGTTACAGTTTGTAGGGTTTGGTAGGTCTGAAAGCCCTTGGTGAGGAAAGGCAGCAAGGCCTAGATCCAAATAGAAGAAGAGTTAAGGGAGAATCCCTCTTGAATCGAAAACCCTCTCTGAGTCAGGGTTTAAACTTCACAAATCCCCTACTCTCTCTAGAAAACCAAGCAGCCTGATTGGATCCTACTCTGGGAGAAGGTTTGCCTAGTCTTGTCCGGGTTGAGCCCCAGATCTTCAGTCAATCTAAGGGTTCGTCAAACGATACTGTAGAAGAGGAGCTGAGGAGGTTGGATAGGGACAATACTTCGACCCTGTAGCAGGGCAGGACTCGGTAAGGGGCTCGGCTAGGAGGGTTTCCAAATAAGTTGAAGTAGGACAACCAGGGTCACCTGTGGTCGAAGTCACAGATGCACCTGATAGACAGATGGAAGGCGAAGAAGAAGGGAGAAAGGAGGCTACATGAGAGAAAAGAAAGAATAATAAGGCTATCAGAAGAAAAGAAGAGTGCCCTAGTTGTGTTCTTAGAGTGTACATTCGCATAAATGAAGTCATGGAGGCCATTGAGACCATTCTTGTTGGCAGAGTCCATGGAAGGAAGTATTCGGTGGATTACATCATAGATTGGACCTTGTCACAATGGAAGAAACCCCTGGGAACCCTCTAGAAATAAAAATCCTAGACAGGGGTTGGTTCAGTATCATATTTGATCATAAAGATCATTTTGATTGGGTGTTAGAACAGACTGGTGCTTCGGGAAGAGACTGATTCTCTTTTGGAGATGGACCCCTTTATTCGATGCTCAAAAGGAAAAAATGGCATAATATCCTGTGTGGGTTAAGTTGTCGGGGCTCCCAATGTCTTTCTAGATAGACTCTTCTTTTCACTCCCTTGGGAACACTCTTGGTAAGTTTTTAGATGTCGACAGATCCTTTATTCAAACTAGAGATCTGAGTGTTGCGAGAATAATTGTAAGTCTCAACCCAAGAGAAGGGCCGGTAGATGCAATGATATTGAAGTACAGGGATTTGGAGTATCTTCAGACCTTGGATTACGAGCACCTTCCCTTTCGGTGCCACAGGTGCCATAAATATGGTCACCTAGCTAAGGATTTCCCTCTCGAACATTGCTATAGAAGAAGGTAGAAAAAAGTTGCAAAGGAGAACGTTGCATCAGTCAGAGAAGAGAAAAAGAAGGAACAAGAGGAGGCCTCGATGGAAGATGCTACAGGATTGGGAGCTGATAAGGAGGGCCTATTATCTCTGGGCCACAATGTCTCTACATACAACCTTTCTGAAATGGATCCTGTTCTGGTGTCCTCCCAGGTACCCTAATCCGAATCAAGGGCAGTTGGTGCGACTCAAAAGAGTATGCCTTTTCTTCCTCTTTCTTCCTTATGCACATCCTTTTGTTCTTCTGTTTTGGATAAGTTTGAGCCTAGTCCATCCAAGAAGCTCCCTCATGAACCTTTAAATTTAAATATCATCCAAGACTCTATTGATATTATAATCATGACTTTACCATCCCTTCCTCTGTCATCCCCCTTAACCTCTGAGGGTGAGTCTGTCCCTGGCCATTCTCCAGTGAGTCCTCTTGAGGCCCCCCCCCATAATCTCATACCTCTTGTAAACAGAACCTGGAAAGGGATTGTTGTTGGGGGTTTAGCATCTGATCCTATCTCAATTGGGCCAAGGAAGATGAGAGGTAGGAAATCGGAGTTGTCCAGGACCAGTTGAAAGAAAAGATTGATATCGCAGATGGGAAGCAAAGGTCTGTGTATGGGGTGCTTAGCACAGCGTTTTCACCCACCCAGGGTTTACGATGATCTTTTTATCTTATAACTATAGGGGTTTAGCTAGTCAGCCTAAAAAGCTAGCACTTAGAGAGCCCGTGAATTCACAAAATCTGGACGTAATACTAATTCAAGAAACTTTGGGGAAGGGAGAGGAAGTTAAGGGGATCCTTTCAAGGATGTTCTCGGGGTGGGTATTTCAAGCCTTAGATGAAAATGGTAGATCTAGGGGTTTGAAAACGGGGTATAAATCTGGAAGACTAAATGAGTTTTCATCTTGGGGCTTTGAAAACACACTGGTGATGGAACTGTACTAAAATGAGCTTTGTCATCCGATTTTGCTCCTAAATGTCTATGGTCCTTGCATGGAAAGAGAGCAGTTTTGGGACTCTCTTTTTATGAAATCTTGCCTCAGACACCCTAATCTCATTGTAGGGGGAGACCTAAATTTCTCCTTAGGAGCCTTAGAATCGTGGGGATCTTCGGCAAGAGCAGATGAACTTACTGAGCTCTTTACAAATAAGTTGGCAACCTCTCGGTTGGTGGACACAACTTAATTAAACCAAGGACAACCTGGAGGAATAGAAGATTGGGAGATGCATGGGTGGCCAAAAAGTTGAACCGCATCCTCCTATGTGATGATCTAGTGGAAATATCCTCAGTGTTCAGGCACTAGGTTGGGGAGGGGGGTTTATCGGAACACCTCCCAAATTTCCTGGAAGTTAAGGGAGTCTTGAAAAAATTGGGGACTCCATTTAAATTTAACTCCTCTTGGTTAAAAGAAGAATCCTTCAACTCTTTGTTCCATGCAATGTGGAGAAAGGAAAGCATAAGGGAATATGAAAGCAGGAGTAAGAAATTTATGAAAAATTTGAAGAGAATGAAGAAAGCAACAAGGGATTGGGTGAATGCTAAGAAACTAAAGGAGGATGAGGAGCTAAGAAAAGTAAATGAAGAGTTGGATTTCCTTGAAAAACCAAAAGGATCTAGATACTATAATTTAGATTCTAGGAACAGAATTAGGGAATTGGAATCTGTTAGGAAAAACATCCTACAGACAAGAGAGGAAAGTTGGCATCTAAAAATTCGAGCCATCTAGCTCCAAGCTGGAGACAAAAATATAAAGCTTTTTCAGAACTATGCTAAAGGGAGGAAAAATATCAACACAATTTGGGAGATGCATAAGGATAATGGTGAGAAGGCACATTATTTTGAAGATATCTCTTTTCTAGGTTTAAGTCATTTTAAATCACTCTTCAGAGCTCTGGAGAAGGTTTCCATAGCTGAGGTTATCAGGGTGGCTCAATTTTTCCCTAGTTATGTTTATGAGGAAGGGAACGATAATATTATGGAACTTTTTATGAAAGAGGACGTGGAAGATATTCTAAAGACAATGCAGAAGGACAAAAGTCCAAGGCCTGATGGTTGGACGGTTGAATTTTTTCAACACTTCTTTTAATTTTTAGGGGAGGTGTTGGTAGCTATGGTAGAGGAGTCCCACCATACTAGATCCATCTATCAGCCTTTTAAAGCAACATTTTTATCTCTCATTCCCAAATCTGATCAT
Organism: Pinus albicaulis; assembly: GCA_034641835.2. Lineage (NCBI taxonomy): Eukaryota > Viridiplantae > Streptophyta > Pinopsida > Pinales > Pinaceae > Pinus > Pinus albicaulis. Next base: position 1,674,935,867 of record CM076580.1, read on the forward strand.
CCTGCTTCATTTGATGAGTTCTGACCCATTTCTCTATGCACCCGTATCTATAAGATTATTTCCAAAGTGATCGCCTCCAGGATGAAACCTTTCCTCCCCAAACATATATTGTCGGAACAATTCGGTTTCTTGGATGGTAGAAAAATTCATGAACCAGTTAGGGTGGCTCAAGAAACTCTTCATAGTCTCAAAAAAGGTAGGAAAAAAGGAGTTATCATCAAAATTGACTCTCAAAGGCTTATGACAAGATAAGTTGGATGTACCTGAGACTCCTATTGACACATCTAGGCTTCAGGTTTGATTTTGTAAGATGGGTCATCGGGTGCATTTCAAATTCTTCAATTACAATACTGATAAACAGAGTAGCTACATACTTTTTCAATCCTCAAAGGGGTCTCCATCAAGGATGTCCCCTCTCCCCACTTCTCTTTTTTTTGGTAGCAGAAAGGTTGAGTTTAATGATCCATGAAGCTAAGAGACAAGGGGACCTCAGAGGAATTGAAGTAGCAGTTAATCTTTGTGTAACCCACTTGCTGTTCGTTGATGATATTTTGATGTTTAGTAATGGCAGTCCGGAGGATTGTCGATGTCTAAAGGAGATTCTGGATCTCTTCTTGAGAGCAACAAGTCTCTGCATAAATGGACAAAAATCGTCCTTGACAACATCTGGCCTCTCTAGGGAAGAAGTGGGCAGGATAAAAGAGGTACAACATTTCGAAATCAAATCTCTATAGGACACTTTCAAGTACCACAGATTTTTACTAAAACCAGAATCTTATCTTATCCAGGATTGGAAATGGATCATTGCAAATATAGAGGTATGAATGAAACACTAGAGCATCAAATGGTTGTCCAGAGCTGGAAGACCAGTTCTGATAAAATCTGTGGCGATGGCCATCCCAGTATATTGGGCTAGTGTAATTTGGGTCCCAAAAAGTATTCTAGCCTCTATCAATAAAATATGCATTAGATTCCTGTGGGCAGGGTCAAAGGTGGAACATGTGACTCCTTAGGTGCCATGGGAGAAAATTATGAGACCAAAAGGATGGGGAGGTTGGGGAATCAAATATATTTTCCCCTTTTCGAAGTCCCTTGTAGCCAAACTAGCTTGGAGACTTACCACAATCAAAAGTCTCTGGACATCTGTCTCAAAACGAAAATACATTGTTCCAATGCCAATCCTAGAATGGCTAAGAATGCCTCAAAAATCATCAAAAAATTCCTCTGTTGTATGGAAGGCAACCATTGCTTTAGTTAAGGTCATTGAGCAGGGCTTGGCTTGCCATGTGGGGGATGGAAGATGGGCTAGACTGGGCCGAGACCCATGGGTGGGTTGCTTGAAGAGATTTTCATTAACAAAATATCCTATTGAGTTTCTGAACAACGGAGGCCTTTTTAGCCTTAACCAAATTGCAGATCATGAAAACTCTTCCATTTGGAGACATGAATGCTTGACAGGGAATGTAGTGCAGTTGGAGGAAAGATGGCCGGGGGAGTGGAGGAATTATATATTGGACCTTCAGAATTGAAACATAAGGCTCTAGGACAAAAGAGATGAGCTCAGATGGGTGCACTCCCCATCCGGGATCTACACCCCGAAATTTGGTTATAATTGGCTTATGACTCAAAATGGATGGAGGGAACCAGATTTGTGGTTCAAACCTTTATGGAAGCTGAAAGGACTAGAAAAGTCAAGACTATTCTTCTGGTGCATCCTCTAGAAAAATGTCACCACCTGGGATTTCTTGCAACAAAGGGGGAGGATGGGTCCTGGGTGGTGCTGACTATGCAAAGATAGCCTCGAAATGGTGCAACATGTTTTCCTCACATGCCCTTTCAACATTAGTCTCTGGAATGAAACCCTACGGCTGCTTAAGATCCCCCATAGGTGGGAAGGACAGGACGTGTTGGAAGCTTGGGAAAGGTGGTGGTAGGAATCCCCAAATGACAGGGTGCACACAGTTCCCTTGTTGATTGCTTGGGGAACTTGGATTGCGAGGAACCATGTGATATTCAAAGATTCTCATTTTCCAATTTGTAGGCTGGCAGCTGAAGGTGCATCTATTTATGATCACATTCCAATCCCACCCCACACTCAAAAAGCTCGTGTAATTTAGCAGGATGTTATCAGGGGGGAAATTCCATGGGCTTACTTTGATGGGGCCTTGGATCTGCACAGAAGGTGTGGAGCAGGGATGGTTTTTCATCTCCATTTTGGAAAAATTATTAAAGCCTCAATTGGTCTAGGTCAGGGGACCAATAATTTTGCAGAACTAAAAGCTCTATATTATCTCCTATGTTGGTTGTCTCTCATGAACCTGTGAGGAGGAAAAATATTTGGGGACTCTTTGAACATAGTGAAGTGGTTCAATGAGACCCAACGTTGCCAAAACCATATTTTACTTCCTTTGCTTAATGAGATATCCCGTTTGACATGTTTTTTTAATGAGATATCTGTTTGACACATTTACAGGGAACGGAACCAAGATGCAGACTGCCTTTCTAAAGAAGACGCTGAGCAAGATATGGGGACTTGGATAGCTGTTGAATTGGAGAATGGGTTGGTTCGAGCAATCGAACAACCTGTTTTCATATAAAAATATTTGGGTTCTTTTGCTTCTGTTGTTTTTATGCTATGTATATAAGCTAAACAGTTTAAATTTTTGGAACAAATAGTGAAACTTTTCTTTCGACTCTAAGTTGTTTTCCTCACAGAGGAGGTTTGGGTGTTCGAACATCTTTCTTATACTATGATACTTGCTAGAAATCGGAATAGTGTCTACTACCCGGTTTTAGTTTTTGAAGTTTCAAGCTTCAAATGATCTTTGTATTTTCCTCCCTCTGTTTCGGGTGTTTTTCCTTAAAGGAAGTCCGAGAGGTGGAAATGATGAGGAGGACTCTCTCCGCATTTTGACCAAGCTGATAGGTGAATATGCACACACTATTTACCTCAGTTGTAACTTCGTTTCTTTCTAAAAAAGGGAGAAATGCAGTTTCATGGAATGCTTTTGCATATGCTATGTAACTTTCTATATTAATATATGGTTCAATTTTTTTTATGTGGAAAAAAATGGCAAAGATTGGTGTAAGTGAAAATTTTCCTTACTTCTTACTATTGATATTTAGGACTCTTACACTTCTCATGATGATTCTATTCAACCCATGTGTTTATAGTTATGTGAAAGGAAAATTTTCGTCGACACCTAATATGCCTTTAGAAATTAGTTGTATCTCAAAAAAGGGTGTTTGGATTCCTTTGAATTACATGCTAAAAGGAAATAAGTTGTAAGGTTAGCAATTGGAAATATAGAACTTGTTTTCCAATGGACCCCCTTTCCTCTTCCTGTCTATTTGAATCATGACCATTTTCATGTTCCATGAAACCATCTTAGACAATTTTATATTATATTTTATCTTTCATATTTACATAACTTGAATTCATCATGGAAATCCTACCACATGGTATGTGTTTATGACACACACACACACAGAATACGTGCCTATTCATTCACTAATTAGGCATGGATTTGTGCTTCAAATTATGAATGAACACTATCATATTGACAACCTTTGCATGATATGAGTTAAAACATGCCAATTGTAAAAACATGGATATTACATTCCCCTCCCTTTTGGAATAACATTAGCATCGATGTTATTCAAAATTGAGAACATAAATTTGTATGCCTCTTTCATAGAATCTTGCAACACCCATGTAGCATCATCAAAACCAAATTTTTTCCATTGCACCCTTTCCTACTTAATGGTTTGGTTATTGGGAAATGTTACTTTTTGTCGAGGATGCATAGTGGAATTATTTGGAACTGTACCTCTAGTTCCATTTTCAAATTCAACTATAATTTATTGGTGATTTTACTTATGGTCTTCTAATGCAACATTGATTCTAGAAATGTCCTTGTTACATCATCAATATTCATAACTTCTTAAATGTTGTGAAATTCCTAGATTTATTCTTTTGATGTGAACAATTCCTAAGAAAATGGTCTATTCCATATACCCAACCATGGATATGCTCTTTTGGTGTCTCTTTCCATTGATCTAGTTGATCATAATCTGAATGTTAGTTTTACTGTGCTAATATAATATTTAGAATTATAAATAATTTGTTGATTTTTTTCCTTCATGTGCATAGGTTTCTTGAGGTGTTTGCGTGTTAAACAGGTAAATGAGTTTAATTTCATGTTAAATTCATGAGAATAAAAATATTAAAACACAATTATGAACAACAGTAATAAAATGTGCAGCAAACCATCACAATAATCCATTAAAATAGTGTTTTGATGGAGTTCACCCATCCTAGGCTACATCTCCTTGGTCCAATTTCCATTTCTTGGCCTCTGTATTAGCTCAAATGTGAAAAAATGTTGATTACATTCATTTACTGCTCCTGAAACCTGCTTCAATGTGTTCAAAATGTTCATATTATCCAGAAATGACTCCTCTTGCTCCCAATTTGGTTGAATTTTGCAAAATTTATGACCTTCACAATTATAGCCTAGGAAACTCTGCTAAATCTGGAGATAAATCAAGTTAGGGATGCCAAATTTTGTGTTAGCACCAAATTTTGGGGCTCCTTCAAATTATCCGCAATTTTAAACTCGGATTTAATTAAGGTTAAGCGACATTAACTTATGTATAAGTGTGAGTTAGGCACATTAAGCATGGTTTCCAACAATCCGGATTAACACAATTTTAAATATGGATTAGTGGATAATAAAGCCAAATTAAATATTAAACCACCATTACAAAAATATGTTCTTTGCCATTGGTCATTGCATAATGGTCCTGTGAAGAGGGGGATGGCCCGCAGGGTTGGCCCCCTCCATTCTCCTGCCAGTTAATACATATGGAAATAAGTATATGTCGCGGGAAAATGATTTTAAGAACTGATGCTGTAGTATAGTGGTAACACAATGCACTCGCTTGGGGGAGGTTGTGGGGTAGAGCCCCGAACTCTGCCCTTCCTGTGTGTATAATTTTGCCACCTAGTATAAAATTAATCAAACCTTTGAATACATGCGCAATATGAATATTAAATCCGTCCACTATATCTATATCTATATATATATATATATATATATTAAACACCATATGACATATATGATATTTAAATATTGAAATTCGACTATATAACATATAAAAATTCAGACTTTGTCCTTGGTCCACTAGAGGGGGCATGTGGTGGCCCCTGGCTACACCACATGCATTCCTTTGGTTGGACTGTCCCCAAATTGTTTAGTTGTTTACGAAAATGAAAAATAGGCTATCTTCCTCATCCGGAGTCAGTTTTCGATGAAATGAATTGCACCAGATTCTTGGTGACGAGATCTTCGCTATCATTTAGTTTCCATTCTATTTTGAGAACTTTTAATTTTGATATTTAACACTAAGCACTTGATCATTTCTCCCCACTAGAAGCCTTTTGGACCCCAAAAGGTATTTTATTATTGAACATGTGGATGAGGGTATAGTCCTCTCACCCTTCGAGTTTCAATCCACTGAGAGTTTCCCGTTTTCATGAAATTGATATTTTCACATAAAATAATCTTTTTCCTTGACTTTTGAGACCCTCTCTTTTTGTTGTTGACATCGTCATGCCGCAATTTCCCTAAATTTACAAAACAACAAGTTGTTCTTATAGAGACAAACTTTTTCCTACCTTGGTCATTAATCAAAGGAAACTTAAAAACTATCTCAACTTGAACATTTTCATTGTGGCGATTCTTAACTGATCTTGCTTTGTACTTGCATCGTCTGTTGATCAAGTAATTTCGCCATTGCCATGTACCCTTTGGAAACCAAAAAAAAGCACTTGTGGAACCCATGCCTTCTTTGTAAATTTTCTTTGTCACTTTCTCTTTGACCTTTGCACTCTCTTGCATCGACATTTTGTTTCCAACAATGCTCAACATTGATTTTGACTGTTGCAAGTATGTCACATTTTTTTACCTCATTTCAAAGGTAACCTGTTAGAGTCCTAAAAAATCTCATTACAAGCATAAGAAACTTCAATGAAATTAACTTGTTCATTCGATGCATCTTTTGGAAAGGTTTGATTCAAAACATCTCTATGCTTGATCATTGACAAAATTAAATTTTTACTTGCATTCACTATCCTCTTCATTTCTCCTGCATGTATAAGAGACAAACTTGTCTTTTTCTTATGCGCTCTAACTAAGTACTCAATTACATATTTAAACAAGTGATACTTGTTCTCATGATGATGAAACACTACTTTCCTATCATATAGATATGGACTTCATAAAACAATACCTGAAATCTCAAGCGGTACCACATCAAGTTAAAATTCATCAAGAAATTTTAAATGGATGTCAAACCTTAGTATGCACTTCCTTGTTACATGCAAATTTTCATTCTTGCATATCCACCCTAAAGGATAAGGTCTTGGATGTTTAACAATTTCAAGGTTTAACTGCTTAACTAAGTCTTCTAAAATCAGATTAGCTTGACACCCACTATCAAAAAGTGTGTCTATCTTGGTATGTTTAGAAACGACTCTAATATGGAAGAGTTCAATTCTTGTATCTTCATCTTGAGTTACATTGGAACAGCCTGAAGGTTTAGTGCTTGCTATGTTCTTACCTTTAAAACCCATTGTTGTAATCTTGGTTTCATCTCCTGAATCTGAACCTAAGTCATGTTCAATGATAGCAACAATTTTACCCTTTTCTTTGGCTTTTAGTTTGTTTGGCTTCAACTCTAGATGAAGTTTCCAATAGTGGTCTTCATCATGGCCATTCTTCGAAAAATGTTTACATGTTAGTTTCTATTTCTCTCTTTTGATAAAGATATTTCTCTTTCCTTTTCCATTATACTTGCCCTTTCCTTTACCCTCATACTCAAGGAAACCATCACTTTTATCATCTACATTTTGTTTCCCTCTTGCTTCTAAATGTATGGCTTGAATGCAAACCTCATATAAGTTTGTGGGATTGAACACGAGAATAGTGTTCCTAAGGTAACTGTGCAAACCCCCAATATACTTTAACAAAGTTTCTTGAGAATGCAAATCAATACCCAAAATAAGAGCTCTTATTCTAAATTCATGAGTATAATCTTGCACACTTTTCCCTTTCAACGGTCTAAAATTTTGTCAGTCCATAATGGCCTTTTGCATGTAAGCTAAAGGATAGAATTTCCTTTTAATGGCAGCAATAAAACTTGACCAATACATTGAGATCTTACCATAGTTTTTCATCTCTTCTTGAGTCCTTGCTTCCAACCATACAAGTGTTTATCCTTCCATCCACAAGGAAGCCAATTGAATATTTATGTAATATTCTTGAAGGTTCTGAATTCTGCAATAAAGTGTTGATTCTTCCATCCACAAGGAAGCCAATTGAATCTTTATGTAATCTTCTTGAAGGTTCTAAATTCTTCAATAAACCTCAAATTGAAGAATCCAATTATCCAACCTCTCTGCATTTACCTTGCCATTATAAATTGGAAGCTCAAATTTGACATGAAGTTTGAGTAAGGGAGTTTTTCCTTTTGGATTTTTTGAGTCAGTATGACTGGTTTTGGCTATGGAAATGGAATATGATGCTGATAGAGATGATTACGGTGATGATGAAGATGATGGAGATGGAGGAGGCTTTCCTCCACTACCCTTTTAATCCTTCTCTTCATCCTTGTCACCTTCTGAGGTTTCATCTCCATGTGGAGACTTAGAATTATCTGTAGCCATCCTAGTGTCCCTCTCCTCAAAGAGGATCCTAACCCTTTCAGTCAGTTCATATAAAGCCTTCTTGTATGCCTCCTCTTCTGAAATAACTTCAGTCTCTCCAAACATGACATGATGACTATGGATTCAAGTTCAGCTTCTAGTACAACTTGTACCTCTTCAATCTCAACTAGAGATAAAACTTGAGGTGCTTCAAGTGCAGTTGTGAGTGGAAATTTGGGTGGAGATGGTGCCCTTGTGGCTCTCCTTCTTCTGGGCCTAACTTTGGGACTTGTAACCAATAGTTTCCCTTCTCCCCTCTGCACTTAAACCTTGTAAGCATAAAAAATTTGCAACCATTAAAACCCTACTTGCACAAAACTCAAGAAAATAAATCAAATAACCTTTCCAACCTTTCAACCAAGATCTGATACCACCTTTATCTGAATCTAAATGTTATTTTTTCTATGCTAATTTCATCTTCAGGGTTATAGATATTTTTCCGATATTTTTCTTCACGTGCAAAGGTTTCTTGAGGTGTTTATGAGTGTTAAATAGGTAAATGAGATTAATTTCATGTTAAATTTGTTATCACTCCAAAATTTCCAAGATTTTTTATGTGCGTTAAAAATAAATATCAGAGGTAACTATCATCCACTTTTGGAGATTAGGACCTATCCTTCCTAATTCTCAGAGAGGGCTCTCTCCTAATAATTTAACTTTGTTTGTTTAATAAATTTTAGGCTAGTTATGTGTGCTTGTTTTGGGTTGATTTTCATTTGTTGGTGGAATTACTGATTTAGATGGATAAGTGCTTTTCCATTTTCCATTGGGCTATGGAGTCAATGTACCTTGAAAATATAACAGAATTAAATTATAAAGGAAGTGTTACAGGGCAGGATGGCTGAGAAAAATCATATCTCAAGGCTGAATGGTGAAGTGTTTTTCAATCGGGATCAAGGAGCAGTTAAGAATTCCTTAAACCAGATAATGAAGGAAGGTGAAGGAGGTCAATAGGGATCTGAGGGAAATTAAGAATTCTCTAAACCAGATATCAGAAGAAAACATAGACATGTATAATAGTTCAAAATAGAGTGTAAATAAACAAATTATGTAGTAAAATTTCAGATATAACATTCAAATTTAGAACACATTAGTTTTTATGGATTAATTAAGAAAAGAACATGAACAATTGAAATTATACTTCACTGAGATAGCTAAACACATGAATCCTGTAAATAAATTCCTTTATTACTTGTCCTATTTATCAACTGGAAATGGTACAATAACCCTCAGGTAGTAGATCAATCAACTATAGAAATATCCATAAATCCCCCCTCAATACTTTGAAATAATGAAGTTTTTAGACAAAACTTTACACAAAATATCCTGTCAACTGACTAGGTTTTATTTTAAGAAAAAAATATCTTTATGCGAAAAGATATAGAAACCTATTAACTGACTGAAAGCTATCCCTGTTTTATTTGATTTTTTGTCATCTATTTGTTTCTTTCACACTATCTGCTTCTTTCTTTTGTCTTCTTTCATTTTTCTTTCATCTGTTTGCTATTTAACCTGTATTTGCTTTCACCTGTCATAGTAAATCACACCATTTTTCCCACTTTTCTTCATATGGGAGTTTGATTTTCATCATCCTCCGGTAAATTTCATCTACCTCTGTATATTTGGAAAACGTGGGCTTATTCACAAAAAGGTGATTTACCTCATGCTGGATGTAAAAGAAGTTTTCTAAACTCTGAAGGAGTACTTTGCCTGTGGGAAATCCTTTCATTGTTGAACTGTTGGAAGTCTCTTTAGCTACTTCCCTCATCTTTTTATCATAATCTTCATGTCTCATGAGTTTATCATTGATTACTAAGGGATTAGGCAGACCCTTATATCTCAATACATCAAATTTGTTCATAAACCTGTTCACTGCAAAGTTCCATATTTTGACATTTGTCCTCAAGTTGTATCATCAGATTTCTCTTGGAAATCACTTTCTTCACCTCTAAAATAGTCTCTGTTTTGTCAGTTATTTGAGTTCTTCCAATTCCTGTTTATTTTTAGAATTCAGGAATTTTATTATCTTAGAAGCTTCCTCTGGTTTCTTCCCAAGATTGTCTTTGACCTTTTGAATTACATCACTAGCCTCGTTTATCAAGTCCTTCTGTTCAAATATAACCTCTATAGAAGGCCAAATATCATTAACTGAGTTAATGATATTGGCCCACAATTGTTGTTTTTCTTGGGCTAAAGGCTCTTTTAGTGATAGCTCTTTTTCAAGCTTGTGGATTCTTTCAGTTAATCTGTTGGCTTTTTGTACTTCTACTTGATGCATTACTTCTACCCATTTCTTGCCATATTTTAAACTCTTCACTTGTTCTTTGAGCTTATTGAGTTCATTAGTTTGAATTGACATATCTTGCATTGCCTTGATCAATTTGCTGGCCTCATCAGTGGGATGGGTTGTTTGTACTGTTGATGTAGTTGTTGGAACTGCTCCTGATACTAGAGTTATTGTAGACAATGGAGCTGATGTAAAAGCTATAAGAATAGCAGTAATGGGAACTTCTTCCATACTGGATTGATTTTCTTGCACAATTTTGTCCATTTCTATTTCCATTTCTTTCAGTTGAGCTGTTAACTAAATGATGAGATTCATCATTTCATCCTTTTGATTATCATTTTCCAAAATCTCCTTGGTTTGTGGATGCTCTGTAGCTGGTAACCGTAGTTGTTTTTCAGTGCAGTTATGTCTACATTCTTCTTCTTTATATTCTCTTCTGCTACTTTGATATATTTTGGATTATAACCAGTTTCTATTACCAAATCTTCAAGTGACTTTATCCTATTATCCTCTGCTTGTGATGAAGCTCTCTCTAAATTTAATTGTGTCTTTATATTTTCTAGAGAATTTTGTAACTTTTGGACACTTAAAGCTTTGTGTGTCATGGTGGAATAAATCATTTCTCCTGCTTGTTTGTGAAACTCAGTCTAGTCAATTGGATGTACATCCTTGGTAGGAACTTCAAAGGTTGTTTTAGTATAAATTTATGAAGTTTTAGGGGCTTGCACCTTTGGCTATAGATATTTCATCTGCACATATCTTATCTTGAGTTCATAAGATGAAAGCAACCTACTCTGATAACTAGGATTTTGCTTCCAATACTATGAATATGTGTTAGCCTTCAATGCTTCATTTCTGATTTTAATCTCTTTGTATTTATCCATGATATCTTTCTCTTTCACAAATGGTTTTATAGATGATGAAACCTCTACTCGGTGTTTCTTTTGAATAATTTGTGCACTAGGTGTTAATGGTTGATGTGTTTCTTCTGAAAGTGTTGGAGGCGCATCATTTCTGACAACAATATATGTTTCAATGGTTTCAACTGTTTCAACTATCTCTTCATGTTCTATCATTGGATTTAACTTTGTTTTCTTTCTGTACATAAGCTTGAATTTAGTATCAGAAGTATTTTCTATAGGATAAGAGCCTTCCTCTCTTGCCCTCTTTGAATTTTTGTCCTGTGGGGTTGGAGTAAGCAGGATGGAACTAGTATCAACTTGCGTATCCACCTCCTCTAAAGTGTTTTCCAACCACTCTGACTGGCTAGAATACTTTTCAATTTCAGACTTTGACTCATGAATGAAAGGGGTCAATTTGAACTTAACTCTTAATTTACTTATAACACCCAAGGGGTCGTATGTCCATTTGAAACTTCTACTGAACTTGAACTCTTGTAAACATTTTTCTGATTCCTTCCCAACATTCCTACTATTACATATAAAAGGCCCTAGTTGGTTTTTTTAATCTTAAATTGAGTTTTCTTCTTAGCTGAAAGGAAATTGATCTCATCTGAATTCAAAATCTGTCGAATGTATTCTAAAGCAGATATCCTCATTGGGAGGTATTTGGGAAGTTTATATGGAATTAGCTGACTTCCATACACTCTGATTTCTGTATGATTCTGGTATAAATACCAGTCTCATGTTTTACTATGATCTGACAACTGTAGAACCTTTTTGATCTCTTCACTGATTCTAGGTTGAATGCTACTGCTTAGCATATTAACTACTGGATAGACAAAAGAATCAATTAAATCTTTGAAGCTGAATTCAGTGGAATCCTTTCTGATCAAGGATGTCCAAAAGACAAAATATTGGGGATTACCCTCTGTGTCCAGTTTTTTTAGGTTAGCTCCAAACCTTTCTGATTGAAAATATATAAACATATGAAACAAAATTGAGGAATATTTAAATACTTCTTCTAGCAGTTTGACTAGCTGATCATGGATGGAATCTGCAAGGTATTGGGCAAAATTGAAGTGTAGCTGGAGGTTGACCTAGGAAAATGATGGATAGGAAACCAATAATAGATGCATCTACATGCTCATCAGTGAAATATCCTAAAATACATGACAACATGGTAATAATTTGTCTGGTTTTTTCTGAAAACATGGAAGCTGAGTATGGATGATTATTTTTAGGAGTTTCTACTGATGGAGGGAGAAAAGTCTGGAAGAATTGGAATCTTTTAGGAGAGTCCAGCTTTAAGTAGAGTTCAGTAAGGGTTTCAATTGACAAAGGTACTCCCTCTGATTGTGGTTGAACCTATAGCATATGATTGATGGATTGGGCAGTGATTGTAAAAAGGATTTCTTGGTTTGGAGTAACTATCACTATTTCATTGGGAAAATAGCTTATTTGGAACAGTCTGAAGAGTTCTGGGAACTGATAGGTCTATGGGAATATGTATTTGGGTAAATTAGAATCCTAGAGGTGGATATCATCTGCCTGATCAACAAAAAAATTATCATGGCTCCATTCGTGGAGCTCCAAAAGGTTGTTATCAGTAACAGTATCATTGATTTTGAAGTCTTTATCGGCCAAAGGGGTGTGGTCGACATCTAACACTGGGGGTTGAAAGGGGTTTCCAGTCTGAATGATCTGGGAAGCCATTAATTCATTTAATTATTGAGTTAATAAGAAAAGTAGATGGATTAAGGTACTTAGGATTACCTGGAAAATGGTGAATTTGGTCTGCAGAAGGGTTCAAGCAGTTGTTGGCTTCAACCTTGGTCGGTAAAGGCTTTTTTGGTATTTTCGCAATTTAAACAGAGATAGTAGAATAAAGGAATAGGGTGGGTTTTATTATTTTTGAACGTTGGGATTCATTACATGGCACAGGGTTCTAACATTTTAAATAAAAGTGGTTTCATCGCATGCACGGAAGTGGTTTATCGCATAGCAAAAGGCGATCTGGCAGTTTTAGGATGAGGGGGTGCAATAAACTCTGGTGGTGCCACATGGTAGGGGAGCGGGGGAGTGAAACCACCCATTTCAGACCCCCCCCCCCCTTGGCTTTAAACATTTGAATGTTGGGGGATGAAAAATAGCTTGTGGGACCATTAGATTAGATTGGTTACGATCAGATGGTTGTTGGAGTTTCTTATTTTCACAAGGAAATGGGGTCAGGGAAAGGGTTAAGCGAAGGTTTAAATGATAAAAAATGGGTTGGGGAATACATATGCGGGTTTTATGAAATATAATATGGGGTTATGTTAAAATGAAATAAAGGGGGTCAGGGAATATATAAAGTGGAAGGGTTAATTCAAAGTAAGGTCGGGAAATATATTAGACAAGGGGTTAGTTTAAAACGGAAGTGAGGTATAATTTATATATTAAGCGATCTGAGCTATTGAAAAGTGGGTTTTTTTTCTTTTTTATGAACAAGGTGGAGTTAGTCAAGGGGAAAGGGTTTTAGTGATGGAAATGAATTTTTCAAAGGGAAAATGGTTTTTTAGGAGGGGAACAAGGGTTAGAATAAGGGGAAAGGGATTTCATCAAAGGGAAAGGGATTTTGTAAAGGGAAATGGTTGCCAAGGGAGGAAAGAGGGATTTAGCATAAGGGGAAATGTTAGAGGGATATTAGTGATAAGAGATAGACCAAATGATGCTTTTCATTACTCTTAAAAGTGACCTACCTACCCGTTATTTATCCTAACATTTTTTATTTTCTTTATTGGGTGCATTTGAGCTTGTTGACCCTTTTATTTTCTTTTGAGAAGAAAACTAACTTATTTCTAACCTTATATCTCCAAATGGCTCAGATTAAACTTACGAGCTCATTTTTATTCACTACCTAACTACTGATCTGACAAGATTAAATGGTTTGGTTAGATTTGTATTTACTAACTATCATGACATGAAATTTAAAGGCATGAATGACCAAGATTAGATTGTATGATCATCGTGAATTGTGGAATTTTGGACAAGATGAACACAATTTTATTTGCACAAGTGAATTAAACTAAGAGTAGTGGCATTTGAATGTGCCACACTTTCAGAATTTATTTTTTGTTTCTTTTTGTGGGGTTCATACTTTATATCCTTTTTTGATCTTCTTTTCTTTTGGTTCTTAGATTATTCTTTTAGGACATACCCACTTTTCATTTTTTAATATGGGAAAACATTTACAGAAAGCAAAGGTATGTACAATATTACAAGACTTAACATAGTCAATTCAAAATTATGATCCCTATTATTATAGGACCCTAATAGTGGCTCCACTTGGGGATGAAATCTCCTTGTGATAAGTCAAGAACTCTCTAATTAGTGGCCTTGGAACTTTTGACTTTGCTTTGCTTGGACTGATTTTTGTGATCTCCTTTATTCAAACATATGATGTTATATCTTTTAAAGCTTAGGGCCTTCTCTTCGGGCTTCAACTTTTCAAGATAAACATCCAATCAAATCTAAACTTTGCTATGGTATTTACAATGATTAAAATATAATCAATTAAACTACTAGTTATTCTAGTGAGAAAAATACTGCTTCAGCATTCGACCATTGACTGGTCCACCTGGTAGATCTGTTCCATCTAACTCTTTCAAGAAGAATGCATTGTTACCTCTGTAACCATAAATGATGTATGGGCCCTTCAAAAGAAAGCTAAATTTCTTCCCTTCTGGATCTCATTTGAGTACTTGATCACCTATGAAGAAATCATGTACTTTAGTTTTATTATCAAATATCTTCTTGATTTTGTCTTGAATTACTTGGATTTGATATAAACTTCTTCCCTGGTTTACTGCAAATGAATTGATTGCTTTATCCTCCTTTGGATATCATTTGGTTCTACTTGTAGCACTGGCACTCCTAATGAAGATGGAAAAACAACATCCATCCCATATTCTAATTGATAGGGAGAGGTGCCAATAGATTTCTTATTATTTAGTCTGTCTGCCCATAAGGCATTGACCAAACTTTTATTCCAGGTTTTCTTGTTGTCTTCTAACATCTTTTTGATGATGTTGACTAGGATTTTGTTTGAAGATTCTGCTAATCCATTACCTTGAGGGTAATAGGTAGTGGAATGGCCTAGGGTGATATGACATATGTTACAAAAATCTATCATTTTCTTGGATTTGAAGGCAACAAAATTATCAATAATGAGATTTTGTGGGCATCCAAATCTAGAAAGCATGTTGTTCTCAAGAATTGAAATAATGACAGAGTCTGTGGCTTGTCTAGAAGGGATGGCTTCTATCCACTTGGTAAAGTAATAAATGGTTGTCAATATCCATCTATGTTAGGCATAAGAGGGTGGGTGAATCTCACCAATGAAGTCTAAACCCCATTCTTGAAATGGAATTTATATTGAGATAGGTTTGAGGGGTAATGGTAAGAGTTTCTTCTTCCCTTAAAATATTTTGCATTTGTGACAGGAGGTCACATACTTTCGAACATCTGCAAAAAGAGTGGGCCAGTAAAAACTTGCCCTCAAAATTTTTTCAGGAGTTGTTTTCTAGTATAGGTGTCCTCCACAATATCCTGCTTAAAATTCCTACATGAATTTTTTAGCTTCATCTTTTAATAAACAATTGAATAGAATTCCACCATGATCTTTCCAAAATAAAACATTATCTAAGATACAATATTTCATTGCTTTCATTTTTAAGAATCCACTTTTAGTTCTAGATAAACCAGGAGGAGCTTGTGAGCTGATTAAAACAAATATAATGTATGCATACTAGGGTGAATTTATAAAAGCTTCATTGATTTGTGGAGTCGCCATCTCTTCCTGATCATCTAGTGCGGAAATGAAATTTATGTCTAAGGCCTGACAGTTTGATTCAGCCATGAGTTTGGCTAAACGCCTTTGATTAATTTTGTAGGCTTGATCTCAATGTCATATTCCAATATTGTGGCAATCCATTTGCCTCTTTTTCCATCAAGCCCATTCTGAGTTAGAATGTACTTTACAACTGAGTTTGGAACATACACTATTATATGAGAGTATAGAATGTATACTCTGAAATCTTCTATGGCTTTCACTAAAGAAAATACTTGTTTTTCCTTGATATTATACT
This sequence comes from Pinus albicaulis, assembly GCA_034641835.2. NCBI lineage: Eukaryota > Viridiplantae > Streptophyta > Pinopsida > Pinales > Pinaceae > Pinus > Pinus albicaulis. The sequence continues at coordinate 1,674,951,950 of CM076580.1, forward strand.
TTAGTGTTGCATCTCTCAAGGATTTACTGAAGAAAGCAATGGGTTGTTCATAACCCTCATCATTATTTTGCAACAAGACTGTTGCAATGGTGTGTTCTGGAGCAAATGAAAAAATTATGAAATATTTATTGAAGTTAGGACTTATGAGGACGGGTGTTTTAGTAAGGGCTTCTTTGACTGCTTCAAAAGACTCCTTAGCCTCTACTGTCCACTTAAGTATTGAATCCTTCTTTAACATGTTATTTAAATTTCTAAGTAGCTTTGCTAAGTTAGAAATGAATCTTCTAAGAAAATTTATTTTACCTAGAAATTATTGTAACTCTTTAATGTTCCTAGGATGACTGATATTAAGGATTTCTTCTATTCTAGTTGGATCAATTCTAATGCCCTCTTTTGAGATAATGTGTCCCATGATTTTCCCTTCCTCTAATCCAAAAAGTGACTTTTTAGGATTTAAGGATATACCAAATTTTCTGCATTTTATGAATACTCTTCTTAGATGATCTAGATGCTCATTATCTGATTTGGAAAAAAATGTGATATCATCTAGGTAAATGAGTAAAAATTCATGGATTTCCTTTGCAAAGGCAATGTCCATGGCTCTTTGGAACGTTTCTCCAGCATTCATTAGTCCAAAGGGCATTTTCAAGTACATGAAAGTTCCCCAAGGAGTTGTGAATGCAGACTTAGCTTGATCTTCAGGTTGGACTAGGATTTGGTAGTATCCAGAAAATCCATCAAGTAATGAAATTCTGGATGACCCTACTACCCTATGGAGAATATGGTCCATTTTAGGGAGGGGGTAGTTATCCTTCAGTGATACTTTGTTCAAGTTTCTGAATCAACACAAAGTCTGATTTCTCCTGTTTTCTTTCTAGTGGGGACTAAATTAGAAACCTAATCAGAATATCTGATGGGTGCTACGATTTGAGCATTATACATCCTTTTAAATTCTTTCTCTCTTAATGGCATAAGAACAGGGTTAATCCTCCTTAGATTTTTTTTTAAGGGCTTTTGTTTTTTTTAATTGGTATCTTATGCTGGATAATGCTGGTATCATAAGACTTGAGGTCTTCATAACTCCAGGAAAATATATCTTAGAACTCTTTAAACAAGCTAATGTACTTCAAATTTTTAGCTGGAGGTAATTTCTTAGATATTTTGATAAGTTTGGGATTTTCCTTTGTTCCTATGTTACACTCTTCTATATCTGACCTTAGAGGCTCCATTTTAGGTTTTCTAGCTACATTATTTGAGTCAAAGAGATCTTCTAGTGGGGCTAATCCCTTAGGCAAAATGTTGTCTTTGAGGTTTTAAACTTCTGATTCATCATAGATTAATTCCTCAATTTCTACTGTTTCTACTTGTTCTATTTCTAATTTAGTGAATTTAGTTTCTTCTGTCTTATTTACATTATTTACATCTAATTCATTATTCATATTATAATCTAATGTACAGTAAGTGTCTATATTACATTTCTGAAATTCTCCTTCACAATTGATAAAATCATAAATTTGTGAGTCTTTTGAAAAGATTTGCCAATACTTCAAATTATCAGGTTTAGTTGGCCTATGTCTTACCTCGGTAATGTACTGATGATTTGGCTGAAAAGGTAACCTGCATGTGCTGCAAAAAGTGGCCAAGCTATGTGCTTGCATATTCTGCTTTCTTGGAATAACAACAAATTCAGTCTCAAGAAAACAATTTATCAAGTCTAGGATGGTTTCTTTGTATTGGCTAAGTCTAGTATTATTAACAGGATACTCTCCCTTGATTTGTTTTATGATGAGTTATGAGTCTCCCATGATGGAAACTCTTTTAGCTCCAAGTTTTCTTACAATATGAAGGCCTAGCACTAATGCTTCATATTCTGCCTTGGTATTAGTCCATTGGAAATTTAATATGAAAGCATGTCCTTCTGAATGATCATTTTCTAAATTGTAGATCCATACTCCAGCTCTTGCTCCTAATCTATTCACACAGCCATCAAAATCTAAATGCCACAAAGATTCATGTGTTATATTTTCATAATCAACTTCTTTGTGTTTTTCTTCTACAGTTGTGATTTTATAATTTCCATTTTCTAAATTACATAAGATAAATGAGTCCAGATCATAATGCATATAATATATAGGGAAATTCTGTGGTCTTTCTGAACTACTTACCATGTATTTCATCAATGTTTCTCTGTATAACGTCCTTTACTAACCAAACACAGAAATGGTAGCATGTGACATGTCTAATTGCAGTGACCCCTGAATTTTTCTCCCCATGAGCGAGATAATAACATGCCATATTTGGGAGGGATATCAACAACAACTATGTCCATGAAAATACTCTTTGTTTGGCACTGGATTAGAGTTACACACATATATTTAATCAGGCCAAGGCATTTAACTTGACTAGAATCAATGGAGAAAAGGTCCTTGTAGGGTCTGGTGATGTCTAGGTTTAATTTCTCCATGACTGCTTTAGGCATTAAGTTATGAGATGCTCCTGAATCCAACATAGTATTGTGTAAGATTTTATCATGAATGTTTAAGCTAATTTAGAATGGAGGAACGCCCCCTTGTTGATGCTTTCCATCTACTTTAGGACCAAATAATAACTCAAGTTTATCATCATTGAGGTTGACAACATCTTCACCTTCAGCTATGCTTATTGTTTCAGTAACTTGCACCTTATTGTTTCATGATAATGTGATTATTACCGAAAGATTTCTTCATAATTTATTGATGGATCACAGAAGCCAAAAATCTACTAAACTTGCACCTTGTATGAGTCATTTTTCACCAACTCTATTAAAGGAACTGGTATTTTCAATTTCGCTACCTCAATTTTTATATTGAATGCCATTTGAATTTTTCTTAATTGAATGATTTCATCTTTACCAATTGTGGTTTGAGTGTTTTTTTCTTGTTTATCAATAGTTGGTAATTCAGCTTGTGTATCTATCTTTTTGTTTTCAATTTTCTTGTCTGGAACCTTTTCAATAGCAGTTGAAGTTTGAGTAGCAGTTGATGTTATGTCTACACTCCTTGGACTAGAAGTATTCTGAGTTTCTCTAGGGAGAATTTTTAGAGTTTTGGTCAGAGGAGCTTCTACTATTTTCTTAGTTTGGGTATGGACAGATTTCTTATAGGAACTTCTGTGTTCTTTTTGCTTCTAAGACTATATTGTTGACAAACTTCGTAGATAGCAAGGAAAATTTTAAGGATGGAAGTTTATCTTAAAGTTTAGAAACTCTGGCAAATCCTAATGGTGTCTAATATGAAAATTGTAAAATTTTTGGAAATATGCTTGTAAGAATATTTATATTTCTAATAATTTTATATTGGTTTATATAAAAATTTGGAAATTTTTAAGGTAAAATAGTTTTATAATATAAAATGTGGGTGAACATTTCTAGAAAAAATGGAAATTGGCGAATCTTTTTTTTGGAAAAAACATGGAAAATTAGCCCATCTGCAAATATTAGCCACTAAAATTTTCCCTAGTAGATAGCAAATTCATAGTCTTGTTTATAGTCAAAGGACTCTCCATATTCTAATTGCAATTGTTGTAACATGTATAATTCTTGTTCTTCTTCGATAAGAAAAACAGTGTTTTCATTGTTTACTCCCGGTCTTCTTCATTTTGATGTGAACTTTCAGCATAGTTTTCTTGGAAAGGTGGTCTAATCTGTTGATCGGGTACAACTTCTCTAGATTTACCAGTATTAGGATTTTTCCTAAAGTTGGGGTTTCTAATTTTGGGACCTTGTTGCTTTTCCCATTGAGGTTTTCTTTCCATCTTCTCTAGTCTATAGATTAGTCTTTCTACACTTTTAGCTAAACTATTGATCTTAACATTTGATGTGGATGGTTCTTCCTTAATGGTCACTCTCCTTTCATTCCTCATCCTAGATCTTTTAGCTAATAAGTTAGCTTCTACACTAACTGCATCACTCTGCATATGTTCTAAAGTTGCAGGGTTTATTTTTCTTAATTGATAGGACATGTCACCATAATAAACCATCTAGAAATTTGATTAGGGCCAAGTCTAGTGGAGGTATGATATTCACTGGAATTGCATTGTAAATGTTGTTAAACCTAGTACAATAATCCTAAATAGATTCATTAGGATATATCCTAATGTTTTCATATTCAGATAATATCTATAAAGGGTTTTTCTTTATTTCCCATATATTTATGAACAGTTGGTGAAAAGCAGCTAAATCAGCAATATGGGTCGCAAGTAAAGATTTGAACCATTTTTTAACATCTCCTGCTAATGTTTGTGCAAATAATCTCATTTGAACATCATCCTCGTCAACTTCATGCAATTCAAAATAATTTGTCATTTTATTTACATGTTGTTGAGCAGTATACAGACCAGTACCATCAAACTGAAAAATTTTACTCTAGTAATCTTGTGGCATAGCATGTAAAGGGGCTTGTAAGGCCAAAGGGGCATATCTAGCTACCATGGCTAAGATTCTAGCTTGGTTGGGAGGTAAAGTAGTGGTGCTTGGAGATGAACTTGAAGTGCTTGAAGATGAACTTGGAATGCTTGAAGATGACCTTGAAACGCTGGGTTGGAGAGGAAGTTTAGGTATGAATGGTTCTGTGGAATGAACTCTGGTGGATATTATAGATGAGGTGGTACTAAATAAAGTTGTATTTACAGTTTTTGAAGGTATTGTAGAATGCTTAGGGGTAGCAGCAGTTAGGGCAGCTAATTCAACTGACTGTTGAAAGTAGGCTTCGTCTATATCTTTAATCAAAGTTGAGGTCAAAACATAAATTTTATCAAAATTGTCTAGAACCTATTGATCTAAATCAAGTTGTATAGTTTCCTTATTTGTTTCAATAAATTGAATAAAATTAGGGTCTATTACAATATCATAGATTGAGTTTTCATATTTTGTTCGAAATAAAGAATGCTCAAATGATAAATCAAATTGAATATCTTGTATGCTTGATAACTCTTTATGAAGTGAATTTTCTTTGATTAACTGAATACTACTTCCTAGACTTTCTACTTTTTTAGGTTTTCTTAAAATTCTGTCAGGATCATCAACAATTCTAGCAGGCTGTGGATCAGGATGAGCCTTGGTATAATATGTTCTTTTAGAAGAAAGAATTTTAATTTTCAATGATAAATTCTAACAACCCTTTCAAATATTAATGCAGAAAATGAAAAGAATTATTTCTTTTAAGATTTGTTTAAACTAAGGACCGATTTCCCCATTATGGTTGCCAATATGTTATCACTCCAAAAATTTCCAAGAGTTGTTATGTGCATTAAAAATAAATATCAAAGGTAACTATCATCCAATTTTGGAGATTAGGACACAACCTTCCTAATGCTCAGAGAGGTCTCTCTCTTAATGATTTAACTTTGTTTGTTTAATAAATTTTAGGCTAGTTATGTATGCTTGTTTTGGGTTGATTTTGATTTGTTGGTGGAATTATTGATTTAGATGGATAGGTGATTTTCCATTTTCCATTGGGTTATGGAATCAATATACCTTGAAAACAGAACATAAGCAAATTATAAAGGAAGTGTTACAAGGTAGGATGGCTGAGAAAAATCAAATCTCAAGGCTGAATGGTGAAGTGGTTTTCAATCAGGATCAAAGAGCAGTTAAGAATTCCTTAAACTAGATAATGAAGGAAGGTGAAGGAAGTCAATCGGGATCAGAGGGAAATTAAGAATTCTCTAAACCAGATATCAGAAGAAAACATAGAAATGTATAACAGTTCAAAACAGAGTGTAATTAAACAAACTCTGTAGTAAAATTGCAGTTATAACATTCAAATTTAGAACACATTAAAGTTTATGGAATACTTAAGAAAAGAACATGATAAATTGAAATTATACTTCACTGAGATAGCTCAACACATGAATCCTGTAAAGAAATGCCTTTATTAATTGTCCTCTCTCTCAACTGGAAATGGTACAATAACCCTCAGGTAGTAGATCAATTAGCTAGAGAAATATTCAAAAATCCACCCTCAATACTTCGAAATAATGAAGTATTTATACAAAAATTTACACAAAATATCCTATCAACTAACTAGGATTTATTTTAGGAAAACAAATATCTTTATGCAAAAAGATAGAGACACCTACTAACTAACTGAAATATGTCCTTGTTTTATTTGATTTGTTGTCATCTTTTTTTTTCTTTCATGCTATCTACTTATTTCATCTGTCTTTCATTTGTATGCTCTTTAACCTGTATTTTCTTTCACCTATCATAGTAAATCACACCATTTTTCCCACTTTTCTTCATCTGGGAGTTTGATTTTGATCATCCTTCAGTAAATTTCTTCTGCCTATGTATATTTGGTAAACGTGGGCTTATTCACAAAAAGGTTATTTACCTCATGCTGGAGGTAAAATAAGTTTTCTAAACTCTGAAGGAGCACTTTGCATGTGGGAACTCGGTTCATTGTTGAACTATTGGAATTCTCTTTAGCTTCTTTCCTCATCCTTTTATCATAATATTCATGTCTCATCAGTTTATCCTTGATTACTAAGGGATTAGTCAGACCCTTTTGTCTCAATACATCAAATTTGTTCATAAACCTGTTCACTGCAAGTTCCATTGTTTGACATTTGTCATCAAGATGTACCATCATATTTATCTTGGAAATCACTTTCTTCACCTCTAAAATAGTCTCTGTTCTGTCACTTATTCCAAGTTCTTCCAATTCCTGTTTTTTTTTAGAATTCAGGAATTTTATTATCTCAAAAGCTTCCTCTGGTTTCTTCGCAAGATTGTCTTTGACCTTTTGAATTGCATCACTAGCCTCCTTTATCAAGTCCTTATGTTCAAATATAACCTGTATAGAAGGCCAAATATCATTAATTGAGTTAATGATATTGGCCCACAATTGTTGTTTTGCTTGGGCTAAAGGTTGTTTTAGTGATAGCTCTTTTTCCAAATTGTGGATTCTTTCAGTTAATATGTTGGCTTTTTGTAATTTTCTTGATACATTACTTCTTGTCATCTTCTAAACTCTTCACTTGTTCTTTGAGGTTATTGATTTCAGTAGTTTGAATTGACATATCCTGCATTGCTTTGATCAATTTGTTGGCCTCATCAGTGGGATGGGTTGTTTGTACTGTTGATGTTGTTGCTGATGTAGTTGTTGGAGCTTCTCTTGATACTGGAACTGTTGTATAAAATGGAGCGGATGTAGAAGCTATAGGAATAGCAGTAATGGGAACTGCTCCATGATGGCTTGCTTTTCTTGTAGAATTTTTTCCATTTATGTTTCCATTTCTTTTAGCTGATTTGTTAACTAAACGATGAGATTCCTCATTTCATCCTTTTGATTATCATTTTCCAAAACCTCCTTGGTTTGTGGATGCTCTTTAGCTGGTAACTTTAGCTATTTTTTCAGTGCAAATATGTCTGCATTCTTCTTCTTTATAAGCTCTTCTGCTACTTTGATATCTTTTGGATTATACCTGATTTCTATTACCAAATCTTCAAGTGACTTTATCCTATTATCCTTTGCTTCTGATGAAGCTCTCTCTCTAACTTTAACTGTGTCTTTATATTTTCTAGAGAATTATGTAACTTCTGGACACTTAAAGCTTTGTTTGTCATGGTGGAATAAATTAATTTTCCTGCCTATTTGTGAAACTCAATCTTGTCAATTGGATATACATCCTTTGCAGGACCTTCAAAGGTTGTTTTAGTATAAAATTATGAAGTTTTAGGGGCTTGCACCTTTGGCTGTAGAAATTTCATCTGCATCTTTCTTGTCTTTAGGTCATAAGCTGAAATCAACCTACTTTGATAACTAGGAGTTTGCTTCCAATACTGTGCATATGTGACAGCCTTCAATGCTTCATTTCTGATTTTAATCTCTTTGTATTTATCCATGATATCTTTCTCTTTCACAACTGGTTTTCTAGATGATGAAACATCTGCACGATGTTTCTTTTGAATAATTTGTGCACTAGATGTTAATGGTTGATGTGTTTCTTCTGAAAGTGTTGGAGGTGCATCATTTCTGACAACAATATCTGTTTCAATGGTTTCAACTATTTCAACTATCTCTTCCTATTCTATCATTGGATTTAACTTTGTTTTATTTCTGTACATAAGCTTGAATTTAGTATCAGAAGTAGTTTCTGCAGAATAAGAGCCTTCCTCTCTTGACCTCTTTGAATTTCTGTCCCGTGGGGTTGGAGTAAGCAGGATGGAACTAGTATCAACTTGCTTATCCACCTCCTGTAAAGTGTTTTCCAACCACTTTGACTGGTTGGAATACTTTCAATTTCAGACTTTGACTCATGAATGAAAGTGGTCAATTTGAACTTAACTCTTAATTTACTTATAACACCCAAGGGGTCATATGGCCATTTGAAACTGCTACTAAACTTGAACTCTTGTAAACATTTTTCTACTTCCTTCCCAGCATTCCTACTATTACATATAAAAGGCCCTAGTTGGGTTTTTTTAATCTTAAATTGAGTTTTCTTCTTAGCTGAAAGGAAATTGATCTCATCTGAATTCAAAATCTGTCGGATGTATTCTAAAGAAAATATCCTCATTGGGAGGTATTTGGGAATTTTGTATGGAATTAGCTGAATTCCATACACTCTGATTTCTGTATGATTCTGGCATAAATACCAATCTCCTATTTTACTCTAATCTGAAAACTGTAGAACCTTTTTTATCTCTTCGTTGATTCTAGGTTGAATGCTACTGCTTAGCATATCAATTACTAGATAGACAAAAGAATTAAGGAAGTCTTTGAAGCTGAATTTAGTGGAATCCTTTATGATCAAGGATTTCCAAAAGAAAACAGATTGGGGATTACCCTCTCTGTCCAATTTTTGTAGGTTAACTGCAAACCTTTCTGATTGAAAATATATAAACATATGAAACAAAATTGAGGAGTATTTGAATACTCCTTCTTCTGGGAGTTTGACTAGCTGATCATGGATGGCATCTGCAAGGTATTGGGAAAAATTGAAGGTTGTAGTTGAAGGCTGACTTGGGAAAAAAATGGATAGGAAACCAAGAATAGATGCATCTACATTCTCATCAGTGAAATATCCTAAAATACATGACAGCATGGTAATATTTTTTCTGGTTCTTTCTCAAAACATGGAAGTTGAGTATGGAGGATTGTTTTTAGGAGTTTCTACTGATGGAGGGAGGAAAGTCTGGAAGATTTGGAAAATTTTAGGAAAGTCCAGCTTTAAGTAGATTTCAATAAGGGTTTCAGTTGAGAAAGTACTACCTCTGATTGTGGTTGAATATGTAGCATCTGATTGATGGATTGGGCAGTTATTGTAAAAATGTTTTCTTGGTTTGGAGTAATTATACCTCTTTCATTGGGAAAATAGTTTATTTGGCACAATCTGATGATTTCTGGGAACTAATAGGTTTGTGGGGATATGCATTTGGGTAAATTAGAGTCCCAGAGGTGGATATCATCTACTTGATCAACAAATTTATCATGGCTCTAGCAGTGGAGCTCCAAAAGGTTGTTATCAGTGTCAGTATCATTTATTTTGAAGTCTTTATCAGCCAAAGGGGTGTGATTGACATCTAACACTGGGAGTTGAAGAGGGTTTACAGTCTGAACACTCCGTGAATTCATTAATTTTTTTAATTATTGATTTAATAAAAAAATTAGATGGATTAAGGTACTTAGGATTATCTAGAAAATGGTGAATTTGGGCTGCAAAAGGGTTAAGGCGGTTGCGGGCTTAAACCTTGGTCAGTAAAGGATGTTTTGTCTTTTCACAATTTAAACAGAGATATGAGAATAAAGGAATAGGGTGGGTTTTATTATTTTTGAACGTTGGGATTCATTACATGGCGCAGGGTTCTAACATTTTAAACAGTGGCGGTTTCATCGCATGCGCAGAAGTGGTTTATCGCATAGAAAAAGGCGGTCTGGCAGTTTTAGGATAGGGGATGAGATAAAATTTGGTTGTGCCGAGTGACAAGGGAGCGGGGGAGTGAAACCACCCATTTCGCACCCCCCCCCAAGCTTTAAACATTTGAATGTTGGGGGATGCGAAATAGCTTGTGGGACTGTTAGATTAGATTGGTTACGATCAGACAGCTTTCGGAGTTTCTTATTTTCACAAGGAAGTGGGGTCAAGGAAAGTGTTAAGCGGAGGTTTAAATGATGAAAAATGGGTCGGGGAATACATATGCAGGTTTTATGAAATATAATATGGGTTTATGTTAAAATGAAATAAGGGAGGTCGGGGAATACATAAAGTGGAAGGGTTAATTCAAAGTAAGGTCGGGAAATATATTAAACGGGGGGCTAATTTAAAAGGGAAGTGGGGCCTGATTTATATATTAAGCAATTTGAACTATTGAAAAGTGGGTTTTTTCCTTTTTTATGAAAAAAGCAGAGTTAGTCAAGGGGAAGAGGTTTTAGTAATGCAAATGAGTTTTTCAAAGGGAAAATGGTTTTTTAGGAGGGGAACAAGGGTTAAAATAAGGGGAAAGGGATTTTATCAAAGGGAAAGGGATTTTGCAAAGGGAAATGGTTTCTAAGAGAGGAAAGAGGGATTTAGCATAAGGGGAAATGTTAGAAGGATATTAGTGAAAACATATAAACCAAATGATGCTTTTCATTACCTTTGAAAGTGACCTACCTACCCTTTATTTATCCTAACATTTTTTATTTCCTTTATTGGGTGCATTTGAGCTTGTTGGCCCTTTTATTTTCATTTGTGAAGAAAAATAACTTATTTATAACCTTATATCTTCCAATGGCTCAGATTAAACTTATGAGCTCATTTTTATTCTCTACCTAACTACTGATCTGCCAAGATTAAATGGTTTGGCTAGATTTTTATTTACTAACTATCATGACATGAAATTTAAAGGCATGAATGACCAAGATTAGACTGAATGATCATCATGAATTTTTGCATTTAGGAAAAGCTGCACACAATTTTATTTGCACAAGTAAAGTAAACTAAGAGTAGTGGCATTTGAATGTGCCACACTTTCAGAATTTTTTTTTTGTTTCTTTTGGTGGGTGTTAGGTCTCTGTAATTTATTAGCAAGATTGGGAGAGTCCAATCACAGAGTTAACATCATTTCAACCAAACTTTGGGATTCTAGGATCTAGCCCTCTTGAATCCGGAGAGGGATCTCTCCAATATGTGCAAAGATGGATATTGTCTTTGAAAAGCTTAAGGTGATGATATTAGGCTAGTTATGAAGGCGAAGGGTTTTGTTTTGTTTTGGATGGTTGAGCATGAAATGTTACTTGAGGGGAAAGTCCTAAGTGCAAAGTTTCAAAAGTGAGAAGTTGCAAGCAAATAGAACAGTTTTGGCAGATAGATAGATATAACGCTGGTTTTTAGTCCATTGGGCTATGGAGTCATATCCGGGCTTTAATTGAACAACAACATCAAGTGTGATCCAAGGGGCAAGTTATCTATACCACAGGGCTATGGAGTCATATCCGGGCTTTAATTGAACAACAACATCAAGTGTGATCCAAGGGGCAAGTTATCTATACCACAAGATTATTGAGATTAAAATGATGAAATGGAAACATTAAAATGTTGGAGGGGTGGAAACCGATAATAATTTCTCAGAGGATTTATAGTTAGTCCAAACAAGAAAAGCCTTTTAAGTAACTGTTTTAAAACCAACCAAGGACAGGGCTAACCATAGACTTCTTGGGCAAGTTCTTATTAAAGCAGCTTAATTGACAAACAATCCAGTAATCCACATAATTACCTTCATAAAGTATGAAAACACATAAGAAAAACAGAGTGTAACTTAAGATCAGATAAAGTACTTTTAAACCTAGTCTGCTTTCAGTCAACACCAAGGGAAACTTTCAGAATCTGCCTTTGGAGAAAAGAATCTAGGAATCAGGGAAAACCATATCTTCTCTAGTCTAACTTTAATAGCAAATAATGGAAATAACATTCGAGAACAATGTTTGAGCAAACAGAAGGACAAGGGAACGCCAACATTCCTAACTGTTTAAACTGTATTGAATCATTCTTAAATAAACAAATCTGAAGAAAACATTAAGATAAAGATTTCTCAGCCAGAGAAGGTTACTGCTATACAGAAAATCCTAACCCTGTTTAAACTGTTCTTTACAGAGGGAAAATGAACAATATGGCATACATAGAAGGAAAACGATTAACAAAGAAAGAAACACTTCACCAGTGATAAAGACCAGGATCCCAAGAAACATCTTTTATATTGATGTCAAACCAGTTACAATCTTCAAGTCCAATGTTTCAATTCAGCAATCATCTTCACTATTCAACCTAACTACTCTAGCACAAACAGAGCTTCAAGGGCCAGTGAACACTATGTACAAATAGAAGTCTCGAGCTCAAGTGTATTTCAAAGTTCTGCAACCAACAATTTCTCATCTTCTGTAGAAGTACTTATAGGAAGATGAGGAGGTGAGATTTTAACAAAATATCTCAAGGATAATTAACGCAGAGTGAAGACTTCTCGGCCCTTTGAGAGGCTCGAGGGAAGAATTTACAGGTGGATCACTACATTAACTGTTTCACAATAAATATCAAAGCTCGGTGGAAGCTTTGTTTGACTTTGAGGCTCTGTGTATGTTTTGGAGTAACTCTGTAGATATTTATGCATTGGTTTCCTTGCAGAAATAACTTCTTGGCAATGCCGGAGGCAGATATTTCTTCGAGCAATAACTTCGGCCTCTGTTCTGAATGGTTTGAGGCGACAGGTGGCTCTTTGTAGTAGCTGAGGAATCAATTCGCCTCAAGTCAGGGCTGGGTGAGGCTTTCTCTGTCTGATAAATCACTTTAGGTTTTCTTTTAAACTGTGTTTTAGATTGGGGATTAGGCTTTTAATAACTGTCTTAGCCGTAATCCCCATAAAAACTGTCTTCAATCTTCTTCTGCTGTGCTTTATTCTCAAAACTGATACTCTTTAACTGTTCTTGATTTAAAATAGTGTCTTGTCGATGTGCAGGGCCACGCTGGGCTTTTCGGCATCAATGCTCATGAAACATTGACAAATCACTGAATCCAACCGCGTGAATGGTTCCTTTTAGTAGCTCCGAAGGCGCAGGAAACGTCTTTCCCAACCCTCGGCTTTTCTTCGTGATACAACGGAAAACCATTGAAAACACCTGCATAAAACAAAAACAATTAAGAAATGCTGCGAAATGGGTTAGACTGCTTCAGAAGGCAGGAGAGGAGCGTAGCCGTCGGATGAAGGCAACCAACGGTGGAGATCTGCATAGAAAGGAAAAAAAGGATAGCGGGAGAAGAATAAGGAGGAGCATTTTTGGACCGTCCGATCGGGACACGTGGACGGTCCAGATCTAATCGGAGGGTCCCAATCGGGGGTGGCACAAAAGGGGATGTGATTTGAAACTTTGCGATTGAGCGTTGGCCATTGATCTGAGGACCAGATCGACGGCGGGGAATGAATCGGAGGTAATCGCAAGGGGGTGAAACATTGCGATGCGTATGCTTTCATTTATTCGTTGGATCAAGGATTATATCAATCTGCCGGGATTGAGTTCTGTGGATCGGGCAATTTGGGAGCGACAAAAACGATGCGATTGAAAGTTTGCGATGCGATTGAGGCGCAAAGCCGTTGGATCAAGGACTAGATCAACTGTGGAGAATGGAACGGGGAGAAACCCTCAGATTCTATATAAAACCCGAACTTTGAAATAAACAAAGGTTTTTGTGGATCTGCAGGAAAACACTAGGAAAAAGTTTACAGGCGCTCGACTGCGGGGCCTTTGGATGTATGAAAATTGATAGGCTCGGGGCTTTATATATAATAAGGGCCTAATCACAATCGGAACTGCGGGCCTGGTCTTTCCGATCAACCCATTGAAATTTCCCCGATTGCGATTGCGCGATCGGTCTTTTTGATCTAACCATTTTATATTTAACATGTGACTTTGGCTCATTAAATCAAAACATTGGAAAAGAGGGTTTTTGTAATTTACAAAGAAAAAATGGGTCGGAAATGAAATATTCACAAGGTTTAAGCGCCGAGGGCGGGCTCAGGGTTATATGAAAATAATATGATCGGGGGTCTTAAGTAGCAAGGCTAATCGCAATCGAACTTTTGGAGTATGGCAAAGACTTGCGTCTTTGATTCTTTCCGATGCGATTAGCACCTTAACATATTAGCAAGTGGTTCTAGACCCAAAGCGTATGGTGGGGAAGTGGTTTAGGGCTTAGCCCAAGGGGCTTAGGTCCATAGCAATGAAACTTTGTTTTTTATGAAAAATTTCAAGGTTTTAAATGGATTTGGGGGTTTCGGCACAACTCAAAAAGAAGTTTTAAACCATGTCAGGAGGATTTTCATGAATGGAAGGAGAAACTTATGAAAATTAGGGAAATAATATGGAGAAAAGGGGGAGTAAATGAAGGTTAGTTATGAGTGGGAGAAAGGGGAAAAATGATGGTTTCTTCAGCAGTTTCTTACAGGAAATCAACAGAATTAATAGGGAACGTGATGAAGATTTTGGACAGAGGCATGAGGCCTACAAGGAGTCTTCAAGAGCCAACAATTTTTAGTGATAAAATTTGTTCCTTGGAGGCTCAAAAAAGATATTAGCCACCTTTTGGTATAACAAAATATTATAGGTGGCTAACAGTGGCTCCACTTGGGGATGGTGCCTTCTTGAAGGCATCAAGAATTCAGACTTGATTTCTAGGAGGTTGATTAGTTGCCTCATCCATTGGGCTGTCCTTCTGTGATTGAATGATCTTCTCTAAAAACATATTTGGCAGCCATGAAAACAATGGACCTTTATCAACAAGCTTGCTACCTACCCAATCCTACAGATCTAGCATTTTTTCTTCATCAAAGTGCACTTGGATTGGCAAACTCTATTCACAACATTTTATTCTTTTGAAAGCAGGAAATATAATCTAATTCTACTCCTTATTTCTCCCTGAACTCAGATTAAACAGTTGAGCTCAGATATTTTTCTACCTAGTCTACTGTCTGTTGGGATTGAACAGTCCAACAAACTTTCATTCTCTAAATTCTACAACAGAAAATTAAAAAATAGTCAAGTCAAGATTGAGCTGTTTGACTTGATATGATCTATGGCATAAGAACAAGCTGAACATAGATTATTATTTGCAGAAAATTAAATCAAAATGGAAGGCTTAAGATCTGAAAGTTTCTCATTATGGCCTTCTTTTTCTTTACAGCTCTGTTTTTAATTTTGTTTTGAGCTGTCTCTTTCTTGATATCTGATTCAGATTTTGGGCAAATTAGAATCAATTTTCTCTTTTATGACTCAGAAAAATAAAACAGTTTGAGTCATCTCTCTTTGGAAACTTTAGTTCAGATTTTGAGTTTGTTTGAACCTTAATTTCTATCCTAATCTATCTACTGATAAGCCAAGATTAAACGGTTTGGCAAATCAAATTCACTACCCTATCAGTAGAAAATTGAAAGCTAATTAGTCAAGATTAAACAGTTTGACTAACTAGAAGTGTGTTTTGTAGGAGTGGCATTTAAGCTTACACACTTTCAGATTTATTTCTCTTTTTGGCATGGGGCTGTGCCTTTCTTGTTTTTTATTTCTGCCCTCTTTTCTTTCTTTCTTTGTTTTTGTATTTTTTGATTTTTCATAACTTTGAATGCAATGGTGGATGAAATATTCATAATAAAAAAGAAAAAATAAGGCTTAAAAACATATCATGAATCAAGAGAAGTAATGCTTGAGCATCCGGCCATTGACAGGACCCCCAAACAAATCTGTTCCATCCAGCTCTTGTAAGAAGAATGCATTGTTTCCAGCAACTGAATGAATAGAGTAAGGGCCAAGCCATAGATTGTAAAATTTACCATGCTTTCCCTTGTCTTCTCTCTTTGAGTCCCACTTTAAAACTTTGTCCCCAATCTTGAAATTGCTGGCCTTTGTTCTTCTGTCGAAAAGCTTCTTAATGCTGTCCTGTTTCTGCAATGTTTTGTTGTACACTTCCTCTCTGATTTGCTGAAGATGAATGGTCTGATTTATTCTTCTAATCATGTCATTATCTTCAGTCTGCAATTCTTGGATAAACTTCATAATTGGTACACCAAGGCTATTAGGAAAGATTGCATCTGTACCATATACAAGCTTAAAAGGTGACATCCCAATAGATTTCTTCAAAGTTAATCTGTCAGCCCAAAGTGCATGGACTAGCTTTGTGTGCCAAGACTTTTTATTGTCCTCCAACAGTTTCTTGATTATGTTCACTAAGCTTTTATTGGAAGATTCTGCAAGTCCATTACCTTGAGGGTAATAGGCTGTGGAATGCCCTAGTGTTATCTCGTATTTATGACAGAAGTCAACCATTTTCTTTGATCCAAACGCTGCTGCATTATCTGTGATGATCTTGGTAGGACAGCCAAATCTGGAGAGGATATTGGTTTCTATGAACTTTATAATAACTGAATCATTGGCTTGCCTACAAGGAATGGATTCTATCCACTTAGTGAAATAGTCTGTGGCAGTAAGGATCCATCTATGCTGGGCATAAGATGAGGGATGGATTTCACCTATGAAGTCAAGTCCCCACTGTTGAAAAGGAGCTTCAACAGTGATTGGATGCAGAGGAAGGGGTAATAATTTTCTCTTGCCCTCAAACAATTGGCATTTGTGGCAAGTAGTTGTCATTTTGTGAACATCCGGAAAAAGGGTGGGCCAATAGAAACCAACCCTCAAAATTTTGTTGGCTGTTGACTTCCAGTACAAATGGCCTCCACACTCTCCTTCATGAAATTCCTGCTTAACCTTCTCTGCATCAAACTCAGGCAAACATTTAAGCAATATACCACTAGCATTTTTCCAATAAAGACACCTATCTACAATGCAATATTTTACTGCTTTCAGTTTTAAGAACCTTGCCTTTGTTTTCGACAAACCAGGAGGTGTATTTAAATTAAGCAAAACATAAACGATATCAGCATACCAAGGAGAATTCATAAAATGGTTTTCAATAATGGGAGTTGAGAATTCTTCTTGGCTGTCCAAAGCATTAATCATATTAATATCAAGAACTTCAAAATTGGATTCAGCCATTAATCTAGCTAGACCTTGGCTTTTGATGAGTTTAGTGGGTTTTATCTCTAAATCATATTCGAGAATAATAGCAATCCACTTACCTCTCTTACCATCTGGGTCCTGTGTTAGAATGTCTTTAACAACCGAATTAGGGACAAAGGCAATGATGTGTGAGTGAAGGATGTATACTCTGAAGTCTTTCAATGCTTTAACCAAAGCAAAAGCTTTCTTTTCCATAATATTATACTTCAAAGGGGCATCCCTCAATGCCTTGCTAAAGAATGCAATAGGTTGCTCTTGTCCTTGTGGATTTTTCTGTAAAAGGACAGCAGCAATGGTATGTTCTGATGCAAACGAGAAGATATAAAAATCTTTTGAAAAATCAGGGCTTATGAGAACTGGTGTTTTGGTTAATGCTTGTTTCACCAGCTCAAAGGATGTCTTTGCTTCCAAGGTCCATTTTATCCCTTGCTCCTTCTTCAACATGTTTGTGATATTTCTAAGGAGCTTTGCCAAGTTAGGGATGAACCTTCTCAAAAAGTTAATCTTTCCAATGAAAGACTGCAACTCCTTGATATTTCGAGGATGAGAGATTTGCAATATAGCCTCAATCCTCTTTGGATCTATCTTTATACCTTCTTCTGAAATAATGTGTCCAAGAAGCTTACCTTCTTGGAGACCAAATAGTGTATTCTTAGGGTTTAAAGATATTCCAAACCTTTTGCACTTCTCGAAAACTTTTCTCAAATGTTCTAAATGTTCTTCATCTGTTTTTTAAAACACAGTGACATCATCTAGATAGATAATGATGAAGAAGCCCAATTCTTCCGAGAATGCTATGTCCATGGCTCTCTGAAAGGTTGCTCCAGCGTTCATTAGACCAAAATGTATCTTCACATACATGAAAGTGCCCCATGGAGTAGTGAAAGTTGTCTTTAATTGATTAGCAGGGTGAACTAAAATCTGATTATACTGTGAATAGCCATCAAGCAACGAAATCCTCTTAGACCCCACCACCCTTTGTAAAATGTGATCCATTTTTGGTAAAGGGTAGTTGTCTTTTAACGAAGCTTTGTTTAAGTCTCTAAAGTCTATACAAAGCCTGATTTCTCCAGTCTTCTTTCTAATGGACACCAGATTAGATACCCACTCAGAATATCTAATAGGGACAATAATGCCAGCCTCATACATTTTCATAATCTCCTTCTGAACCAATGGAAACTGGACAGGGTTTATTCTGCGCAGTTTCTGTTTAAATGGTTTTTGGTTTTCTTTAAGAGGGATTTTGTGCTGTATTATTTCAGTGTCATAGGATTTGAGATCTTCGTAACTCCAAGCAAAAACATCAGAAAATTCTTTGAACAGCTCCAAGTATTTGAGTTTAATGTGAGCTGGCAAAGTTTTGGACAGCTTGATCATTTTCGGTTTTTCCTCACTGCCTATATTGCACTCCTCTACTTCAGTTTCTACAGGTTCCAGTTTTGGTTTATTGGCCACATCGTTAAAATCGAACAACTCCTCTAAAGGCGTTAGACCACTTGGCATATTTTCATCTTTAGAATGCAGAGTTTGTAATTCTTCCGTTTCTAACTCTGCACTTAATTCTGTTTTGCTCCTAAGTTTGCTAGACAATAGGTTAATATTGGCAAGTTGAGGAGACGATTCTTCTTCACCAAGAAAGTTTTCTTCACTGCAGTCTGTATCATAATCTGAATCTGAACTGTGGAGTTTGAACTCATTTCTGAATTGCATAAAGTCTTCTATTTGTTTTTCATTGTCAAACACTTGCCAATATTTTTCGTTATCAGGCACTGCTGGTCTAAATTTTATCGGAGTTGTGTTGTCTCCAGTCTCATATGGCGTTAGACATGTCCTGGCCGCAAAAGCTAAATTGTGGGCCATAATGTTCTTTTTCCTTGGGATGAACCTCAGGTTTGACTCCTCAAATGTTGTCAACAGATCCATGACATCATTCCGATAGGCTCTAAGTCTGGGATGATTTGCATTATACTCCCCATTGACTTGCCTAATGATTAACTCAGAATCCCCGTACACATTAATTCTTCTGGCTCCTAATTTCTTCAAGAGATGCAAGCCTAAGAGAAGGGATTGATACTCTGCTATGTTGCTGGAACACTGAAAGTTTAATTTGCATGAGATGCATTCCGTGTGGTTGTTTTCAGTGTTAATGATCCAAACCCCTGCACCCGCATTATTTCTAGTGCATGACCCATCAAAATACATACTCCATAAAGGACTGTCTTCGGTTTCGTCTGTTTGGCGATTGTCCTTTTTAACTATGGTGCCTTCTGACTGTTCATGATTAGCAGCACCCAATTGAATTTGTTTTGACTCCTTAAATTTTTCAATAGATTGAGGGATGATGTCAGAAATGTTAGGGGTATTTTCTGGGTTGTTAAGTCCTAAAAAAAATGGACTCATAACCGGTAAATCAAGACCTATGCTTTGTTTACTAATGTTTTCACATGTGGCAAACTGTTTGGACACTTCTGCGGTATTATCCTCTTCTTCCCTGTCGGCCTTTAATTCTGTTAAAGTGACTTGCTCACTAGGAGTTTCATTGTTAAACATGATAAAAGAATCAAGGCCTGTATTGACAGAATATATAGGAGAGTTTCGTGGTCTGTCTTGACTTGTAACCGTGTATTGCATATGAGACTCCCTGTAAAGTCTTCTGGTCTAATTGAAAACCGAGATGGTCGCATATGTCATGTCCATCTACATAGTCCCCTGTAACTTAGCTCCCCGGGATATTGATAATAGCATTCCATACTTTGGGGGGACATCAACCACAACAATGTCCATGAGTAAACATTTGGCTGGAATCTGGGCTAGGTTAACACAGAGGTCTTTGATCAATCCTAGACATTTTACTCTATTTGAGTCAAAGGAGTATAGGTCTTTGTAGGGTCTGGTAATTTCTAAACCAAGGCTCTCCATCACAGCTTTAGGCATTAAATTATGAGAAGCCCCAGAATCATGCATAACGTTGTGTAGAATTTTGTCATGGATGTTCAAACTCACATAAAAGGGAGGAACTGGTCCCTCTTGAAACTTCCCTTCAATCTTAGGGCCAAAAATCAACTCCGGTAGGTCATCACTAAGATTAACTGTATCTCCATTTTCCTCTATATTTAAAGCCTTCAAAATTTGGTTCCTATATACATGTTGGGCAGCTAACTCAGTTAATGGAACAGAGATTTTGATCTTTAATATTTCCTGTTCAAGGCTGAAAGGGGTTTGATTCTTTGAAGCACTTGTTTCAACCTTATTAGCTGTCACTCTATCAACAATTACAACTTGCTGATTTGTTTTACTTGACACAACTGTTGTAGAAGGAGTACTAGCTGAAGTGTTAGTACTGCTGATGTCTTATTATGTCTTATGTTTCTTCAACCTCACTTACATATTTTTGATGAAAGGGAGGAGTGATGTGTTGATCATATTCCTTGGGTCTGTTTCGAGGTTGGTTCCTTCTAACATTCTGATTCTGGTTCCTATTTTGAGGAGTAGTTTGATTTTGATTTGCTTGTGCTCTCTTAATTATGCTCATCTCTTTCATCATTTCTTCCATCATTCTCTCCATCTTTGAGCTTGAAGTGGAAGGGGTGGATTCCTCTCTAAAAGATACTCTCTTCTCACTCTTCATTCTTGCTATTTTCTCCATCAAGTTTACTTCCATAGAAAGAGCACCCCTTTGCATGTCTTCAAGAGTTGCAAAGACTCTTTCTCTAAGTGAATATGTCATGTCTGGATCAAACCCTTCAGGAAATTTGTTTAAAGCTGAGCCCTGAGGAGGTTTTAGTTCGGGGGAAAGTGCATTATAGACGCTGTTAAATCTGGTACAATAAGATTGTACACTTTCCCCAGGGTTCCTATGGAGATTGTTATAGTCAGCAAGGACTTGGAGAGGATTCTTTCTTCCCATATGTTTAAGAATGTTTGATGGAAGGCTTGGAGATCGTTAATACTATGGGGGGTTAAACCTTTAAACCATTTTCTTGCTTCTCCCCCCAAAATTTGAGCAAATAGTCTAAGCTTGACAGAATCATCATCAATTTCATTTCTGTCAAAGTAGTCATTCATCTTGTCCACATGTTGAGATGATGTTATAGTATTGCTAGCATCATACAATGGAATTTTGGACTGATAGTCCTGTGGAAGATTGACTAATGGTACAGGAAGGACTAAGGGAGCATACCATGTTGCCATGGCAGGAGGTGGAGGTGGATTTACAGAAGGGAAAGTGGGCTGAGGTGAAGTGGTTTGAACAGTGGGTGTAGGGTGAGTAGAAGTGGATGGACCAGGAGTAGACTGTTGAGATGATCTTGGATGGGAGACACCTAAATTGTGAAGGAAATGTAAATCAGGAGGTGTTGTTTCCCTGCTACCAGGATGTTCACTTGTTTCAGGAGATGAAAATGAAGATTCAGAGTCTAACTGGATTATATCATCAAATGACCTAGTCCTAAATGGGTTCACTAAGTCAGTTTGTGATTGTTGCAGAGCTGAAAGATTTTTAGGGACTGAATTAGCTCTCAAGGGTGATCTGAAAACAGTTAATAATTTAACCTTAGGAGACTTCCAAAGGATACCTTCTGGATTATCAACTATCTCAGGTGGGTTAGGGTCAGGATGGGCTCTAGTGTGAATCTTTTTAGAAGCCGCTATGCTATGTTGTTTAGACCTAAAACAAGAAAAGTTCAACCAGATATGACAATCTTGGAGAGGTTAACTAATCTGTTTTTACAATTTTAAATCCCACAGTCCTCTAACTGAGTTTGAATGATTTTATAATGATAAGGGTTCTTCCCAGTGGATTCTTAAGGTCTGCTAGGATTGTGGAGTCGCCAAGTGGAAATTTTTAGCTCCTTTCAGAGGTAAAAGGTCTTATGGTCCACCACCATGTTTATTTAATTCCAATCTGAAATATTTTTTTTGGTATTTTTTGAATTTTTTTATTTATGGTTTAGAAGAATGTCCTAGCTTTGCCTCAAAACTTAGCTATGGTTATGAAACAAAGACAGACTATCCTTATGGCTAAGCTAGCTGATTTTCCAAGGTTAGATAAAAACTTAAAAGAATCCTAGGGTTGACCTAGTTTGTCACTGATTCAAACAAGCTCAATCATGGTTACCATTTCTTGGTAGTGCTTGAAAAGGCTTCTTTTTACTCTCAAAATGTTCTCGAATAAAGGGTTTTCTGAGGCCTGTAAAAGGTATTAAAAACACTCAGTCCCCAGTGTGGTCGCCAGAAATGTTAGGTCTCTGTAATTTATTAGCAAGATTGGGAGAGTCCAATCACAGAGTTAACATCATTTCAACCAACTTTGGGATTCTAGGATCTAGCCCTCCTGAATCCGGAGAGGGATCTCTCCAATATGTACAAAGATGGATATTGTCTTTGAAAAGCTTAAGGTAATGATATTAGGCTAGTTATGAAGGCCAAGGGTTTTATTTTGTTTTGGATGGTTGAGCATGAAATGTTACTTGAGGGGAAAGTCCTAAGTGCAAAAAGTTTCAAAAGTGAGAAGTTGCAAGAAAATAGAACAGTTTTGGCAGATAGATATATATAACGCTGGTTTTTAGTCCATTGGGCTATGGAGTCATATCTGGGCTTTAATTGAACAACAACATCAAGTGTGATCCAAGGGGCAAGTCATCTATACCACAAGATTATTGAGATTTAAAATGATGAAATGGAAACATTAAAATGTTGGAGGGGTGGAAACTAATAATAATTTCTCAGAGGATTTATAGTCAGTCCAAACAAGAAAAGCCTCTTAAGTAACTGTTTTAAAACCAACCAAGGATAGGGCTAACCATAGACTTCTTGGGAAATTTCTTATTAAAGCAGCTTAATTGACAAACAATCCAATAATCCACATAATTACCTTCAGAAAGTATGAAAACACATAAGAAAAACAGAGTGTAACTTAAGATCAGATAAAGTACTTTTAAACCTAGTCTGCTTTCAGTCAACACCAAGGGAAACTTTCAGAATCTGCCTTTGGAGAAAAGAATCTAGGAATCGGGGCAAACCATATCTTCTCTAGTCTAACTTTAATAGAAAATAATGGAAATAACATTCGAGAACAATGTTTGAGCAAACAGAAGGACGAGGGAACGCCAACATTCCTAACTGTTTAAACTGTATTGAATCATTCTTAAATAAACAAATTTGAAGAAAACATTAAGATAAATATTTCTCAGCCAGAGAAGCAGGGATAATTTTAAGGATGGAAAATTATCTTGAAGTTTAAAAAATTGGCGAATCTCACTAGTCCCTAATATGCAAACTATAAATTTTTTATTGATATATTTGTAAAATTATTCAAATTTATAATGATATTATATATATTTTCTATATAATGTTGGCGATTTTTAACATAAAATAATTTTATATTGTAAAATTTGGGCGAATCATCTTTATAAAAAAATGCAAATTCGCGAATCTTTTTTTTGGAAAAACCATGGAAAATTAGCCCACCTGCAAATATTAGCCCCTAAAATTTTCCATGCAGAGAAGGTTACTGTTATACAGAAAATCCTAACCCTGTTTAAACTGTTCTTTACAGAGGGAAAATGAACAATATGGCATACATAGAAGGAAAATGATTAACAAAGAAAGAAGCACTTCACCAGTGATAAAGACCAGGATCCCAAGAAACAACTTTTATATTGATGTCAAACCAGTTACAATCTTCAAGTCCAATGTTTCAGTTCAGAAATCATCTTCACTATTCAACCTAACTACTCTAGCACAAACAGAGCTTCAAGGGCCAGTGAACACTATGTACAAATAGAAGTCTCGAGCTCAAGTGTATTTCAAAGTTCTGCAACCAACAATTTCTCATCTTCTGTAGAAGTATTTATAGGAAGATGAGGAGGTGATCTGAGAAAATATCTCTCAGGATAATTAATACAGGTTCAAGACTTCTCGGCCCTTTGAGGGGCTCGATGAAGAAGTTCACAGGTGGAACACTGTATTAACTGTTTACAATAAATATCAAAGCTCGGTGGGAGATTTATTTTGACTTTGGGGCTCTGTGTAATGTGGTGAGTAACTCCTTGGCTGCGCTGGAGGTAGATATTTCCTAAATCAATAACTTCGGCCTCTGTTTGAAAGGCTTGAGGCAACAGGTGGCTCGGTGGTAGCTGAGGAATCAATTTGCCTTAGATGTGGCGGTGGAGGCTTTCTGTCTGATAAAACACTTTAGGTTTTTCCTTTAAACTGTGTTTTAGATTAGGGATTAGGCTTTTGATAACTGTCTTAGCAGTAATCCCCATAAAATCTGTCTTCAATCTTCATCTGTTGTGCTCTGTCTTCAAAACTGATACTCTTTAACTGTGTTGAATTAAAACAGTGTCTTGTCGATGTGCAGACCCGCACTGGGCTTTACGGCATCAATACTCATAGAGTACTGATGAAACATGGAATAGAGCCCCATGAATGGCTTCTCTGTAATGAAACGAGGGCATGAGAATCATCATTCCCAGCCCTTGGCATTTCTTCGTTATACAATGGAAAACCATTTAGAACACCTACATCAAACACAAAGTAATTAAGAAATCCTGCGGTAAATAGGTTTAAACTGCTTCAGACGGCGGGGGAGGAGCGTAGCCGTCGGATAAAAACATCTAACAGTGGAGATCGGTGCCAAACAGAAAAATGGGAGCGGGGAGAAGAAATAAGGCGGGGTGGTTTTGGATCGTCCGATCCGGACACGTGGACGGTTCAGATCTAATCGGAGGATCTCAATCGGGGGTGGCAGAAAAGGGGATGTGATTGAAACGCAGCGATGCGATTAAGCGCTGGCCGTTGATCTGCAGATCAGATCAACGGCGGAAAGTGAATCGGAGGACTGCGGAAAGGGCTTGCGATTAGCGATCGGGCGACTAGTGCGATCAAGCGATGACCGTTAGATCAGCGGTAAATGAACGGATAGGATGTAATCAGAGGGACCGCAAAGGGTGTGCGATGGCCGTCGGATTGCGAAACAGATGGACGGCTAGGATGGAATCGGTGAATCGCAATCGAGAGTGAGACGGGAAGGTTTGCGATTGTGATCGGAGGGAACTTGCGATTGAGCACAGGCCGTCGATCTGAGAACAAGATCAACGGTCAGGATTTAATCGGGGATCAGCAATCGGGGCGCAACAAAAACGTATGCGATTGAAAGTTTGCGATGCGATTGAGTGCAGGCCGTTGGATCAAAGGACTAGATCAACGGTGGAGAATGGAATCGGGGAGAAACCCTTGTATTTTATATAAAACCCGAACTTTTGAAATAAACAAAGGTTTTTATGGATCGGGGTGGAAAAACATATATATAAAGCGGACAGGCGCCCGACTGCGGGGCCTTTGGATATATGAAAATTGATAGGCTCGGGGCTTTATATATAATAAGGGCCTAATCGCAATCAGAACTGCGGGCCTGGTCTTTCCGATCAACCCATTGAAATTTCCCCGATTGCGATTGCGCGATCGGTCTTTTTGATCTAACCATTTTATATTTAACATGTGACTTTGGCTCATTAAATCAAAAATTTGGAAAAGAGGGTTTTGTAATTTACAAAGCTAAAATGGGTGGGAAATGAAATATTCACAAGGTTTAAGCGCCGAGGGCGGGCTCAGGGTTATATGAAAATAATATGATCGGGGGTCTTAAGCAGCAAGGCTAATCGCAATCGGAACTTTTGGAGTATGGCAAAGACTTGCGTCTTTGATTCTTTCCGATGCGATTAGCACCTTAACGTATTAGCAAGTGGTTACAGACCCAAAGCGTATGGTGGGGAAGTGGTTTAGGGCTTAGCCCAAGGGGCTTAGGTCCATAGCAATGAAACTTTGTTTTTTATGAAAAATTTCAAGGTTTTAAATGGATTTGGGGGTTTCGGCACAGCTCAAAAAGAAGTTTTAAACCATGTTAGGAGGATTTTCATGAATGGAAGGAGAAACTTATGAAAAGTAGGGAAATAATATGGAGAAAAGGGGGAGTAAATGAAGGTTAGTTATGAGTGGGAGAAAGGTGAAAAATGATGGTTTCTTCAGCAGTTTCTTACAGGAAATCAGCAGAATTAATAGGGAAAGTGATGAAGATTTTGGACAGAGGCATGAGGCCTACAAGGAGTCTTCAAGAGCCAACAATTTTTAGTGATAAAATTTTTTCCTTGGAGGCTTTAAAAAGATCTTAGCCACCTTTTGGTATAACAAAATATTATAGGTGGCTAACAGGATCAACTGAAACCAGCCTTCACTACTCCTTGGGGCACTTTCATATATGTGAAAATGCCTTTTGGATTAATGAATGCAGGTGCCACCTTTCAAAGAGCCATGGATATTTCTTTCTCAGAAGAAATAGGCCACTTCATTGTGATTTATTTAGATGACATTACAGTCTAGTCCAAAATAGATGAAGAACACCTAGTACACCTAAGAAAGGTCTTTGAGAAATGTAGGCAATTTGGGTTATCTTTAAATCCTAAGAAGACATTATTTGGTCTTCAAGAAGGTAAACTTCTTGGTCACATCATATCCGAAAAAGGGATTAAGATAGACCCAAAAAGGGTTCAAGGTATATTGTAGATCAGTCACCCTAGAAACATCAAAGAACTTCAATCTTTCATTGGAAATATAAACTCTTGAGAAGGTTCATATCTAACCTGGCAGAACTCCTTAGGAACATGACAAACATGCTAAAGAAAGAGATAGGAGTTAAATGGACCTTAGAAGAAAAGAAATCCTTTGAACTGGTCAAACGTGCACTTACCCAAGCACCGGTTCTTATCAGAACTGATTTCACTAAGGACTTCCTCATATTTTCATTTGCATCAGAACATATTGTGGCTGTTGTCCTATTACAGAAAAATCCAGAAGGACAAGAGCAACCAATTGCATTTTTCAGCAAGGCATTAAGAGATGCACCTCTGAAATATAATATCATGGAAAAACAGGCCTATGCATTGGTCAAAGCCTTGAAGGATTTCAGATTTTATATCTTACACTCTCACATTATTGCATTTTTTCCTCATATAGTGGTAAAAGACATTTTTTCACAAGACCCCAATGGAAAAAGAGGAAAGTGGATTGCTATGATATTGGAATATGATTTGGAAATTAAACCCACTAAGCTCATCAAGGGTCAAGGCCTAGCACAATTAATGGTTGAATCTAACCTACAAGCACTTGATATAAACATGATAGATGCATGAGATGAACAGGAAGAGTTGGAAACACCTCTTATTGAGGATCATTTCCTCAATTCATCTTGGTGTGCTGATATTTTGTATGTGCTTACTAATCTCAATGCCCCTCCTGGTTTGTCTAAAACAAAGGCAAGATTCTTGAAGTTAAAGGCTATTAATTACTACATTTTAGATAAATGTTTATATTGGAAGAATGCCAGTGGTTTATTACTTAAATGTTTTCCTGAGGTTGATTCAGATAGGATCAAGCATCAGTTTCATGAAGGAGAATGTAGAGGTCACCTCAATTGGAAAACCACTGCTAATAAAATCCTTAGAGTTGGTTATTACTGGCCCACTCTCTTTCAATATGTCCAAAAAATGATAGTTTCCTGCCACAAATGCCAAATACTTGAAGGCAAGAGAAAACTGCTTCCCTTACCCTTGCAACCAATCACTGTTGAAGCTCCTTTTCAACAGTGGGACCTAGAATTCATTAGGGAAATCCATCCTACCTCATCTGCCCAACATAGATGGATATTAACAGCCACTGATTATTTCACAAAATGGATAGAAGCCATCCCTTCTAGGAATGCCACAAGCTCAGTTATCATAAAATTCCTTGAATACCATATCCTGTCTAGATTTTGCTATCTTAGGAAAATCATCACTAACAATGATGTTGCATTTGGTTCTAAAAATATGGTTGATTTCTGTCATAGATATCATATTGTGATTGGTCATTCCATAGCTTATTACCCTCAAGGTAATGGGTTAGCATAATCTTCCAATAATAACTTGATAAGCATAATAAAGAAGCTGATGGAAGAAAATCAGAGATCATGGTACAACAAGCTAGTACATGCTTTATGGGAAGATAGATTGACAACAAAGAAATCAATTGGAATGTCTCCCTATCAGCTGATTTATGGATCAGATGTAGTTTTTCCTACCAGTTTAGGAGTACCAGTGATGAAGTTAATCCAACAAATACAATCAAAGGAAGACAGCATGATGAGAATGATAAATCAAACCATACATCTTCAACAAACCAGGGAAGAATTTTATAACAGAGCACAAAAAGTACAAGAGAATATCAAAAAGTTGTTTGATAAGAGGAAAAAGGCTAGTGATTTCAAAATTGGTGACAAAGTACTCAAATGGGATTCCAGGAGAAAAGATAAGGGCAAACATGGCAAGTTTGACAATTTATGGCAAGGTCCCTACATCATTCAATATGATATTGGTCATAATGCATTTTTTCTACAAAATATGGATGGTACAGACCTGTTTGGGGGTCCTGTCAATGGCAGGATGCTCAAGCATTATTTCTGTTGAACTCTCATTTTAAAGCTTTCATTTTCCATTGTACATATCATTGCTTTATTTTATTTTTGAAAATTGAAAAATACAAAAACAAAAGAAAAGAGAAAAAGAGGGCAGATTAAAGAAAGGTATAGCCCCATACCAAAAAAGGAGAAAATATGAAAGTGTGAAAGCTTAAATGCCACTACCAAAAGAAGCACTGTTATTTGGTCATACAACCTAATCATGACTAGATAGATTTCAATTTACTATTGATAGGTTAGTGAAGAAGATTTTCCAAACTGTTTAATCTTGGCTTATTAGTAGATTAGGTTAGGATAGAGAGAATGGTTCAAATAAGCTCAAAATATGAACCAAATAATCAAAGAAAGGAATGGCTCTAATTAGATCAAAACTTGAGCCAAAGATACAAAGAAGACTAGTTCTAACATGCTGAAAACCTGAACCAGGAAAAGAAGAAGAAGACAACTCGAAGAGATCAAAATCAGAGCTGAAAGAAAGAAGGAAAGAATTTCATTGTTTTCAGATCTTAAGCCTTCCAAGTTTTGTCTTACTTTTCTGCAAATAAAGATCTATGTGCAGCTGGTTTTATGCCATAGTCTTACAACAAATCAGATAGCTTAATCCTGGTTTGGCCATGTTTTCAATTTATGTTTTAGAATGTAGAGAATGCAGATCTGTCAGACAGTTTAATCTTGACAGATAGTAGATTAGGTAGAGAATTTTTGAGTCCAACTATTTAATCTAGACTCATGGAAGTTATAAGGGTATATTTAGATTAGTTTCCTGCTTGCACTAAAATAATATAATGTTAATGTCAAAAGGTTTGCAAGTCCAAGTGCACCTTATGAATAATTTTTTTTAGGAAAGTAGGTTGTGTAGGTAGTTGTTTGGTGAAAGTTGATTTGTATTGATGTAATGATGGATCATATTTTCAAGCAGCATGATCATCAAAGAAGAAAGAGGTTGTCAAAGTGCAACAAAGCATCAATACATTGATCTACATTCCAGAGATAAAATTTCTGAGGTTCTTGACACCTCCAAGGAGATGCCATCCCCACGTGGAGCCATTGTTAGCCATCTATAATCTTTTCATATACTATGATGGCTAAAACAGGTCTATTAGTCTTCAAGAAATAAATTTGAACCAAATTTGTGACTTCTTGAAGCCTTGCTGAGTCCATTTGACCAAAAGGATCCATTTCACTGATATCTTCACAAAGCCCTACTGTTGCCTTGAAGGAAATTGTTTTAAACCCCTTCATTTCACCCTTTTTCCCTTTATTATTCCTCCATTTCCTCAAAAATCCCTTTAAACCTTGTAAAATCCCTCTTATAAGGTTTAAAACTGCTTTTTCTAACCTATTGGAACCCCTCAGAACCTTCAAAAAGCCCCATTTCGACCTAAAAATCTAACTTTTCCATATGCGGACCTTTAAGCCCCCGCGGGCTTAAGATATCAGCCCCTTTCTCCATATAATTGGGACTGTGACCGTCGGCTTAATATCCTTAGCCCCTTTTGCGCTATCGAAATTCGCTATGCCCCTTTTTCCTTTGTTTTTTCATTATTTCCCCCACGCGATGGTTTCACTGTTGAGTAAATCTCCACCATTGATCTCACAGATCTAATGGTCATCAGCGGACCGCCCCATCACAAATCACTCTTTCCCTGGTCCCACCTCCTTTCCCTATTTTCTTCCGAAGGCCGATCCTCTGATAATATCTGGACCTCCCATTTCCCCTACGATCCGACGGCCATCGCACCCCACCATCCCATCGGCGCATCGCAGTTCGTCGTTTTCTCTTTCCCCTTGCATTTTCTTCTGTCGATGGCCGATCCCCTGATTCAATCGCAAACGTGCATTTTTTCCTAATCCGACGGCCATCACACTTCTTCATCGCATCGGGTTTCCCATTTTTACTTCTCACATTTCCTTTCTTCACCGATATGCGAGGCCCCGAGTGTATCTCTAACGTCTATCTGATCTAGATCCGACGGTCCTCGCTCCGTTGCACACCACTCCATGCCTCGCTCCATCAACAATCCCAGTTCCCTTATCTTCGGACCCTCTTCGCCGCCGATACGCGATGCCACGATCAAATCCTAGTCATTTATCCCAATCCTGATCCGACGGTCCTCCGTCCATTGCATTTGCCTCTCCCATTGGCATCGGCACATCACAACTTTCTAAAACCTCCTTCCCGGACCCTCACCTTCGCCGATTACCTATCTCCCAAGTTAATCCTGACCGTCCATCTCACAGATCTGACAGCCCACATTGATTCACCTCCACTTTAGCCGCGACGAATTTTACATGTATTTTCTTCAATTTTCCGCATAACCCTTCTGGTCCCACCTGACCATGCTGGGGCCTTTCATTGTGTTTCTGTGTGATCTCCACCATTGATCTATTCCCCCCGCCCAGATCCAACGGCCGCAAGCAATTTTGCATCTGTTTCTCCATAACACTCTAAAACCATTTTCAATGCAGAAAAGGCAGTTTTTTCCCGGAAGCACACATCCACCCAGCCCCATCATCTCCTCTCATCATGCTACTCTTATCCCTCTGCGTTCAATCTTAACAGTAGATCTACACCCCCTAGATCTAACGGCCCAGATCTCGTTTCACATACATTTTTCTCCCCATTATCCTCAGTGCACTTTGAATGTGAAAAGGGTGGTTTTCAAGGGACACGCATCACCCATCCACCTCTGTTGTGTTCATTTGGCCCAATACCATTTACTGCCTTTGTCCCGCGCGAATACCACCTCCGGTATTCCCCAAAACCACTTTTCCAGTTCTTCATGTCAAACTCAGTTTTGACCCTGGTTTTTGTGGTTTTTCACCATGAAACCCTATGCCACTGCATTCACCTTGCCTTCGCACTGCTCTTTCGCCTCTGCCAAAGCCCTCTAAAGCAGTTTAAGCCCAATTCGTAGGTTTTTTTATAACAAGTTTATGTTTGTTGCAGGTTTTCATGGCAGTTAAGTTATAAAGCCATCCCACAGCAGAAATCCAGTTGCAGGGCCAAGGGTGATGATCCTCTCTGGCCTAACTAGTACAAAAAAAGGGACAAAGGTGGTGATTTCCACGTTTTAGTGGATAAATCATGATATCAGCTTCTAATCAAACCCTCTAGTGCAGCCACCTATACATAGCAATCAGATAAATACCAAAGACAACATGAAGGTCTAATGAAACCTAAAAGCATGGATTGAAGCCTAAATCAATGTTTACAGCATCAAAGACAGATAGATCAGCAAAATACCGCCTCCAAAGGACACATCAGTGAGCCCAATTACTTCTCAGAGACCTGTAAGGACGCTTGTAGTCTACTTCTCCTTTCAAAGACACTGTGACAGCCATCGTGATGGCAGAAACTCTTTTAAACTGTCAGAATAGTTATTACAAAGTCATGGGGTTGCAAAACCCTAAATATGACAGTTACTTGTTTCAGAAGTCAAAAAAAGTACTTCAGCTACAATTAGTTTCAAAGAACACACTTTGGAGTTATAATCCGCCTACCAGATATGCCTCAAAGATAGGAAAAATAGTTGAAGTGGTACAAACAGTCAATGCTATGATTATTACGTAGAATGAGCATTCAAATACATCTCCCAATCTGTCTTAATTAATATTTATTACCATTTCTGCAACACTTTTCCTCATTTCACCTATATGTATTCACAGAAAACTCATTGTAAAGGGTTGGAAAATTGTTAATTGTTTGAATTGTTATTGAGTAAGAGTGTTGAGTATTTGTAATATAGTAGGCTAGGAAGAGAAGAATTGGACTGTAAAAGCTATTGGACTGAAAGTATGTAACTGGTTTTGCACATCAAATACACAAGCAGATCCACTCGATCCTGATCTAAATCATTGGTGATGTTATTCTCACTGTAATTGTTGTCCTCCTTATGTTATTCACTTTGTTCATATTCTTTGATAAAGAACAACAAGTATAGATTAGGATTTACTTCTAAAGGTACCCTAATTCTGACTGATAAACTTTATCTTTATGTTTACTTCTAAATGTGTGTTTGAGAGTGATTTCAATAGAGTATAACAAGTCAAGGAATGTTGGTGAGCCCATGTCTGGCTAAGTAAGACTTGAGATGTTATTCTCGAATGATATTTTCACTGCATGCTAAGTAGAGTGTTAATCAAGGAAGTTTATGGTTAGCCGTGTCCGTTTTTTATTCTTAAAGATTTGTTTTGAAGATTTCCCTTAAAGGTATTCCCAAAACAAGATAGGTTAAAATTCCTTACTTGATCTTAGGATAATTTTTATGTTTATCTTTAATTTTTTTCCTTTAAGAGTATGTAAAAAGAAGGATAGGTTAAAAGTCCTTACCTGATCTTAGGCTACCCTTTTTTTTCTTACATGTTTGCTCCTTTCACCACACTTCTTAATGTTCCCTATCACAAACTCAACTTAAAAGATCTTCTGATATAGATGACTTGCCCTTTGAAAACCCTTGAATAGTTGTTGTGCAAGTAAACCCTTTTATGACTCCATAGCCCAATGGTTTAGCATTGTTTTTGACCTATCTTCCCATGTTGAAACATCCTTCCACTTATTTCCTACTTCGCTTCACATGACCTTCTCATTTAATGATTCCCAACCAAAACAAACAAACCCCTTATGTTTCATAACTAGCCTCATATCATATCATAAGCCTTAAAGATATATTCTTTGAAAACACATATAGAGATATCCCTCTCTGAATCTAGGAGGGCTAGATCCTAGGATTCCAAAGTGGTTCTGATGTTGCCTTGTCATTTAGTATGCTAAACTGCTAAATCATAGGACCCCAACACATTGATATCTCTTTTTTTTCTATTTTTGGAGCTGGTTTCACAACATTTGGTATCAAAGCTTTGGATTCTAGGGTTTCGCTACTCTAAACAAGTCATCGTGGAATTTTCGCTATAAATTTTTTTTACGAAGGTTCAGAAGCTGAAATGTTTAGAGTGTGAAGCTAAAATCCTAAGGAACATCATCGCAAAATTTGAGAGCTTCGTTTGCAATATTTTTGGAGATATGATCTGTGGAAGTTAGGGCTTTTTGCAGGCTCCTAAATTTCACTTAAAAAGGTTATCGCAGAATTTTTCTATAACTGTTGTTCTATGAAGGTTTAGAACCTAAAAGTTTTAGAGCATGAAGCCAAAATTCCAATGAACATCTTTGAAATATTTTAGAGGTTGGTTCGCAATATTTTCGGAGGTATGATTTGTGGAAGTTAGGTATTTTTTAGGCTCCCGGATTTCATCTCAAAGAGGTGATCATGAGAAAATATTCATAACTCTCTCTCTGAGCATCGTATTGGAATTCTGTAAATAGTGACTGGAAGTACACAGACTATAGTTTCCTGTCTATAAATTTCAGAGCCAAAGGAGAAAACAGTAATACGTGGCAAGTCGTACAATTTCGCTCTATTGAACCAGTCCATAATTAAGTCATTGTGGGAGATTGGACATAACTTTGTCTTGAAGAATCCAAATCAAGTCAGACCTATGGCATTTGAAAGAAGCTTCGGAGTAATAATATAGGGCCAAATTTTAGATATTGAGGATATGGAATTAGAGAGATAAGTCAATTTCAATATCAAGCTCCTCAAAAGCAAGTAAAAGGTGTGTATTTGTTTTCCTGAATTGCATAAGTCTTGTTTGAAGAATAAAGTTGAATTGATTCCAAGGGAATATTGTAGAATAAATATCAGTATTGGATTCTCAAATGGCCCCTAAAAAGAATTCAACACCCATCAAGCCATTAGAAGGCTCTACTATGACTCATGAAGACGAAGAGTAGCAACATGACATATCAAAATTACAAGAGTAAGTGCAACAAATTTCACTCTCGCAAAAAGCAACAAAAAATGACATGGAAGTTTTGAAGAAAGGCATGGAATCTAAGATGGATGGTTTGAAGAATGGCATGGAAGCTAAGATGGATGGCATGGAATCTAAGATGGATGAAATAGAAGTGAAGATGGAAAACATGAAGAATGATCTAAAATAAATTTGTATGGTATCGATGGCTTTGCTCTCATAAAAAAATTGTCACTTGGTCAATTTTTACGGAGAAAATGATAGCACATTATGAGGATACAAAGAGTAATACTTTCCTTAGCCAATTGATAAATCTCAAACAAAAGTGTTCAGTGGGGAGCACATTGAGGAATTTCAAAAATTGAATATAAGGGTAACTAATATTCTAGAGGAAAACATGATTGATCTCTTCATAGGTACTTTAAAGGATAGCATTCAACATGAAGTTCACGTTTTGGAACCTGATTCATTGGAGAATGAATTAAGGTTGGCAAGAAAAATTGAATGTAAAATTATGGCGACAAGGAAGCCTACCACTCACTTCTATAAAGATGGAAGTGTTGCTACTCCTAGATTTCCATAACCTACAAGGTTGACACCACAACAATTGGAAGAAAAAAGAGAAGAATGGTTTTGCTACAGTTGTGATAGCAAATACACTAAAAGTCATAATTGTGCTGAGAAGAAATTATTTTACATAGATTGTGAAGAGGAAGAAGAAAATGAACAAGAATATTCAAAAGAAGAGGATATACAGCAGGAACCAGCTGTAGAAGAGGAAGAAATGATCTAGATATATAGTATGAATTGGTAGGAATTGCCACTCCTCAAACTCTCAAGATAGAAGGACATATCAAGAAGAAAAAGGTAATAGTGTTGATTGATTCGGGTAGTACCCATAATTTTATTCATTGTAAGGTAGCCAAGGAATTGAATTGTTTCCTATACCCAGCAACAGAATGTCAAGTGATGGTTGCAAATGGAGGAACTATAAATTGCTCTGGAAAATGCCATAATATCAAGCTAACCATGGGGGAATATGTATTGACTAGTCCAATGCTTTCCATTCCTATGGGAGGTGCTGATGTTGTACTAGGAGTACAATGGTTACAATCTTTGGGGACGGTAGCTTTTAGTTTTCAAGAACTTTTCTTGAAATTTTTTTCAGAAGGAAAGGAAGTCGAATTACGGGGTATTGAAGGGAAGCCAGGAAGGATAATAAGCTCTAATTTCATGAAAAATATTCTAAAGAAAGAACAACGAGGCGTAATTGCACAATTATGCTCACTAGAAGTTCCGACATCAAAATCATCTATTTCTGCAGATCTCCAACAAGTCTTGGACAATCATTCCAAGGTGTTTGAAACTCCCAAAGGACTCCCACCTATTCGTGATCATGATCATGCTATTCATTTGATTCGAGGAAGTGTTCCTCCAAACATCAGGCCTTATAGATATCCTTATGTCCAAAAGAGCGAAATTGAACGTATGATTGCAGAAATGTTAGAGGCGGGTATAATTCAACCTAGTCAAAGTTCTTTCTCTGCTCCTGTAGTATTGGTATACAAGAAGGATGGATCATGGTGAATGTGTCCAGATTATAGGGAGCTCAATAAGCTCACCATTAAAGATAAATTTCCCATTCCTGTGATTGATGAATTATTGGATGAATTACATGGAGCAATTTATTTTACCAAGTTTGATCTTTGTTCAGGATATCATCAAATTAGAATGAAGACTAAAGATATTCCAAAAACAACATTTCGAACTCATGAGGGTCATTATGAATTTTTGGTCATGCCTTTTGGCCTTACCAATGCACCTTCTACATTTCAAGGGTTGATGAGTTCCATTTTCAAACCCTTCCTTAGAAAATTTGTGCTAGTATTTTTTGATGATATACTAATCTACAACAGGTCTTGGAAGGATCATGTTCAACGTGTTGACAGGGTGCTCAAACTATTGCAGGAGAAACAATTATATGCAAAAACATCCAAATGTTTCTTTGGAGTACAAGAGGTGGAATATTTGGGTCATATTGTATCTCACGAGGGTGTTAAAGTAGAACCTAACAAAATTAAAGCCATTAAGGAATGGAAAGTCCCCAAAACCATAAAGCAGTTGCGAGGATTTCTCGGGTTAACAGGGTATTATCGCAAGTTTGTTAAGAATTATGGGAGAATAGCAGCACCTCTAACAACATTATTGAAGAAAGATGCATTTTCATGGACTCCTGAAGCAACTAAGGCCTTTGAACTTCTTAAAGAGGCAATGTGCCTAGCACCGGTCTTAGCTACGCCAGACTTCACAAAAACCTTTATTGTGGAATGTGATGCCTCAGGAAATGGAATTGGTGCTGTTTTAATGCAGGAAGGAAGACCCATTGCTTTTGAAAGTCATCCAATCAAAGGAAAGTATTTAAAAAAACCTATTTATGAGAAGGAAATGTTAGCAATACTGCATGCACTAAAGAAATGGCGAACTTACCTAATGGGAAGACACTTCAAGGTAAAAACTGATCATGATAGTCTTAAACACTTTTCGGAACAAAGACTATCTTCAGAAGAGCAGCAAAAATGGGTCACAAGATGTTGGGTTATGACTTTGAAATAATCTACAAAAAAGGAAAGCTTAATGTTGTTGCAGATGCACTCTCAAGAAAGAATGAAGAGGTGGAAGCATTTCTTTGTGCCATTTCTATTATCCAACCAAATTGGATAATTGAAGCAAGAGATGAATGGAAGAAGGACAAAGATGTATGGACACTCATTCAAAAGTTGCAGCAAGATCCTAGTACATCTGATACATTTAGTTGGAAAAATGATTCCTTATGGTACAAAGATCGCTCATATCTTTGTAAGAATTCCCAACTAAAACAAAAGATTCTTTTGGAATTGCACACTTCTCCTTTAGGAGGACACTCAGGATTTTTAAAAACTTACCACAGGGTGAAGAAATAATTTTTTTGGGATGGCCTTAAATTTGATAGTCAAAATCTTGTGGCGGAATGTTTGGTTTGCCAGCAGAATAAAGCTGAGACAGTTAAGACCCGGGTCTTCTACAATCTTTATCCATTCCAAGTCAATGTTGGGAGGTGATTTCAATGGATTTTATCACAGGTTTACCTAAGTCTGAAGGAAAGAGTTTCATCATGGTGGTAGTTGATAGAATTTCCAAGTGTGCACAATTTTGTGCATTATCTCATCCATTTAAAACAGGTACAGTTGCTACTACATTTATGGACACAATTCAAAAGCTACATTGAAACCTAAGGGTTATTGTGAGCGACAGAGATCCCATTTTTACTGGAAATTTTTGGACAGAGTTATTTTTTTGTTTGGGTACTCAAGTAGCTCATAGCTCAGCTTATCATCCTCAATCTGATGGTCAAACTGAGATAGTAAATAAATTTTCGGAAGGATATCTTCGTTTTTTTGTATCTGATAAACAAAGACAATGGGTCAAGTGGTTACCTCTCGTTGAATGGTGGTATAACACTTCTTTCCATACTGCAACAAAAATGACCCCATTTATGGCACTTTATGGATATCATCCACCATCCATCACATCATCTTTAAGAGAAAATTCAAAGGTTAAAGTAGTGGAATATCACATTGAGCATCAACAAGAAGTTCACCAAATCTTAAAGGATAACCTGAATTTGGCACATAATCGAATGAAACAACAGGCAGATCAACATCGCAGCAAGAGAAGTTTTGATGTAGAAGACTGGGTGTTTTTATGGCTACAACCATACAAACAAATGTCCCTCAAGCAAGCTAAGAAGGATAATAAATTATTGCCAAAGTACTATGGTCGTTAAGGTGTTGCAAAATATTGGTACTATGGCATACAAATTGGAGCTTCTTGCTTCTTCACGAGTGCATCCAATTTTTCATATTTCATGCTTAAAGAAGGTTATAGGTGAAAATCTTCTAGTTCAAACAATATTTCTAGAACTTGATGGGGAAGGAAAAATCATATTTGAACCTGAAGTGGTCATGGAAACAAGAACTCGACAGCTACGGAATCAATCAATTTTAGAGTATCTCATCAAGTGGAAGAACTTACCCACTGAAGATTCTACATGGGAGGATGAGAATTTTATACAGAAGCACCCAGAGCTACTCAAACGTTGACTACAAAACTTTTTTGCAGGAGAGGGGCATGTTAGGTCCCTATATTACTACGATATTCCATTATTATTGTTAGTGTAACCCCCTTATTGTTATTATTTTACCCCTGTAACCCCCATATTGTTGTGCCCTTAAATTATTTTTGTTAGGCCGGCTAGGATTACATTGTGGCCCCATGGACTCCTATATATAGAAAGGAGGTTTTTTAATTTGTAGCATCCAATAATTGTTCATTCATGTAATGTATTGGAGATTGCCCCCTTGAAGTGGCTTATTTCTAAGGCATTGATATCTCTTTTCTTCTATTTTTGGAAATAGTTTCACAACAGAAACTATAAATACAACTTTATTTAGTACCACCCCATCTATAATATCCACCATAGCTCATTCCACAGAACCATTCATACCTAAACTTCCTCTCCAACCTAAAGCTTCAAGCTCATCTTCAAGCCTTCCAAGATTATCTTCAAGCATTCCAAGTTCATCTTCAAGCACTACTACTTTACCTCCCAGTCAAGCTAAATTCTTAGCCATGGCAGCCAGATATGCCCCTTTACATGCTACGCCACAAGAATACTGGAGAAAAAAATTTCAGTTTGATGGTACTGGTCAATATACTGCTCAACAACATGTAAAGAAAATGACAGATTATTTTGAATTACATGAATTTGATGAAGCTGATGTTCAAATGAGATTATTTACACAAACACTAGTAGGAGATGTTAAAAAATGGCTCAAATATTTACCTGCTAACAATATTGCTAATTTAGCTGCTTTCCACCAATTGTTTATAAATATATGGGAAAGAAAGAAAAACCCTTTACATATATTATCTGAATGTGAAAACATTAGGATATCTCCTAATGAAATTGTTCAGGATTACTATACTAGGTTTAACAACATTTACAATGCAATTCCAGTGAATCTTAGACCTCCACCAGACTTGGCCCTGAATAAATTTCCATATGGTTTTGATGCTGACATGTCCTATCAATTAAGAGAAAGAAAACCCACAACTTTAGAACAAATGAAAAGTTATGCAACTAGTGTAGAAGCTACCTTATTAGCTAAAAGAGCTATGATGAGGAATGAAAGGAGAGTGGCCATTAAGGAAGAACCATCCACTTCAGATGCTAAGATATATAGTTTAGATAAAAGTATGGAAAGACTAATGGACAAACTAGAGAACATGGAAAGTAAACCTCAGTGAGAAAATCAACAAGGTTGCCAAATTAGAAACCCCAACTTTAGGAAAAATCCTATTACTGTTAAATCAAGAGAAGTTCTACTTGATCAACATATTAGACCACCTTTCCAGGAAAATTATGCCAAAATTTCACAACAACATGAAGAATACCAGGACACCCAGATAAACTTGATGGGAATAAATGATGAAAATACCATTATTCGCACCCAAGAAGAACAAGAGTTGTACATGTTACAACAATTTCAATTATAATATGGAGAATCCTTTGACTACAAACAAGGCTATGAATCTACTATCTACGAAGTTCATAAATAGTATATCCTCAGAAGAAAAAAGAACACAGAAGTTCCTACTAAGAAATCAGTCCAAACCCAAACTCAGAAAACAATAGAAGCTCCTGTGACCAAAATTCTACAAATTATCCCTAGAGAAACTCAGAAGGCTTCCAGCCCAAATATTGTAGACATCACATCAACTATTATGCAAACTTCAACTGCTACTCAAACTGTTCTAGAAAAGAAAATTGAAAACAAAACAATTGACACAAACTGAATTACCAACTGTTGATAAAGAAGACAAAAACACACAAACCACAATTGTTAAAGATGAAATCATTTAGTTAGGTAAAACTCAAATGCCATTTAATCTCAAATTTGAGATAGCCAAATTGAAAACACCAGTTCCTTTAATAGAGTTGGTGAAAAATGAATCATACAAGGCACAAATTACTGAAACACTAAACATAGGTGAAGGCGAAGATGTTGTTAATCTCAATGATGATCAACTTGAGTTATTATTTGGTCCTGAGGTAAATGGAAAACATCAAGAAGGTGGTGTCCTCCATTCTACATTAACTTAAACATTCATGACAAAATTTTACATAATGATATGTTGGATTTAGGAGCATATCATAACTTAATGCTTAAGGCAACCATCGAAAAATTAAACTTAGACATCACCAGACCCTACAATGTTGGGTTTGTGTTATATAATTTCCATGACTAGTCACGCATGGGGGGGCCACAGGGGGGCGATAGCCCCCGTTGTATGTTGCGCCGGGTTTTGTGCATGGGTTTTCACATGGTTTTTGGGCATGATGGTTTTCAACCCCTAGTATTTTGTAGATCTGGTCAAGGGAACTATGGTTATGTTCTAATCCAAGGTTAATGGATTGGGGTTTGTGTATTCTTCTGCATGTAGATATATGTATTTTAACAATAAAAGGAATATAATGAAAAATGAAGCTGGTCGTCACGATTTGGGATCCAGGGGAAAATCTCTGTGTATATATTTTTTATGTTTTATGCTCTCCCTATTGTTTTTTTTCTTTTTTTAAGATTTGTTTGCAGATAATTTCTGTACAGGGTTAAAACCTACATACAAGGACTTGTTCTCCTTTGATTCTGGTCAAGTCAAATGCCTTGGCCTGATAAAATATCTTTGTGTAACTCTAGTCCAATGCCCAACAAAGAGTATTGTTATGGAAATTGTAGTTGCTGATATCCCCCCCAAATATGGTATATTATTATCTCACTCATGGGAAGTAAAATTACAGGGATCACTAAAATTAGACATGTCATATGCTACCATTTATGTATTTGGTCAGCAAAGGAATCTTAATAGAGAAACCTTGATGAAATTCATGGTTAGTAGTGCAGACAAACAACAGAATTAGCTTATATATTCCATGCATTCTGATCTAGACTCATTTATCCTATGTAATTTAGACAATGGCAAAGATAAAATCACAATTGTAGAAGAAAAAAAAAAATTTGACAGGAAAAACACAACTCATGAATCTTTGTGGCATTTATATTTTGATGGTTTGTAAATAGATTAGGAGCAGGAGCTAGAGTATGGATCTACAATTTAGAAAATGATCATTCAGAAGGACATGCTTTCAGATTAAATTTCAAATGCACTAATAACATGGAATAATATGAAGCATTAGTGCTAGGCCTGCAAATCGTAAGAAAATTTGGAGCTAAAAGAGTTTCCATCGTGGGAGACTCAAAACTCATTATCAAACAAGTCAAGGGAGAGTATCTTGTGAATAACCCTAGATTTAGTTGATATAGAGAAACTATCATGGATTTAATAAGATGTTTTCTTGAAAATGACTTTGTTGTCATTCCAAGAAAGCAGAATATGCAAGCACATAGTTTGGCCACTTTTTCCAGCACATGCAAATTACCCTTTCAGCCAAATCATCAGTACACAACTAAGGTAAGAAAGAGGCCAACCATACCTGATAATTTGAAGTATTGGCAAATCTTTTCAGAAGACTCACAAATTTATAATTTTATGAATTATGAGTGAGAGTTTCAGAATTGTAATATAGATACAGACTGTACATTATATTATACCATAAATAATGAGATAGATGTAAATTATGTAAATAATATAAAACCAACTAAATTCACTAAAGTAGAAATAGAAAAATTAGAAATAGTAGAAATTGAGGAATTAATCAATGATGAATCATAAATTTTAAACCTCAAAGACAAAAATTTTCCTAAGGGATTAGCCCCACTAGAGGACCTCTTTGAATCCAATTATGTAGCTAGAAAACATAAAATGGAGCCTTTACGGTCAGATATAGAGGAATGCAACATAGGAATAGAAGAAAATACCAAGCTTATCAAGATATCTAAGAAATTACCTCCAACTAAAAAGATGAAGTACATTAGTTTGTTTAAATAATTCCAAGACATCTTTGCTTGGAGTTATGAAGACCTCAAGTCTTATGATACCAGCATTATCCAGCATAAGATACCAGTTAAAGAAAATCATAAGCCCTTTAAACAAAATCTTGGGAGAATTAACCCTGTTCGTATGCCATTGATAGAAAAAGAAATTAAAAGGATGTATGATGCTCAAATCATAGCACCCATCAGATATTCTGATTGGGTATCTAGTTTAGTTCCCACTAGAAAGAAAACAG
The DNA here is from genome assembly GCA_034641835.2 of Pinus albicaulis. Lineage (NCBI taxonomy): Eukaryota > Viridiplantae > Streptophyta > Pinopsida > Pinales > Pinaceae > Pinus > Pinus albicaulis. The sequence continues at coordinate 1,674,994,635 of CM076580.1, forward strand.
GAGAAATCAGACTCTATGTTGATTTCACAAACTTAAACAAAGTATCACTGAACGATAACTATCCCCTCCCAAAAATGGATCACATTCTCCAGAGGGTAGTAGGGTCATCTAGAATTTCATTACTTGATGGATTCTCCAGGTACAACCAAATCCTAGTCCAACCTGAAGATCAAGCAAAGACTTCATTTACCACTCCCTAAGGAACTTTCATGTATTCACAAAATGCAGAAAGTTTGGTATATCCTTAAATCCGAAAAGTCACTTTTTGGATTAGAGGAAGGTAAACTCCTAGAACACATAATTTAAAAAGAGGGCATTAGAATTGATCGAGCTAGAAAAGAAGCAATCTTAAACATCATTCATCCTAGGAACATTAAAGAATTACAATCATTTATAGGAAAAATAAATTTTCTTAGAAGATTCATTTCTAATTTAGCAGAACTAATTAGAGAATTAAATAACATGTTAAAAAAAGATTCAACAATTAACTGGACAGTAGAGGCTAATCAGTCTTTTGAAGCAATAAAAAAAGCCCTTAATAAAACACTTGTCCTTATAAGTCCTAATTTTAACAGAGATTTCATAATTTTTTTTTCATTTTCTTCAGAACACACCATTGCAGCAGTCTTGTTGCAAAATAATGATGAGGGTTATGAACAACCCATTGCTTTTTTTAGTAAAACATTGAGAGATGCTACACTAAAATATAATATCATGGAAAAACAAGCTCTTGCTTTAGTGAAAGCCATAAAATATTTCAGATTATACATTCTATACTCCTATATAATAGCATATGTTCCAAAATTAGTTGCAAAGGATATTCTAACCCAGAATGGACCTGATGGAAAAAGAGGTAAATGGATTGCCACAATACTAGAATATGACATTGAAATTAAGCCTACAAAATTAATCAAAGGCCAAGGTTTGGCCAAACTCATGGCTAAATCAAACTGTCAAGCCTTAGACAAAAATTTCATTGCTGCCACAGATAATGAGGAAGAGATGGCGACTCCACAAATTAGTGAAGATTTTATAGATTCACCCTGGTATGCAGACCTTACATTTGTTTTACTCAACCTACAAGCTCCTCTTAGTTTATCTAGAACCAAAAGTAGATTCTTAAACATGAAGGAAATGTGATATTGTATCTTAGATAATGTGTTATTTTGGAAAGATCATGGTGGAATCCTGTTAAATTGTTTATTCAAAGATGAAGCTGACAAAATTATGCAAGAATTTAATGCAGGAGATTTTGAAGGACACCTATATTGGAAAACAATCGCTGACAAAATTTCGAGGGCACGTTTTTACTGGCCCACCCTTTTTGCAAATGTCCAAAAGTATGTGACCTCCTGTCACAAATGTTAGATATTTGAAGGGAAGAAGAAACTCTTACCATTACCCCTCAAACCTATTTCTGTAGAAATGTCATTCCAACAATGGGCTTTAGACTTTATTGGTGAAATTTACCCTCCCCCCTCTGCCCAACATAAATGGATATTGATAGCCACTAATTAATTTACCAAGTGGATAGAAGCCATCCCTTCTAGACAAGCCACAAACTCTTTCATTATTTCATTTCTTGAGAACAACATCCTTTCTAGATTTGGATGCCCACAAAGCTCATTACAGATAATTTTTTTGCCTTCAAATCTAAGAAAATGGTAGATTTTTTTAATAGATGCCATATTACCCTAGGCCATTCCATTGCCTATTACCCTCAAGGAAATGGACTAGCAGAATATTCAAACAAAAGCCTAGTCAACATCATCAAGAAGTTGTTAGAAGATAACAAGAAAACTTGGAATAGAAGGTTGGTTAATGCCCTATGCGCAGACAAACTAACTACCAAGAAATATATTAGTACATCTCCCTATTAATTGGTATATGGGATGGATGTTTTTTTTTCCATTTTCATTAGGAGTTCTAGTAATGAAAATGATTCAAGAGCTACAAGTAGAACCAAATGACATCCAAAGGAGGATGGATAAAACATTCATTTGCACTAAACCAATGAAGAAGTTTATATCAAATCCCAAGTAATTCAAGAAAAAATCAAAAAGATATTTGATAAGAAAACTAAAGCAGATGATTTATTCATAGGTGTTCAAGTATTGAAGTGGGATTCCAGAAGGGAAGACAAAGGAAAACATGGGAAATTTTACTTTCTCTGGAAAGGCCCATACACTATTTATGGTTACAAAGGCAACAATGCATTTTTCTTGAAAGAGTTATATGGAAAAAAAATACTAAGTGGACCAATCAATGGTCGAATGCTGAAGCACTAATTTTTTCTAGACTAATCAATAGTTCATTTGTTTTATTTTTTCTCATTGTAAATAGCATAGAAAAGTTTAGATTGGATCAGATTATTATCTTCTGAAGTTGAAGCCTAAAAATGAAATCTTAAGCTTTAAAAGATATAACATCATATGTTTGAATAAAGGAGATGACAGAAAGTAGTTATAAACATAGCAAAGTCAAAGTTCCAAGGCCACTGATTAGAAAGTTCTCGACATTTCACAAGGAGATGCCATCCCCGAGTGGAGCCACTGTTAGGGTCCTATAATAATAGGGATCATAATTTTGAATTGAATATGTTAAGTCTTGTAATATTGTACATAACTTTTCTTTCTGCAAATTTTTCCATATTAAATGAGATGGTATGTCTAATGTTGGGAAAAATACTGAGAGGGGGGGGGGGGGTGAATCAGTATTTACTGCATATTCAAAACTTTTTACTTTTTCACTCTCTAAAACCCATACACTACTTTCCTTTAGTAAACTCGCGTATACACACGGATATCCTTCATACAACTCGCGTATTAGCAGAGATCTAAATATGCAGATATTTATTAACTTATTTCTTTACACTATTCATTCATCTGATGTTATGTTAACAGTAAAAATGTGTAGAAACAACAGAATAAACCATCACACAAAGCATCACACATGAACACCAGGATTTTTAGGTGGAAACCCAAGTCGGGAGAAAACCACCGCTGCAGTTGCTCAGCGTTCAATATTTTATTATAGAGAAAACATCTTTATATGTTGCTAGTGAGACTCCTGCAGCCACGCAGGGCACAACTGCGCTAGTTTGCAACCTCTCACCAGGAGAAGCCAACTCGACCTGGTTGACTCTCTGGAAAGAGCTCGACCCCGACTCGTTTCAGCCTCACGGAAGAGGCTACCTTGGTAAAGGCTACAACCCTCACTTACCTCTGGACACGTTTCATCAATTTTCACACTATATCCAAAGCTTCCTTTAGGACACCCTTTGCAGCACATTTCATCATATTTTCAGTGGACCCACTCCATACTTTCAAGCACGATCGACAATATGAAACGAGATACATATAAATCATGCAGCGGATATGATCGCTTGATGAAACGGATGGAATATTTCTTACCACAGACTTTAGCAAACCCTAGTTTTCATACGCGCTTTCCTTTCACTGATGTCGCGTATATACGCGCTTCCGTTCACATAAACCAGCGTATACTTCTGTACATATTACAAATCTAATTTCGTTGCGCATACGCGCTTTCTCTTCAGCGAAGCCGCGTATATACGTGCTTCCTCTGCGGAAAACAAGCGTATGGTTCTTCAAACATTTAGGTCATTGCAATTCTTCAGAACGGATACATCACACAGATTTTTTACCCTTTACTTCAGACAGATGTTCGCCTCATATCAGATCTAATCATTGCATAGACAGATCTAGCCAATGCAAATACATTCCAAATCTAGATTCCCTTATTCATCATTTCTTTATTGGAGCATCATGCATTCAGATCTATCATTCAACTGTAACCCTTTCCATTCAGATATACTTCAGAGAGAAGTATTCATTCAAGCTCAGAAATCTTGCCCCCACACTCATGATTTGCACAATGAATTTCTTCTCTTTATATAGGTTTACCCTTTTTCAATACCATGAGCCAAAACCACATTACTTCCGATGGTATTCCTGGACGGGGTCATTTAGACGAATCATTACCCAATACAATGGGTCAATACCATGGTGGTTACCCCCGGTTTTGCACTTTTTGAGTGCTTTTGCCCATACGCGACTTGGCACGTACTTTACTGCATGCATACGCGACTTCTACTAGAAAAATCCGCGTATGCCTTGAGACATACTTTTCTCTTACCTGAGCAGATTTAGCACATGTTGAATTCCTTCTTCATTGCTTTCTCTACTCACTGTAGATTAATCTACATCGTACTTCTAGTTCATCAACATATTCTATCAAGCACAACTTCATCAAGTAAGTTGCCATCATCTTCATCAAGTGGGTTGCCATTCAAGGACAACACTTAGCATCATATTGCTAGCAAACATCATTTCATATCAGATTTACATCATTTACCAAGTCCAACAGGTCAAGAATAACTTCATCAGGTGGATTGCCATAAAGGACAACACATGTCAACAGTCCCATGTCTTCATCTTCATTCAGTGGGTTGCCATCAAGGACAACACTCTTCATCATATTGCCAACAATCTCCCCCTTTGGACTTGATGGCAACCACAATGGTGTTTGGTTACCACAATAGATAGGTACATTAAGAATACAAGGACACCATGTCACATTCCCCATTTTTGACACCATTCTTTCTCTTCATCTAAACACCATGTCACTCTCCCCATTTTTGACACCATTCTTTCTCTTCATTCAAACACCATGTCACTTCTCCTTTGATAATTACAAAAGGGTGGATCAAAACCAACATACTCTCCCCCCTTTTTTTCTCATTTGGAAGAAGCGTTCTGCAGATCTGATATATACTGAAGTGACCAAGCTCCCCCTGAGTTCATGCTGAATAAACAAATTTTCAATGAAGTACATGACTCTATGAAGTTCCTATCACCAATGACTCACACTTACATCAAAGATCCAACCAAGTGGATTTACATATGAGACTCAACTACCCAACCAAGTGGGTTTACAAATTTGAACTCAGCTACCCAACCAAGTGGGTTTACAAAATTTGACTCGCCTACCCAACCAAGTGGGTTTACAAAATTGACAAGTCCTTATATGACCGAATATTGCTACCTTACATCATGGGTCTTAACAAGACCTTTTCATCAAGTTACAAATATGACTTTAAGACCAACACCAGAAAGTCCTCAAGAAAGAGAACAAATTTCAGAACCATCATAATGCTAACAATGCATTATACTCAGCAAAGCTAATGCTCCCCCTGAATCTGCGCATCCAAGCATCCTTTCCATATGACTAAGGCTCCCCCTTTGTTTGTGCATCCTGAACACTTTCACCAACTGATCATCAAGGCATCTTTATCAAAACAATGTTATAAGAACGGGAACACTACCAGAGATACCAAACAAGACTGCAGTTGTTTTGAAGAGAGTCGTACCTAAAATGTGACACTCTCAAAGAATCGTACATATGCGGTTTTATAAAATAGAATCCGCGTATATAATATACATCGTATCTAGAAACTTTCGTATCTAATGCCATCTTCTTCTAAATTTATGCAGATTTGTTCTTTTCGACTCCAGCAGAGAACACTCCCAAATTGCCTTAGATACTCGAACGCTTCCGCGAGGTTTGCAAAGATATCGCAACTTGCTGAGGAAACATACTCCAATTTCACCTTTTGTTCTAGCACTTGTTCACGTAAGAAGCGATACTTGATGGGAATGTGCTTGGTCTTGGATTGCATAACAGGATTCTTTGAGATACTGATGGCACTTGTATTATCACACATAATGGAGATAGGCGGTGAACATTTGATTTGAAAGTCTTGTAGGGTTTGCATCATCCAGAGAAGTTGAGTGCAACATGATGCTGCAACCACATATTCTGCTTCTGCTGTAGATAAGGCAATGGAGCTTTGCTTCTTGCTAAACCAAGATATTAACCGGGGCCCCATAAATAATGCACCACCACTAGTGCTTTTCCGATCATCAACACTTCCAAACACTTAATCTCAAAACGTTATAAGCATGAAGAGTAAGACTAACATTCTTTTGGATACCATAGACCAAAGTCTTCGCTTCCTTGTTTTCTTTTGAAGATTCTTTTAACAAACAAGGGGTGAGACTTTTGGATTAGTTGAATCGTCCAACAATCCCAACTCCATGCATAATAACTGTCTATTCCAGAGATAAAGTAGACTTCTTATCATTGATTCGTATTCGCTGATTCACCGGAGAATTATCATAGAGAACCGAGATTTGTGATCCACATTATTGGTGTACTTACAGGTTTGCATTCTTCCATCCCATACTTCTTCAGAATTTGCTTAAGATATTTTGCTTGTGATAGAAATATACCATCTGCAGATTGATGCACTTGCAAGCCAAGAAAGAATGTTAGTTTCCCAAGTAAAGACATTTCAAATTCTTGCTGCATGACAGAAGCAAATTTTTGACTCATAGATTCTTCATTACTCCCAAAAATGATATCATCAACATATACAACCACAATCAATATTTTATCATTTTCAATTTTTGTGTATAAGTTGCTATCAGCAGACCCCTTTGAAAATCCTTGTTGATGAAGATATTTGTCAAGACGATAATACCATGCCCTTGGAGCTTGTTTGAGACCATATAGAGCCTTCTTAAGTCTACAAACAAGATTTTCATCATTTCCCAAAATGAATCCTTCCGGTTGTTCTATATATACTTCTTCTTCTAGATCACCATTAAGAAAAGCAGATTTAACATCCATTTGATAAACTTTGATTTGTTAATAACTTGAAAAGCAAGAAACATTCTTATGGCTTCAAGTCTAGCTACAGGAGCAAAAGTTTCTTCAAAGTCTATACCTTCTTGTTGAGTATACCCTTTGCAGACCAATCTAGCTTTGTTTCTTACAACATCCCCATTTTCATTTAACTTGTTCTTGAAAATCCATTTAGTTCCAATGACATTTTTATCATGTGGTCTTGGTACCAATTCCCAAGTGTCATTCTTTTCAATTTGATCGAGCTCTTCATCCATGGCTTGCTTCAAAAATTCATCTTTGCTAGCTTGATTGACATTGTGTGGTTCAATTGTGGATAGAAGTGCCAGATGACTAGAAGATCCTACCAGAGTTCTCCTCGTTCGTACACCCGATTCCTTGTCTCCCAAAATTTGAGATTCAGGATGATTCTTTTGAACATATCTGGATGGAGCTTTTTCAGATAGATCATTTTCAGGTTCTTCATTGGATCCACTATTTATATCATTTCTACTTGATGTAGAAGGCCATAAGTCACCATCATCTTCTTTTGTTGTTTGTTTTTCTTCTTTAGGAGCTGCAGGAGACTCATCAATAACAACATCAATACATTCAACAATCTTTCGAAGCCTTTTATTGTAACATGTGTATGCTTTGCTTGAAGATGAGTAACCAAGAAATATCCCTTCATCCGATCTAGGTTCAAACTTGCCAAGCTTTTCATCATTATTTTTGATAAAGCATTTACTTCCAAAAACTCTAAAATGCTTCACAGAGGGAGAATTACCATACCAGAGTTCATATGGAGTTTTGTCACTATTTACCCGAACATGAGCCTTGTTTAGAATGTTAGCTGCTGTATGTGCTGCTTCACCCCAGAACATGTCAGGAGTTCCAGAATCATCGAGCATAGCTCTAGCCATTTGTTGAATTGTTCTATTCATTCTTTCTGCTACGCCATTTTGTTGTGGAGTGCCTGCTACAGAGAATTGTCTTTTTATGCCATGTTGTTCACAAAATTCAAAGAATTCATTTGATGTATATTCTCCTCCTCGATCGGATCTAAGACACTTGATTTTTAGATCTAATTCATTTTCTACCAATGCTTTGAAGATCTGAAATTTTTCAAATGCTTCATCTTTGTGTTTAATGAACCCGATCCAACACATTCTAGAGTAGTCATCAATAAATAAGATATAGTATTCCTCCCCACGTAGTGACTTTTTCCTCATAGGTCCACAGATGTCAGTATGAATGAGTTCAAGAGGCTTACTTGAAGATCCTTCTTTGGCATTGAATCGTACTCGGGTCTGCTTACCGAATTGACAAGATTTGCATATGATACTTTCTGGTAGATTAATATTGGGAATATCATGAACAGCTTGAAGTCTGCTTGCTTTGTTGATTTGAGAGAAGATCAGATGCCCCAGCCTTCTATGCCATAGCCAATTTTCTGAAGACTTGCTCAAGTAACATTGATCTTTGCAGTTTAGTACATACAGGTTGCTTGGATTTCTTTTCCCTTTTATAATAATTTTACCTGTATCAAGATCACGAACCACACATTATTTTGAACTAAAGACAACTTCAGTTCCTTGATCACACATTTGACTTACACTCAACATATTATGCCTTAATCCATCCACATACATGACATCCTTAGCCTTCACCTTTTCTTTTAGAAACACAGACCCTTTTCCTTTAATTACAGCAGGAGAATCATTTCCAAAAGTTACTTTCTTTTCTTTTTCTAGAGCATTATATGCAAGAAGTTTGCTTTTGTCACCTGTCATGTGTCTTGAGCATCCACTATCAATGTACCATTGATTTTCTTCACTTTCTGCAAATAATGATATCCCATAATTTTCAACCTGTAATTCCTTCTTTTTCCATACTTTGGAACTTGAGGGAAAGTGTTGTTTTGGCTGGACTTTGCTCCTGCATTTAGATTCTTCATGGCCAAAGTTATTTCAATCAGCACATTCAACTTCATTTTGAAGAGGAGAAAAGTTGTTATAGGTATTCTTCTTTGGTTCAGTATCCAACCTTTTCTTTCTTGCTTCTCTTGTCATGATGGTTTTGTAAGCAACACATTGAGTAGCTTTGTGGCCAAAATTGTGACATGTAAAACATTGTCCATTGAAATAGACATTTTTGTAATCACGAAATCTTCTATTTGGATTTACCTGCTGGTTGGATCTCCTTTGAAAGTTATTCCTGTCAGTGTTCCTTGAAGTGCGATGATCCTGCTTTACCTGTAAAGAATCCTTGCTTCCTTGTTGAGAGGCAGAATATTGTAAACCAGTAGTTGCTGCCTTTAGATAGTTTGGTGCTGAAGCCTGAGAGGATTCTCCAATATATCCAAGACCTATTTTTATGAGAGGAGAACGTTGAGTATTGATAATTTCATCTAAGGTTTCTGAACTTTTAGCAAATCTAAGATTGAGAGTTTTTCCTTTCTCATTATCTTTCCTTAGACTTACTACTTCACACTCCAATTCCTCAATGCGTTTTTCCTTTGCTTCAAGCTGATTTTCAAGAGTCTCTATGATTATGTTATTTTCTTCTAGGCTTACTTTGAGTTGATTGTTTTCTTCAAGAAAATCATTGTCTTCTAGAGCATCAACAAAAGTATCCTTTTCTTCTCTAGAATCTTTTGCCATGAGCAGTTTAATATCATGGTCAGAATCTTCTTCATCTTCACTAGACACTTCATCATCATCTTCATTTGCATAATAACTCTTCCTCTTTTCAAATTGTTTCCCTTTACCACGTTTTTCTCTATAAGGACATTTAGCAACATAGTGACCAACTTTTCCACACTCAAAACATTTGAAAGGAAGCTTACCTTTGAATCTTCCAGTTCCTAGTTGGAGTTTTCTCACAAAATTCGCTTCTTCTTCTTCGAATATATAGCTGGATTCTTTGAAAACTTCCTTTTCTTTTCCTTTTGAATACGCCTTAAAAGCAGCTTCTTTGATTTGAGAAGGACCTCCTTGTCTCATTTCAAAAGCAGTCAGAATACCATGTAATTGAACAATAGTAAGAGTTTGCAGATCTTGCCTTTCTTCAATAGCTGAAACTTTAGAGTCAAATGTTGAAGTCAAGGATCTTAAGACTTTTTCCACCAGAGTAGTATCGGTTATGGTTTCACCCAAATTTCTCATTTGATTCACAATATCATCTAGATGAAGAAAGAAGCTGGCAATACTTTCATCACTATGCATCCTTAAATTTTCATATTCAATTATGAGAGTTTGGAGTTTTGCACTTTTTACCTTTGTGTCTCCTTCATAGCTTAGAATGATTTTGTCCCATATTTCTTTTGCTGAATGTAGCTACATCACTTTAGCAAATTCTGATTCAGACATGCTTCCTAACAAGACATTCACTGCTTTGGCATTGATTTCATACTTCTTCCTTTCTGCTGCATCGGTAGGAATACTTGCTGGGTATTGATAACCTTCTTCCACGATTGCCCATACATCCGCACCAAGACTTTGCAGATATGCTTTTGTTCGTACCTTCCAGAATATCGCATTGCTTCCATTGAATAGTGTGGCTTTTATAGACATTACCTTTCCATGACTTTCATTGCGACGGACTCTTCAAGCGATCGTTTCCGCAAGGACCCTCGCCTCTCCGATACCAATTGTTGGTGTACACTCGAGAGGGGGGGGGTGAATACGTATTTACTGCATATTCAAAATTTTTTACTTTTTCACTCTCTAAAACCCATACGCTACTTTCCTTTAGTAAACTCGCGTATACACGCGGATAGCCTTCATACAACTCGCGTATTAGCAGAGATCTAAATATGCAGATATTTATTAACTTAGTTCTTTGCAATATTCATTCATCTGATGTTAAGTTAGCAGTAAACATGTGTAGTAACAACAGAACAAACCATCACACAAAGCATCACACATGAACACCAGGATTTTTAGGTGGAAACCCAAGTCGGGAGAAAACCACCGCTGCAGTTGCTCAGCCTTCAATATTTTATTATAGAGAAAGCATCTTACAACATATGTGCTGGTGCAGACTCTACCAGCATGCAGGCACCCACCTGCGCTCATTTACTAGCCTCTCCTGGAAGGGAGCTCCAACCCCCTGACTCGTTTACCAGCCTCTCCTGGAAGGGAGCTACGACCCCCTGATCTCGTTTACCAGCCTCACCTGGAAGGGAGCTACAACCCCCTGACCGAAGGCTACAACCCTCAGCACCTCTATGGACCATGTTTCATCAATTTTCACACTGGATCCAAAGCTTCCTTTAGGACACCACTTGCAGGCCACGTTTCATCATATTTTCAGACTGGACCCACTCCATACTTTTAAGCACAGTCAACCATGAAACATATACATATAACTCACTGACAGATATCAGTAAACCAGCAGAACAGATCAGACATTTCTTACCACAGACTTCAGCAAACCCTAGTTTGCATACGCGCTTTCCTTTCTCTGATGTCGCGTATATACGTGCTTCCGTTCACATAAACCAGCGTATACTTCTGTACATATTATAGAGCTAATTTTATTGCGCATACACGCTTTCTCTTCAGCTAAGCCGCGTATATACGCGCTTCCTATTCGGTGAACTAGCGTATGGTTCTTCAAACTTTTATGTCATTGCAATTCTTCACAACAGATACATCACTTCAGATTTTACCCTTTACCTCAGACAGATGTTCACCTCATCACAGATCTAATCATTCCGTAAATAGATCTAGCAAATACAAGTACATTTCAGATCTAGATCTCCTTCTTCATCATTGGTGCATCATACATTCAGATCTATCATTCAACTGTAACCCTTTCCATTCAGATCTACTTCAGAGAGAAGTATTCATTCAAGCTCAGACATCTTGCACCCACACTCATGATTTGCACAATGAATTTCTTTTCTTTATATAGGTTTACCCTTTTTTCAATACCATGAGCCCAAAACTACATTACTTCCGATGGTATTCCTGGACGGGGTCATTTAGACGAATCATTACCCAATACAATGGGTCAATACCATGGTGGTTACCCCTGGTTTTGCACTTTATGAGCGCTTTTGCACATACGCGACTTGGCACGTACTTTACCGCGTGCATACGCGACTTCTCCTAGGAAAATCCGCGTATGCCTTGAGACATACTCTTTTCATCATAGATCTAGCACATATTGAATTCCTTTCTTCATTACCTTCTGTACTCTCTGTAGATACATCAGATTTTCATCTTTAAACAGGTTCATCAAGATATATTCTATCAAGCACAACTTCATCCAGTAAGTTGCCATTATCTTCATCAAGAGGGTTGCCTTTCAAGGACAACATTCATCATCATATAAACATCATATCACATCAGATTTACATCATTTACCAAGTCCATCAAGTCAAGAATAACTTCATCAGGTGGTTTTCCATCAAGGACAACATATGTCAACAGTCGCATGCCTTTATCTTCATTCAGTGGGTTGCCATCAAGGACAACATCCTGCATCATATTTCCAACACTTCAAAGGACCAAAAGAAAGAAAGATTAAAAAAGATATAAAATATGAATGCCACGAAAAGGAAGCAAGAATAATTCTGAAAGTGTTGCACATTCAAATGCCACTACTATTAGTTTACTTTACTTTTGCAAATAAAATTGTGTGCAGCTTGTCCAAAATGCCAAAATTCATGATGATCATACAGCCTAATCTTGGTCATTCATGTCTTTAAATTTCATGTTATGATTGTTAGTGAATAGAGATTTGACCAAACCATTTAATCTTGGCAGATCAATAGTTAGGTAGAGAATAAAATGAGCTCATAAGTTTAATTTGAGACATTGGAAGATATAAGGTTATAAATATGTTAGTTTTCTTATCAAAAGAAAATAAAATGGTCATCAAGCTCAAATGCACCCAATAAAGGAAATAAAAATGTTAGGATAATTAAAGGGTAGGTAGAATACTTTTCAAAAGTTATTAAAAGCATCTTTTAGTTTATTTCTGATCACTAATATCTTTCTAAAATTTCCCCTTATCATAAAAAACCCCTTCCCTCTTCATTTTCCCTTTATCCTAAAAGCCTATTTCCCCTCCTAAAACCAATTTTCCCCTTTGAAAAACCCATTCCCATTACTAAAACACCATTCCACTTAAGAATAAATTTATGTTTTCAATAAAACATCAAAACCCACTTATTCAAAGTTTTTAAGTACAACGCCAAATATATTAATCGGGTCCCACTTCCCTTTTAAATTAACCCCCTGTTTAATATATTTCCCAACTTTACTTTGATTTAACCCTTCCACTTTATATATTCCCTGAACCCCTTATTTCATTTTAACATAACCCCATATTATATTTCATACACCATCTGCCTATCTAAATCTCTCGACCCCACCTCTTTGAAAACCTGTATATCCATCTAGCTGCCCGATCATCATTCATCATATCGAACACCCAATAAACTCTTTCGCACCCCGAACGTTTGATATTTAAAACCAGGGGGGGTGCGAAATGGGTGGTTTTATCCACCCCCTCTCTTGCCACGTGACACCACCAGATTATATCGCACCCCCTCCTACCCAAAACTCTAGACCGCCTTTTGTTGTGCGATAAACCATCAAACCGCTTCCAATGTGTGTGATGAAACCACCACTATTTGAAATAAACCTCCATGCCATGTGATAAGCCCTGGTGTTTAAAAAAATAATAAAGCCCCTCATTTCTGTTATTTTACTACTATATCTGTTGATTTGAAAAAAATACCTGAAAGCTTTTACGAACCAAGATTAAAGCCCACAGCTGCCATGACTGCTTCCAAGACCAAAGCTTCAATATTCTAGGAAATCCTAAGTACCTACCTTCATCAATTAAGCACATAAATTAATAAAAAAATAAAATTAATGGCTTCCCAAAGCGTCCAGACTATAAACCCTCTTCAACCACCATTTTTAGATGTTGACCACACCCTTTTGGCCGATAAAGACTTCAAAATCAATGACACTGTGACTGATAGCAACCTTTTAGAGCTCCATTGCTGGAGCCATGATAAATTTGTTTATCCAAAAGATGATATTCATCTGTGGGACTCTAACCTGCCCAAATACATATTCCCACAAACCTATCATTTTTCTTAACTCATCAGAATGTGCCAAATAAGCTACTTTCCAAATGAAAGAGCTATAGTTATTCCAAACCAAGAAATCATATTTAAAATCACTGCTCAATCCATGAATCAAGTACTATAGATTCAACCACAAGTAGAGGGATTTCCTATCTCCATTGAAACCCTTACTGAGCTTTACTTAAAGTTGCACTACCCTAAAAGGTTTCAAATCTTTCAGGCTTTCCTCCCTCCATCAATGGAAACTCCTAAAAACAATCCTCCATACGCAGCTACCATGTTTTCAGAAAGAACCAAACAAATTGTGACTATGTTGCCCTGTATTTTATGATATTTCACTAATAAGCATGTATATGAATCTATTCTTGGTTTCCTATCCATGTTTTTCCCTAGTTAGCCTCTAGCCACAACTTTCAATTTTTCTAAATACCTAGCAGATGCAATCCATGATCAACTGATGAAACTGCCAGAAGAAGGAGCATTCAAAAACTCTACAGTATTGTTTCATATTTTTATATATTTCCAATCAAAAAATTTTGTAGTTAACCTACAAAAACTGGACATAGAGGGTAATCCCCAATTTGTTGTCTTTTGGACATCCTTGAACATAAAGGATTCTAGTGAATTCAATTTCAAAGACTTCATTGATTCTTTTGTATATCCAGTAGTGAATATGCTTAGCAGTAGCATTCAACCTTGAATCGGTGAAGAAATCAAAAGGTTCTACAACTATCGGATCACATCAAAACATGAGACTAGTATTTAAACCAGAATCATACAAAAATTAGAGTGTATGAAAGCCAATTAGTTCCATACAAGCTTCTCGAATACCTCCCAATGAGGATATTTTCTTTAGAATACATCAGAAAAATCTTGAATTTAGATGAAATCAATTTCCTTTCAGCTAAAAAGAAGACTCAATTCAAGCTTAAAAACCATCTAGGGCCTTTTATATGAAATAGTAGGAGTGTTGGACAACAAGAAGACAAATGTTTACAAGATTTTAAGTTCTGTAGAAGTTTCTATTGGTCTTATGACCCCTTGGGTGTCATAAGTAAATTAAGAGTTAAGTTCAAATTGACCCCTTTCATTCATGAGTCAAAGCCTGAAATTGAAAAGTATTCCAACCAGTCAGAGTGGTTGGAAAATACTTTAAAGGAGGTGGAAAAGCAGGTTGATACTAGTTCCATCCCACTTACTCCAGCCCCACAGGACAAAAATTCAAAGAGGGCAAGTGAGGAAGCCTCTTTTTCTGCAGAAACTACTTCTGATACTAAATTCAAGCTTATGTATAGAAACAAGACAAAGCTAAATCTAGTGATAGAGTAGGAAGAGATAGTTGAGATAGTTGAAACCATTGAAAAAGATATTGTTGTCAGAGATGATGCACCTCCAACACTTTTAGAAGAAACACATGTGCCATAAACTTCTAGTGCACAAATCATTCAGAAGCAGAATAGTCTAGAGGTTTCATCATCTAGCAAACCAGTTGAGAAAGAAAAATATATCATGGAAAAATACAAAGAGATTAAAATTAGAAATGAAGCATTAAAGGTTGTAACATATGCACGGTACTAATAACAAAATCCCAGTGACCAGAATAGATTTCTTTCATCTTTTGACTTCAAAACAAGAAATTTGAAAATGACATTTCTATAGCCAAAAGTGTAGGCCCCAAAAACATCAGAAGATTATAAAAATACAGCCTTTGAAGTTATTGCCAAAGATGTGCACCCAATTGACCAGATTGAGTTTCACAAACATGCAAGTGAAATGATATATTCCACCATGACACACAAATATTTAAGTGTCCAGAAGTTACAGAATTCTCTAGAAAATATAAAGACATAGTTGAAGCTAGAGAAATCTTCATCACAAGAAAAGGATAATAGGATAAAGTCACTTGAAGATTTGGTAATGGAAGTTGGTTTTAATCCAAAAGATATAAAAGAAACAGAATTACTAATAAAAAAGAAGAATGCATACATAGCTACACTAAAGAACAACTAAAGTTACCAACTACAGAGCATCCACAAACCAAGGAGGTTTTGGAAACTGATAATAAAAAAGATGAAATGATGAATCTCATCATTCAGTTGATAGCTCAATTGAAGGAAATGGAAACAAAAATGGATAAACTTGTGCAAGAAAAACAAGCCAGTATGGAAACAGTTCCCATTAATGCTATTCCTATAGCTTCTACATCAGCTCCATTGTCTACAATAGCTCCAATATCAACAACAATTCCAACAACTACATCAGCAACAACATAAACAATACCATCATCCCATCCCACTGATGAGGCCAACAAATTGATCAAAGAAATGGAGGATATGTCCATCCAAAATACAGAGATCAACAAAATCAAGGAACAAGTAAAAATTTTAGAAGATGAAAAGAAATTGGCTCAAGTAATGCATAAAGTTGAAGCAGAGAAAGCAAACAGATTGATTGAAAAAATCCAAAAGTTAGAAAAGGAATTGACAATAGCAGAGCCTTTAGCCCAAGCAAAACAACAGTTGTGGAGCAGTATCATTAACTAAATTAATGATATTTGGCCTTCTATACAGATCATATTTGAGCAGAATGACTTGGTGAAGGAATATGGTGATGCAATTCAAAAGGTAAAAGCTAATCTTGGAAAGAAACTAGAGGAAGCCTCTGAAATAATAAAATTCCTAAATTCCAAAAACAAGTATGAATTAGAAAAATTCGGGATAATTGGTAGAACAACGACTATCTTAGAGGTGAGGAAAGTGATTTCCAAAAGAAATCTGATGATACAGCTTGAGGACAAGTGTCAAATAATGGAAATTGTAGTGAACAAGTTTACGAACAAGTTCGATGTATTAAGGCAGAGAGGTATGCCTAATCCTTTAGTAATCAATGATAAACTCATGAGACATGAAGATTATGATAAGAAGATGAGGGAAGTAGCCAAAGAAAATTATAGCAATTCTTCATTAAATGGCATTCACACAGGCAAAGTGCTCCTTCAAATTCTAGAAAACTTATTTTACCTTTTGCATGATGTAAATCACCTTTTTTTAAATAAGCCTACATTTACCAAATATACAGAGGTATACGAGATTTTACGGAGGATGATGAAGATCAAACTCCCAGATGAAGAAACATGGGAAAAATGGTGTGATTTACTATAAATGTGAAATAATAGCCATCATGAAAGATAGCTAGCGTGAAAGAGCATATAGATGAAAGAAAGACAGATGAAATAAACAATCAAGTAACAACAATCAAATAAAACAGGGATAGATCTCAGTCAGTTAATAGGTGTCACTATCTCTTTGTATAAAGATTTTTTTTTTTGCTTGAATAAATCCTAAATGAGTTGATAGGATATTTTGTAAATTTTTGTATAAATACTTCATCTTTTGAAGTATCAAGGGTTGATTAGTGTGGATTTCTTAATATTTCCATAGCTTACTAAACTATTACATGAGGGTTATTGTACCATTTCCAGTTTACAGATATGACAAGTAATAAAGAAACTTCTTTACAGGATTCATGTGTTGAGATATCTCAGTGAAGTATAATTTCAATTATTCATGTTCCTTTCTAAGTATTCCATAAATTTACATGTTTTTTCTAAATTTGAATGCTATAACAAAAATTTTACTACAAAATTTGTTCAAGTCTACACTCTGATTTGAACTTTTGTACATTTTTATGTTTTCTTCTAATATCTAGTTTAGAGAATTCTTAATTTCTCTCTAACCTCGATTGACCTCCTTCACCTTCCTTCATTATCTGTTTTAAGGAATTATTAATTGCTCCTTGATCCCAATTGAAAAATCACTTCACCATTCAGCCTTGAGATCTGATTTTGCTCACCTATCCTTCCCTGTAACACTTCCTTTATAATTTGATTATGTTATGTTTTAAAAGCGTATTGACTCCATAGCCCAATGGAAAATGGAAAGGCACATTTTCATCTAATTAATTGATTCCACCAATCAACCAACCAAAAAATCAATCAAAACCCATCCAATTAAGCATACATAACTAGCCTAAAATTTATTAAACAAAAAAAGTTAAATAATTAAGAGAGAGCCCTCTTTGAGTTTAGGAAGGCTAGATCCTAATATCTAAAAGTGGATAGTAGTTACCTCTGATATTTTTTTTTTGACACCTAGAACAACCCTTGGGAAATTTTAGAGTGATAAAACTGCTCATATGGTGAATTTTACTTCACCATTGCAATCCTTGCGAAATTTTATGAAATTTGACTATAAACTTGATATCATTCTGACAATGTGAAATTTTACCTCCCGAGAAAATTCTCCAAGTTCAGGGTTCCACACCCTCTATTCCTGGGAAGGTTCCATTTTTTCGCAGTTCTGCTAGATCATGATTCCATGGTTTGTAAATCCTCATGCGCTCAAGGTTTTGTCATTCTACTCCTAAACTCGGCCTATGATCCGTTGCTCTCCCCCTGCTCGATCGAATGAAAAAGGTGAGTTTAAATAATGGTGAGGTTACTCCCCACTTGGAGCATTGGTTGATAGAGAAATTGGGCAATTAGAGGCTACAAGGTCGACCTCGACACTCGTCACTGAACAATCTTAAAATTGTGCACTATTAACATTTTTTAACTCTGCGTTAACTTGGTGGTTAATGTATTTTTTTGCATGTTTAACATTTTTTTGACCATTTTTTGTTGTGGCATGGGCCATGATTATGGAGCCATTATATGTTGTTTTGGCATTGATTCCATATGGGGCCACCCGCTGGGGGTCGACCCATGTGGGACAGGCAGGTTCAACTCCCTTTGGCTCCACATACGACTGTTGTGGCATATAATACACGGTCGTTGTATTATGGTTGGTGGGTGTGGCAGGGTTCACTACTCGCCACCCAATTTTGTGAGTTAACATATTTTTAATATAACATATAACAACTCGAAGGTATCATTGGGTGGCGGGGTTAGTGCCCCGCCACCCCCTTATTTTATATATATATTTTTTTAATATACAAAATTGGCCATTTTCAAATTTTTTGAAAATAAACGTCATTGGGCATTTTAAGTAGGCAACAATTTCGCCTGTCTGAGTTGCCAAATTCCATGTTCCTGGTCTCAGTCAATGTAGGACCATTAATCTTGTCCCACTTGTTAGCAACCTATAATATAGGGGTCATAATTTTGACTTGACTATTGGTAATTTTGTAAATTTGTACATACTTTGCCTTCTGCAAGTTGTATCCACATATTTTATAAAAAAATCAAAAAAATCCAAAAAGAGGGTGAAAAGTCCTAAAAGAATAATCAAAGGAATTAGAAAAAATAAAAGACCCCAAAAGAAAAATGAATAAAACATGAAAGTGAGCAAACATAAATGCCACTACTTTTTACTTTTGACTGTGGCAGAGTGTCAATCAATGCCATAGTCCATGATGAGTTAAAAAATTTAATCTTAACTTGTCATTGTTTCAATTTCCTTTGTTGTAGGTAGAGAATAATGAGTTGTTAGACAGTTTAATCCTAACAATTCAGTAGTTAGGTAGAAAAATAAAGTGAATCCAATAGTTTAATCTGGATTCATGGATGAAATAAGTGTAGAGTTAGATAGTTTACTTGCTTTTAGAAAAAATAAATGCTGTAAAGGTTGCTAGCTTAAATGCACCTTACTACAAAATAAGAAAAAATGTTAGCATGATAAGATGGGTAGGTAGAAGAAGGTGAAAAATCTCATTGTAAATATCATTCATCATGGGCTTTAGAATAAGTAACTTCCCCTTCCCATAGTCATGAAACATTCTAAACTATCTGTCAGAAAGGCTCAAGGCATTTTCTTAAATTTTGTTGGAACCAAACCCAAGGCTCTATGAATGATTAGTTAAAAGTGTGAAATGTCTAAATTAATCCCTTAATCACATAATTTACCACTCATGCACTCATTGCCTTGAAAAATCTTAAGTAAAATCTCATTTTTACTTAAAGGCGTTTGTAATTCCTATTTAGCTAACTTCCTATATCATTTAAACGCAATAAACCCTCAAAACAACATTATATCATGAGCTAAGTGATAAGATCATTGAAAATTATCTTGTAATTCACTTTACTTGTTATGAATATGTGTTTTGAGTATACCATGTCCTATTTTCATACTAATTTTAACATATATATTAACTCCCTATACAACTAACCTTTTCCTATTATATAACTCCTTTTTATAAATAAATCCCCAAAACCCACTTATTATAACTTAAGCCAAAGTTATTCCCACATGTTTAAATAAAACCCCCCCTTATAACCCCTTTGGCTAAGTGTATCCTTATATGTAATCCTGCCCCTATGGTAATTAAGTCCTCCCGATTTAATTAACCATATAATAAAAAGATATGAAAAACCTTGTAAAACATGTTTCATATATGTTTTAATAAAAAATATATCGAAATTTAATTTAAACTAGACTTCTAAAAATCATATCCCTTGTATATCTTTTCTCGACCCCCTAACCTTGGTTAAAATCTTGATTAACTTTCCCGATAACCCTTTCCATTGGAAAAAGCCACTTTTATATATAAATCCGATCAAAAGGCCTGTTCCCATTGGGATTCAAACTAGACCCTTTGATCCCCAAATCATTTTTGATCCAACGAATGAAAATCAAAGCGACTGATCAATGCATTTTTACTCCTCCCCATCGCGTTATTTTTAACCATCAGATTTTCTTTTACTCCCAAGATCTACGGCCTATATTGAACCTGATAATTGAATTTTCCCCACACTTTCCCTATTAATCCTGATCATTCACTCCCTAAAGCCAGATCTTACGGCGATAAAGCGTTTTCGCACTCGCAAAGTGATTGATGCATATTTTGTAAAAGTCACGTGAAATGGGTGGTCTTTTCAAACCACCCCGCGCTGACGTGTCGAGATTTGATTGCATCGCATTTGAAAAGGTCATTACTGCTTACCACTATTGGACCACGCGAATACCGCTGGTGGTATTCCAAAAACCACACCTGTTTAACCATGATTTAATGTGATTTTACCGTGGTTTCCACTATGGTTTAATACATTAAACTTATAAATTTTTAATGAATTTTCACCTTTTTACGTTTAAAACTCTGAAATCCTCTGCAGAGCCCTTTTCCCTTGAAATTTCACCATTTAACCTCTGAGAGCCTGCACAGAGCTATTTTCACTCATTTTTTAACCTTCCAGCACCATTGTCGAACCAAATTCCCCTGCTACTCAACCACAAAATGCTACATTACCTTCCAAGAGACTAGTTCAGCAGAAATTGAAGATCGAGCGCAACTGCTTAACATTTTCAAAACCCAATTACACTGATTTTCAGGTATTTTTCGTCAAAATAGACCAACTGAGCATCAAATTCCTATTATTTTTTTGTAAATCATTTAAAATTTCACATATAAAACTGCAAAAAACATCCACAGTACAGGGGAAACTCTGTCAAAATTTCCCCAGAATCCCTAATTTCCATTTCTTGCAGTTTTTACCCAAACTCTGGTCTTTTTCACTGTTGAAATTGATTGTAACATACATTCTGAGCATTAAAACCCTTGTTTTATCCAAAACCCTGCTCAGAAACCCTATTTTACCAGTAAAATTCACCAAGAAGCCCTTGTCTCTAATAAAAGAACTTAGCAAACCGTCTAAGATTTCTTTGTTCAGTTTAAAAATGACAAAGAAACAAGTAACCCCTAAAAATGGAGGCCCAAAGCCTCAAAAGAAAACCTCTACAAAATTCCCTGAGCCTGAGTCTTCCAAAATTGATAAACCAACCCTTGCACTCACTGCTGATTCCACAGAGGTGGTTAGGCTAGTCCAGCCTCCAGTCATTTCCTTAGAGAATAGTCCCTTATTTGACCTTGATTATAGGATCCTGGACCCTACTGTAGAATTTAACTTGCTTGATGTTTATAATTGATGCTTTAGAAAATCTATAGAAAAAGGTGACAAAGATATTCCAGTCTGGGAGCCTAATTTGCCAAAATACATTGTTCCTCAAACTCATCCATCCCCTGATTTTGTCAGATTATGTCAATATTTTTATCTTCTAGACCAAAGATGCATTGTGAATAAAGACAGAGAGGTCTTGTTTTACATCAATGAAGAATCTATAAACTCTATGCTACAACTGAACCTTGATCCCAATGCTGCTTCATTGTCCGTAGAGGAGTTGACTCAAAATCACCTAGAGCTTGAATTTTTTTCTAAATTCAAATTCTTCCAAACTTTTTGTCCTAAGCAAGTTGATATCCCCAAACTTAATCCTCCATTTGATACCTTTGATTTCCTAGATGAAACCGGGCAAATTTTCTCAATGCTATCATTAATACTAGGATACACGAGTGATGAATTCACTGATGTGGCTATCTTAGGTTTTTTGTTAAATATTAGTCCTCGCTAGTCTCCTTCCATAGTGTACAATTTTTCTAAATTCATTGCAGAAAACATGCATTATCAGTTGTCAAGATTATCAGAAGAAGGAGTCTTCAGATACACATCATATATGCTTCACATCTTTTTGTATTATCAAGCAGATAAGTTTCCCATTGAATTTCAGAAAGTAGATCCAGAGGGAAATGTTCTTTCAGTTTTATTTTGGTCATCAATTCTAAGAAAATGGAATAGAGAATATAGCTTTGCAGATTTCAATGACCTGTTTTTAGTGCTTGCTATGAATATGTTGAACAAAGAGCAAACCCCTAGAATCAATGAAGAGACAAAGAGAATTCTACAACTATCTGAGAGCTGTAAAATAGGGGATTGGTATTTATACAAAATTTACACATAAATCAGAGTATATGGTGCACTTGTAGCCCCATATAAACTACCAAGATTTGTTACAACAAGGATATTTGCATTGGAGTATTTGAGGCGGTTATTGAATGCAGATGAAATTAATTTCATAGCTTCCAGGAAAAAGACCCAGTTTAAACTGAATAATCAAATTGGGCCATTTATTATAAATAATGGAGAAGTGGCCAATGAAATCAATGTGAAGTTGAAAGAGTACAAATTCCCATATAGTTTCATGTGGAATTATGATCCACAAGGTACTTTAAGCACACTGAGAGTGAAATGCAAGTTGTCTGTCTTCTTGCATGATTCTAAGCCCCATATTGAAAAGTATGCTAACAAACATGAATGGGAGCCCAACACTCTAGTTGATGATGATTCACAGGAAATGCAGAGAAACGGTGGAAAAGGTAAGCAAGTTGACCAAACACAGGTATTGGCAGTTAATAAAGAAACTGAAAGTGTACATAAAAGAAGCAGAGAAGGAGATAGTTTCATAGCTGAAACTATTCAGGATAAATATTCAAAATTCCTTATAGCAAGAAAAGTAAATTGACAGATGAAGAAAGGAATAAAGCTGTTAATATTGAAGATAATGAAACTGATGATGAAGCTACAAGAATTGTGACTGAAACACTTAAAGAGCTTCAAAATGTCAAAATTAGAACACAAAAAAAGGATACAGTCATGATGGAGAATCAAAAAAATGTTGATATGCCTTCTTCTTCTAAGGAACCTGACAACACAGAGTTGAAAATTCAAATCAGGTTCAGACAGATAAAAGAGAAGAATGAAGAAATCAAGAATCAAGCATAGTCTAGGTTCCTTAAATAAAAGCCTGGAAACAAGGACAGACTCCTTTCAACTTTCGATAATTCTTCTAATAAATTGGTAATGTTATTTTTGAAGCCTACAGTGGTTGATCCAACATCAGTAGAAGACTATTCAAAAACAGATCTTGAAGTTGATGCAGATGCTATCCATGAATTGGATCAAATAGAATTTCATAGGAGTAATATTGAAATGCTATATTCTAAAATTGTCAGTAAGACTATGAAATCTATTAGGCTTGAGAAAATAGTGCTCAACCTTCATAATCAAATGAAACTGGATAAGGCATCATTATATGCCAATAACTTGAGATTCAAAGCATTGTAGGACATAGAGATTGAAGCAAGGGCTGACCCAGCAAATATTGAAGGGGTAAAAGTCATAATAAAGCAGAAAAATGAAGATATAGCTGCCCTCAGAAAACAGCTAAAGTTGCCCCAAAGTGAAAATCCTCAAGCAAAGGAAATCCTTCAGGAAAAAACTGAAAATGATGAACTCAAACAACTTGTTCTTAAGATGACTACCCAAATAAAAGAAATGGAAGTCAAATGGAAGCTTCCATAAGAGAAAATGAAAACCTAAAGAAAACTCAACAGGTTCACATTCCTATAGTAATCCCTACTATAAGTATGGTTGTCCCATCAACATTGGCAGAACACTTAGCACCATAAGGAGTATTGGCAACTGCAGTGCCAATTACCTCTTGTGATATTTCTACCCCTTCTTCATCTACCTCACAGGTAAACATAGTAGAGGAAAAGGCTGCACTAGTGAAAGCCATGGAAGATATTTCTATTAAAAACAAAGAAATATTCAACTTAAAAGGAACCATTAAAGATCTAGAAACATCAAAAAGGGATGCCTTAATTACTTCCAAAGGGAATGAACAGAGGGCAGACAGGTTACAAGAGCAGGTAAAAATTCTTCAATAGCAAGTGAACCTTACTGAACAATTTGCCTATATAAAGAATCATTTATGGTAAAAAATAACTGAAGGCATTCATTCACAATGGCCTTCCATTCAAATTATATATGAACAAAAAGATCTGTTGAATGTTGCCTTGGCAGAAATTGATAGAACAAAGAAGGAGCTTGGGAAAAAACCACAACAATAATTTCAGCTTATCACATTTTTGAACAGTAAAAATAAAGAAGAATTGGTTGAATTGAAGATTCCAGATAGGATAGAAGCTATTTTAGAAATCAAGAAAGTCCTTATAAAAAGAAACATCATGAACAATCTGGAAGAAAAGTGTGACAATATGAATATATCAATTAGCAAATTCAAAATGAAGTATAACTTGCTAGTTGAAGCAGGACTTCTAGACATTCATGCACTAAATGATAAATTGATGCCACAGAAGGAATATGACCAAAAGATAAAAATTTATGCTAAAGAACAAGCCAAAAAGCCGTTTCCTCCAGGATCTCCAAGTGGAAAAATATTACTTCAATATTTTGAAAATCTGTTCTTTTTGGAAAATGAAATAAAGTATATGTTCATAGTGAAGCCTAACTTTGCCAAGTATATAGAGGCTGATGAAAGTTACAGGAAGTTGAGAAGCTTAAGGATCCCAACGGCCCAGCAATGGCAAGAATTCACAGATCTAATGTGAATTCAACAAATAAAAGACACAAAAAAAATCAATGTGAAAGGTCATATTTTACTGTTACCTCAAAGGTAAAAAGTACAAGGTTAAAGAGTATCAGTGAAAATAATGTTACTGTTGGTTACTTTTTAATTACCATAGTAAGATAGCTAAAATCAGATGAAAAAAGAGTATCAGCGTTGAAGTCAAAGGAAAGAAAGTTCTTCAACCACTTTCCACGATAAGATGCACCTGATGCCAGCGATGTTCACAACACATCAAAAATATTTTCAAAATTAGAACAATCAGTTCTATTTTCACTTGTAAAAGGGAACAACTTGCAAATTGTTTCACTGTTGTCCCTTTTATTATGTTTTCTTTCCTATTTTTAATTAAAACATTATCTCAATTTCTGAGATATTTTGTAAACAATTTTATGTATAAATACTTCATAATCTGAAGTATTCAGGTGGAATAAAATTTCTCAAGACAACTATAGTCTTTTTGCTGGACATATTGAAGTTGATGAGTCAATTAGTGAAGCAGTACACTGGAAATGAGATTAGAGACATCATAGCTAAGGATTCTTGTGGTGACAAGATAAGTCTCGTTTTTTCTATTTTTAGTGTATTTCTTTTAAAGTTTACATTCATTCATATTATGTGTTTCTATTCTGTAATGATAAATTAAGGAGAAATTAAACAGGATTAGTGATAATAAGCTCCCTGTTTTAAACTTGTTGGAATTTTATGTTTTCTACTTGATAACTTGACCATAGAATTCTTAATTGCTCTAGGTCCCAGTTTGATCCCCTCCTTCAATCTTCTTATCTGTAGCTTAAGGATTCTTAAGTGCCCTTTTGCTCAGATTTCACCCATTCCATCAATCAAGCCTATACAAAGCCTTAGAAGGTCACTTATATTTCCCTTAGCACATTTGCATCTCTAAGTTTTATTTCTTAGTTCTGCCTGCCTAGAGAGTTGACTCCATTGCCCAATGTTCTGGTAGATCCTTCTGGTTTACCTTGAAATCTCTTTATTCCCACCAATATTTTAAAACAAACCCTTATTTTCAGTCATAGCTAGCCTAAAATATTTTACCAAAACAAAGCTAAATCATAAGGAGAGATCCCTCTCTGGAGCTCAGGAAGGCTAGATCCTAAATTCCCAAAGCGGTTCTTGGTTACCCCTGGTGTTCTTAACTATAAAAATCCCCATCCCACAACCTGAGAATTACTAGGGTGATAACATACTGGCGACTCTGCTTGGGAACTAACCACTCTCCAGTTTTAAGTTTTATCTTGAATGAAGATCTTTAATTATATCTTTTCTACTTTAAGATTGAATTTAAAGGTTGTGGGTATTTTACCTAATAAACATTCTGGCTCCCAAAAAAATCTACTACACTAGATCCAACCCCGATCCTAATCCTCCAAAGATAGTAGATGATCCGGACCATATAGGAAGAAAAAAGAAAAAACCAATTGATAGTTCTGAAATTGAGATCCCTCTGAGAAAGGCTGATTCTTTACCCAAAGAATTGGTTAGCTTATCAGACATTGATTTTGACTTAAAGTTTGAAAGATCTTTATTTAGAACAAAATATGAATCGAATTTAAAAGATATTGTTTTAGATCCAGTTTTTACTTCTTATGTGAGTGAAAAACATACAATTATTTATGTTCCTACCAAATCAGATCAAACTGAAAGTAAAAGTCCAATTAAAAGGGTAAGTGTCACAAAAATCAAAGACATTGAAGAAGCTGTTAAGTTAGCTAAATTTTTGTCTAAATTGAAACCCCCAGTCTCTCAACTATGTACAACAGTCTTTCCAGCATCAGATTCAACTCTGTATGCTGCCACATCATTTACTAATTCTACTGTCAGTTCACCTCAAGAGCCCATAAGCCCTAAGTTTCCTTTGCCCCAAAGAATCATATACTCATCATATCCACAATCCACTGCTAGTTCATCAACCGATCCATTCATCCTTGAGCTGCCCTTGTAGCCCAAAGTAGTATATACATCATTTACCCAACCCATTACAACTACCATTAGCCATATTACTTCTTTTTCATCCTCCTTATCGAGCTCTTCAAGCACATCTATTGCAGTAACCAGCACAATCCCTACTACCACTACTGTACCTCCAAGTTCAACAAAAATCCTAGCCATGGTAGCTCGATATGCTCCCTTGGTTCTGCCACAAAATCTCCATGACATGCCCCAGAACTATCAGAAAGATATTCCACTGTTTGATAATCTCTCACAGATAACTGCTCAACAACATGTGACTAGGATGAGTGATTTCTGGGAAGTCTATGAAATTGATGAAAGTGATCTTCAAATGAGGTTATTTTCCTAGAGTTTAATTGGAGAGGTAAAAACTTGGTTTAAAAGTTTAGGAGCTGGTAGCATAGAAGATCTATTTGCATTCCATAGAGCATTCCTTAATAAATGGGAGAAAAATAAGAACCCTATTCAAATACTATCTAAGTTTGATGCAGTCAAGAGAGCCCCAAATGAGTCAGTCCAAGACTTTTTTACAAGGTATAACATCGTTTACAATGCCATTCCCACAGAACTTAAACCATCGCGATTGGGAAAATACGAGAGGGGGGGGGGGGGGGGGGGGGGGTGAAGCAAAGATTAGAGTACAATTAGAACTTTTACTTTTTCTTTCTTTAAAACCCATACGCTACTTTACTGAACACAACTCGCGTATACACGCATATAACCTTCATAAAAATCGCGTATATACAGAGATCTTATTATGCATTTAGTTCTTTACTTAGATCTATGCATCATTCATTCATCAGATGTTTAGTTAGCAGTAAGTATGTGCAGTAATAACAGAATAAACCATCACACATAAGCAACACACATGAACACTAGGATTTAAGGTGGAAACCCAAGTCAGGAGAAAACCACCGCTGCCGTCATCTCTGTCTTCAATATTTTTATTATAAAGAAAACATCTTACAACCATGTACTGGCGCAGACTCATACCAAAGACGTTAGTGCACCCCAATTGTAGAAGGCTACAACCTTCTCTCATTTACTAGCCTCTTCCCGGAACGGCGGAGTTCAAACAACCCTCTACAACCCCCTGCTCTCGTTTACCAGCCTCTCCTGGAAGGGAGCCACTACCCCTTGCTCTCATTTACCAACCTCTCCTGGAAGGGAGCTACAACCCCCTGCTCTCATTTACTAGCTACCACTGGAAGGGAGCTACACCCCCCTCACTGAAGGCTTCGACCCTCAGCACCACCATGGACCACGTTTCATCAATTTTCATACTGGATCCAAAAAATTCCATACAACACATCTTGTAGGCCACTTTTCATCATATTTTCAGACTGGACCCACTCCACACATTTAAACTCAACATTCATCAAACTGAAACTTATAACCCCATCAATTCATTCATTGAATCATCAACCAATCAACCAACGACTTGATCTTCAATTAACATAATCAGCAGCATATTCATCATTCAAACAACCCAGTTCTGTATGAATACATCATTGACAGATAACAGTAAAACAACAAAACAGATCAGACATTTCATTCCACTTACTTCAGCAAACCCTAGATTCCATACGCGCTTTTACTTCACTGAACCTGCATATGTACGCACTTTCATGCACACAAACCCGCGTATACTTCTGTACATTCTTTAGAAAACACTATCTGCCCATACGTGCTTTTCTTTAAGCAGACCTGCGTATACACGCGCTTTTACTGAAGCGAACCTGCGTATACATCTGTAACATTTCAGGACTGTGCAGCTCTTCAGATCAGATAAACAACTTAGATTTCATCCTTTACTTCAGAAAGTATTTCGCCTCATCTCAGATCTAAACATTCCATAAACAGATCTAGAAAATACATATACATTTCAGATCTAGAGATCCCTCTTCATCATTTTCTTCATAGGTGCATCATAAATTCAGATCTATCAATCAAGAATAGAGTTCATCCATGCAGATATTCCTTAGAGATATTTATTCATTCACAACCCTTACTCATGCACGCCTTTCACCATGATCTTCTTCTCCTTAAATAGATTTAGCCTTTGTCAATACCATGAGCCAAAACCACACCACTACTAATGGTATTCCTGGACGGGATCAAATAGATATTCTAGTGCTCAATACAATGGGTCAATACCATGGTAACACCCCTGGATTTATAAATTTAGAGCGCAAATAGCCATACGTGACTTGATACGTACTTTTTCGCATGCATACGCTACTTCTCCTTAACAAACCCGCGTATGCCTTGTGACACATGATATTCAACATTATTCTGGCACTTACTTCTGAAATGATCTGTAGATACATCAGATTTACATCATTAACAACTCATCAAGTCAGTTTCCATCACAAACAACTTCATTAAGCAGGTTCCATCAAAGTCAACACATTGTATCATATTGCCAACAATCTCCCCTTTAACTCATCAAGTAGGTTGTCATCAACTTTATCAAGTAGGTTGCCATCAAGGACAACACTCTGCATCATATTGCCAACAATCTTATTTCATCAAGTAGGTTACCATCAACTTCATCAAGTAGGTTGCCATCAAGGACAACATATGCCAACAATCTCCCCCTTTGGACTTGATGGCAACCATGATGGTGTTTGATCACCACAACAGATAGATACATTGATTATAACCATTATGCAAACACCATGATATTATCCCCCTATTCAAACACCATGTTACTCTCCCCCTTTGACATCAAGGGAAAAGGGCAGATGAAAACCAAAACAAGGTTTTTCTCCTCATGTAGAAAGAAGAGCTTTGTAGATCTGATGTGCATTGAAGTTACCTTGCTCCCCCTAAGTTCATGTTGAATCTTCAAACATATTTTTCAATGAAGTACATGACTCTATGACCTTTCCTATCACCAAGGACTCATACTTACATCAATGATCCAACCAAGTGGATTTACATATGTGACTCAAGTACCCAACCAAGTGGGTTTACACATTTGAACAAGTCCTTACATGACTGAATATTACAATTTTACATCATAGGTCTCAACATGACCTTTTCATCAAATTACAAATATGACCTTTTACAACAAATACCAAAAGGACCTCAAGAAAGAGATCATGTTTCAGAATCATCATAATGCCAACAATGTATTACATTCAGCAAGGCTAATGCTCCCCCTGAAACTGTGCATCCATATGACCAAAACTCCTCCTTAGCTTTATGCACCCTGAATACTTTCAACAGCCAATCATCAAGGCATCTTCACCCAATATCAGAGAATGGAACAGAAATATAAGAGCTGAAACATCATCAGAGATACCAAACAACACTGCAGCTGTGCTGAAGAATGCTGACCCCAAGTAAAATTTGTCAGCAACTAACCATACGCGGTTTTATTTCTATAAACTCGCGTATATACGCGACTGTCTTTCAGGAAACCCGCGTATCCAATTTTAACCTTCTGATTTTAAGCAGTTTTGATCTTGTACAAGGTAGAGACAATTCCCAGCTTCCGTCTGAGATATTCGAATGCTTCCCTGGGATATATGAGAGAAGAAAGATAGGACAATATAGCTATGTTTTCAAGTGTCATCCAACATTTGTAGCATAAGTGCATCAGTAACCAGGCCTTCATACTTTTTGCAACTTCAACATATTCTTCCCAAGAGGAATTTATCATATCAGAACAAATTCTGTGACAAACAATCATCCATGTGATCTAATATCACCAAGATCTTCAAGATTCATCCTGATATAATATGCGTAAGAAAAAGATCTCATCCATAGCAACAAACTCTACATGATCTATTCTTATCTCTGAATCATAAGACTTCAAACTCATCCATGAGTGAAACCAAAAGATATTCTTCAGCAAAAAGCAAGCAGGGCTCATTCATAATCTCATCATAAGAAACCATGTATCATGTCATCATCATTTGAGCATAAGTATTACGAGAACTAAGGAATAAGCAGATACAATGCCAACAATGCAATCATTAGTAGTTAGACTGGTGCTCCCCCTGAACCTGTACTCCTGTTCTTGAGCTGAATCACTGTTTTCTTTAACAGAAAAGCATACGCTTCTTTCTCCAAAGGAACTCGCGTGTATACGCGGCTTTTGTTCACTAAACCCGCGTATGGAAAGTGAGACACAGAAAATTTCCACAACTTCATCTCCCCCTAAATTTGTACCACCTGTACCTGTTTTCTTCACATCAGATGCACTATTAGAAATAAACATAACCAGAATTACCAAACCAACCATGGGAATCATCATACATTTCTCCCCCTGTGATGATACATTACTAATCCCTAGAATGTATCTCACATCATTCTGCAGTCATTATGAAAAGTAGGCTTTAGAAGCGGATGACTGCAATAGGGTCAATATTCCCTACGTTTCTGACTGGTCCTCCTTCTTTTTCCAGCTTTGCTTGAAATTTCTTTTAGTGTGCTGAAAATTCTCCAATTTCTCAGATCTGTTCATCCTGCATTCTTTTTCTACATGTCCATACTTGTTACAAGCATAACATCATATGTGACTAGAAAAGTAAGCATAAGGATCATAATGTGTTTTTCTATTCTTTCTTCTATTGCAATCAGCTGCTTTATGACCATACTTGCTACATGAAAAACAATATCCCTTGAAGAAACCAGAGTACCTTTCTGTGTAGAATCTGTTTGTATGTGACTGAAACATTCTGCTTTTGCAATTGGCTGCAATATGCCCATAATTATGAAATTTAAAGCATTCAACATTATTGATCATAGGAGGGAATGATTTCTTTTGAGAGTTCAGGATTTTCGGTTGATCTTTTGTTTCTTTGAACACTTCAGATTTTGCATTGATATCCTTTGAATCTTTAGCACTTCCTTGTGAACTAGATTCTCCTTTAACAGTTTCATGAAAACCAAGACCAAATTTAATAGAAGGAGACCTTTGACTACTAAGAATATTATCCAGAATCTTAGTACTATCTTGAAACCTCAAGAGTTTATCCTTTTCTTCTAATTTACCTTTTAGAATGTTTACCTCAACCTCCAATTTTTGGCATTGCTTCTTCATACTTTCTTCGACCCTTCTTCCTTCTTCTACTTGATCATTCAGTTTTAAAATCTCTTCTTTCAACCCATTTTCTTGTTCTTCAAAAATTTGTAGAAGTTATTCATTCTTCTTATTTGATCTTTCCGGATCTTCTTTGAGAGAGATGATTTCTTCTTCAAGTTCTTCATTCTTCTTATTTGATTTTTTCAGATCTTCTTTGAGGGAGATGATTTCTGCTTCAAGTCCTTTTTCTTCAAATGATTGTAGAAGTTACTCATTCTTATTATTATATGCTTCGAGATTTTCTTTCAGAGTGATGATTTCTGCTTCAAGTCCTTTACTTCGATTGGTTACATTATCGTATTGTCTTTGATACATTTCTATCCGTCTTTGATACATTTCCATCTGACCATTCATCATATCTATCTGTTCTTTCATTCTAGAGATCATTTCTTTGTAGATAGATTCTTGCTTATTAGATGATCTTTGTTGTTCTTCAACTTTAATCTTGAGAGCTTCTTCTAGATCCATAACATTACTTTCACTATCTTCACCATTGCATGCACAAGAAGGTGAATCACAAGAACAACAATCAGTACCTATTTTATCTTCTTCATTTTCTACTGCACATGTTTTCTGAGATATCTCATTTTGAGTAGCCTTCTTCTTTTGCTTCCTTCCCATTACGACGGATCTCCTTCAAGCAATCAAGCTTCTACAGAAGGACCTGCTCTGATACCAATTGTTGGGAAAAATACTGAGAGGGGGGGTGAATCAGTATTTAGTGCAGACTGAAATTTTTTTACTTTTACTTTCTCTAAAACTCATACGCTACTTTACTGAACACAACGTGCGTATACACGCGGATAACCTTCATAAAACTCGCGTATATACAGAGATCTTATTATGCATTTAGTTCTTTACTTAGATCTATGCATCATTCATTCATCAGATGTTTAGTTAGTAGTAAGCATGTGTAGTAATAACAGAATAAACCATCACACATAAGAAACACACATGAACACCAGGATTTAAGGTGGAAACCCAAGTCGGGAGAAAACCACCACTGTCGTCGTCTCTGTCTTCAATATTTTATTATAAAAACATCTTACAACCATGTCTTAGCGCAGAGACTCATGCAGCACGCGAGCACCCACCAACGAGAAGGCTGTAACCTTCTCCCATTTTTTACACGACCTCTCTGAAGGAGGCTTCAACCCCGCTGCTCTCGTTTACCCGACCTCTCCCCGGAAGATTTAATTTCCTCCCACGCTCTCGTTTGACCTCCCCCTAGAAGGGAGCCACAACCCCCTGCTCTCGTTTACCAGCTACCATTGAAAGGGAGCTACAACCCCCTCACTGAAGGCTTCGACCTTCAGCACCATTGCGGACCACGTTTCATCAATTTTCATACTGGATCCAACAGCTTCCATACAACACAACTTGTAGGCCACTTTTCATCATATTTTCAGACTGGACCCACTCCACACATTTAAGCTCAACATTCATCAAACTGAAACTTATAACCCCATCAAATTCATTCATTGAATCATCAACCAATCAACCAACGACTTGATCTTCAATTAACATAATCAGCAACATATTCATCATTCAAATAACCCGATTACTGTCATTGATAGATAATAGTAAATTAGCAAAACGGTCGGTATTTCATTCCAATTACTTTGTAAACCTTAGATTCCATACGCGCTTTTACTTCCTTTGAACTGCGTATGTGGCCACTTTCACTGTAGACCAATAGGCATATGCTTTGCGCATTCTTCAAAGAAAACCCTTCTGCCCATGGATTTTTTCATAGCGAGATCCGCGTATACAATATATTCCACTGGCAGACTTTGCGTATAATTACGTAATATTTTGGAATTTGTGTAGCTCTTGATTGATAAACAACTCAGATTTCATCCTTTACTTTAGAAATTATTTCGCCTCATCTCGGATCTAAACATTCCACCATGAATCTAGAAAATACATGTATTGGTCAATATGGTCAAAGTCCTCTTCATCGTTTTCTTCATAGGTGCATCATAGATTCAGATCTATCAGTAACCTGTTACCCAATCCATACAGATATACTCCAGAGTGAAGTATTCATTCCATCCCCAGACACATGCACACCTTGCACTATGATCTTCTTCTTCTTAAATAGATTTAGCCTTTGTCAATACCATGAGCCAAAACTACACCACTACTAATGGTATTCCTGGACGGGATCAAATAGATATTCCAGCGCTCAATACAATGGGTCAATACCATGGTAACACCCCTGTATTTATAAATTTAGAGCGCAAATAGCCATACGCGACTTGGTACATACTTTTCTGCGTGCATATGCTACTTCTCCTTAACAAACCCGCGTATGCCTTGTGACACATCATATTTATCATTTTTCTTTCTTCTGTTACTTCTGAGCTAATTTGTATATCTATTTAACACATAGATACATCAAGGACAACTTCATCAGGCAGGTTCCATCAAGGTCAACACATTGTATCACATTGCCAACAATCTTCTCCTTAACTTCATCAAGTAGGATTTGTCATCCAACTATATAAATGGGTTCCATCAAGGACAACACTGCATCATATTCATGACAATCTTATTTCATCAAGTGGGTTACCATAAACTTCATCAAGTAGGTTTCCATCGAGGACAACATATGCCAACACCTACCCCACATGTCCGTGCCCTCGCGATATTCCCCTGATTGCTTTGACGTATACATGGCTTCTCAACTTGGGGAAAGGGTGCATTAGGTGTAGAAGTTAACATACTTTCTAAGAAGGCTAGGCTAAGAAATGAAAGAAGGGTTACTATTAAAGAAGAAACATCTAACTTAGATAATAAATTTCATTTCATTACTAAAGCACTAGAAAAAGTAGTTGATAGACTAGATAAAATTGAAAGAAAACCCTAATGGGACAATCAATCCCAGATTCAGAATCCCAATTATAGAAAAAACAGCAACCCAGGGAAAGGTAAAGAATCTTCCCCTGATCAAAATATAAGAGTTCCACTCCAAGAAAATTTGGCATAAAGTTCACAAAACAGTGTTGACGAGGAGGAAGACATCAACATTTTCATGGGGATTGATGAAAACAACACCATTTTCCTCACCCAGGAGGACTAGGAACTATTTGAACTGCAACAGTTCAAGGTAGAATCTAGAGAATCCTATGATTACAAACAGGGTTATGATTTTTCAATAAACGAGATTCACAGTCAATAAAATCTTAGGAGTAAGAAAAAGAATGAACCTGTCATAAAAATTAATGCTCCAAACCAGCAAGAACAAAAAAAGAAGAAGACTGATACTACTAAATCGAAATTCTTGCAAATTCTCCCAAGAGAGAACAAAACAAGTTCAAACCCAACTAGTCTTAAGAAACAGCAAGGCCCAAAGATTGTGGACATTACTGACGAGGTGGCTAAATCTTCAAATGATGTTCCAAAATATAATTCTCCCAAAGCCACCAACACAACAACAGTCATTGAGCCAAGAAAAAATCCTATTAATTTTAAAATATCAGATCCTAAACCTTCTGTTAATAATCCTAAAACTGATAAAACTTTTTCTTTCCCTCAAAATAATCCTGAAAACACTGTTAAAGATAGCTGAAACCAAGAAACTCAGACAGAAGATAGGAGAAAAGCTCAAAACAAAGGAAAAACAGTAGAAACTCAAGAGAAATCATCACAAACCTCAGTTCCCAAAGAAGAAATGATTCAAACCATTAGATCTCAGCCAACGTTTAATATGCAGTCTGAAATTTCCAAAGTGAAAATAATTGTTCCCTTAGTAGAACTAGCTAAAAATCATTCATATAGATCTATGATTTCTGATGCATTGAATGTGAATGAGAATGAAGATACCATCAACATGAATGAAGATAGGCTTGAGTTGATTTTTGGTCCCAACGTAGATGGAAAGCATTCAGATGGGATGACACCCCCATTTTATTTAATTCTTACCATACATGACCAAATTCTACATAATACTATGTTAGATACAAGAGCTTCCCACAATTTAATGCCTAAAGCTATAATGGAAAATCTTAATCTAGACATAACCAGACCTTATAAGGACTTATTCTCATTTGATTCATCCAAAGTCCAATGTATTGGTTTGATTAAAGATCTATGTGTTAACCTAGTCCAATATCCAAGTAAGAGTATGATCATGGACGTTGTAGTAGCTGATATCCCGCCTAAGTATTGCATGCTTCTTTCTCCCTCATGGGGAGCAAAGTTGCAGGGATCTCTACAACTAGATATGAGTTATGCTACTATCTCATTATTCGAACAGCCTAAACAGATTTATAGGGAAACCTTGATGAAGTACATGGTCAGTAGTGCAGACAGACCTACAAATTATCCAATTTATGCTACTCCCACTAATCTTGATTCTTTCATTCTCAGTAACTCTGATCAAAATAAAAATCCAAATGAACTTAAAGATACAAAACTTAAAATCATGGATGATTATATTGGTCATGAAGCTTTATGACATTTAGATTTTGATGGCTCTGTTAACAAATTTGGAGTTGGAGCTGGTCGTTGGATTACGAATATTGAAATAGATCATTCTGAAGGACATGCCTTTAGATTAAAATTCAAATGCACCAACAATATGGATGAGTATGAAGCATTAATCTTAGGTTTGCAAATCATTAAAAATAAGGGAGGAAAAATAATAATGGTCATGGGAGATTTTGAACTAATTATAAATCAAATAAACGCAGAGTATTCAATTCATAATCGCAGACTTGCAAGATATAGAGAAACAGTATTGGACTTACTAAATGAATTGTTAGAAGGTAAATTTGCTATCATCTCTCAAAATCAAAACATACATGCCCATTGCTTAGCAAATTTTTCCAGTAGTTCTAAATTTCCTTTTTCACCATTACAAAAATATACTACTGAGATTAAACATAGGCCTATTGTTCCGGATAATGTGAAATATTAGTAAATCTTTTCTGAAGATCAGCAAATTTATCATTTTTTGAATAATGAGCATGAATTTCAGAATTTTCAAATCGATAACGACTGTAATATAGACTCATCATGTGATATAGATGTAAATTTATGTCAAATAGATGATTTAGATAATTTAGATGTACATAAGTTTGAAAAGCCTACTATTTTTACTCAAAGTGACATTGATGAAATGGAAAAAGTAGACATAGAGGAATTGATTGAAAATTACATAGATTTGATTGATTTAAAGAACAACATTTTAGCCAGAGGTTTAACTCCTCTAGAAGATTTATTTGACTCTAATGATGTGCCCAAAAGGCCAAAAATGGAGCCAGTTAAATCTGATGTAGAAGAGTACAACTTAGGAACAGATGATAAACTAAGAAAAATCAAACTTTATAAATCCTTACCAGCAGATCAAAGGGTTAAATACATTGATCTTTTAAAATAATTTCAAGATGTCTTTGCATGGAGCTATGAAGACCTAAAAACTTATAACACATGCATTATCCAACATAAAATTCCTTTAAAAGAAAACCAAAATCCCTTTCAACAAAAACTCAGAAGGATTAATCCAGTTTTGTTGCCTTTGATAGAAAAGTAAGTTAAGAGGATGTTTGATGCTCAGATAATTACACCAGTTAAATATTCTGACTGGGTTTCTAATCTAGCACCAACCAGAAAAAAGACGGGAGAAATTAGATTATGCATACACTTTAGGAATCTTAATAAGGCATCCTTGAAGGATAACTACCCTTTGCCAAAAATGGACCATATTTTACAGAGGGTAGCAGGTTTTTCCAAAATCTCTTTATTAGATGGTTTCTCTAGTTACAATCAGATCCTAATTGATAAAGATGACCAAACCAAAACTGCATCTACTACTCCATGGGGCACTTTCATGTATGTGAAGATGCCTTTTAGGTTAAAAAATGCAGGAGCCACATTTCAAAAAGCCATGGATATTGCCTTTTCCAAGGAAATCCATGAGTTTTTAGTCATTTATTTGGATGACATTACTATTTTTTTGAAAACAAATAATGATCACTTGGATCATCTGAGACAAGTTTTCATTAAATGCAGAAAATATGGTATATCTCTTAATCCAAAAAAGTCTCTTTTTGGATTAGAAGAAGGTAAATTGTTAGGTCATATCATTTCGAAAGAAGGCATTAGAATAGATCCTGCTAGAATAAAAGCAATTCAAAACATTCTACCATCGAGGAATGTCAAAGAACTCCAAGAATTCTTGGGAAAGATTAATTTTCTAAGAAGATTCATATCTAATCTAGATGAGATTATAAAAGATCTTAATAACATGCTTAAAAAGGACTCCTCAATTAAATGGACAATGAAGGCCAAACAATCTTTTGAATCCATCAAACAAGCCTTAACTAAAGCACCAGTCCTTATCAGTCCAGATTACACAAAATATTTCATAATATTTTCCTTTGCATCTGAACACACCATTGTTGCAGTTCTTCTGTAGAAAAACGATCAAGGTTTTGAACAGCCCATAGCATTTTTTAGTAAATTTCTTAGAGATGCACCACTGAAATGCAACATAATTGAAAAACAGGCTTTGGCCCTAGTTAAAGCCATCAAATATTTCAGAGTGTATGTACTTCATTCACACATAATTGCATATGTCCCTAATGCAGTGGTTAAAGACATTTTAACTCAAGATGGACCAGACAGTAGGAGAGGAAAATGGATGGCCACAATCCTTGAATATGATCTAGAAATTAAACCAACCAAACTCATTAAAGGATAGGGTTTAGCCAGACTGATGGCTGAATCAAATTGCAATGCCTTAGATATTAATTTCATTGCACAAGTAGATGAACAGGAGGAGATGGCGACTCCATCGATCAATGAGGCCTTCCAAGACTCACCCTGGTACTCTGACGTAATCTTTGTACTTACAAAATTACAAGCTCCTCTTGGAATAACAAAGAGCAAGGCAAGATTTATCAAGCAAAAGGCAATGAGATTTTGTATCTTAAATAATGCACTATATTAGAGAGAAAGTACTAGGATTTTACTTAATTTTTTATTGAAAGCTGAAGCTGACAAAATCCTTGAAGAATTTCATGCAGGTGACTGTGGTGGACATTTATACCGGAAGAGCACAACTAATAAAATGCTCAGAGCTGGTTTTTACTAGCCATCCTTGTTTTCAGATGTTAAAAAGTTTGTTACCTCTTGTCATAAGTGCCAGATTTTTGAAGGTAAAAAGAAACTTTTTCCATTACCTCTGAAACCAATATCCACAGAAAAACCATTTTAGTTATGGGGTTTAGACTTCATAGGTGAAATTCATCCCCCGTCCTCCGGTCAGCACAAATGGATTCTAACTGCCACTAATTACTTTACTAAGTGGATAGAAAAAATTCCCACTAGGCAAGCAACAGACTCAGTTATTATCTCACTCATAGAAAGT
This sequence comes from Pinus albicaulis, assembly GCA_034641835.2. Classification (NCBI taxonomy): domain Eukaryota; kingdom Viridiplantae; phylum Streptophyta; class Pinopsida; order Pinales; family Pinaceae; genus Pinus; species Pinus albicaulis. The sequence continues at coordinate 1,675,034,162 of CM076580.1, forward strand.
AATATTTTGTCTAGATTTGGATGCCCACACAAAATAATCGCAGACAACGCTGCTGCTTTCAAATCTAAGAAAATCATTGCTTTCTGCCATAAATATCATATTACCTTAGGACATTCTACAACATATTATCCCCAAGGTAATGGTCTGGCTGAATCCTTGAATAAAATTCTAGTTAATATCATCAAAAAACTACTTCAAGACAACAAAAAAACATGGAATAAGAAGTTGGTCTATGCCCTTTGGGCTGATAGACTTACCACAAAAAAGTCTATAGGAACTTCACCATATCATATTGTTTATGGTACTGATGCAGTTTTTCCTTCTTCCTTGGGTGTTCCAGTCATGAGGATGATCCAGGAATTACAGGTTGAAACTAATGACATTCAAAGAAGAATAAATGAGACCATACACCTTCAACAAACCAGAGATGAAGTTTATGAAAATTCACAAGTGTTACAGAACAAGATCAAAAAGATTTTTGACAAAAGAGTTAAGGAAGATGACTTTTTCATAGGAGATCAAGTTTTAAGATGGGATTCAAGAAGAGAGGATAAAGGTAAACATGGGAAGTTTGATTTTCTGTGGCAGGGACCTTATGTAATATATGGTTACAGAGGAAATAATTCCTTTTTTATCGGAAATTTGGATGGAACAAAGCTTCAAGAAGGACCAGTAAATGGAAGAATGTTGAAACATTACTATTCCTTACAAGTCACTTAAAAGTTAGACCCGTTTACTTTATCATTGTAAATATTCATAGTCAGAGTGTAGATTGGATTGGGTATATTATCTACAAATTTGAAGCCCAAAGAGAAGGCCCTGAGATTTGCAGTATAAGATATCATAAATATTATTGTTGTAGAACACAAAAGACATTTACAAATTCACTAAGGTCAATGCATAAGGCTACTGATCTCAGAGTTCTTGGCATTTCACCAGGAAAATCCATCCCCAAGTGAAGCCGATGTTAGCAACCTATAATATAGGATTCAGAATTTTGACTTTAGTGTTGATAATCTTGTAAATTTGTACATACTTTTCCTTCTGCAAGTTGTATTCACATATTTTGTAAAAAAATCCAAAAATCAAAAAGAGGGCAAAAAGTCCTAAAAGAATAATCAAAGGACTTAGAAAAAACAAGATACCCCAAAGAAAAAATGAATAAAACATGAAAGTGAGCAAGTATAAATGCCGCTACTTTTTACTTTTTGACTATGGCAGAGTGTCAATAAATGCCATTAGTCCATGATGAGTTAAACAGTTTAATATTAAATTGTCATTATTTCAATTTCCTTTGTTGTAGATAGAGAATAATGAGTTGTTAGACAGTTTAATCCTAACAATTCAGTAGTTAGGTAGAGAAATAAAGTGAATCCAACAGTTTAATCTGGATTCATGGATGAAATAAGTGTAGAGTTAGATAGTTTACTTTCTTTCAAAAAAAATAAATGCTATGAAGGTTGCTAGCTTAAATGCACCTACTACAAAGGAAGAAAAAAATGTTAGCATGGTAAGATGGGTAGGTAGAAGAAGGTGAAAAGTCTCAATGTAAATATCATCCATCATGGGCTTCATAATAACTAACTTCCCCTCCCCATAGTCATGAAACATTCTAAACTATCTGTCAGAAAGGCTCAAGGAATTTTCTTGACTTTTGTTGGGACCGAACCCAAGGCTCTATGACTAATTAGTTAAAAGTGTGAAATGTCTATATTAATCTCTTAATCACATCATTTACCATTCATGCACTCATTCCCTTGAAAAATCCTAAGTAAAATCTCATTTTTACTTAAAGGCATTTGTAATTCCTATTTAGCTAACTTCCTACATCATTTAAACGCAATAAACCCTCAAAACAACATTATATCATGAGCTAAGTGATAAGATTAATGAAAATTATCTTGTAGTTCACTTTACTTGTTAAGAATATGTGTTTTGAGTATACCATGTCCTATTTTCATATTAACTCTAACTTATATATTAACTCCCTATACAACTAACCATTTCCTATTATATAACTCCTCCTTATAAATAAATCCCAAAAAACCCACTTATTATAACTTTAGCCAAAGTTATTTATTTCCACGTGTTTAAATAAAACCCCACCTTATAACCCCTTTGGCTAAGTTTATCCTTATATGTAATTCTGCCCCTATGATAATTAAGTCCTCCCGATTTAATTAACCATATAATAAAATATATGAGAAAAAAAAAATTAAAACATGTCTTATATGTGTTTTAAACAAAAAAATTCCCGGAGTTTTATTCAAACTAAACTTCAATAAAAATAATCCATTTTCCTGTATATTTTCCCCCGACTCCCTTAACCTAAGATTAAATCTCTAACCTTACCATTTCCCCACAATATATTTTCATTACCACAGTCCCTAACCTTGGTATAAAACCTTGAAAAACCCTCCGGATTACTTACTTATTATTAAAAAGAGTCATTTATATATATATATGACTTAACCAAAACTTTTTCCCATCAGATTCACTTTCGACCATTCGATCCCCAGAATCCATTTAATCCAATGGTGAGAAATATATGCGATAAATCAATATATTTATCTCTCCCTATCGTCATTGATAAACAACCATCCGATCTCCTTTTTATTCCTAAGATCTATGGCCCACGTTGAACCCGATAAGTGATCATTCCCCACCCCTTCCTTTTGATCATGACCGTTCGCTCCTAAAGCCAGACCTGATGGTGATAATCTATTTTAACGTTCAAAAACTAATCGATCAATGTTTCAGAAAAGTCGCACGAAATGGGTGGTTTTCCAAACCACCCCGTGTCGACGTGTCACGATCTCATTGCATCGCGTTCGAAAAGCTTATTATCGCTTACCACCATTGACCCGCACGAATACCACTGGCGGTATTCCAAAAGCCATACCTGCTTAACCATGATTTAATGTGATTTAACTGTGGTTTCCACCATAGGTTTAATACATTAAAATTATAGTTTTCATTCAAACTTTCACCTTTTGCGCTTTAAACCTATGAAAATATTTGCATAACCTTTTTTCCTTGAAATTGCATCATTTAAACTCTGAGAACCTGTGCAGAGCTTTTTCATCATTTTAAACCTACCAATGCCATTATTTAAGCCCATTACCCTGAGATTCAACTGCGAAGTGCTACATTTCCCTCTGAAAGACCAATTTCACAAAATTGAAGACTGAGCACCGCTGCGAAACATCTTCAACCTCAATTTTACTGGTTTCCAGGTACTTTTCTTCAAAAATTACCCACTGAATTTCAAAATTCCCACTATTACCAGTAAAATCTTGAATTGTACATGTAAAACTGCAGAAAAACATCCATATTTCAGGGGAAACTCTGTCAAAATTTCCCTGGAACCCTTATTTTCCATTTCTTGCAATTTTTTCCCGAACCCTAGTCTTTTTCATTGCTGAAATTGATCGTAACATATGTTCTAAGAATTAAATCCCTTGTTTTATCCAAAACTCAGCTTAGAAACCCTATTTTTCAGTAAAATTCACCAAGAAGACCTTGTTTCTAATAAAAGAACTTAGAAAACCATCTAAGCTTGCTTTGTTCAGTTTAAAAATGACAAAGAAACAAGTAAACCCTAAAAATGGAGGCCCAAAACCTCAAAAGAAAGCCTCTGCAAAATTCCCTCAGCCTGAGTCTTCCAAAATTGACAAACCAACGCCTGCAATCACTGTTGATTCCATAGAGGTGGTCAAGCCAGTCCAACCTCCAGTCATTTCCCCAGAGAATAGTCCCTTAGTTGACCTTGATTATAGAATCCTGGACCCTACTATAGAATTTAACTTGCTTGATGTTTACAATTGGTGCTTTGGCAAGTCTGTAGAAAAAGGTGACAAAGATATTCCAGTCTGGGAGTCCAATTTTCCAAAGTACATTGTTCCTCAAACTCATCCATCCCCTGATTTTATTAGAGTATGTCAATCCTTTTATCTCCCAGATAAAAGATGCATTGTAAATAAAGATAGAGAGGTCCTATTTTATATCAATGAAGAGTCAATAAATTCCATGCTACAACTGAATCCTAACTCTGATGCTGCTTCATTGTCCATAAAGGAGTTGACTCAAAATTATCTAGAGCTTGAATTTGCTTCTAAATTCAAAGTCTTCCAAACTTTTTGTCATAAGCAAGTTGATATCCCCAAGCTTAATCCTCCTTTTGATACCTTTGACTTCCCAGATGAAACCAGGAAAATAGTCTCAATGCTATCATTCATACTAGGATACACCAGTGATGAATTCACAGATGTAGCTATCTTAGGTTTTTTGTCAACTCTTAGTCCTAGTCAATATCCTTTCATAGTGTACAATTTTGCTAAATTCATTGCAGAAAATATGCATTATCAGTTGACAAGATTATCAAAAGAAGAAGTATTTAGATACACATCATATCTGCTTCACCTCTTTTCGTATTATCAAGCAGATAAGTTCCCCATTGAATTTCAAAAAGTGGATCCAGAGGGAAATATTCTTTCAGTTGTGTTTTGGTCCTCAACTCTAAGGAAATGGAATAGAGAATATAGCTTTGCAGATTTCAATAACATGTTTTTAGTTCCTGCTATGAATCTGTTGAACAACGAGCAGACCCCTAGAATCAATGAAGAGACAAAGAGAATTCTACAACTATCTGAGAGCTGTAAAACAAGGGACTGGTATTTATATAAAAGTTACATAGAAATTAGAGTATATGGTGCACTCCTGGTCCCATATAAACTACCAATATTTGTTACAACAAGGATATTTGCATTGGAATATTTCAGGCAACTATTGAATGCAGATGAAATTAATTTCATAGTTTCCAGGAAAAAGACACAGTTTAAACTGAAGAATCAAATTGGGCCATTTATTGTAAATAATAGAGAAGTAGCCAATGAAATCAATGTGAAGTTGAAAGAGTACAAATTTCCATATAGTTTCATGTGGAACTATGATCCACAAGGTATTTTAAGCACACTGAGAGTGAAATGCAAATTGCCTGTCTTCTTGCATCATTCCAAGCCCCATATTGAAAAATATGCCAACAAACTTGAATGGGAGCCCAACACTCTAGTTGATGATGATTCACAAGAAATGCAGAGAGAAAATGGAAAGGGAAAATAGGTTGAACAAACACAGGTGACTACAATGAGCAAAGAAACTGAAAATGTACATAAAAGGAGTAGAGAAAGAGATAGTTTCATAGCTGAAACTATTCAGGATAAAGACTCAAAATTCCTTATAGCAAGAAAATTAAATTGAAAGATGAATAAAGGAATAAAGCTGTTAATATTTAAGATAATGAAACTGATGATGAAGCTACAAGAATAGTGACTGAAACACTTAAAGAGCTTCAAAATGTCAAAATTGGAACACAACAAAAGGATACAGTCATGATGGATAATCAAACAAATGTTGATATGACTTCTTCTTCTAAGGAACTTGACAACACTGAGTCAGAAATTCAAATCAGGTTTAGACAGATCAAAGAGAAGAATGAAGAAATCAAGCATATTCTAGATTCCTCAAGGAAAAGCCTGGAAACAAGGACAGACTTCTTTCAACTTTTGATTATTCCTCTAATAAATTAGTAATGTCATTTTTTGAAGCCTACAGTGGATGATCCAAAATCAGTAGCAGATTATTCCAAAACTGATCTTGAAGTTGATGCAGATGCTATTAATGAATTAGATCAAATAGAATTTCATAGGAGCAATACTGAAATGCTATATTCAAAAATTTTCAGTAAGACTATGAAATCTATTAGGCTTGAGAAAATAGTGCTAAACCTTTAGAATCAAGTGAAATTGGACAAGGCCTCACTATATGCCAACAATTTGAGGATCAAAGCACTAGAAGATTTGGTGATTGAAGCAGGAGTTGATCCTGCTAACATGGAGATTGCAAAAACTTTGATTAAATATAAAAATGAGGATATAGCTGCCCTCAGAAAGCAGCTACAGTTGCCCCAAAATGAAAATCCTTAAGCAAAGGAAATTCTTCAGCAGAAAACCGAAAATGATGAACTCAAACAACTTGTTCATAAGATGACTGCCCAAATAAAAGAAATGGAAAGTCAATTGGAAGCTTCCATAAGAAAAAATGAAAACCTAAAGAAAACTCAACAGGTTCACATTGCTACAGTAATACCTACTGTAAGTACAGTTGTTCCATCCACATTAGCAGAACACTTGGCGCCACAAGGAGTAATGGCCACTGCAGTGCCAATAACTTCTCATGAAATATCTGCTTCTTCTTCCTCAACTTCACAGATAAATACAATACAGGACAAGTTGTTGTAATCAGAGCCATGGAAGACATGTCAATTAAAGAGAAAGAAATACTTAATTTGAAAGGCACTATTAAAAATCTATAATCTACCAAAAGAGATGCCTTGATTGCTTCCAAAGGGCATGAACAGAAGGTAGATAAACTGCAAGAAAAGGTTAGAATTCCTCAAGCACAGGTGAATCTTACTGATCAGGTTGCATATATTAAAAATCATTTATGGACAAAGATCATTGAAGGCATTCACTCTCAATGGCCTTAAATTCAAATAATTTATGAGCAAAAAGAGTTACTACAGGCTGCTAATACAGAAATTAACAAAACTAAGAGAGAGATTGAAAATAAGCGAGCTCGAGCAGTTCAACTCATAGCATTTTTTAATAGAAAAAACAGTGAAGAGTCGAAAGAGTTGAAAATTACTGATAGGACAGAGACCATCCTACAAATCAAGAAAGTCCTAAATAAAAGGAACATGATGAATAATTTGGAAGACAGGTGTAAAGACATGAATTTTTCCATCTCAAGATTTTGGGCCAAATACAAAATATTATCAGAAGCAAGTTTGCCAGCCATTCATGCATTGAATGACAAGTTGATGCCTCAGAAATATTATGATCTAAAAATCAGAATTCATCCAAAAGAGCAAGCCAAACAAACACTGCCACGAGGATCACCAAGTGGAAAAGTACTTCTTCAGTATTTTTAAAATCTATTCTTTTTGGAAAATGAAATTAAGCATATATTCACTGTAAAGCATAACTTTGCCAAATATACTGAAGTTGATGAAATTTATAGGAAGCTAAAGAATATGAATATTCCCACTGAAGAACAGTGGCAAGAATTCATAGATCTATTGTGAATTTGACAGAAAAATTACTTGGAAGCTCATATTTTACTTTTACCTTGTGGTGAAAAAATCAGTGTCAAAGTGTATCAGGGTTAAAGTGTATCAGTTAAATCAAATTTTTACTGCTAGTCATTTTTTATTACAGCAGTGAAACAGTCAAAAGTAGAGATAAAGAGTATCAGATCACAAGATGAAAAAGAAAAGAGTACTCCACAAGCTATCATCCACGAGAAAATGTATCTATTGCTAGCAAAGCTCATAGCACATCAACAATCGGTTTAAATTATAATAATCAGTTCTATTTTCGCTTATAAAAGGGAACAACTTGCAAATTGTTTTGCAGTTGTCCCTCTTATTATGTTTTCTTTCCTATTTTTTATTAAAAAAACATTATCTCAATTTCTGAGATATTTTATAAACAATTTTATGTATAAATACTTCATAATTTGAAGTATTCAGTGTGGAATAAAATTTCTCAAGAGAAATATAGTCTTTTTGCTGGACATATTGAAGTTGGTGAGTCAATTAGTGAAGCAGTAGACTAGAAACGAGATTAGAGACATCATAGCTAAGGATTCTCGTGGTGACAAGATAAGTCTCGTTTTTCCTGTTTTCAGTGTATTTCTTTTAAATCTTACATTCATTCCTATTATGTGTTTCTCTTCTGTAATGATCAATTAAGGAGAAATTAAACAAGATTAGTGATAATAAGCTCCCTGTTTTAAGCTTGTTGGCATTTTGATGTTTTCTACTTGATAACCGGACCATATAATTCTTAATTTCTCTAGGTCCCAGTTTGATCCCCTCCTTCAATCTTCTTATCTATAGCATAAGGATTCTTAAGTGCCCTTTTTCTCAGATTCCACCCACTCCATCAATCAAGCCTATGCAAAGCCTTAGAAGGTCACCTATCTTTCCCTTCACACATTTGCATCTCTAAGTTTTATTTCTTAGTTCTACTTGCCTAGAGAGTTGACTCCATTGCCCAATGTTCTAGTAGATCCTTCAAGTTTACCTTGAAATCTCTTTATTCCCACCAACCTTTAAAACAAGCCCTAATTTTCACTCATAGCTAGCCTAAAATCTTTTACCAAAACAAAGCTAAATCATAAGGAAAGATCCCTCTCTGGAGCCCAGTAAGGCTAGATCCTGAATTCCCAAAGTGGTTCTTGGTTACCCTTGGTGTTCTTAACTATAAAAATCCCTATCCCACAACCTAAGAATTACTAGGGTCATAACAGAGACTACATGCTACAATTGGATTTTCCTACCGCAATATTGATACTTGTTTGTTTTGTTTGCACCCTGTAATCAACAATATTGGCAAAAGTCCGACCGCAGGGAGAACATTGTTTCAACCACTTTGGGATTCTAGGATCTAGCCCTCCTGAATCCGGAGAGGGATCTCTCCAATAAGTGAAAAGATGGATTTGTTTTTGAAGTCTTGGGTAATGATATTAGGCTAGTTATGAAGCCTTAGGGTTTTGTTTGTTTTTGGATGGTTGATCATGATTATTATTTGAGGTGGAAAGTTCTAAATGCAAAGAGTTTCAAAGGTGTGAAGTTGCAAGCAATCAGAACAAGCTTTGGCCAAAAAGATAGTCAATTTAATTTTTTAGTCCATTGGGCTATGGAGTCATAATAGGGTTTAATTGAAACATCAAGGGGAAAGAGTGGTCCACGGGGCAAGTCATCTATGTCTAAGGATCTCTCTAACGTTTGATTTTATGGGATGAAGTGTTACAAAAAGAGGTGATTTAAAAAAATGAAGAACAAAGAGCAGCCTAAGATCAGGCAAGTACTTCTAAACTAGCCTACTTTTGACATACACTTAAGAAAGACATAAAATTAATCTAAGATCAGGTAAGTACTTCTAAAATAGCCTTCTTTTGATGCACTTTCAGTATAAAAACATTTTAAAACAAAGGGAAACTTGATGGCAACTGTTGGAGAAGAAACTAGCAGGCCAGGCTCACCACAAATCCTCTCTTAGCTCTGCTCTACTTGGTAACTTTCAAGACAAACACAAAGATAACAAAGAATGGCCTAAGATCTGGTAAGTGTTTCAACACTAGCCAACTTTCAACACATTCCAAGGGAAACATTCAGACAGTCTTTGGGGATAAAACTAGGACCAAGGCATACCATATCTTCCTTAGTTCATCTCTACTTAACATATACTGAAAATAACATTTAAGAATAACAATTAGCTAAGGCAATAGGACGAGGGAACGCCAGCATTCCTATGCTTAGAACTGAATTAAATCATTCCTAAATAACATGAATTGGAAGAAAACATGTAGATAAAGATTTTCAGTCAGAGAAGGGTACTGATATACAGTAGGTCTGAACTCTATGCATGTTGTTCTTTATAAGAGAATATGAACACAGTGAAAACATAAATAAAATAACAATTTACAATAAGAAATAACATCACCATCGACATAGACCAAGATCCCATAAATCAACTTGTATTGATGCTCCAAACCAGTTACAGCTTTAAGTCCAATGCTCTAGCTTAACAATAATCAACACTTCCTAGACTAACTTATCTATCACAAGCAGAGCTCCAAGAGCCAGTGAACACTATTTACAAGTATGAGTTTCAAGCTCAAGTATATTTCAAAGTTCAGCAACCAACCTTTTTCTCATCTTCTCCAGTAGTATTTATAGAAGAATGAGGAGGTGAGATCTGATAAAAGATCTCCAAAGATAATTAATACAGTCTTAATGGCTTCTCGGCCTTTGGGGGGCTCGATGAAGAATTTTATAGGTGTTCTGTCTATATTAATGTTTTTCATTTAAGATTAAGCTCAGTGGGAGCTCTTATTGACTTTTGAGGCTCTGTGTTGTATTAAAGTAACTCTGTTGATATTTTGTCATTAAGTTTATTTGAGGAATTCACTCTCTGTCTACGCTGAGGCAAATATATGATCTTGATCAATAACTTCGGCCTCTTTTTGCATGCTTTGAGGCATAGGTGGCTTTGTGGTAGCCAAGAGGAATCAATTTGCCTCTGATGTTGCAGTGGAGGCGTTCCTATTTGATAAAACACTTATGATTTTCTTTTAATTGTGTCTTAGTTGGGAGGATTAGGCTTTTGATAATCAATCTTAGCAGTAATCCCCACAGATTTGTCTTCAATATCATGTTTTGTTATGTTCTGTCTTCAACACTGATACTCCTTGATTGTGACTTTATTCATTGTGTCTTGCTGATGTGCAGGCCGCGCAGGGCTCATATGGAATCAATGTGATGAAGAGCGAAACCCACTACAAGTAGGTTCGTCTTTCATTTACAAAAATGAATCTACAACCTTCATATATGTATCATTTCACAAATTCATAACTCTGAAACTGATCCTAGGACCTGTGGGTTATGGGCCCACATACACAATCGATGGGTTTTAATTAAATTCACATGACATACCTTAGTTTATCCCTCGAGCTCCTTTGAGTGCAATCACCGTTCGATGAGCCAGCCTTAGATCAGACGACGTACGTCAATATCATGCTGAGCCCACAGTCGACATTTAACGTGAAATGAGGGAGTGATGAGGCAGTATTGTCCCATCGATGTGGCGGCTTTTCACAGAATCGCTTGCTATTGAGTGGTTTCCTTTCCGTATCAAAAGCGATGCGATCAAAATAGCTTCCGAATTTCTCTTTAATATAATGGAAAAACCTTTGAATCACCCTTTATCAAATAACATACCCCAGAATTCAAAAACTCCCAATAAAACCAAGCTGCATAAACCATTTCGGGTTACAAAAGGAGCCCACTGACATCAGGGTCTTTGTGACCCGAAAGTTTTATCAATTCCTCCCTGTAAAGCGTATCGGGTCCGTTTTGGGGCCTGCTGACGTCAGCCCAAGTGTGACCCGAAATTTTTATCAATTCTTCCCTATAAAGCGTATCGAGTCCGTTTTGGGGCCTGCTAATGTCAGCCCAAGTGTGACCAGAAATTTTTATCAAATCCGCCCTATAACAATTTCGAGTCCGGATTCCACGACTATGCCAGCAACCAAACAAGACCCGCTCCAATCAATTGCTGCCGCATGGGTGCTGACATGTATGTTGACTAGGCGTTGGGGACCACCAATTCTATGGGACTACTGACTGTTGTCGTGGTCGTGGGGACCAGGGTGATTGATTGTGGGTTGTCGATTTGCAGATCAGATCGACGGTGGAGATGTTTTGAGAAATGCGCTGGCAGAAAACTCTTCAAACCATATGAAAAACCAAAAAAATTAATATAAACAAAGGTTTTATGCGCCGGGATGGTTTTATATATACGAAGTGGATAGGCACCCGACTACAGGGCCTTGGTCTATATGGAATGCTAATAGGCCTGGGGCTTATATAAGAGGGCCAATCGACATCAGAGTTTTGTTTAAACCTAGACAAATGCGCTCCGTGAGTTTCTCTGACACGATAAGCGCTCAGGACCTCAGCACTTGGTTCTAGCGCTGGGGCACGTGGAGGGGAAGTGGTTTAAGACTTAGCCCAAGGGGGCTTAAGCCTTTATACATAAATATGTATTTTTTATGATTTTTTTTGGTTTTCAAAGCGTTTTGGGGGTATCGGTATAGTTTAAAAATGAGTTTTAAACATGGAAAATGATTTTCATAAATGGAAGAAGGGGAATCATGAAAAATAGAGGATTTTTATGGAGGAAAAGGGGAGCAAAATGGAGGTTAGTTTTTCAAGTGAGGAAAGGGAAAAAAGGTGATTTTGTAGCAGTCTTTTCTCATGAAATCAACAGAATTCTGGAGTGTAAAATGGGCACAGTAGGGAAGATTTTGGACAGAGGCATGAGGCCTTCAAGAATCTTCAAGAGGTAACACTTTTTTGCTATAAAATTTGTTCCTTGAAGGCTCCAAAAAATGATTTAGCCACCTTTTGGTATAATTTTTTTTATAGGTGGCTAATAGCAGCTCCACTTGGGGATTGTGCCTTCTTGAAGGTATCAAGAACTTTAGACTTGCATTCTCTGGGAGGCTGATTATTTCCTCATCCATTGGGCTGCCTTTCTTTCCTTGAATGATCTTATTTTGCTCTGAAATCATATTAACAGCCATAAAAACAATGGATCTTTCATCAACAAGCTTTCTACCTACCCAATCCTACAAATAAAACATTTTTTCTTCATTAGAGTGAACTTGGATTGGAAAACTCTTTTTACAACATTTTATTCTTTTGAAAACATGAAATCTAATCTATTTCTACTCCTTATTTCTCCACGGACTCAGATTAAACAGTTGATTCCATATGATTCTCTACCTAATCTACTATCTGTTGGGATTAAACTGTCCAACAGATTTTATTCACTAAATCCTACAACAGAAATTTAAAAGCATACAAGTCAGGATTGAACAGTCTAACTTGTTGTTGATATATGGCATAAAAAGCAAGCTGCACATAGATCTTATTTTGTAGAAAATTAAAACAAAAATGGAAGGCTTAGGATCTGAAATTTCAAAGCATTTCCTTCATCTTCTTTACAGCTCTGTTTTGATTCTTACTTGAGTTTTTCTTTGCTTGTCCTCTGGTTCAGATTTTGGGCTAATTGGGACCAGATTTACATCTTTTTTGACTCAAAATTTGAAACAGATTTGAGTCATTCTCTTTGGAAACTTAGGTTCAGAATTTGAGCATGTTTGAACCTTTAATTTCTATCCTAAACTATCTACTGATTAGCCAATATTAAACAGTTTGGAAAATCGAATTCACTATCCTATCAGCAAAAAATTTAAAACTAATTAGTCAAGATTAGGTTGTTTGACTAACTAGAAGTGTGTTCTTTAGGAGTGGCATTTGAGCTTGCACACTTTCACATTTGTTTATCTTTTTGGTATGGGGCTATACCTTTCTTGTTTTTACAATCTGCCCTCTTTTCTTTCTTTCTTTGTTTTTGTATTTTTGATTTTCATAACTTTGAATGCAATGATGGGTGAAGTATTTATAATGAGAAAAATAATAAAAAGGCTTTCAGAACATAACATGGATCAAGAGAAGTAATGCTTAAGCATCCTGCCATTGACAGGAACCCCAAACAATTCTTCCCCATTCAACTCTTGCAAGAAATAGGAATTATTACCAGCAGCTGAATGGATGGAGTAAGGGCCAAACCATAAGTTGTCAAATTTTCCATGCTTTCCCTTGTCTTCCCTCCTTGAGTCCCACTTCAAAACTTTGTCCCCAATATTGAAATTGCTGGCCTTTTTTCTTCTGCCGAATTTTTTTTTAATGTTGTCCTGCTTCTGCAATGCTTTGTTATAAACCTCCTCTCTGGTTTGCTGAAGATGAATGGTCTGATTTATTCTTATGATCATGTAATTATCTTTAGTTTGCAACTCTTGAATCAACTTCATTACTGGTACACCAAGGCTGGTTAGAAAATTTGCATCAGTACCATACACAAGCTGGAAAGGTGACATGCCAATAGATTTCTTCAAAGTCAATCTGTCAACCCAAAGTGCATGAAATAGCTTTGTGTTTCAAGAATTTTTTTGTCCTCCAACAGTTTCTTGATTATGTTCACTAAACTCTTGTTTGAGGATTCTCCAAGTCCATTACCTTGAGGGTAATAGGCCGTGGAATGCCCCAATGTTATCTGATAACTATGACCGAATTCAACCATATTTTTTGATCCAAATGCTGTTGCATTATCAGTGATGATCTTGGTAGGACAGCCAAATCTAGAGAGAATATTATTCTCTATGAATTTTATAATAACAAAATCATTGGCTTGCCTACAAGGTATGTCTTCTATCCACTTAGTGAAATAGTCTGTGGCAGTGAGAATCCATCTATGCTGAGTAGAAGATGGTGAATGGATTTCTCCTATGAATTCAAGTCCCCATTGTTGAAAAGGAGCTTCAACAGTGATTGGATGCAGAGGTAGGGGTATCAGTTTTCTTTTGCCTTCAAAAAGTTGACATTTATGACAGGAAATGATCATCTTGTGTATATCAAGAAAAAGAGTAGGCCGATAGAAACCAGCCCTCAAAATTTTGTTGGTTGTTGTCTTCCAGTGCAAATTACCTCCACACTCTCCTTCATGGAACTCGTGCTTAACCTTCTCTGCATCATACTCAGGCAAACATTTAAGCAATACACCACTTGCATTTTTCCAATAAATACATCTATCTATAATGCAATAGTTTATAGCTTTTAACTTTAGGAACCTTGCCTTTGTTTTTGTTAAACTAGGAGGTGTATTTAAATTAAGCAAAACATAAATAATATCAGCATACCAAGAGGAATTCATGAAATGGTCTTCAACAATGGGAGTTGATATTTCCTCTCGTTTGTCCAAATCATTAATCATATTAATATCAAGAACCTCAAAATTGGATTCAGCCATTAATATAGCTAGACCTAGGCCTTTGATGAGTTTAGTGGGATTTATCTCTAAATCATATTCAAGAATAACAGCAATCCACTTACCTCTCTTACCATCTGGGTCCTGTGTTAGAATGTCTTTCACCACTAAATTTGGGACAAAGGCAATGATGTGTGAGTGCAGGATGTATACTCTGACGTATTTCAAAGCTTTAACCAAAGCAAAAGCTTGCTTCTCCATAATGTTATACTTCAGAGGGGCATCCCTCAACGCTTTGCTAAAGAATGCAATAGGCTGCTCTTGTCCTTGTGGATTTTTCTGTAAAAGGATAGCAGCTATGGTATGTTCTGATGAAAATGAAAAAATATAAAAATCTTTTGAAAAATCAAGACTTATTAGAATCGGTGTTTTGGTTAACGCTTGCTTCACCAACTCAAAGGACTTATTTGCTTCCGAGGTCCATTTTACCCCTTGCTCCTTTTTCAACATGTTTGTGATGTTTCTAAGAATCTCAACCAAGTTGGGGATGAACCTTCTCAAAAATTTAATCTTTCCAATGAAATATTGCAACTCCTTGATGTTTCGATGATGAGAGATTTGCAATATGGCCTCAATCCTTCTAGGATCTATCTTAATACCCTCTTCTGAAATAATGTGCCCAAGAAATTTACCTTCTTGGAGCCCAAATAGTGTTTTCTTAGGGTTTAAAGATATCCAAAACTTCCTGCATCTCCTGAAGATTGTTCTTAAATGTGCTAAGTGCTCTTCATCTATCTTTGAAAACACAGTAACATCATCAAGGTATATAATGATGAATTAGCCTAGCTCTTCGGAGAATGCTATGTCCATGGCTCTCTGAAAAGTTTCTCCAGCATTCATTAGACCAAAAGGCATTTTCACATACATGAAAGTGCCCCATGGTGTAGTAAAGGTTGTCTTTAATTGATCAGTAGGGTGAACTAAGATCTAATTGTACCCTGAGTAGCCATCAAGCAAAGAAATTCTTCTAGACCCTACCACATTTTGTAAAATATGATCCATCTTAGGTAAAGGGTAGTTGTCTTTTAATGAAGCTTTGTTTAAGTCTATAAAGTCTATACAAAGCCTGATCTCTCCATTTTTCTTCCTAACTAACACCAGATTAGACACCCACTCAGAATATCTAATAGGGACAATAATACCAGCTTCATACATCTTCCTGATTTCCTTCTCAACTAGAGGTAGCTGAACAGTGTTTATTCTGCATAGTTTCTATTTGAATGGTTTTTGGTTTTCTTTGAGAGGAATTTTGTGCTGTATTATTTCAGTGTCATAGGATTTCAGATCTTCGTAACTCCACGTAAAAACATCATAAAATTCTTTAAATAGCTCTATGCATTTGAGTTTAATGTGAGCTGGTAAAGTTTTAGACAGTTTAATCATTTTCGGTTTAATTTCACTGCCTATATTGCACTCTTCCACTTCAATCTCTACAGGTTCCAGTTTTGGCTTCATGGCCACATTGTTAAAATCAAACAACTCTTCTAAAGGTGCTAGACCCTTTGGCAAACTTTCATCTTTAGAGTGCAAGGTTTCTAACTGCTCTGTTTCTAACTCTGCGTTCATCTCTGTTTCATTTTCAAGTTTTTTGGATAATAGGTTTACATTAGCAAGTTCAGGAGACCTTTCTTCTTCGTCAAGAAAATTTTCTTCACTAGGGCAATCGCTTTCATAATCTGAATCCGAACTTGGTAGTTCGAATTCATTTCTAAACTGCATGAAGTCTTCTATTTGTTTGTCTCTGTCGAACACCTGCCAATATTTTTTTTTATCAGGAATGGTTGGTCTAAATTTTATCTGAGTTGTGCAGTCTTTGGTTTCATATGGCGTTAAGCGTGTTCTAGCTGCAAAAGCTAAATTGTGGGCCGCAATATTTCCTTTTCTTGGGACAAAAATCAGTTTGGACTCCTCGAAAGTTTTTAAAAGGTCCATGACATCATTTCAGTAGGCCCTAAGTCTGGGATGATTTGTGTTATACTCCCCATTGACTTTCCTAATGACTAACTATGAATCCCCATACACATTGATTCTTTTGGCTCCTAACTTCTTCAACAATCGTAAGCCTAAGAGAAGGGATTCATATTCCGCTATGTTATTCGAACACTGGAAGTTTAATCTACAGGAAAGGCTTTCTGTGTGTTTATTCTTAGTCTTGCGAATCCAAACCCCTGCACCAGCATTGTTCCTAGTGCAGGATCCGTCAAAGTTCATACTCCACAAAGAATTAGTCTCAAGTTTAACAGTTTGACTATCCTCCTCAACAAGTGCGCTTTTGGTTTGTTTTTGAATATCAGTGCTTAGTTTAATTTGTTTTAATTCCTCTGGTTTCTCGTTAAGCTAAGGAATGCTTTCTTGACTGAAATATCTGAAACATAATGGACGTATGATTTGTAGTTCAAGACCTGCGTTTGCTTTGATAAAGTTCACAGGTTCAGCAAACTGTTTAGACATTTCTGTGGTGTTTGCCTCCTCCTCTCTATCGGCCATTAACTCTGTTAAAGTTACTTGTTCATCTAATATTTCTTGATTAACAAGGATAAATGAGTCAAGGTCTATGTTTACAGAGTATAAAGGAGATTTTTACGATCTGTCTTGACTAGTAACCATGTACTGCATATGGGACTCCCTATAAAGTCTTCTTGATTGATTAAACACAGGGATGGTCACATAGGTCATATCTATATGCATAGTCCCTTGTAACTTAGCCCCCCAAGACCTAGATAACAACATTCCATACTTTGGGGGCACACCAGCCACAACAATATCCATGACTAAGCATTTGGCTGGAATCTGTGCTAAGTTAATGCAGAGGTCTCTGATTAATCCTAAACATTTTACTCTGCTTGAGTCAAAGGAGTAAAGATTTTTATAAGGTCTGGTGATTTCAAGGCCTAGGCTCTCCATGACAGCTTTGGAAATTCAATTATGATAGGTGCCTGAATCATGCATAGCGTTATGTAAAATCTTTTCATGAACATTTAAACTTACATAAAAGGGAGGAACAAGTCCCTCTTGATATCTACCTTCAATCTTAGGACCAAAAATGAGCTCTGGCTGGTCATCGTTAAGATTGACTGTGTCATTATGGTCCTCTATGTTTAGAGCCTTCAAAATTTGGGTTCTATATACATTCTGGGCAGCTAACTCAGTTAGGGGAACAGAGATTTTGATCTTTGAAATTTCCTGCTCTAGGCTGAAAGGAATTTGGTTCTTTGAAGAACTTGTCTCGGCCTTACTAGCTGCTAGTCCATCAGAAACATCAACTTGTTGATTTGTTCTATTTACTTTTGACAAAATGGTTTTAACATGAGTACTAGATGAAAAGCTAGTACTACTAATGTCTACACTCTGTTTTTCATTTTTTTGAGTGCCTTTCTCTCTACCTTTATCAAAATTAACAACCATTGTTTTGTCCTTTTTTTTAACGACTTTAGGCTTGGTTGTAGTGTTGTTTTGTAAAGATTTATCAGAGGTTTTGGTGTTGGGATTTTTTTGACTGGTTTTGCTTCTAAGGTCATATTCTCTTTGAGATTCCATGATGACATTTTCCATGTCTTGATAATAATTTTCATCATCATCTCTTTTGTCATCATAAGGTGTGTATAGACCTTTTTTTCTATCATAATGAATCTCAAAGTCATCATTATCTATCCCCAGCATGTTGATATCATCTTCCTCTGTTATTTCATTTGCTTCCTCAACCTCACTTACATAGTTTTGATGAAAGGGAGGAGTGATCTCTTGATCATCTTCCCTAGGTCTGTTTGGAGGTTGGTTCCTTCTAAAATTTTGATTTTGGTCCTGATTTCTATTTTGAGGAGAATTTTGGTTTTGGCTTGCTTGTGCTCTCTTAATTATGCTCATCTCTTTCATCATCTCCTCCATCATTCTCTCCATCTTTGAGTTGGAAGTAGAAGGTGTATTTTCCTCTCTAAAAGACACTCTCTTCTCATTTTTCATTCTTGCTCTCTTCTCCTTTAAGTTTACTTCCACAGCAAGATCTCCTTTTTTCATCTCTTCAAGAGTTGCAAGATCTCTCTCTCTCAGCTGATAGACCATCTCGGGGTCGAACCATTCAAGAAACTTGTTTAAAGCTGAGCCTTGTGGAGGTTTTAGATCTGGGGAAAGGGCATTATACACACTGTTAAATCTGGTGCAATAAGCTTGCACACTTTCCCCAGTGTTTCTATGGAGGTTCTTGTAATCAGAAAGGACTTGGAGAGGATTTTTCTTCACTTCCCAATTTTTTAAGAATGTTTGATGGAAGGCTTGGAGATCATTGATACTATGGGGGGTTAAGCCTTTAAACCATTTTCTTACTTCTCCCCCCAGACTCTGAGCAAACAATCTAAGCTTGACAGAATCATCATCAATTTCATTTCTGTCAAAGCAGTCATTCATCTTATCCACATGTTGTGATGTAGTTGTAGCATTACTAGCATCATACAATGAAATTTTGGACTAATAGTCTTGTGGAAGATTGACTAATGGTATAGGAAGGACTAAGGGAGCATACCATGCTGCCATGATATGTGGTGGGGGTGGATTCACAAGAGGTGGATTAACAAAAGGAAAAGTGGGCTGAAGTGGAGTGGTTTGGAGAGTGAATGGAGGATGAAGGGATGTGGATGGAACATCAGTAGATTGCTAAGCTGATATTGGATGAGAGACACCTAAATTGTGAAGGAAATGTAAATCAGGAGGTGTTGTTTCCCTACTACCAGGATGTTCACTTTTTTTAGGAGATGAAAGTGAAGACTCGGAATCTAGCTAAGTTATATCATCAAATGACCTAGTTCTAAAGGGATTTACTAAGTCAACTTGTGATTGTTGTAGAGCTTAAAGTTTTTTAGGAACTGAATTAGCTCTCAAGGGTGATCTAAAAACAACTGATAATTTAATCCTAGGAGACTTCCTAAGGATACTTTCTGGGTTATCAACTATTTCAGGTGGATCAGGGTCAGGATAGGCTCTAGTGTGAATCTTTCTAGGAGCCACTATGCTGTGTTTTTCAGACCCAAATAAACATGAAAATTTCAACTAGGTATGACAGTCTTTAAAAGGTCAACTAATCTGTTTACACAAATTTTAATCCTACAGTCCTCTAACTGAGTTTGAATGATATTACAATGATAAGGGTTCTTCCCAGTGGAGTCTTAAGGTCTGTTCGGGATTGTGGAGTCGCCAAGTGGAAGTTTTTAGCTCTTTTCAGAGGTAAAAGGTTTTATGATCCACCACCATGTTTATTGGAATACCATTCTGAAATATGTTTGGATTTTCTGAGTTATTTTTTAGTTCTATTGGTTGTTAAGAGTGTGCTAAATATGTTTCACAACTTCGCTATGGTTATGAGACAAAGAAAATCTACTCTTATGTCTAAGCCAGCTGATCTTTCAAGGTTAGATAAAGTCTCATGAGAATCCTAGGGTTTTCCTAGTTTATCACTTATTCAAAACAAGTTTCATCATGATTACCAATAGTTGTTAGTGCTTGAAAAGGATAATTTTAACTCGCGATGTTTGTATGAAATTTTAAGGGGAACCAGAGATTAAAATTAGATTCGTTTCGCAGTGGAGTCACCAGAAATGTTAGCACCCTGTAATCAGCAAGATTGGCAAAAGTCCGACCGCAAGGAGAACATCGTTTCAACCACTTTGGGATTCTAGGATCTAGACCTCCTGAATCCAGAGAGGGATCTCTCCAATAAGTGAAAAGATGGATTTGTCTTTGAAGTCTTGGGTAATGAAGGACGAGGGTTTTGTTTGTTTTTGGATGGTTGAGCATGATTATTATTTGAGGTGGAAAGTTCTAAATGCAAAGAGTTTCAAAGGTGTGAAGTTGCAAGCAATCAGAACAAGCTTTGGCCAGAAAGATAGTTAATTGTAGTTTTTAGTCCATTGGGCTATGGAGTCATAATAGGGTTTATTTGAAACAACAAGGGGCAAGAGTGTTCCACGGGGCAAGTCATCTATGTCTAAGGATCTCTTTAAAGTTTGATTTGATGGGATGAAGTGTTACAAAAGGAGGGGATTTAAACAAATGAAGAACAAAGAGCAGCCTAAGATCAGGCAAGTACTTCTAAACTAGCCTACTTTTGACATACACTTAAGAAATAAATAAAATTACTCTAAAATCACGTAAGTACTTCTAAACTAGCCTACCTTTGATGCACTTTCAGTAGAAAAACATTTTAAAACAAAGGGAAACTTGAAAGCAACTATTGGAGAAGAAACTAGCGGGCCGGGCTCACCACAAATCCTCTCCTAGCTCTGCTCTACTTGGTAACTTTCAAGACAAACACAAAGATAACAAAGAATGGCCTAAGATCTGGTAAGTGTTTCAACACTAACCAACTTTCAACACATTCCAAGGGAAACATTCAGACAGTCTTTGGGGATAAAACTAGGACCAGGGCATACCATATCTTCCTTAGTTCATCTCTACTTAACATATACTGAAAATAACATTTAAGAATAACAATTAGCTAAGGCAATAGGACGAGGGAACACCAACATTCCTATGCTTAGAACTGAATTAAATCATTCCTAAATAACACGAATTGGAAGAAAACATGTAGATAAAGATTTTTAGTCAGAGAAGGGTACTGATATACAGTAGGTCTGAACTCTATGCATGTTGTTCTTTATAAGAGAATATGAACACAGTGAAAACATAAATAAAATAGCAATTTACAATAAGAAATAACATCATCGTCGACATAGACCAGGATCCCATAAATCAGCTTGTATTGATGCTCCAAACCAGTTACAACTTTAAGTCCAATGCTCTAGCTTAACAATCATCTACACTTCCCAGACTAACTTATATATCACAAGCAGAGCTCCAAGAGCCAGTGAACACTATTTACAAGTAGGAGTTTCAAGCTCAAGTATATTTCAAAGTTCAACAACCAACCTTTTTCTCATCTTCTCCAGTAGTATTTATAGAAGAATGAGGAGGTGATATCTGATAAAAGATATGCAAAGATAATTAATACAGTCTTAATGGCTTCTCAGCCTTTGGGGGGCTCGATGAAGAAGTTTACAGATGTTCTGTCTGTATTAATTTTTTTCATTTAAGATTAAGCTCAGTGGGAGCTCTTATTGACTTTTGAGGCTCTGTGTTGTATTAAAGTGACTTTGCTGATATTTTGTCATTAAGTTTATTTGCAGAATTCACTCTCTGGCTACGCTGAGGAAAATATCTGATCTTGATCAATAACTTCAGCCTCTGTTTGCATGCTTTGAGGCATAGGTGGCTTTTTGGTAGCCGCGAGGAATCAATTTTCCTTTGATGTGGCGGTGGAGGCCTTCCTGTCTGATAAAACACTTATGATTTTCTTTTAACTGTGTCTTAGTTAGGAGGATTAGGCTTTTGATAATCAATCTTAGCCTTAATCCCCATAGATCTGTCTTCAATCTCCTGTTCTGGTATGTTCTATCTTTGACACTGATACTCTTTGATTGTGATTTTATTCATTGTGTCTTGCTGATGTGCAAGACGCTCAGGGCTCATATGGCATCAATGTGATGAAGAGTGAAACCCACTACAATTAGGTTCATCTTTCATTTACCAAAATGAATCTACAACCTTCATATATGTATCATTTCATAGATTCATAACTCTGAAACAGATCCTAGCACCTATGGGTTATGGGCCCACATACACAATCGACGGGTTTTAATTAAATTCACACACCATACCTTAGTTTATCCCCCGATCTCCTTCGAGTGTGATCACCATTCGATGAGGAACCTCATATCAGACGACATACGTCAATATCGCACTGAGCCCACAGTCAACATTTAACGTGCGATGAGGGAGCAATGAGGCGGTATTGTCCTGTCGATGTGGCGGATTTTCACGGGATCGCTTGCTATTGAGTGGTTTCCTTTTTGTACCAAAAGTGGTGCGATCAAAACAACTTCCGGCTTTCTCTTTAATATAATGGAAAAAAAAATTAATCACCCTTTATCAAATAACATACCCCAGACTTCAAAAACTCCCGATAAAACCAAGCTGCATAAATCATTTCGGGTTACAAAAGGAGCCTGCTGACGTCAAGGTCATTGTGACCCAAAATTTTTATCAATTCCACCCTATAAAGCGTATCGGGTCTGTTTTGGGGCCTACTGACGTCAGCCCAAGTGTGACCCGAAATTTTTATCAATTCCGCCCTATAAAGCGTATCGGGTCCGTTTTGGGGATTGCTGACGTCAGCCCAAGTGTGACCCAAAAATTTTATCAAATCTACCCTATAACAATTTCGGGTCCAGATTCCACGACTATGCAAGCAACCAAACAAGACCCACTCCAATCAGTTGCTGTCGCGTGGGTGCTGACATGCATGCTGACTAGTCGTTGAGGACCATCGGGTCTGTGGGACTGCTGGCTGCTGTCGTGGCCGTGGGGACCAAGGCGACGTGTAGATGTTTTGAGAAATGCGCTGGCGGAAAACTCTTCAAACCATATGAAAAACCAAAAAAATTAATATACAAGGGATGGTTTCATATATACGAAGTGGATAGGTGCCCGACTGTGGGGCCTTGGTCTATATGGAATGATAATAGGCCCAAGGCTTGTATAAGAGGGCCAATCAGCATCGGAGTTTTGTTTAAACACAGACAAATGCACTCCGTGAGTTGCTATGATGCGATAAGTGCTCAAGACCTTAGCACTTGGTTCTAGCGCTGGGGCACGTGGAGGGGAAGTGGTTTAAGACTTAGCCCAAGGGGGCTTAAGCGTTTATACAAAAATGTGTATTTTTTATGATTTTTTCAGGTTTTCAAAGGGCTTTGGGGGTATCGGTATAGTTTAAAAATGAGTTTTAAACATGGAAAATGATTTTCATAAATGGAAGAAGGGGAATCATGAAAAATAGAGGATTTTTATGGAGGAAAAGGGGAGCAAAATGGAGGTTATATTTTCAAGTGAGGAAAGGGAAAAAAGGTGATTTTGCAGCAGTCTTTTCTCATGAAATCAGCAGAATTCCGGAGTTGAAAATGGGCATAGTAGGGAATATTTTGGACAGAGGCATGAGGCCTTCAAGAGTCTTCAAGAGATAACACTTTTTTGCAATAAAATTTGTTCCTTGAAGGCTCCAAAAAATGATTTAGCCACATTTTGGTATAACAAATTTTATAAGTGGCTAACATCTTTTAACTGTCTTGGAATGTTAATTACAACCTATTCCAAGACACTAGCCTAAGGTATGTTGGTAGAAAAGAGCCCTAGAAAATGTAAAAATATCTAGATTTATTTTAATTAAAGCATTGTTTTTAATTTTTTTGTTTCTTAAGATAGAATGTATGGAATGAAACTTCAATGATGTTTTATGACCCAACTTGAAATATGCTAAATGCATCAATATAAGAGTGCAACTCTTTTCTTTTCAATGAAACCCATTTAAAGGAAAGATTTGAGAGATTTAGATAACTTTCAAAGCACCAATTCTTTCACTTATAAACACAAATATTTGAAAATAAGACTATTTATTTGAGAACTCAATTACATATGATGATCAATTAATCATTCAAAATAAAATCCTTTCAATCAAATTAGAAACTACAAATATTTTAACAAACTTTTTCCAAAAAGAAAACCTCATCGAAAACTCCTAAAAACATAAAATTCAAAAGCAAAAGAAAACACTAATGTTTGAACTCTATCTAGAAATTTTTGAGGATGTTTTTCTTAGTTTGTGATCGAACCAAGAATTTTTTTTTCTTATTTCAGCAAAAATCAAAACATTCTACAATGGTTTAAAGTGAAATTTAGGCCTTAGTAAGCTTAAGACTCTTCTAAATTTTCAATTGAAAATAAAACTCAATTTTCATAAAAGAAAGAGTTGCAACAAGTTCAATGGCTCAACAAGAAAACAAAAACATACCAGTAAGCAAGAAAGTAGGGCAAACACTTACTTATAAAATGCAAATCAGATGAAAAACCACTCAGACACAAGAATTGTTGAAAGAAATTCCCACATAAGACTTTGATAGTCAAAACAAATTGGAGCAAACAAAAAAAATCTATTAATCTTGCCCTTGAAAAGAGAATTCTTAATTTTTCAAAAAAAATCCACAAGTTTGTGGGTTTCAATTGAGAACAGTGCGATACCTCACTATTCTAAACTAAAAACTGTAGAGGCTACCACACTGTCTTTAAACAAAAAATGTGGAGACCATGAAAAACACAGAAAAAATAAAAAATTCAGATTTAATTTTCAGGGATTATGGTAAGTTATCTAACCAACCCAGTTTTAGACTAATCAAAATCAAAAATTCAAATTGAAAAGTGAAAAGAGAAACTAAGTTCTATTCCCTAGCAGAGTCCCCATTTTGTTATGCGGATAAATCCTTCTTGCGGACAAGAACAATATCCCTAGTATCCTAAGGATATCTAGAAACAAACAACCAAATGCAAACCATTTTCTCTAGATCATTTGTGATTCAGAATTATTAATAACATAGTATGAGGACATGCCCCTACCTAAAGTCCAACGCTTGCCAAAATCTTCTATCCAATCGCTCCAAAAGAGGTCACTTCAGCATGTGAAACCTACGATAAAAGACAAATAAAAGGATTAAAAGCACCTGTAAGATATAATAATTGAGAAAACACTAATCTATCTCCATGATCAAGGAATCCAAGAATTGAAATACTCAAATAGATACATGAACAATTCAGTGAGAAAATAGAATCCATTGATATTAACTTCTATAATAAGAAGTAACCTCACAACCTTTTTCCTTGATGTTATACAGGTTCTTCTGGGGTCCTGAACAATCGTTCGCTCTCAGATTGACAAGCCTTCTTCTCTTCGAACTAGCATCACATTATGGACATGAGTGTGTGATCATTCTCATATAAAAAATGGCTAGTATAGAAAGTGTGCTCTCTTAAGAATTTCTTCACCAACTAATATGTATGTCTACCCTTGAGACTGAAACATGAGCCCAATTTATAGGGAAATTGATCCAGGTGGATATTGGTGGCCACCCACCTATTCCACTTGGCCCCCCACCATTGTCTCTTTCAGTTTTTCAGTTTCGGCATAACTTACTATTTTTAGCAGTTTTTTGGGTCCTGAACTTCCGGAGCCGTTTTGAGGCCCGTTTTTTTAAGTAAAGCGCTGGGGCCGAATCTTTTGATAAAATTGGCCCGAAGGTGAAACTCGTAGTCCTCAGATAGAGCTTTCTAATGACGTATCATGTGCGTCAAACGGAGATAGTATGCCAAAGTTACGTCCCTGGGAAGTTGAAACACCAATTTACCCAAACGGGGCCCATAGTTTTGGCGCTTCATCTCCTAGGGTTAGGTTTTTGGATGTTTAGGGTTCTCCATTGTTTCTCGATAATAAATAGGCCCTCGAGCCTCATTGTAACTGAGTTCAGAGGCCTGTAGCCGCCACATCTCTTCTCAGAGATAGCTACCAGCGCCCTAGCTAGTTTTATTTCCATTCTGTCTGTAAGCAAATTTCAGTTCTTTGATATTAATGAAATGAAGTGTTATTTCCGCCGCATCTCTGTATTTATGGTTACATATTTATTCTGTTGCGTTCCTGCATAAATCCGGATCAGTGGTATCAGAGCGGTCTGCTTTTTCTCGATCCTTCTTTGCATGTCCCCAACGAGGTCGGTGTATAAGGAGCTAGGGCTCGATCTGGTGGAACCTTTGCAAGATCAGCCTCGCAAACCTCGACGGACGCCCATGGGGGACGAAAAGAAAGATGAGGGAGCAGGAGATCCTATCAAAATATTGCACGAGGAGGTCCTCAAAAAACAAAGGAACGCGATGATGGATAACTTTGCTCAGATCCTTCAACGGCTGCCCACCGGTGGCGCATCTGCATCCAGTAGCCACTCTGGAGTTGCGACTCCCTTTAAGGTACAAGTAAATTTTGACATTCCCATATTTGAGGGTCAAATAGACGCAGATGCCGTAGATAGATGGTCGAATCTATTAGAAGGATATTTCTTTGTTCATGACTTTTCAGACCGGGAGAAGATTATTTTTTCACTCCTTAAAGCTACCCCCCATGTTAAGGACTGGTGGGAAACCTACTGTGAGAACAAGGACCAGACAAAACCCTCTCTGTTCTCGGCCGTACCAACTTGGAATTCTTTCCGAGACGCTGTCAAGGAACAGTACTATCCCGTGGGGAGTTATGAGGACAAGTACATACAATGGACCACGCTGCGACAACAAAGGGATCAAGATGTGCACGAGCTGACGAATCTGTTCCATACCCTGCGCACAAAGTTGGGTATCAAAGATTCGGAGAAACATTTGGTGCTAAAGTATCGCAGCTGTCTGCACAGATACATTCAGGAGGAAATGGAGTTCCTCGACATCTCCTCGCTTGGTACGGCATACCGGTATGCTGCCAAGATTGAGCAGAAATTAAAACAGAAGAAGCGAGACTTTGGATCTGCGAATCAAAAGCAAGGAAAAGGTGCTTCCAAACCGCAAAACAAAGGACAGAGCATGGCGGCTAAAGACAACCCATCAAAGCCACAAGACAAGAACAACACCGTAAAGCCAAAGAAGGACACGGAAAAGTGGTGTGAGTTCCATAAGAGCTCCACTCACAACACAAGTGAGTGTCGGGCCAAGCAGTCGCTAGTGGCCGAGATGAGGGCTTCTGAGTCAGATGCATGCTCCGACTCCGAATCAGAACCTGAAAAGGGGAATGAAAAAGGGAAACAGATTATTGATGCGGAGCCTAACGCCACTGTTGCCACTACAAAGGTCCAGAAGGAGGAACCGGAAGATCCAGAGGAGGAGGAACGTCTCTTCCACTCCCAGATGTGGGTAAAGGGCTCCCCTGTACAGTTCATTGTCGACAATGGGAGCCAAAAGAACCTCATTTCAGCAGACGCCGTGAAGCGGTTGGGCTTGCCGACCACAGCTCACCCACATCCATACACCATCGGTTGGCTTCACCAAGGACGAGATCTCCGCGTCAGCCGGCAGTGTCGCCTTCCCTATAGCATCAAGCCCTTCACGGATGAGGTATTATGTGACGTTGCTCCTATTGATGTTTCTGATGTATTATTAAGACAACCATACTTGTGGAAGCGTCATGCTGTGTATGAGTCTCGACCTCGTGCTGTTATTATTACTTTGGGAAATAAGTTGTACAGGATACCAGAGGTACCACCTCCTACGACTATCCCTTTGGTTACTGCAAAACAATGTAGTAAGCTCATTTCCCAAACCAGGAAATTCGTTTTCCTGATGATCCGCCCCCAGGGCAAGAAGAAGACTGTGGCCACGACCTCCAGACAGGGCCCCTCTGCACGACAACAACAAATGGATAAGGTCGTGGAGGAGTATGAGGACATCTTCACCTCACCCACAGGGGTTCCTCTACACTGCCAAGTCAAGCACCCGATTGATCTGACCCCAGGTGCGCCACTACCCAATGGACCGATCTATCGACGCTCTGTTCTGGAAAATGATGAAATCAAGAGGCAGATTCAGGAGCTGTTGCAGAAAGGTCACATCAGACCAAGTTCATCGCCATGTGGCAGCCCGATCGTGTTGGTACAGAAAAAGGATGGGACGTGGAGACTCTGTATTGACTATCGGGCGCTGAAAAAGATCACTGTCCAGAATAGGTACCCAATCCCACGGATTGATGACCTTTTGGACCAACTCCAAGGTGCAAAATATTTCAGTAAGATCGACCTGAAGTCTGGGTATCACCAGGTACCAATTGAACCCTCTGATGTGTGGAAGACTGCCTTCAAAGCTAAGGAAGGCCTTTTTGAATGGCTGGTCATGCCTTTCGGGTTGACGAATGCTCCCGCAACCTTCATGAGGATGATGGACGACATCTGGCGGCCATTCACCAACTCATTCGTAGTGGTGTACTTGGATGACATTCTGATCTTCAGCAAGACTTGGGAAGAGCACCTTCATCACATCCGACAAGTCCTCCAAACACCGCGGCAACACAAGTTGTGTGCCAATTTGGAGAAGTGCACGTTTGGCATGACCCAGGTTCAATATTTGGGATACATTATTGATGAAAAGGGGGTGCATGTGGATCCAGCCAAGATCCAAGTCATTCGGGATTGGCCAGCCCCGACTACTATAACAGAGCTTCGCAGCTTTCTGGGTCTTGCTAATTTCTATCGTAGATTCGTGTTGGGATTCTCTCATATCACTTGGCCCTTGAGTCAAGTCACCAAGGGAGGAGTAAGAGAAAAAAAAATTTGGTCAGAACCTCAACAGAAGGCATTCACAAAATTGAAAAATCGCCTCTGTTCTGCCCCAGTGCTCACATTACCAGACTTGCAACAGCCATTTGAGATTGAGACAGATGCCTCCGACTATGCTATTGGGGCAGTTCTTACTCAACAGGGACATCCAGTGGCATATCACAGTGAGACATTGTCTGAGACAGTTCGCAAGTATCCCACCTATGACAAAGAAATGTATTCGATTGTGCAAGCCCGTCGACAATGGAAGCATTACATTTTGGGGAAGGAAACAATCATCCACACAGACCACCGGCCCTTGCAGTTCATACAGACACAAGGGAAGTTGCAGAATGATCACCATCAGAAGTGGTCCACATATCCGCAACAGTTTCATTTGAACATCAAGTACAAGAAGGGTAGCACCAATAATGTTGCAGACTGCCTCAGCCGACCACCGATCGTGGCGCTCACCACCGTGCTCAACTCTTGTGGGCACGAGACTTCTGATTGGCCGCTTCTCTATGAGAGTGACCCGGAATTCGGCCACACTTACAAGGCACTCTTGGGGGGTACGCAAGTTCCAAATTTTCACCTCCAAGATGCACTTTTATGTCACCTGGGACACCTTTGTGTTCCTTCAAGCGAGCGTGCCAAGATGATATGGGAAGCACACTACAGTCGAGTCGCTGGGCATTTCGGGGTCGAGAAAACAGTAGCAATACTACAAGAGTATTTCTATTGGCCGAACCTTCGAAAGGATGTCGAGAAGCACATCAGATCCTGCACTGCTTGTGCCATTGCCAAACCGACCATCAAGAAGCAAGGCCTATATACTCCACTACCTACCCCTAGTCGACCGTGGGAATCCATCTCCATGGATTACATGTCGGGCATGCCTTCTACTAAGAATGGAAATGACTGTGTTTTCGTGGTCGTTGACAGATTCTCGAAGATGGCCATCATGGCGGCCTGTAAGAAGAATATCACAGCAGAAGCCACTGCTAAACTCTTCTTTGAACGAGTGTGGGTGCACTTTGGGATCCCACAGTCTATCATATCAGATCGAGATAGCAGGTTCTTCAGCACATTTTGGTCCAGCCTCTGGTCAATGTTGGACACAAAGCTCACCAAGTCCACAGCTTTCCATCCCCAAACAGATGGCCAGACAGAGGTCGTCAACAGAATGATTGTACACATTCCGCGCATGTACAACTCAAAGCATCCACGCACATGGGACGAGAGCCTCCCCTATGTACAACACAGTTATAACCGGGCTCTCCACAGTTCAATTGGCCATAGCCCCTTTCAGGTGGGCTTGGGATTCCAACCACTATGTCCCATTGACATAGCCATGCCGTTTGCAACTGCTCAGGCCGATTCAGCTCATGTCCAGTCTGAAGTTTACAAAGCAAGTAGCTTCATCGAGCGCATTCAACACATCCGCCAACAGGTTCATGAGATATTGGACAGAGCCAATGCGAAGTACAAACAGCGCCATGATCAACACCAGGTGCCACACCACTTCCAGGTGGGCGACAAAGTATGGCTACATTTGCAGAAGGAGCGCCTCACTGGACCTCACCGCAAGCTTCGCCCGCTCCGATACGGGCCGTACACCATCACCAAGGCTGTAGGTAACAATGCCTTCGAGCTTAGTATTCCACCATTCCCTGGTCTGCACCCAGTCTTCAATGTGGATCGCCTTCGTCCTTACTTTCCACCTCTACTGGACACCTCGGACATTGCAGAACAACTCACACCAACAGAGTTAAACCCAGACTGCATGGAACAGGCCACCACAGATTGTATCATGGACATGCAAATCAAGAACACTCGTCAACAGCAGATCCAACTGTATCGGGTTGTCAAAGCCGGCCAACTCCTGCACCAAGGAAAGTGGTTCACCAGGGACCAAGTTCAGCAGAAATTTCCTCATCTCATGGAGGAACTTAACGCAATGGGGACCATTGCTTCCTAAGGGGGGAGGAATGATCCAGGTTGATATTGGTGGCCACCCACCTATTCCACTTGGCCCCCCACCATTGTCTCTTTCAGTTTTTCAGTTTCGGCATAACTTACTATTTTTAGCAGTTTTTCGGGTCCTGAACTTCCGGAGCCGTTTTGAGGCCCTAAACGACATTTTTTGGGTATGAAAGCGCCAGCGAATTTTTTGATAAAATTTGTCCCGACAGCTGTAGTCCTCGGATAGAGCTTTCTAATGACGTATCATATGCGTCAAACGGAGATAGTATGCCAAAGTTACGTCCCTGGGAAGTTGAAACACCAATTTACCCAAACGGGGCCCATAGTTTTGGCGCTTCATCTCCTAGGGTTAGGTTTTTGGGATGTTTAGGGTTCTCCATTGTTTCTCAATAATAAATAGGCCCTCGCGCCTCATTGGAAAGCAGTTCAGAGGTCTGGAGCCACCACATCTCTTCTCAGAGATTCGCTACCAGCACCCTAGCTATTTTATTTCCATTATGTCTGTAAGCATCTTTCTGTTATTTGATATTAATGAAATGAAGTGTTATTTCCGCTGCATCTCTGTATTTATGGTTATGTGTTTATTCTGTTGCGTTCCTGCATAAATCCGGATCAGAAATGGAGGTAGTTTCTGTTTCATGAAGAGGGGGATGGATTCCCCTCATAAAGGGATTTGAGCTCCATATGACAAGGGATAAGCTCCATGAATGAAGGGATAGAGATCATGAGTATAGGATAAAGCTCGAACTAAATGTGCTTCTAGAAGCTTCTAGTTGGGAGAATATTCGTCCAGTTGGGCTTCTAGAACTTAATTTTTCCTTTATTTGATTGTTTACGAGGGTCCACAGGTTTTATAAGAAAAATGTGTAGGATTTTCCCCAGGCTATAGAGAAAATATCTGTGGATCCATAGGAAAAGGCTAGGAAAAGTGCGGAGTTAGACTTTTAAGGGTTTTAATGAGCTTTTTTCCAATTTCAAGACTTGGTTTAGGAACATTAGGGTTTTTGACTTTTAAGGGAGCATAATATAGGTAGTGATGAACCTATATAGACAGTCAACTGTCATGGTGACAAAATAACATGTAACAAGCCTTCCTATTAAGCATAGTGTATTTTGTCTGCCCATGAGCCAAATACAAAACAACAGGAATGGTGACTCCAGTAGCTTCTTTCTTTTGAGTTAAGGGTTGTTGATGCAGGTCCTCTCTCTTGCTCAGACTTGCTACAAAACAACTTCTTCTTCCTCTTAGCACTTTTCAGTCACCGTCAGTGAGAAATATGGCTCAGAGAAGGTGAATTTTTTCAGTCTCTGCAATCCACACACATTTTGTTTAGACATACACATGGTCTTCGCACATGTCTGAAGATAAGTTGTGTGCTAGGAAGTGAGCCCAATTTTCACTTGTTTTTATCAGTTTTGTGTAGTTGTAAGGTGTTGGAAATTCATAAGAAATTTTCCATCACTATGCTCTAGTATTTCATGACTGGTTAGGACACTTATTTGCTATAGTTTAGCCTAGAAACTAAGTAGTTTTAATTTTAGTTTTTCGTTATTGCAAATAACACATAGTTTAAGTTGGTGAAAGTAAGTTGCATTCAATCCACATATGTTGTCTGAACAAATGATTTTCTGCTAAACAATACATAACACATAGATTAATTAGCGGAAAATAAGTGGCCCATACATCCACACATCAAGTTTAACTAATTCTTGTTTTTCAATTTTTGGATTAGATTAGTTCAATTTTTGCATTAGGAATCGAGACCAGGACCAAACTGTCAAAAATAAAGCAAGTAATATCTCTTAGCCTTGCACCTCACGGTGAGCCTGGGTATGCATATGAACACTTTCTTAAGAAAATTTTCCATCTTCATATAGTGCAAAAAGCAGTCTAACTAGGCAAGGTGTAAGTGGCCCATAATCTGCACATTGTTTATTTTTTCAAGGAACAATCACACATAGCGTAATTAGAAAAGGATTGTAAAGGATCATCGCATATCCACATATCATAACACTTATAATTTTACACTCCAAAGAACACACAAAGCATCAGTAATAATTTTACCAAAAGGTACCGAGTCTGTTGGGACCTTTTTCCTCTTCTTATAGTTACTTCACCAAGCCACACCCTAAGAAAATTGAGACTATAAAAATAATCACTAATCGAACTCACTAAATTCTCCCCACAGGGGCCACAAAAGAAATTATAGTTCAGGTTATGACCATTGGGGGTAGATATCTAATAATCCGTCATGGTCATTCTACATTTTGAAACATACATGTTGAATTTTTAGGGAGCTTAAAATCCATCTATCCTCCCATGGAAAAAATACTCGAGTGTTACCAGAGACCCATTTTAGAGGGGGTTAAGCTTAGGCCCAATGCGTGTGGTAATTTTTGGGGCTACCTAACCCATCTAGTGCTCAGTACTGGTAGTCGAATACCAACAATATCAAGACTCTAACACTCACATGGGACGACGGTACTTTAGTGGCCAAATCTAGGGCATCATTCCCTACAAGTTACGGTGCAGGCAACACTATATCCTCTTACCATTAGCTTGGTCAATTCTTCAGCTACTAGAAGGCATTATCAATTCTTTCAGGACGTTAGCCCTAGTACCCATCAGAAGCAATATTTGCAAGGGCCAGTTACATTTGAGAGTGTAAGGAATATTAGGTCTATTTAGGATTTTGAGTATCATATGAGAAACAACCAAACCATATTTTGTTCTTTCTTGATCACATAGCGTTAATATAAAGGAAAACTTACTTCTTATTTTTTCGCTTTTTTTTATGCATGTGATCATATTTTATTTGATAATAATCTTCCTTCTCTTAGTAAACCAAAAATATTTCCAAGATTAAGCTAGTCAACACCATAATGAACACAACGAGACCTTGTCGATATAGGCATTTTTTTGGACCTCCCCCCATTAGAGGGAGGAGTGTGAGTGTTAGTATGAATATTAATTGTAAGAGTACGGAAAAGGATCACTTTAGCCGTGCATAAAAAATAGCCCTAACAGCAAATATGACTGCCAATATCTTTAGATCTGCAATTAGTTGACCAAGATAAATGCTGCAAAATCTAAATCTATGCATTAAAAGACATTAAGCAGTAAATAAAAGAAAGATTTGCTACATGCATCCAATAGACAAGACAAGATTTTTTTAAAGAACTTTTGTATTTTTTACGCTTGGGAAGGGAACATAGAAAGATTTTACTAGCCCCCCTCAATGGGATGGGTTCTTGTAAGTCCTCAACACTTTAGATCTAAGATCTCTCTCTCTTGATGGTGTAGAAAGCCCAGACAAAAAATGGAACTCAAAGGGAGCTCACAAGAGAAATGGTAGCACAATATGACAATGATGGTGGATCAAAGTCAGACCAAAAGTATAGATCCAGAGTGATCTTTAGGCAACAAAAGGTAGTAAATGAATGGAGAAACCCTTCTATTTATAAAAAAATATTGAGTTAGTGTAGATATTGGTGCATAATTAAAATATTATTAACCAAATATAGATCCACCTTTTATGGAATATTTTATTATATTTGTCGGACGGAAAAAGAATTTGACTTTGGTCAAATCCATTTATTTGTAAATAATAAATAAATAAATGATTTATTTATTATTTTAAGGATTTGGTTGAGTAATAATCAAATAAATAATGATTTATTCAATTATTTATAAATGATTTAGTCAAATTTAACAAGGAATATTATTTAAATAAGGTTTAAATAATTGTTCCTAGAAAATAATAAGATAAATAATGATTTATCTAATTAATTTTTTTGTTTTGGGTTAAATATGACCAGGAATATTAATTAAAATAATGTTTAACTAATTATTCCTTGAGGAAAATCAAACAAATGTGTATTTATTTAATATTTCCTCATGGGATTTCCTGTTTAGACCATAAACAACTTAATAAATAAGGACTACTAAGTTATTTTTCATAGTGAAAGCAATTTTACTTAGGGTAAAATTGGTCTTACATGGTGTACTTTGGTCCATCTAATAGTAACAGGTTAGATGACCAAAAATTGGTGTAACATATTTCCCCCCAGTGTGTGAGCGTTAGGAGCTAATCGTATGATTGAAGTACGTTGTAAGAACTCAATCACTAGACACCGAAGGGGAATTTAGAGAGAGGGAAATATAAGGTAGACCAAAGCACTAGAGGACTAGACCCTAAGGAGGCGACACTTACAGGTGCGACAAGTCTCTTTTATGAGGTATTACCTATGCTATAGGCGGCGAGGGAGGCATACCTGTGCCCGCCGAGACAAAGTACAAAGAATAATGCGTCCAGTAAGCAAGGGACTGAAATATATAGTACATGTTGGCATAAACATGAGCCAGATAAAAACATGATAATGAATCCCACATCCATATTGTGCCTGGTATAATAGCTAGGACTTGTACAATAATATCTGAGTACATGAGATATAGGTACAACCAAAGTGCCCCTGTAAACATGAAAGGGCTCTAAAAATATGATTGATACATGCAAACTAAAAGGCGCTACAAGCGGCTGAGGCCGACATCATCAAATATATGGAGCTACATCAAACGCTGTAATGAAGAGGTCATCCAGGCATGTTGGGGGCTACCTGAAAGGCCACCCCCTCATGAGGTCTGAAACATCTCACACACACCCGAGAATCACCAGTACAATCTGTTGCATCACTGAACCATCAAGTATACAGATCTCGATCATGTTGTAAGGGGCTAGAGCTGAGAAAAAATCAAGTCAAAGGGCAATAAGGAGTCCCTTTGCCTGATCCAAGGCACCGAACAAGAGTGGAAGCTGGAACCAAGGTACACTGCCCTCTAGACCTATCTTCTGGAATGAATGATCTAATGTCAACAGAAGGAGGTCCACCATAGATGAGGCAATAAGGGATCCTCAACTAAGGCACGAGAGAAAATAGTAGAGCGAATAATAGATTGACACCAAGGATGATGGTGAAATGGGGGATACTTAGTAGTAGGCTAACGACTTCCCTTGTTAGAGCATGAAGGGCATGGATGACCTGGCAGCAATTGACACAATATCAAAGGGAATAGGGGATAGTAGGACTAAAGGCCATAATGTGCGACATGAGAGAGGAACCAAGAAATGAATGATGGAGGACTATAGTAGGATACAAAGGGACTCGGGATAGACTCCATGGATGCAATGATGACTCAACTCAGATGCTCTAAATAAGGGCAACCCGATGATGCTGCCACACAAAAAAGGTCCAATGGGGACCACAAAAGTATAAGTACAAGGTGGTTACTCATGACGAAATTCAACACGATCATGGACAAGTAGGCAAAGTGGTGCCCCAAGTACAAGTGTTGCAAGTGAAGAAATTTGATTTTGAGGAGTGGTGAAGAGACCCTTCTTGGAAAAAATGTGTCCTGGTTAAGTATCAAATCACAAAAAACTAATAGATACCCATTTGAGGGCTCTGTGAGAGCTTTCCAATGGTATGGATGGTTTGGCAAACTGAGCTACGATTTGGCCACAATAGGCCAAAAAAAAATCTGGGGTTTCTCTTTTAATAAGGCGATTTCTCTCCAAATTCACTCATTTGCACATGTAGCTGTGGTGAATGTAGAGAGGAGAGAAGGCCCGAAATCTTTCAGTGATCGTAGCAGACAAACCGACCGATGGAATCAAGATAAGTCAGTTTCACGTAAGAGGCCTAACCCTACTCTTTCATTTAAGAGGATAAAAATTTCAGTTTACGCACCTAGAGCTCATGAATAGGCCAAGTCACACTTTTTTGGCTCTGTTCTGCGACCTGGGTAGTAGGTACTGGGTAGAAAACTGTGACCTATCCCAGGAAATGACCAAAAAAGTGTGACCTGTTAGATAAAGGGGGCTTCAGTGTTTTTTTTGGCCGAGAGCCGGGATTTTTATGGTTGAGGGGTATAGATGCCCCCAAGAATGTTATGGTCATGCCAAAATGTATTTAGAAAGAGGGAATCTAAACACATTTTTATGATGTGGTGCGCCGCTTGTTTTCATTATGGTTATGCAGTTCGAGAAATGGAATGGAGGATTACCAATCTCTTTTGGTACTGCATATATGAAGCAAATGGAATTAATTTTCTGGGTGTAGAAATTATATAACTTATGTGTTATATGTCCAAGAATCTCCTGATCTCACACTATTTTAAATTCATGCAAAATATAAAATCTATTCCACCATTGATCATTTGCGGAAATCAAATAAATATTGCAATGCACACATGAAACAATAAAAATTCACACACATTAACACAGTGTTTAATGGGAAAGCCTAAAGCTAAAAAACCCCAAATATCTATATATAATATGTGTCATAGATATCATGTAACAATCCTCATACAAAGTTGTTCATATCAAGCTCTCAGTATAATACAGTCGCTACACACTAATCAAGAACAGTCAGCAAAAATCTGCACTGGTTTTTTCCCTCATGATAGCCTGCCTCTACTGCACCATCCCTGCTAAAGAATGCCTCTAGATGAGTTTGAATTGCTCCAGCCATGCTCACGCAATCCTCATTGGCATCTCCACTGAGTGTATGGTGCATATAATGTAACACTATAGTCACAATTGATAGTCACACTTTCTCTTTCACCAATCTCTCCATTGAGTCTCCACTGATCTGTTCTACACTGTAGTTAACTGTTGTCTCTATCCAGTTAAATAATGAGTTATTATTTAGTGAGTTAATTTAACTAATTAATTCACTCAACTCCAGTAAAAGTATCAATCAGTTAGAAATAGACACAATCATTTCAACTGAGTTTAACTCCACAAGTGTAGTTAAACTAGAAACCAACTCCACCAAACTCTACCACTTGAGTTCTAACTGAAGTCCTCCTTGCGTGAACCACCAGTAGCTCTAGGAATTGCGTAATTCCTTCAGCTAGCTGATCTGAAAAATTTGTTAACTGAATGTCAGTTCTCCAAGAGAATAAGATAATGTTTAGAGTCCAAATATTATTAAGAGCTAATAATATCTGACATGTCTATTTTTAGACTGGCAGTCTAAAAATAGACTTTGCCCAAAATGTCTAAAAATAGAAGTCCATCTATTTTTCCAACTTGACCAACCATCCACAAATAGCATCCTGCAACTCATAGAATATGATCAACATGTCTAAAAATAGACATAGTCTAAAAATAGACTTTGCGCCAAAAATATCCTACTGGGCCCACTTAGTGAAGGCGACTCTTTTCACTAAGCTCATCATCTTGTTGAATCTCAAAAATCCCTCTCAACAAAATAGGAATTATCTGCTACCCCGATCCTGTCTCTATGGTATTCGAATTTTCTCCTAGTGAGCGCCTTCGTCAGAATATCTACATCTTGATCTTCCATAGGAATGTAAGAAAGAAACATGATCCTCTGCTGCACACAATCTCTAATATGATGGTACCAGATGTCAATATGTTTAGATCTGTCATGAAATACTAAATTAACAAAGATTTTAATGCAACTCTGATTATCACAATATATAACAGTAGGATCTAAATGAGAACCAAACAAACTGACCAGGACCTTCCTCATCCAGATAGCCTCAGATGAAGCCAAACTTGTTGCCATGTACTTGGCGTTCGCTAAACTAAGTGCCACGGATCTTTGTTTCCTACTGTATCAAGAAACTGTTGTAGATATGATACTGAAAATCCCTCCAGATGTGCTCTTTCTGTCTGTTGGGCTTCCTGCCCAATCTGCATCCGTGAAACCATGCAGATTCACCTCATCTGACTGTCTGTACCATAATCCATACTCAAATGTGCCCCTAAGATACTTCAGGACATGCTTGCCTGCCTTCTAAAAAATCTTGGTAGGCTTCACCATTGCTTGTGAAAGCTGGTTCACAGCATAGCATATGTCTGGTCATGTATTGACTAAATACATGAGCAAACCAACCAACTGTCGATAAACAGTGGCATCCACTACCTCTGTCGATGTAGCATCCTCCTTCCTCCAACCACCAAGAAGAGGAGTGTCGATAGGCTTGCAGCCTTGCATGTAAAACTTCTCCAGTATCTCCTGGGTGTACTTGCCTGGAGACACAAACAGTTCACCTTTCCGCTACCAAATTTCCAATCCCAGGAAATAATGAAGGACGCCCAAGTCTTTCATCTCGAACTCCTTTGCAAGATCTGCCTTGCATGAGTGTATCAACAGTTCATCACCCATTAGTATTAAATCATCTACATAAAGCACAATGATAAAAATCTTACCTCCACCACAATCTGGTATAGGCTTGGATCCACCTCACTCTTGGCGAAACCAAGTCTGGAGAAATAACTGTCTATCCATGTGTACCAAGCACAAGGTGCTTGTTTCAGCCCATACAACGCTCTTTTGAGCCTGCACACATGTGACTCACTGCTGAATATTTCGAATCCTTTAGGCTGCTCAATGTACACCTCCTCCTCAATGATTCCGTTGAGGAACACAGTCTTCACATCCATCTGATGAATGTGCCAACCCATCTGCACTAAGAGAGCAAGGATGGTCCATATGGAAGAATACCTTGCGACAGGTGAAAAATTTTCTTCATGGTTGATCCCCTCGATCTATGAGAAGCCCTGGGAAACAAATATTGCCTTATACTTCTCAATGCTCCCATCAGCAACTTGCTTCACTTTGTAGATCCATCTCAAACCTACCACTGATTTCTCTTCCAGACTTGGGACAATCTCCCATGCACTGTTTCTGACAATCGAATCATACTCTTCCACCATGGCATCTACCCATGCAGGATCCTCCACAGCTTCCTCAAAAGAGGATGGCTCTGTCACGATACACTTGCTCATCAGAGCCATGTATCCAGTAAATCGGTCAGGTGATTGTCTCTATCTGTGCTGTGATGTAGGAACTCCTACATTCTGCACTACATCAAGATTCAGTCGCTTAGCTTCTGTAGTGCACTTCCTCCCTCTGATGTTTGGTGCTGCATGAGTGGTTTCTTCCACTCCATGAACCTCCTCTTGTGGCTGATCCACATCTTGAGGCTCATCTTTAGGAATAAGTAGCTCCTCCTTTGCATGCAAGTGTAGCTCCCTCTCACGCGACAACTTCATGGCTTTCTCCTCATGAAATTTGATATCCCGTCACACGACAGTCATCTGACTGTCTGGAAAATACACACAATAATTGTGGGGTTTTTTTGTGTATCCCACAAATATCCCAACCTCTATGGTTGGCTCTAGCTTCTTCCTGGCATCCTTCATCACACGAATGTAACAGGTGAGCCAAAAATCTTCAAATGATAAATATCAGGCTTCTTACTAGAAAATGCCTCTTCGAGTGTACTCATGCCAAGTACTCTATGAGGACAATGGTTTTTTACATAAGCCACAATGTTGCATGCCTTAGCCCACAAGTGTATGGGAAGGCCCTGATCATGCAACATCACCCGTGAAACACCCACGATCATTCTGTTCTTCCTCTCAGCGACCCCATTTTGCTATGGGTTATGAGCCGCTATGAGTTCTCTTCGAATTCATTCTTTTCTACAGAAGTATTTGAATTCACCAGAGATGTATTCACCACCATTATTGATCTAGAGAGCTTTCACTTGCTTCCCTGACTCTTTCTCAACCAGCGCCTTGAACTCACAAAACTTTGAGTATGTCTTGCTCTTCTTTTGCATGAATAAGATCCAGCACTTACGAGAAAAATCATCAAAAAATACCACATAATACCTATGCTTTGCTGTTGAAGCAACCAAGAAAGATCCACATACACCTGTGTGAATTCTCTCAAGGATTGTCGAAGCACGACTATCCTTCTCATGAAAATTGGTCTTCACAAATTTTCCCAAAGTACATCCCTTGCACTGATCTGACTGTGCAAGTGTACATTTGGGAAGCCCAGTAGAAATCTGCTGCAAAATTTTCAAAGCGCCATGGTGAAGATGGCCCAATATCCTGTGCCACAATTCGCCCTCATCTTGGCTCGCCACTCCTTCTACTTTGCCTACCATTGCAGCGCATCAATCTACCTATAATTGATAAATATTCTTAACGTGTATCCCTATCCTCTTGGTTTGACCAGTAGTTTTATGGCACAAGAAAACTTTTCCCTCGTTAAAAACAACATCATAACCCTTGTCTTCCAGCATTGCCACGGAGATAAGATTCTTCTTCAATCCTGGAACATGCATGACATCCTTCAAGATGAAAGGTTTACCGAACTTCCTCTCAAAGGAAATGGTCCCGATACCAGTCGCACTATATCTACCATCATCGCCCATCCCGATGTGCACTCCAAGATCCTTTTCCTCCAGATCACTAAACAAATCTTTGTCTCCAGTCATATGGAAAGATGCACCACTGTCAAGAAACCACACCGATCCCATCACACTTAAAACCAAGAATGAGATCAAAGAAAATTTGAGCTCAAACTATGAGGCTAAGGCCTCTCCTGCTACAAAACCAACAGCGCTCTTATTCCTCTTCTTCTGTAGGAAATTAGTGGCGAAATTCCTATGCTGGTGACAATGAAAACACTTCACCTTGGACAAATCATGCTTCTTGCCTTTAGCTTCGGATTTGGAAGATTTCTTCCCTTTTCCTTTCTAGGCTTTGGCACCCAAAGCGCAATTTTCTTCATCTTCATTCTTTGATGAAGATCCATCCCTGGTACCCCACCTTATCTCCTCCTGCACAAAATCCAACCAAAGTCGCTCCCATCCTGGCAGTTTCTCCCATCCATTGACAGAGTCTTCATAGAGATGCCAACTCTTTGGAATTCCAAGGAGAGCCAAGCTCACCAAGTCATATTCATCAACAGTAACCCCCATACTTCCTAGCTCATCCTTGCAGTGGACAAACTTCGTGAGGTAGTTTGGAATATTGTCGCCTTTCTCCATTTTTATTTTTATGGCCTTGTCTTTAAGCACCAGATTCCTCTGGTCACTTTTTCTTTTAAACAAGTCTATCAAAGCCTTCCACATTAAGAATGGAGTGGCTTTCCCATGAAGGCTAGACACAATGTGGTTCTTCACACCTTCCAATAGAATCCTTCGACACTTTTCTACCTTCTTTTTCCATGCATCAAATGCGGCTTCATCGCTAGAAGCAGGCTTCAGAATATCAACATCTATGAACTCCTTCAACCCATTATCATCCAGCGCTACCTCCATCCTATCCTTCCATGCTATGTAATTCAAGCTTCCCTCAAGGGCATACTCTAATTTCAATCCGTTTAAACACATTTCAATGAATGCTCAACTTCGACACTAAGAAAACATCGCAGCGAATTCGAATTCCACCAGCACAAAACTCAACCGCTTCAATAATTACAATCTCCTCTAATGAACAACATTGTTCTCATACCATGTGGAAATTATATAAATTATGTGTTATATGTCCAATATTCTCCTGATATCAGACTATTTTAACTTCATGCAAAATACAGAATCTATTCCACCATTGATCATTTGTGGAAATTAAATCAAGATTGCAATGCATACATGAAACAATAAAAATTCACACACATTAACACGGTTTTTTAACAGGAAAGAATGAAGCTGAAAACCCTAACTATATTTATATAATATGTGTCATAGAGATCATGTAACAATCCTCATACAAAGCTAATCATATCAAGCTCTCAGTACAATACAATCGATACACACTAATCAAGAACAATCAGCAAAAATCTGCACTGATTTTTGCCCTCCTGATAGCCTGCCTCTACTACGCAATCCTTGCTGAAGAATGGCTCTGGATGAGTTCAAATTTCTCCATAATTTCTCACGTAATCCTCATTGGCATCTCCACTGAGTGTGTGGTGCACACAATGCAACACTATAGTCACAACTGATAGTCACACTTTCTCTTTCATGAATCTCTCCACTGAGTATCCACTGATCTGTTCTGCACTATAGTTAACTATTGTCTCTATCCAGTTAAATAATGAGTTATTATTTAGTGAATTAATTTAACTAATTAATTCACTCGACTCCACTGAAAGTATCAATTAGTTAGAAATAGACACAATCAGTTCAACTGAGTTTAACTCCACTAGTTAAACTAAAAACCAACTCCACCAAACTCTGCCACTTGAGTTCTAACTAAAGTCCTCCTTGCATGAACCACCAGTAGCTCTAGGAATTGCATAATTCCTTCAGCTAGATGATCTGAACAATCTTTTAACTGAATGTCAGTGCTCCAAGAAAATAAGATAATGTTTAGAGTCCAAATATTATTAAGAGCTAATAATATTTGACATGTCTATTTTTAGACTGGCAGTCTAAAAATAGACTTCGCCCAAAATGTCTAAAAATATAAGTCCATCTATTTTTTCCAACTTGACCAACCATCCACAAATAGCATCCTGCAACTCATAGAATATGATCGACATGTCTAAAAATAGACTTTGCGCCAAAAATAGCCTATGGGGCCCAATTAGTGAAGGTGACTCTTTTCACTAAGCTCATCATCTTGTTGAATCTCAACACTAGGTTGGCATACATGGTGTTATTATCCCAAAGAGAGGATTTGGAGATAATGAACTTGTGCTCTCCTAGAAAACCCACACGTTGGTCAACAACAATGTCTAGGGGACTGGGTTGCTGATGTAAGATGAAGGAATGATGAGGGGTATCATCCCTAGAGTGATCTGAAGTGATATGGGACTCTAGAGGTTCTTCTGAATGGGGAAGAATAATGGTACTAGAGTTGACATGACCGGATACACTAGGAGAGTTGTGGAGAATTTCTTCTCCTGGTCTCTCAAATATGGGTGCCCCCTTACCCAAACATTGGGTGTCAATGTAATGGCCACAAGGTGATGTGGTTCGAATGCATGGGTTCGATGTAAGGGGGGATAGATAAATCCAGGGGTGGTGACTACTTCCATAATGTTGTCATCGTAATAGAATATGGGGTGAATAGTGCAAGAAAGACCACCTGACACAGCAAAGCTACCTGACTCATCATCATGAGAAGAGAGTTTCACATGCGCATCATCACAAGGGGTGAAAGAAAAACAAGAAAATGAAGGATCCACTTATTTTGAGCCCAAGGTGATCGCTGAAGGGAGGTCAGGCGAAACAGAAGGGGAAGTCCCAGGGGGGTCTTCCACCGTGGATCTCATAGATGATGACTTGTAGTGGGCAGTGGCCAAAGACTCTGTCATTTCGACATCCGGAGGGAGAGTGTCTATGGGAGTGGATGTGTCCTCTAGTTCTACTGAAGAAAAATGCGTAAATAAGGGAGCAGTGAACTCATTGCGCCTGGCCTCAAATTGGCGAACCGCGTCCAAAGAGGAGCAGTACTCTTCGAGGCAGGGACAGAGGTAAGTACAGTGGCCATGGAAATCACACAAACCAAAGGAGTGATTTTTGCACAAATACTTGAGTTTATAGGCTAAATCAGGTAAAGTAACATGGACTTCTGGGATATCAAACTCAAGAAACGCTTCATTTACCATGAGCTTGAGATGAGGCAATTTAGGACAATTATGGGTGGAATGACTGACAACATCACACAAAGGACACCAAGTGGTATGCTTTGGAGGCTGAGGAGGAGCAAGGTTTGT
Organism: Pinus albicaulis; assembly: GCA_034641835.2. NCBI lineage: Eukaryota > Viridiplantae > Streptophyta > Pinopsida > Pinales > Pinaceae > Pinus > Pinus albicaulis. The sequence continues at coordinate 1,675,078,431 of CM076580.1, forward strand.
CACGGTGGCCTTCTCTTTTGGTGCCTTCTTGTGAGCTTTTCCCTTTTTACCCGAAGTTTTCACAACATGAGAAGGTTCCTGCTAAGGTGGTTGAGGCACGGTAGCAGCAAGAGGGGTCATGGGGACTAGTTAAACCGGGTTCAAAGCAAGATAAATTTTGGGTTGACCAAGTGGGGTAGCCTCTAGGGGATCTATGTACTAGACAGGAATACCTAGGGTCAGGTTAGGAATGGATAAGGTAGCCATCACAGGTATCGAGAACACTCCAGGAGGGGGAGCTAGGAATGGTATCTGACTGGAGGGGTAATAGCCAGGCGAGACGACTTAGAGATGGTTAAGGCCTGGAGGAACTGTTCTAAGAGGGTAGAGAGGCCCATGGATACTAGCTGTAGGTGAAGGGCTAGGAGGAGGGGATCCGAAAGGTTGAATCAAAGGGCTAGGAGCAGGTTGCAGAGGGCGGGGCTGCTAACTAGCCAAAGCGAGCTGCTCGAGAGAATCCTGAGACGATTGCATCATGCAAACATTCGATGAGCTGGGATTGGAGACAGAAGGAGGAAGACCAGGGAATGTACCAAGCAAAGAGGAGTCTTTTTATACTCTGGGTGAGACATTGGTCAAGGGATCGATGATTTGCATATTGGCCACCGAAGATATGATGGACGCAGGGGAGGTATGAGACTTCGGTTCCTAATATGTCAACTGGTCAATGGTGAATATTTTTCCATTATGGGGAAAGAAAATCTTGCATTAAATCGTAGATGGGACGGCAGACATCGCATAGGTTTAGCTACGACCCAATATAATTTTTTAATATAAAGGGGCATCAGTGACTTATATGTTAATGCAAACAATCTTGCCTATAAGAGTAATAGGAGAATTGTGGAACATGCCAATGGGCTTGGAGGAGTGGTCATCCCACGCTTGGAGGGTGATAGTGGAAGGGTCCAACTTAGGTGATCTGAGTTGCTTCCAAACCGAAGTGGACATCACGCAGGTGGATGCCCCCTCATCAATGATACAACGGGAAATGTTGGCATTCCGGATCTTGACTAGGATTTGGAAGGCGACGAAAGCAGGAAGAGGAGGATGTTCTGACCGATTAACATAGAAGATGATCAATCGATCATCTAAAGGATATATAGTGCCCATGGTAGATATCAGATATTTTCATTGTGAAGGGCATGACTGCAGGAGTTCCAACATTGAGATGGAAGTAGGAGATTGCACCAAATCATCTACTATATTGTATGAATGGCCAACTTTTCCAGAAGCATCATTTCAGTGTAACGGTCCCTTAGGGATCTTGGTATGAACCTCTGCCTTAGGCTAAGGGATCTGAAAAGGACCATTAGTTATTGAAAGAGGCTTGTAGAACCTGAAGAAGGGGGCTTGGGGGCAGATGTAGTGGGAGGATTGTTGTACGAAGGTTGAGGTCAACGATAATAGGTTGGTCAGAGTTCATCATGATAATCTGGTAATCAAAGGTACCAGATGGAGGAGGTTGAGTGGCCACCTAACCTTCAAGTGTTTGGGTAGCCACAAATCCTTGCTGAGGGAAATGATTAGTAAACACAGCCAACTGACTAGGCACAGCATGGGGAGGGACAGAAGGGGAGGCTTGTTGTCCTCGTGATGCTACTTGAATCTCCCACACTTGCCGCATCTGTGGTAAAAGAGGACAATCGTGAGTGTAATGACCATATACACCATAACAATAACAAGGCTTATTCGTGTGAACAGGTGTGTCCTGCTTGGGTTGAGTGCCCTGTTGCTGGTTAGTAATGTTAGGTGCATTATTTTCAGGATTAGGTCCAGGATTAATGGCGGAAGATTTATTTTGAGTGCCTTTCCTCTTCTTTTTGGAAGTAGGAGGATTAGTCGCGCTTTGCTGTGCATACAACTACCCCTGAGGGGGTGGTGGCTACTATTGCGAGGGTTGATAAGGCAAGGAAGGCGGGGGTGCTAATGCTTGAGGAGTTGGAGCACTAGGCTGCAGATACGGATAATAAGGAGGTTGAGTAACATTGTGGTAAATAGGTTGGGAAAAAGGAGGAGGAATGTTGTATCCTGGATACATGCTACCGGGAGGGGGAAAAGTGCTAGAGTTTCTGGCCCCTCCCTGAGGGAAACCATAGCCCATGGGAGGCTGAGCATATGGATGAGAAAGAGCTCCAATGATATTGTCGGTGGCATGAGATGCCCCTAGTACGTTAGCACTACCGGGTCTTGGGAGATCAGGTAAGACGATATAAACATAACCCAATTGAGCATAGATCAGGTCATAATTTAACGTGATCTAAAGAGCGGCTTCTTCAGTTTGAGGTAAATATGATGCGATTTCTTTACCGAAAGTAGGCAAAAGGGATCTAAGGAGCTAGTCCATGTAAACATGGTCCTCGAAGGTAGGGGCTCGACATAGGCCCTTTCTTATCTGCCATTCCTGGACATGATCGGATAGGCACATCACAGACTATTGACAGAAAGAAGTCGAAATTCAGGTATCAATGTCATAATAGAGGGGAAGCTTGAAATAAGATAGAAAATATCGGGCAAGAGTCGCAAAGGTGGTATGAGAGGATGAGGTATGATCAACATACTACTTAGAAGCTTCTCCAGTAAGCGTATGTTGGAACAACCAAAGATGGACAGAGCCATCGGTAATGGAGTTAGATGAACACCACATATGGAAAGATCGAACATGATTTGTAGGATCTTCTCTAGCAAGACCTTCAAACTTGGGGATTTCGGAAGGGAGCTTGGTTGGCATAGCAGGCCAACCAGTGTCATGGCGTATAGGGTGATTGATCAACTGGTTAAAATCAGGAAGACTAAGGCCTGCCATATAGGGGAGCAAGGGAGTAGCCGTGGTAGTTCCTGATGCGGTCCCACTAGTAGTATTCCTAGCATTAGGGTCAAGGATACCACCAACGTGAGGTCCTGAACCAGACATGGTGAAGGTGACAATAAATAAAAGCAAGAGTTTCTCCATGCATTCAATAGACAAGACAATATTATTTTAAATAATTTTTGTATTTTTGACACCTAGGAAGGGAACATAGAAAGATGTTACTAGTCCCCCTCAATGGGATGGGTTCTTGTAAGTCCTGAGCACTTCAGATCTAAGATCTCTCTCTCTTGATGTTGTAGAAAACCCAGACAAAAAATGGAACTCAAAGGGAGCTCACAAGAAAAATGGTAGCAAAATATGACAATGATGGTGGATCAAAGTCAGACCAAAAGTATAGATCCAGAGTTATCTTTAGGCAACAAAAGGTAGTAAGTGAATGGAAAAACCCTTCTATTTAAAACAAAATATTGAGTTATTCTAGATATTGGTGCATAGTTAAAAGATTATTAACCAAATCTAGTTCCACCTTTTATGGAATATTTTATTATATTTGTCGGAGGGAAAAAGAATTTGACTTTGGTCAAATCCCGTTATCTGTAAATAAAAATAAATAAATTATTTATTTATTATCTTAAGGATGTGGTTGAGTAATAATCAAATAAATAACGATTTACTCAATTATTTATGAATGATTTAGTCAAATTTAACAAGGAATATTATTTAAATAAGGTTTAAATAATTGTTCCTAGAAAATAATAAGATAAATAATGATTTATCTAATTAATTTTACTTTTTTGGGTTAAATATGACCATGAATATTAATTAAACTGTTGTTTAACTAATTATTCCTTGAGGATAATCAAACAAATGTTGATTTATCTAATATTTCCTGATGGGATTTCCTATTTAGACCATAAACAACTTAATAAATAAGGATTAGTAAGTTATTTTTCATAGTGAAAGAAATTTTACTTGGGGTAAAATCGGTCTTACATGGTGTACTTTGGTCCATCTAATAGTAATAGGTTAGATGACCAAAAATTGGTGTAATAGTGAGGTATTTCACCATTTATGCATCAAAGATGACACGTCACCACCATTATCAGTTCATACTTTATCGGGGCATATTTGGTTGGAAACCCCCAAGGGTCACCCAATACCACACCAGTGGAAACTCCAAGAGGGTCACCACATTCAACTCCTCCCACAACCCCCACAGGGCAGAGGAGCATTATCCCTTTGGGCAGTCAACAGAACATACAAGAGGGTACATCACAGGGTAATATTCCTCAGCCACCCCTCATAAACCATTGCATTCAGACACCTGTGTTTCCACAGTGCACAATGGCAGTCAATACTCAGTTGCCCTTTTTAGAATCATTAAACCTTCCAGATATATCAAAGTTAACTAGTGACCCCATTGCACATAGCCTTAATTGGCCTCCCATTCCCACGAATCTCCCTCGAATATACCAAAATTCTAAGGGAAGCAAGCATAAGACCCTGGAAATTATATTATGAATTTCCACCTATGGTGTTTGTCCAATAGTATTATTGATGATACTATTTGACTGAGACTGTTTCAACGCACCCTAGCTGGACCTACACTAAAATGGTATGTTGAGCAGCTTTCTGCTTCGCATGGAACCTTTACCGCCCTCGTTACCGTGTTCCTCACTTATTTGCAGCTACCCATTCACCATGATTCGAGGATTGAATTGCTGACTCATTTTAGGCAAATGCCAGTTGTCCATAAATCAAACCATCTCCATGAATGGAGGCGATGTTGTAGTTTGTGCAAAGCCTAAATCAACGATATAGTTTTACTGGAATTTTTTTTTTAAACTCTCACAACAGAGATATCAAAATACGTGGCGACATAAGGACCTACGTTCAAGGAGGACGCCATTTTCAAAGCCCAACATCTTGAACTCATCCATACTCAGTCAGGATATATCTACAATGTCCCGCCAAACACCCCATGCCTACAAACTTATAGAGAATTTTCAAGCGCATCGAATACTACAGACGACTTGATCGAGTCATTGAACCAAGGCCATCTACACAGAAGTATCCATTACCTAGGATATTCATATGATTCTACCTGAAACATGACGCAACCTGGCTACCACCAATATCAATTTCGACCTTTGCAGAATATGATGAATATGATGTCATCATATCACCAACAACAGGGAGGCTCATACCCTCCCTTGTAGGGGAACTAGTACTGAGCTAGGAATTTTGATGGAAGATATTCCCCCTAGCAATATTACACCAATGATGGATAGCGAAACCAATATTTTTCTTTCCCCGCACAAAATACAGTACTGCAGAAAAATGCGCCGGTGAACTTAGTGCAACCTTCCCAAGCTCAATAGTGTCAGGCTTATGACCAAGAGAACTACAACAACCCTCCTAACACTGCGAAAAAGAAGCTTAGGAATAAGAAAAATGGAGACTCTAGGCAGGGGTTAGTAACCAACAATGCCCCCACGATCTCAGTCTGGGGGCAACCCCAACCGAAATCAAAACCAAGAGCCAAAAAACAACTCCCAAGTGAAAAACAATAGGTCTAGTCTAAGGACAAACCCTTCTTGTGCCATATGTGGTGATTATGGCTATTAAAATCACCATTGTCCCAAACTCCCTGAACTAAAAAACCTCCAGGGTAACTACGGATAAGGGTGACCTACCCAATAACCTTCTGTAATGCAGGAGCATTTCCCCCACCAAGGAGTGGTTAACACCCATCAACGACAACCACCCCAAAATTATACCAGGAGGAGTAGCCACGAAATTTATATGGCTGGCGAAGAAATGTTCTTCTAGACAAGGAATAGGAGCTATGTCGCCCCCCTGGACACCAACCCATCAGGTAAGAGCACAAGTGCACCTACTGCACCATTAAACATATCCAAATTACCTATAGAGGCCTTTCCAAAAATGGTCAAGGGGCCAACTAGGTGCATAGGACACCACTCAAAATCTTCCCATAACTACAACATAGTGGATGATCTAGAACAATAACCCACTGCCATGTCAGCCTTAGAAGTCCTATAGTCATGCCCAAAACAGCGGAAATCCTTAATTTTTGCATTAGGCACCATCAACCCCTCTGATTTGTGCCTAATCGCTTTTGACCTTGAAAAATAAATCCCCTCGCTTCCCTCTCTGGTCACCTTCCAAATACCGATGTCAGTCTAGAATATCACCATACACCGGTGCATCATTGATGAAGGAGCATCTTCATGCATCATGTCCAAATCTGTTTGGCGGAAGTTGGGATCACCTAAACTAAAACCATCTGAAATCATGCTTATATCATACGACAGTCGATCTTCAGCCCCTGTCAGTCTATATCAGAATGTCCCTGTAAATTTGGCTGGAAATATGGTATTTATAGACATTGAAGTCTTGGACATGCTACTAGACTACAATAGACTACTCGGGAAGAGTTATATGTATGCCATGACTGCAATAGCATCCTTTGTATTTAGGGTGATAATGTTCCACCATGAATATCGAATCATCATCGTCAACCAGCTTACATACTATGATAAGAAACCCATGATGACTCTCGATGTCATTATACCTTACGTAGACACAACTATGCAATTTCTCATGCGGTATCAAGAATTTGGCCCTGGCCAATTCAAACCTTCATCGATCCTAGGATCCTTCCTAGGATATTCCCCTATCATATCAGAGGAAGCCTTAGAGATCACGGGGGCACTGATGTGCATGATGTTATCATCAAACACTGAGACGAACCCAAAAATGGAAACTAGTAGTATGGATACTGAGGCCACTGGCACGACTTTCCTAGCCTACACCATTTCCCAAACCCATTTTTATACCCCCCACCTGATTTTGTGTCAAATCAAGTCTTGGAAACTATTACATTGCCAAACATGCCTTTCACAATACCTGTGTGGTATTTCATCCCACCAACCATTCTGGGAAGTCCTAACATCACTTCTACAGGGATAACCCCTATCAACCCTCAGGAGGCCATAATGGTTAACAAAACTCTCGTAGTAGTGTCAGCTAACATGACCAAGAAAATCGAAAACATAAAAATATCTAGGGCATTACAACCTTGCACATTATGTGATATTGTGGGCCATCCAACCAATATTTTCCCAGAATTAGATGAATGAAATCCTCGTCTAAACACCGAAAGAAATGTCGTGGCCTAAATTTCCCATAAAAATGAATAGGCCATGAAAAATCAAGGGAAATAATTGTGCACCAACAACGAATGCGCCATATGCAAAATTTATGGGAATTACATCTATCATTGGCCTGACATGCCATGATATAGGGATACCCTACAAGCCTTGGAGAAATCGTACCAATAGGAACCCTCGGTTCCACCCATGAAAATAGATGAGGGAGAGCCTAGAACCAAAGTGTACCTATGAGAGGAGCCTACATCTTGCTCGTACACAATCACCCCAATGGATGAAAGACGGAAAATGAAGGCCACTCGCTTGACCCCAATTTGCGCACTATGTGACGAGCTAGACCACTTAGTCACACAGTGTCCCGAATTAAGGGTATTTAACCATTGGTACCAAGTCCCTCACATTTCCCAAAGAAAATTATTTTGGAATCGATGACATACATGTTATATTTTTCGAAGCAACCACCATGTGCATCATTGTCCCCACATCCATCGGATGCGGTCCATGTTGGATTTTCATGCAATGCTTCATCGTTGAAAACTTCGACTTGGTCGACTCAGACATAGAATCTGAAAATAGTACCACCATTCAAGTGACCAAAGCAAAAATGACCATATTATATGTGTCCTAGGAGAGACAGTCACCTGAACGACCACCTCCCCCCCCTGTTATTGCCCTAAATCTCTTATCCAGCTCTACGCACACTGTGTTGAATGAGATCACTTCATCACTGACTGTGCAGCCCCAGATTTGTTTCAAATATGGTATCTAGTCAACCTCATATACTACGACGACTTATGAGTAGTCCAATATTCATGTCAAGTGTGTTCAGGCGACCACCCAATTCGTCGTTATCCCTATATCCCTTGCTTTTGTTAAGTATTAAATAATTTATGCCAGGCCATAGTACACCTCGCCATAGTAGATGGATCAAATTCAAAATCCATGGAAAGTTCAACAACGCAAGAAAATGTGGCAACCAGGTCCATTTTCTTCATGTCAGCAGAAAAGCAGCTGACAAAGGGGCACATCATCACCCCCAAGCACCATCCACAGATAAGCCCAACCTGCGTAATATGCGACTCACATAACCACTTGGTCGCCCAATGCCTGGACTTAATATCATTCCAGAAACGGTACCCAATCACTCCAGTAGTCCAAAGAGAATGTAGAATCAAGGAAAAACAATATTTTCTAATTTTTCATGACAACCATCAAACTCGACACTATACTTACATCTCCCAGTTTCAACCTTTGGTAGATACCATATGCTCATTAGCTACCCAATAGCTGGATATAACTGGTCTAGAACCAAGGCAACTTGATGCAAGGCAACTTGCCCCAAGGTAGCCTGGTCCCCATTGTTACCAAAACATTATGAAAGCTAAGATGACCTATTGTCCTAGAAGGGCCCAAAACCAACCAAGTACGGCATGTATTTTGTGCAATAGAAATGACCACGAAGTCAATCAATGTTAGGAACTCAAGAATCTCACTAACTGTCTTCACATGGTCACCACCATCCCACTGATCAATCTCTCCAATCAAGAGAAGATCACATGCTGCTATTATAGGATTTTCTCACTATTCTACCATACTATGGATTGTGAGTACCTCGCAAGGCTAAGAGCGGCAAGGGAAACATTGAGTATAAACTCCCTAAAAGAGTCAGACCAACCAAAACCAAAGATTCGAAGATGGAAAAAGAGCAAACATGCCGCAATGAAAAACTATCTCCGAGCATCCACTTCGGGCACAAAGAGTAGCGTTGGTTCTCACACCACCTACTTGATAAGCCCCTTGACATCATGCATCATATGCACAAGTCACAATCATGAAAAAAATATATTCCCCTTAATGGAAACATTTAGGCACCCTTGCACTCATCACAACTTCCAAATTTAGGAAAGTGGGAGTACCCTTATTATGCCACGTGAAGAGCATAATATTACTCTCATAGAAGCCACCACAATGGAAATTCCTCCACCATTCAATGTTGACGTCACACAACATGCCATCTAATTCATATCATCTTGCATGGGAACCATGACTCGTGTTGTTTGCTTATTTTTCATTGGTGTCGAGACCGCTACAACTACAACAGTAGATGTACCATCGACGATGCAAACTCAACCAGTTTGCACCCTGTCGACCTCATCTGGTTCCACAACATCAACTATGGAATCTTATTCATGTTTTTCGACCAGCTCTCTTAGGCCTAAACCAAATCCTCACAGCCTCACACAAACCAACTCCCCCTTAGACACCTTGTTCCATTCATACGAGGATATTCTAGAGGCCATGATAGAACCAGATTATACATGGGACTCAATGTAGCACTGCTTGTATTTTCTTCCAGAATTTTTTTTTGGTCCTAACAACCTAAAAACCCAAGAGATATACGCCATTGAATCAAAATATTTCCTCCCACTTGGGAAGGTAGACTGGTTCAAAAATCCCATCCTGGCGCCTGACGCATTTGAAGAAGGGAATATGTAAAATATTTCACCAAACATTAAGGTAAATATCTCGAGAAAACCAAGAAAAATCAAATAAATATCACTGGGTACAGCATTCTCTCCAGACAAGGTAGTCACTTACATAAACTTGCTACAAGAGTACAGAGACATATTCGCATGGGATTATTAGGAAATGCCAGGGCTTAGCCCCACTATTGTAGAGCACCACATTAACACCTAGCCTGACATACCACTGATACGCCACAAACAATGTCAATTTCACCCATCTAAGGTAGAAGCGATCAAGTAAGAAATCGACAAGCTTCACAAAGCCGAGTACATCTGCCCAATTTCTTACACATCATGGGTTTCCAACCATGTTCCCACCATGAAAAAATAGAGCACCATTCGCATCTGTACTAATTTATGATATTTGAACAAAGATTTTCCCAAGGACAACCACCCTACCTCGTTCATCGACCAAGTCATTGATGCTTGCGTCGGTCATGAGCCTCTGTCCTTTATGGATGGATTCTCAAGGTATAACCAAATTCAAATCCAACATACAGATTGGTACAAGACAATATTCACTACCCCTTGGGGCACATTCACATACCAAGTTATTTCATTCCGTCTTAAAAATTGTGAGGTGCCTTCTAGCGGGCCATGTATTATATCTTCCATGACCTAGCCCACATCATCCTAGCTTACTTGGATGACCTCTTTGTTCGATCCAAGAAGAGAACTGATGATATGGAGGATTTACAGTTGGAATTCCAAATATGTCGACATTACAACCTAGGCTTGAACCCTCTTAAGTGTGTATTTTTTGTCAACGCAGGTCGACTGTTAGGATTTATCGTGTCCCAGCAAGGGATCCGAGTGGACCCCCTCAAGGTCTAGGAAATCAAAGATGTGCCACCACCCAAAACCCTCAAGCAAATTCAAATCTTTTAAGGGAAAGCCAACTTCTTGAGATGCTTTGTCCCATATTACGCCACTTGTGTGCAAGGATTCTTGCACCTGCTCTGTCAAGATATCCCATTTAAATGGGATGATCAAGCTCAACAATCATTTGAGGTGCTAAAATACACATTGTCTTCAGCCCCATTGATCAGCCCACCAAATTATGACAATGATTACACCCTATACCCATCAGTATCAGAGACCACCATAGCTGGGGTGTTAGTCCAATATGGACCAGATGGTAAAGAACACGTAATCTATTACATCAGTAAGAACTTATCTGGCCCCTCTTTAAGATATGAACCTGAAGAAACAACTTCCCTAGAATTTGTACACGCAGTACAAAATCTTCGACATTACATCATCCTGTGGACTATAATAGTCGTAGCAGCTATCATCCCCATGAGATACTTGCTAACCCACCATCTGATGAACCAAAAATACTCTCACTAGGTAGTCATAATGCAGGAATTTCACCTACATTTTAGCTCCCCCAAGAAAAAAAAACTTTGATCTTAGTTGAGTTCATCACTGACCTCCCAAGTCAGACTAAAGGATCCCCAATTAAAAACTCACTACTAGGCTGTAATATTCCTACATTAGCCTACAACTAATGGGAATATTAAAAAAAAAATTTGTCACATAGATAGGTGAATAAGTGGGTGGGAGTACCCATAAAACTATTTATGGTGAATAAAACCACTTCTCATGTGAAAGTGGATCATTGTTTCAGCCTAATAAAGTACCCTAAGGTGTGGACAGGGGATAAAACGTATTGAGTGGGTCAACCTTGACCAAATCTACAGCATTGTCATGGAGGAATGGCCATCAATGAGGCACAATGCAGATTTAGATGGAGATGCCTTGTGTGAAGGAGGTGATATCATTGAAGGTGGTTTAGGGTTTGCAAACTCTTGTCTTATAAAATGAATGGGATGGGAGCATTAGAAAGTTGTTGATGATATTGTATTTTCTGATTTTATTGTCTATTTAGACATACATCTTTCTTTGGTTGTTTAGCCTAGATTGCAAATTTTGTTTAGCATTGGGTGTTCCTAATCGGGAATCCCACCTTTTCCTATTGAGTAGCTCTTGGGAGAGTCTTGTATTGCATAGTCCACTATCTGGCTTGAGGCCAAGCTTCTTCTTCGAACTACAACACAGATCCTATTGAGGGTTTGGCTGTCTATGAAAGCTGCAGCAAGTTGAGGCTAGATCTACTCAGATCTAGACCATTCTAGTGCTCCTTTTTAGTGGGGAAGGATTCTATCCCATTGGCAAGAGAGTATTGGATCACTAGAGCTACATTTTCAGATCTTGGCATGTGGCCAACATCATTTTTATCCCTAGAGAATAGTATAGATCTAGATCTGCGTTATTCCTGTAGATGTATTTGCAAGGTGTTTCAGCACATCATTTGGAGAGTGATTTTCTAGGTGTTGGGGATCTGCCCTTCACTTTGGAGAATCTATTGGAGGAGATAATTTTATTTTTTATATCATATCAGATCCACTTTCCAGATCTATAATTTTCCATAGATCTGTAGTCTTAGATCTCATATCTACATCTTATACTTGGTGTTTTTTTGAAAACCCTAAGGGGGTTCAATAAAGGATCTTGTATAGTGTATAGATCTGGTATAGATCTAAATTTTTGTCCACATACTTGCTATACATCTAATGTGTAATCTATAGCTATTGCAGAGCCAATAAAATAAATTAGTAAGGCTTTTGCAGTCTTTATACATGGTTGTAGCACCTCATTTTGAGGATTTCTTTCATTCGAGACTTGTATTTTCTTGTTATGCATCTTATGGGACACTTTTTACATAAATTTTGTTGTCGTATTAACAAATGAAAGGTCTCCATATTGGCCTCCTGCTATTTCTAAGATGATCTGCTTTGTTTATCTCTTATTCTGCTATTTTACTGTTGTAAGTGTTAAAGAAGAGTCTCCATATTGGCCTCCTGCTCTTACTTTGATTATTTGTGTTATTTTTCCTGCATATCTTTTACATATTGTTGCATTCCCATTTTGGGATATTACACAGGCGAACATCTATTTCTAGTGACAACTGACGATCCTTAGTACATCGATATCCTCTTATTTTTATGGACCCAAAAGTTCAATACAAAACCCATGTGTCACAACCGAAGGCACATACAGCACCAATCCCCCTGATACCTCGTTGTGGGGGATTTAATTTATCTATAAGGCATCAACATTATCCTACAACGATGCCTCATGCATGACAAAGCTTAGCAAGCCCTAAATGACTCTCATAGTGGAGCTTGCAGTGGCCACCTCTCTAAGATGACTACCACCCAAATAGTCCTACGGGAAGGTTATTTTTGTCCCACATTATTCCACGATTGCATTCAAGTAGTCAAAAGGTGTGAGTGATGCCAATGCTTCGCCCTCAAGGAAAGAGCACCTACCACTCCTCTACACTCGGTCATCGTAGCCAGCCCCTTTTGCAAATGTAGAATTGACTTTATGACTTGCAACCCTGTGTTGCCTGGAAACCACAAATACATAATTGTAATAGTCGATTATTTTATCAAGTGGGCGAAAGCCATGCCCACATATGACAACACGACATAAACTGTTGCACGTTTTCTTTTCAACCATTTCATCTCACGATTCAGTGTGCATAAGGATTTATTCTCCAATCATGGAAAGCATTTCGAAAACTAAATATTCCAAGAGTTGTCTCATCACCTAGGATTCACACATGAATCCACGTCACCATACTACCCTCAATCAAATGGACAAGTAGAATCTATCAACAAAGTGCTTAAAATAATGTTACAATGTATGGTTAGTAACTATAAAACAAACTGGCACCATAGGGTTTTTTTAGCCCTGTGGGCATATCGCACGACAGTTAAAACCTCAATAGGGTTCACACCTTTCCAACTAGTGTACAGGGTAGAATTCATGATTCCCATCGAATGTTAAATCCCAAACTTACACGTGGCCATCGAACTCCTCAATTATACCCAAACTTTAGAACAATGGTTGGTGCAGTTAGAACTCAATGATGAAAATTGATGAGAGTCACTCCAACATAATGAGGCACATAAAAAACAGGTAAAATCATCATTTGACCACAACATCACCCCTCATTCATTTACTAAGGGCGAGTTATTCCTCTACTACGATGTTGCAAAAGAAGCCTTAGGACCTGGGAAGTTCGAAACATTATGGAAAGGTCCTTACATCATAAAACATTGCCTCCTCAAGGGAGCATACATCCTGTCAAAGCCTGACTGTACATGCCTAGCTAACCCCGTCAATGGGATATACCAAAAAAATTTCACCCCTAAGGGCAGGAAGTCTCGGCCTTAGAGATAAGATGCATGTAGCATAATTTTTTGAGATGATCACAATCATTGATGACTTGTTCTAAAAAATGCTCTGGTGTCACAGATGGATCGTCCCCCCATCCACTATTTTGTATTCGCTGATGGAGCCTCATGATGGTCACAAAATCTAGCAGCAGTTGTCCGAGCCATATACTCTCCTGACTGATCTCCATTCCTCACTAACAGAGTATGTATCAGATCATCTACCAATAATCAAGAAGAATATGATGCAGTCATAGGGTTGTTGAGTGATGCCTCCAACCAAGGCATTCACCATCTACATGTCTATCTTGATTCCCATCTAGTGGTATCACAGTTAAAACAAGATTTTTAAGTACGTAATTCACAAATATTTAGGAAGTATTTTCATGTACAAATATTAATTCGTCATTTTTATCATATTACATTCACACATACACTGAGAAATCAAAACCATACAGTTGATCACATAGTTAATCACTTCTTATACTGGAATGCATCTCGTATAAACCATCATCCATAGAAAATTAAAACATGAAAACATAGATATCCATCATAGGTACATAGCATCTATCAATAAACACAAACAAATATCCATATTCACATCATCAAAGCCGCAAAAAATATACATCTCGCATATATACATCAAAAAATATATGAGTCACAGTATACAAGTCATGTCCCTGACCATAATGTCAGTCAAAAAATATGTCTACATGTCATAAAAAATAGGGAAGCATCCTCATAACGAGTGCTTTCCCTAAACATATAAGAATCTCTAGGGTTGAGCCCCGCCAGGTGGGCCCTCTAGATCCATGGTTGCACCTGGTGCTAGTACGGGTGCAACAGCCAAAACTGCAAGTGCCATACAACAAAAAGTCGCGTGATGAGCCCTCTTTTGAGCCATTAGAGTCTCCAACCATTTATCGTCCAACTCATCAAAAAAACCTTGGGTCAGCATCCCCTAGTTCAACCTCTTTAACCAACTCCATGAGTCAGCTAAATCTATTTCATGAGCTTCTGTAGCCTCGAACCGAGCCTCAGTATTAGTTAGCTGCTCCTCAACTTCTACCACCTGAGCCTCAACCACCTTGGCGTGAACAAGAAGGGAAAAATCCCCCCTGATAGCGGCAGCACTACTAACCTCCCTTGAAGGGCGCCCGACACCTCCCTTCCCCCCAACATGGGCTTGATTGGCCCCACCTGGGCCCCTCCTTAGTGGTTGATGCCTCACCAAGTGGGAAAGAGGACGCCTTATCGAACCCACATCTGTAAGAGAAAAAAAATTAGTGTCAATGTCTCCATAAAAGACATATAACAATACACATCATAAAATCCTCAAAAAATGTAGAAAAACATCAAAGGTCGTACCTACAGGACCCCATGCGTAACCGGTTGGAAGACCCATATTTGGGACCCCCAGAAATCTATCCCCAAGTATGGATAGTCCAAAAACATCTACGGGTTCACCTGGAACCACGCCTCAACGGTCACATCCAAATAGCGACCAGCCTCCCCTCCTCCACCGCAGGGCATCACGGGTACCCACCACTGCATTTGAGGATCCCTAGGAGGACCTAGGGCTACTGGCACAAAATTCCTAAGCATCACTACCCTCTCAAACATAACACTGCATAAAATGATCGCATAGGCGAAGACCTTCGACCCCCCTCAGACCTTCCCCAACTATGACACCATGCCATCATAAACATGGCGCACCCAGTCATAGAGGTGACCAACCCATAACTGGCACAAGACGCCAATATGAGGACTCAACACCCTATTGGACGATGATGACCATGTCAGGCGAACTATCATCACTAGGGCACCCCTCTCAACTAAATCGGTCATAGAGTCAATGTGAACACATCCTTGTTTAAGAGGCTTACCACCACATTGATGTTCATCCTAACCTCGAATGCTCACACTACTAGGAGGGAGTGGGTGTGGAAGAGCCTCCCCCCGAGGAAAAAATCTAGTCACAAAGTAAACATCCGTCTCTGGATGGATGACGACGTCTCTACACTACAACACCATCAATTTTTGTCTCCTATTCCAACATCAGACCAGGAAATAAATAAGAATATCATGTGATCTCAAAAGGTTGTTCTCTAGAAATTTCAACAACCCTACTGAGCCAAAAGCCCCTGAGCATTGGGGTATGGTGCCATATTTGTGCGAAGATCAAGCCAATCTCGCTCACGCCACAACATGATTTTACCAGGAAAAAAAAAACCAGTGCCCAAAATAAAAAAACCAAAAAAATAAAGTTTTTCCCACCATCGTGCTTATGTAGAGAACAAGCGTAATGACTGCGCGTCTGTATTAGACACAAACGCACGCATCATCGCGCAAAAGCTTCGCCAAATGTGATAAGCTCGCGAGAAGACTTGCTTTTCCGCAAGGTCCACGCAACTCAACCTTGATTTCCCGAGTGATTGAGGAAAAAAATAAACAAGAAATATGTACAAACCACATTTGTATGGGCCCCCTAGACAAAAAATGAAAAAATTGAAAAGCAAGATGTTCAGGGCCCTACCTAACACTGACGGCGGGAATCCTAGGTACTTAGGCTAACCGCAACAACAAGAAAATCTCGGAAGCAAGGGCTTAGCTCTGACCTCATACTCTCAAATGACACAAATGAATTGAAATGAGCCATATTTGCCAATATATCGCCCTTTTCTGATTATTCGACAAACCATAACTAGAGCTTAGAACGCCCAATTGCAAATCCACAAGAAACACACTAATCAGCACTTCATCACGTTCAAAATAGGCTCCAGGCATCCATGCCTCAAGAAAATTCATTTTTTTAGTCATAGCAGGTATTCCCTCTCTTATCACTTTCCATTCATCATTATGTTCAATATGCTTGAATATAAAATATGCTTTTTACTTGGGGTATTGGTTGCAGGTATTACAAAAATGCAGAATCACTAGTCACCACAGCCACTAAAGGTACAACAGAAGGTATCATTCTATCCCTAGCATGATAGGCTCCCCAAAGAAGCTTTTCATATCCTGACATCATTTCTCCACAATGATCAATGATAGGTTCCATTCACCCAACCATGTTTATCATCAACTCACCTTGCACATGGTAAACTTTCTCGCAGGTCAGTAGAACCTCACCCTCCATGGAATCTATTACTCATGTAGACCATACATCAAATGTCTGTAGCCATAGCCATAAAATCCAAGTCTAGGAAGTACTTCGTGTTCACTCATCCATCATACATCAAGTCAAGTTTCACTCATGTCAAGATAATACCCCTCTCCTGGACTACCATTCTCATCAATAGATCAAATACGCACCACCACGTCTCGCACTTGGCCTATCACACCCCCACCAGCATAGCCCATCTACGACAATGTTCATTCGCTTGATCACTCCCACACCGATACCAACCAATGGGTCCCCCATCCTTAGTAAAACACCCTCCTCACACCATAGTGATGGATTATTTTCATGTTTATTGGGGTGCTTGTCTTCATGCTTTTACATCCAAACCCATTCTATATTCTTTTGGCAAGTGTACAAATATTTTTTAGGAGAGAAATCCCACCCATCCATTCACATTTCTCACTTGGCAATAGTCCCTAATCACCCTTGGTCAAAGATTCACATTCTTTACCACACCCCACCATGACACTCATGACAACTGCATACCCACCCTGGATGTCCTATCAACTCCAGGGACTTCCTCACTAGAAATTGTTATGACTGCCACCACTCGCATTTACAAGCTCCGACCTTGGCCCACTTAACTACCATCATCAGTTATAGCCATTTCTCATCATCATGCCTAACTTAACCTATCACACCACACCCTGCTACATCAACACCACTGGTCCCTTGCATCAGTACTCATCTCAGTCAGTTGGTGCTTCCTTCTTGTCGACCACAACAAACATTTTCCAAGAAGGAGGTCATACCTTGGATGAATCCCCACCTCAATAGGGGAATCCCTGGATGGCATTATGGGAATCATCATTTCCCATTGATGTCATATATCCTCTTGAAATTCGAATTCAACATAAACTTTCATGTCAAGATGGTATCATACTTCATAACCATTGCACTCTGTCAGAATTCGTCAAAGATACGTGACTTGATAAGCATCTCTTTCAACAATGCTTACACGGGAAGGTCCCCAACAATTAGAGACCCATGCATACAATGAGAATTTGTCCTAAAAAAAAAAATTCCATACCAATATTATGCATGAGGGCCCCACATTCAACCTTCATTCAAATAAAAATGCCCTTGAGGGTGTCAACAACCATCGTCATCAACCAACAGCAAACCACTACCACAAAAGTGACATAAACAAAACCTCTATCTGTCAGATAATCTTAACTAGTCAAAATATCATGAGAATGGGACATGACCACCTCGTAGAAATATTTTATTCATTCTATCTCTTTCAGGGTTCCAACAGAGCACGATGCCTCTTTTTACTCATGGCAAGGGATCTCCAACATCATTTTTCAAGCAAGTTACTCTCTCCCTCTCTCTCTCTCTCTCTCTCAAAAGGCCTACATAGAAAAATAAACTATAATGTATTTCGGCTATACATCTCTTCCCAGACCTCATACATTAGGGGGCAACTGTTAACACTGAAAATTCATACAAGAAAATACATTAGAAAATTTCAAGTAGAAGGTACAAATAAAGATTTACAAGGAAGAAATACATTACAGGAGCTAAAAAATTTAACTTTTCCTAAGGTCAGCAGACAATTTTTTTGACCGCGAATAGGAAGAATTGTCCCTGGGTGATCATTGCAACTTTTTCTTCAATAACCGCGAAGAACATCATGGCTATCCCTCGAATAGTCGCACAGACCTAAGGATGCGAAATGTCTCCATATGGAACCACTTGGCACACTTTGAGAAAAAAATTCTCACTCATGCTATCTAAGTATAGTTTCCTTGGATAAACCTTGAGGATTTAGTGCAGCACACAAATGAATCATACCCCCACTCTTATTTCAACATCCATCTTGTACCAAGAGAGGGAGGGAAAAATTGAAATTTTTCTATAAAATCCAGCCATGGGAAGAGAAATGGGAGACACATTGTTATGCTGGCCAAATTTCTCCTCAGCAAACTAACTTGTGTTGTCCAGTAGCAAGAGGATTGGAAGGATGCAGTGCTGGCCATCCAACACCTCAATCCAAGAGAGAAGAGTTCACCACGTGTCCATTGATCTACCATCCTTTGAGAGGGAAGAGAGGCTTGCTGAAACAATTGAGGGGAAGAGACCCCCTTTTCTTGGATATTGGAGCTCTTTAGCTTGAAGGATCCACTATAAGAGATTTAGAATTCTATCTTCTACTACCACTAGCACCTAATAAAGGGAGAGAGCTCTTCATTTTTGAGTTATTAGTGTGTTTTCTCTATTGCGAGTTTTTCTTGTGCATGTTGTTTTTTTTTTCGTCTCTTTGTTTATGTAGCATGCTATGTTTCCATTTAGCTTAGCTTATTACCTATTGAACTTGTTCCACTAATGTTAGACAAACCAATTTGACCTGTGACATGCTTGTAGGAAAGCAGCCTCCCTACTAAGAAGAGTGTATTTCGTCCGCCCATGCGTAAAATACACTACAACACTCTATATGACTAATTTATTGTCGTATTGCATGTTTTGGAACACTTATAGATTAATGACCCATTCTAAGACAATAAGGATTAAAGATCCCATTTTCACTTCTTTAAGTAGTGATGCATTAAATCCTTGAAATATTTTTTGATAAGTTATCTCCTACTACCAACCTATCTAGTATATAATTAAGCGAGATATGTGGTAATGAAGTAGAACCCAAAAAATAAAATATGTATATTCTTCTAGTAGGTTCCAATTACCAAATAAATTTATAATCATTTTTGCATCATTAGTTAGTCTAGGACATCCTTTGCAAAACATGATATGACATAATCTAGCCAAGAATGAATCAAAATTTACCATATGATATTCCTTGAATTTTGTGATCCCATAAAATTAAAAAATAAACATAAATAGGTGCTTCTAACATGTTCCAAATGAGGTTCAAACTTGAAAATTTACTCCTTGCACATAAAATATCTAATAAATATGAATCTATATAGAAGGAAGGAATAACGCCACTTTTTTAGCCTTGAATTTTTTTCTATAGGGATATATAGTTCATTAAATATGTTATTTCCAAATTAATTAGTACTTTTTATGTGGCTATTGTGTGGGTCAATGGAAACCATGCATCCATGAATCATGAACAATCTATCTCACCATAAAATATACATAACAACACCATAAGATATATGTATGGTTCCTTTAACCATGTAATAAAGTACCACCTATTTGTCATATTAAAGATCTTCTTATCATGTTTCCACCACCTGATGTTTCTCTATCTCACAAGAGTTTTCCATTGTCAAATGTTTCCTAGAAAAGAGTGCAATAAAGATAGCAACACTCTTATTCTTTTATTTATCACATTAAATAAATAAGAATTTAATAATTATAAATTTCCTATGGAAATTCCTTCTCAATTATTTTGAAGGAAAACATACAAATAAAAACATAATTATAATTCATCAATACCATTAATGATCCAGATTTATGCAACACAACAGAATACACATATAACCATAAATACAAATATGCAGTGGAAATAACACTTCATTTCATTAATATCAAAGAACTGAAATTTGCTTACAAACAGAATGGAAATAAACTAGCTAGGGCGTTGGTAGCTTATCTCTGAGAAGCAATGTGACGGATATAGGCCTCTGAACTATGTTACAATGAGGCTTGAGGGCCTACTTGTTATTTAGAAACAATGGAAACCCTAAAAATCCAAAACCCTAACCCTAGGAGATGAAGCGCCAAAACTATGGGCCTCGTTTGGGTAAATTGGCATTTCATGTTGTGAAAAATACTGAGAGGGGGGGGTGAATCAGTATTTACTGCATAATCAAATCTTTTTACTTTTTCATTCCTTAAAACCCATACGCTACTTTCCTTCAATAAACTAGCGTATATACGCGGATCCCCTTTATGAAACTAGCGTATACACAGAGATCTAGATCTGTCATTAAATCTTCACTTATATTATTCCATCATTCATTCATCATATGTTCAATAAACAGTAAACATGTGCAGTAAGAACAGAATAAACCATCACACAAAGGATCACACATGAACACCAGGATTTTTAGGTGGAAACCCAAGTCGGGAGAAAACCACCGCTGCAGTTGCTCAGCCTTCAATATTTTATTATAGAGAAAACATATTACAACATATGCGCTGGCGCAGACTTGACCAGCACGCAGGCACCCACCTGCGCTCGTTTACCAGCCTCTCCTGGAAGGGAGCTACGACCCCCTGACTCGTTTACCAGCCTCTCCTGGAAGGGAGCTACGACCCCCTGATCTCGTTTACCAGCCTCTCCTGGAAGGGAGCTACAACCCCTGACTGAAGGCTACAACCCTCAGCACCACCTTGGACCACGTTTCATCAATTTTCACACTGGATCCAACCACTTCAATAGAACACAACTTGCAGGCCACAATTCATCATATTTCCAGACCGAACCCTTTTCATACTTTTAAGCACAAACATACATCATCAACAGATACATATCAACACAGATCAGATAGCAGAAACACAGCAGAACAGATCAGATATTTCATACCCCTTGCTTCAGCAAACCCTAGTTTGCATACGCGCTTTCCCTTTACTGATGTCGCGTATATACGCGCTTCCGTCCACACAAACCAGCGTATACCTCAATGTATATTTCATTGCGCATACGCGCTTTCTATTCAGCGAAGCCGCGTATATACGCGCTTCCTCCGCGGCGAAGTAGCGTATAGATCTTCAATCATTACAGAGCAGCATACTTCATCAGATCAGATATTCAGTTCATATCTACCCTTTTGCTTCAGACAGATGTTCGCCTAGATGCTCGCCTCATCACATATCTAAGCCTTCCATAATCAGATCTAGAAAATACAAGAGCAATTCAGATCTAGATCCCCTTCTTCATCATTGGTGCATCATACATTCAGATTTATCATTCAAGTGTAACCCTTTCCATTCAGATATACTTCAGTGAGAAGTATTCATTCAAGCTCAGACATCTTGCACCCACATACATGATTTGCATAATGAATTTCATCTCTTTATATAGGTTTATCCTTTTCCAATACCATGAGCCCCTTTTTTTCAATACCATGGGCCAAAACAATACCATGAGCCCAAAACTACCTGGACGGGGTCAATTAGGCGGATCATTACCCAATACAATGGGTCAATACCATGGTGGTTACCCTTGGTTTTGCACTTTTTGAGCGCTTTTGCCCATACGCGACTTGGCACGTTATTTTCCACGTGCATACGCGACTTCCCCTAGGCCAATCCGCGTATACAAAGAGACATACTCTTTTCATCATATTTTGAGCACATTCTGAATTCTTTTCTTCATTGCCTTCTGTACACACTGTAGAAACATCATATTTTCTTCATCTTCATTTAGTGGGTTGCCATCAAGGACAACACTCTGCATCCATCAAGGACAACACTCTGCATCATATTTCCAACAATCTCCCCCTTTGGACTTGATGGCAACCACGATGGTGTTTGGTTACCACAACAGATAGGTACCAAGTCACTCTCCCAAACATTTGACATCAACAGATAGGTACCAAGTCACTCTCCCAAACATTTGACATCATTATCTTCTCTTCATTCAAACACCATGTCACTCTCCCCCTTTGACATCAAGGGCAAAGGGCGGATCAAACACCAATACTCTCCTCCTCATGTGGAAGAAACATTCCAGAGATCTGATATGTGCCGAAGTGGCCAAGCCCGAGATCATGTCAATCTTCAAACATATTTGTCAATGAAGTACATGACTCTATGAACTTCCTATCACCAAAGACTCATACTTACATCAAATATCCAACCAAGTGGATTTACATATATGACTCAAGTACCCAACCAAGTGGGTTTACAAAATTTGACTCAGCTACCCAACCAAGTGGGTTTACAAAAATGACAAGTCCTTACATGACTGAATATTACAATTTTTACATCATGGGTCTCAACAAGACCCTTTTACCAAAAAAATAAATATGACCATTTATGACCAACACCAGAAAGTCCTCAAGAAAGAGAACATATTTCAGAACCATAATAATGCCAACACTGCATTATACTCAGCAACGCTAATGCTCCCCCTGAATTTGTGCAACCAAGCAATCTTTCCAAATGACTAAGGCTCCCCCTTAGTTTGTGCATTCTGAAAACTTCCACCATCAAATCATCAAGGCATCTTCATCAAAACATTAGAAACAGAATTATGAGAACTGAAACACCACCAGAGATGTCAAACAGTATCAGAGATACCAAACAGCACTGCAGCTGTGCTGAAGAGAGCTGACTTCAACCAAAAATTGTCAGAAATCATACATACGCGGTTTTCTGTGCATGAACTTGCGTATATACGCGACTGTGTTTCAGGAAACCCGCGTATCCCAAGTCATCTTCTAAATTGCAATCAGATCTGATTTTCTGTGAGGCAAAGACAAAGTTCAGCTTCTTTCTGAGACATTTTAATGCTTCCCTGTACTACAGATAGATAGAACGATGTAGTTGTGTCTTCAAGCGTCATCCAACGGTTGTGGCATCAGTACAATAGTAACCAAGCCTTCAGATTCTTTGCAGCATCAATACAATCTTTCCAAGAGAGATTCTCATATCAGAACAGCATCTTCACATAGGTGTCAGGAAATCATCCATGTGGTCCAACATCACCATGATCTTCAAGATTTAACATGAATTAACATATGTAGGCAAAAGATCTCTCAACCATAGAACACACTCTGCATGATTTATTTCTGAATCAAATGACATCCAACTCATCCATGTGTGAGTACAAAGGATACTTATCAGTAACCAGGGCTCAAAAACTCATCATAATAAACCATGTACCAAGACATCAACATTTGAGCATGAGTATCACAAAAACCCAAAGAATAAGCAGTCATATTGCCAACAATGCAATCATTAGTATTCAACCTGCTGCTCCCCCTAAACCAGTGCTTCTTCCTTAACTTGTGCAATCTGAGACACCTTCAACAGCAAGTCATCAACAACAATCTCTGCATGATCTGTCCTCATCTCTGAACTATAAGACTTTCATCTCAACAATGAATGCTCTTCATCATAAAGCAACCAAGCTTCATCCATAATCTTCAACACAAGAACCCATGCATCATTTCATTATCATGAGTATAACTAGAATGACTCCCCCTGGACCTTTGATCCTGATCTTCAGCTATCAGATAAATTCTTTTATCATCAATGCATACGCGACTGTGTCTGCTGAAACTTGCGTGTATACGCGACTTTTGTGAATAGAACTCGCGTATGGAAGGTGTAATATAGAAAATTTCACACCTTCATCTCCTTCTGCAAATTTACCTTCTGTTCCTATCTTTTCTTCACACCAGATGCACTGTCAGAAATACATATAACCAGAATAATCAAATCAACCATGAGAGACATCATACATTGCTCCCCCTATGACGATACATTACTAAATCTCATAATGTATCCCACATCATTTCTGCAGTCAATCAGAGAAGTAAGCTTCCAGAAGCGGATGACTGCAGTAGGGTCTGAATTCCCTACGTTTCTGATCGGTCCTCCTTCTTTTTCCAAATTTGCTTGAGCTTTCCACCTGTGTGCTGAAAATTGTCTACTTTCCCAGATCTGTTCATCCTGCATTCTTTTTCTATATGTCCATACTTGTTACAAGAATAACATCTCATGTGTCTAGAAAAATAAGCATAATCATAATGAGTATTTCTATTCTTCCTCCTTTTACAATCAGCTGCTTTGTGTCCATACTTGTTACATGAAAAACAATATCCCTTGAAGAAGCCAGAGTACCTTTCTATGTAGGAACTGTTTTTTTGAGGCTGAAATGATCTGCTCCTGCAATTTGCTGCAACATGTCCATAATTATGACATTTAAAACATTCAACGTTCTTGAATGAATTCCTTTGAGAATTCATGATTGTTGGTTGGGCTTTTGTCTCTTTCAACACTTCAGGTTTTGCATTGACATCCTCTGAATTTTTGGCACTTCCTTGTGAGCTAGATTCTCCTTTAACAGTTTCATGGAAACCAAGACCATGTTTGATGGCAGGAGACCTTTGATTACTCAGAATATTGTCCAAAATGTTAGTACTATCATGAAACCTCAAAAGTTTAACCTTTTCTTCTAATTTACCTTTGAGAATATTTACCTCAACCTCCAAGGCTTGACATTGCTTTGTCATGCTTTCTTCTTTTCTTCTTCCATCTTCAACTTGATCCTTCATATTTAGAATCTCTTCTTTCAACCAATATTCATTTCCTTCACATGTTTGTTGCAGCTCTTCATTCTTCTTATTTGATTTTTCCAGATCTTCTTTGAGAGAGATGATTTCTGCTTCAAGGCCTTCCTTTTCAAATGATTGTAGAGGTTCCTTATTTTCCTTACTTGATGCTTCTAAATCTTTCTGAAGACAAATGATTGCAGCTTCAAGTCCTTCATTCTTCTTGCTTGATTTTTCAAGATCTGCTTCTAGATTTTTAATTCGATTGGATGCATAAGTATGAAACCTTTGATACTTGTCCATCTGTTCATTCAGCATTTCTATTTGATCTTTCATTTGTGAGATCATCTCTTTATAGATAGTTTCTTGCTTATTGTATGAACTTTGTAGTTCTTCTTCTTTAATCTTGAGAGCTTCTTCTAGATCCAAAACTTTACTTTCACTATCTTTACTATTGTTTGCACAAAGAAGAGTATTACAAGTGGCCTTCTCCTTTTTCTTCTTTGCCATGAGTGCTTGTAGATCTTCGTCAGAATCTGTTTCATCTTCTTCAATTCTTGCTATACATGATTTCTGAGATATCTCCTTTCCTCGAGTAACCTTCTTCTTTTGCTTCTTAGCCATGAGCACTTTCAGATCTTGGTCAGAATCTTCTTCATCTTCACTGGACACTTCATCATCATCTTCTTTTGCATAATAACTCTTTCTTTTTTCAAATTGTTTCCCTTTACCATGCTTTTCTCTATAAGGACATTTAGCAGCATAATGACCAACTTTTCCACACTCAAAACATTTGAAGGGAAGTTTACCTTTGAATCTTCCAGTACCTAGTTGGAGCTTTCTCACGAAATTCGCTTCTTCTTCATCGGATATATAGCTGGATTCTTTGAAAACTTCCTTTTCCTTTCCTTTTGTAGATGCCTTAAAAGCAGCTTCTCTTACTTGAGAAGGACCTCCTTGTCTCATTTCAAAAGCAGTCAGAGTACCATGTAATTGAACAATAGTAAGCGATTGCAGATCTTGCCTTTCTTCAATATCTTAAACTTTAGAGTCAAATTTTGAAGTCAAAGATCTTAAGACCTTTTCTACCAGAGTAGTATCAGCCATGGTTTCACCCAAATTTCTCATCCGATTTACAATATCATCTATACGAAGAAAGAAACTGGCAACACTTTCATCACTATGCATCTTCAAATTTTCATATTCAATTCTAAGAGTTTGGAGTTTTGCACTTTTTACCTTTGTGTCTCCTTCATAGCTTAGAATGATTTTGTCCCATATATCTTTTGCCGAATGTAGTTGCATCACTTTAGCAAATTCTGATTCAGACATGCTTCCCAATAAGACATTCACTGCTTTGGCATTGATTTCATACTTCTTTCTTTCAGCTGCATCAGTAGGAATATTTGCTGGGTATTGATAACCTTCTTGCACGATTGCCCATACATCTACACCAAGACTTTGCAGATATGCTTTTGTTCGTACCTTCCAAAATATCAGATTGCTTCCATTGAATAGAGGTGGCTTTATAGACATCACTCCTTCTTGACTTCCCATTGCGACGGATCTCCTTCAAGCGATCAAGCTTCTGCAGAAGGACCACGCTCCGATACCAATTGTTGGGAAAAATACTGAGAGGGGGGGGTGAATCAGTATTTACTGCATATTCAAACTTTTTACCTTTTCATTCCTTTAAAACCCATACGCTACTTGTCTGAATCCAACTAGCGCTGCGTATATACGCGGATTCCCTTTGTGAAACTCGCGTATACAGAGATCTAGATATGTAATTAACTCTTAGATCATTCCATCATTCAGTTATCAGATGTTCAATAAACTGTAAATATGTGCAGTGATAACAGAATAAGCCATCACACAAAGCATCACACATGAACACCGGGATTTTTAGGTGGAAACCCAAATCGGGAGAAAACCACCGCTGCAGTTGCTCAGCCTTCAATATTTTTATTATAGAGAAAACATGTTACAACATATGTGCTGGCGCAGACTTGACCAGCACGCAGGCACCCACCTGCGCTCGTTTACCAGCCTCTCCTGGAAGGGAGCTACGACCCCTGACTCGTTTACCAGCCTCTCCTGGAAGGGAGCTACGACCCCCCGATCTCGTTTACCAGCCTCACCTGGAAGGGAGCTACAACCCCCTGACTGAAGGCTACAACCCTCAGCACCCCTTTGGACCACGTTTCATCAATTTTCACACTGGATCCAACAACTTCAATAGAACACCGCTTGCAGGCCACATTTCATCATATTTTCATACTGGACCCTTTCCATACTTTTAAGCACAAACATACGTCACCAACAGATACATATCAACACAGATAAGATAGCAGAAACACAGCAGAACAGATCAGATATTTCATACCCCTTGCTTCAGCAAGCCCTAGTTTGCATACGCTCTTTCCCTTTACTGATGTCGCGTATATACGCGCTTTCGTCCACACAAACCAGCGTATACCTCAGTGTATATTTCATTGCGCATACGCGCTTTCACTTCATCGAAGCTGCGTATATACGTGCTTCCTCCGCGGCGAAGTAGCGTATAGATCTTCAATCATTACAGAGCAGCATACTTCTTCAGATCAGATATTCAGTTCAAATTTACCCTTTTACTTCAGACAGATGTTCACCTTGATGTTCGCCTCATCATAGATCTAGGCCTTCCATAAGCAGATCTAGTAAGTACAAGTGCATTTCAGATCTAGATCCCCTTCTTCATCATGTCTTCATAAGTGCTTCATAGATTTAGATCTATCATAAAACATTTACCCTTTCCATACAGATATACTTCTTAGAGAAGTATTCATTCAAGCTCAGACATCTTGCTCCCACACTCCTGATTTGCACAATGAATTTCTTCTCCTTATATAGGTTTACCCTTTTCAATACCATGAGCCCCCTTTTTCAATACCATGGGCCAAAGCAATACCATAAGCCCAAAAACTACCTAGACGGGGTCAATTAGGCAGATCATTACCCAATACAATGGGTCAATACCATGGTGGTTACCCTTGGTTTTGCACTTTTTGAGCGCTTTTGCCCATACGCGACTTGGCACGTTATTTTCCGCGTGCATACGCGACTTCCCCTAGGCCAATCCGCGTATACAAAGAGACATACTCTTTTCATCATATTTTGAGCACATTCTAAATTACTTTCTTCATTGCCTTCTGTACACACTGTAGAAACATCACAGGTACATATTCTATCAATCACAACTTCATCAAGGTAAGTTGCCATCTTCTTCATCAAGAGAGTTGCCATTCAATAACAACACTTAGCATCATATTGTCAACAAACATCATATCACATCATTTACTAAGTCCATCAAGTCAAGCATAACTTCATCAGGTGGATTTCCATCAAGGACAACATATGTCAACAGTCGCATGTCTTCATCTCCATTCAGTGGGTTGCCATCAAGGACAACACTCTGCATCATATTTCCAACAACAATGTCACGTTGGACCATGGTTGAGCATGCTTGACCATGATTGATTTTCAAATCGAGAGAATCTTTGTCACAATTTGACATTGTACCATGGTTGGCCATGGTTGATTATGATATTGAGACAATATTCGTCAGAATGCTACGTTAGACCATGGTTGTCCATGATTGAATTTATAAAATATGGTTGACCATCATTGATATTATAAACCCAAGGGAATAATAAACCCTATGGATTAATACTAAAAAAACAAGGGATTGACATTATAAACCCAAGGGATATAAATTATAAACCCAAAATATATAAATCCTAAGATAAATATTATAAACCTTAAAGTAAACATGGTTCACCATGGTTGACGATGGTTGATTTCCATATTGATACAATTCTTGTCACAATACGACATTGGACCATGGTTGACCATGATTGATTTTCATATCGAGACAATATTTGTCACAATACGATGTTGGACCATGGTTGATATTCATATCGAGACAATCATTGTCATAATGTGGCATTCAACCATGGTTGACCATGGTTGATTTTCATATTGCAACAATCCTTGTCACAATGTGAGGTTGGACCATGGTTGACCATGCTTAACCATGGTTTATTTTCATATCAACATAGTCTTTGTGACAATGTGACGTTCAACCATGGTTGATCATGATTGACTGTGGATGACCTTGTTTGATTTTATAAAACATGGTTGGTAAACAAGGTGTTGCGGTTGGTAAACAACAATGATATTGTTCCAAAATTTCATGGGCTTGTTTTCAACGAGAACTCATGTGGATGGTTGAGAAAATTGTTCAACTGTATAAAAAGATAATTCTATTTAGTGACTCTATGAGAATAAAATGCTTCTCTATCATTCGAATAATCTGTACAAAAAAATAAATAATGATATAATTAATTTAAAAATTTGTTTAAGTTGGATTCCCTGAATTTGATCCTGGCACCCATCATCTGTTTCAATCCTCAAAGTACTCCATTCTGAGAGTTTGGTTCCTAGCGCATTAACTAAAATTTGTAAGTACTTTCTGTCCATTCAAATAAAAACCCATGAAAATGGGAACTTCCATAAAAATACATTGGGAACAATTTTAAACCCAAAAAAATAATATAAAACCAACATATATAATCCTTAAGATAAATTTATAAACCCTTAAATAAAAATTATTGACTATGATTAATTTTCATAATGAAATAATGGTTGTCACAATGCGACATTGGTCCATGCTCGACCATGGTTGAACCGTTATATTAATAAATAAAAGGGATTGATATTTTAAATCCAAGTAAATAATAAACCAAAGGGATTAATACTAAAACCCCAAGGGATTATGAACCCAAGGGAATAATATTAAACCTAAGGGACTAATATTATAAACCCAAGGTATATATAAACCCTAAGATAAATATTATAAACACTAAAGTAAACATGGTTGACCATATTCATTTTCATATTGAGACAATACTTGTCACAATGCGACGTTGGACCATGGTTGACCATGGTTGATTTTTATATTGAGACAATATTTGTCACAATGCGACGTTGGACCATGATTTGTTTTATAAAATATGGTTGACCATAGTTTATGATGGTTGACCATGATTGATATTAGAAACTGAATGGAATAATAAAACTCGATGGATTACAAACTTAAAGGAATAACATTAAACCCTAGGAATAGAAATCCTAATATTAATATTATAAACCTTATGATTAATATAATAAACACAAGGGATTAACACTATAAATTAAAGGGATTAATAAGCCCAAGGGATTTATATTAAACCACATGATTAATATTATAAACCAAATAAATAATATTATACCCTAAGAATATG
Source organism: Pinus albicaulis (assembly GCA_034641835.2). Lineage (NCBI taxonomy): Eukaryota > Viridiplantae > Streptophyta > Pinopsida > Pinales > Pinaceae > Pinus > Pinus albicaulis. The sequence goes on from CM076580.1 coordinate 1,675,108,944, forward strand.
AACCCTTAGATTAATAAACTCAAGGGATTGATATTATAAACACAAGGGATTAATACTAAAAACCCAAGGGATTATAAACTTAACGGAATAATACTAAACCCAAGGGATATAAATCCCTAATATTTTATATTATGATTGACCATGGTTGATCATGCTTAACTATGGTTGACCATGGTTGAGCATGGATAACCATGGTTGATTTTCATATTAAAACAATATTTATTAAATTATTAAATAAATTAAATAAATTATAATTTAAATTGTTATAATTAAATAGTAATTATAATATTTTTTACTAAAGTATAATTTAATTTAATACAAATTATTGATAGTTTAATATAATATAATTTAAATTAAATTAAACTATATCTAAATTTATTTTAAATTAGTAAAGAGAGAGTAGGGACCATAGGGGCCTATACTTCTTACAATTAACTATAGCTTTAATTATATTATAATTTAATTTAAATTATTTAAATAATTCTTATATGGAATTAAATAAATTTCTATTTTTAGATTAGCTTATGTTAAACTTATTGAGTTAAATTAGTATGTGCTAGTGACTTCATGTAGTCTGCTTGCACCATAGATGGAGCATCAAGTGATCCTAAGGGCATTAGGTTATGTAGGTTTTCTAGTCCCATCTTTAGTTGGCATGCTAAATCTTTCTAGACACCCAATGTATAGTGCACATACAAGGGCACTATCCTAGTGATGATTTGTTATGTATTTCAATGCAATATACACACAACGATACTGGGTAGCATAGGAAATATCAATGCACTTGAACATCAATGTTCTAGGTAGCTTATTCAATAGATTATTAATGCTATTAGGGTTGTAATTACATAGGTGTAGGGCATAACAGATTAACACTAGCACATTGACATGTCCATGTGTCTAAATAAATTCAATGGATATCATAGTTGCAGACAATGCATTTCATTCGATTGGATTTACTCTAGCATTGCTCTCTTCTTGACATTGTTTCAAGTGATATGGTAATGTGTTATATTTTCAAAGACCACGAAGCACCTTAGAAACCATTAAGAACTAGGACATTCACATTATGTGGTTGCTTTATAAATGCATTAAGGCTTCCTAGATGCATGCTAAATAGTGCAAGGAATAGTTCATTGACATTGACTCTTTGAGATGCACACATGTTTAGTGAAATTAAGCACACTTCATAAATCTAGTTGATGTGATTTGTTTGATTGGATGCACCACTAGTGGTTCATCATATGCTACACTACCATAAATGCATGTGTGTTGTGCCAATGTGGTGTACTGCAAAAAATTGCAAGCATAATGTCATGTGCCATATATATACACCTACATTATTGCACAAAAATTGTATTTAAATGCATGCTTGGCATTTGTTTTTTGAAAAAGATTACTAACTTTAGTCTAAAAGAAAAAAAGACTATAAAAATGTAAATGAAAGCATAACCAATAAAATTATAGAGTTTCTATCAATTGTAAATGAGGTATGACTATGAAAATGTAAAAATTCCTATGAAAATGTTTTTAAGATAAATTGATTATTTCAATAAGTTATGGATGGAAAATGGGGACCAAATTCAAGAATTCAGAAGCACAAGATGTTGAAGCTAATGGGACCATGAAAAAAAGTGTTGGAATTTGGAGGGGAGAAAAACATTAAAGGATAGTGAACATGAAACATTGGCCATAGCAATTTTTTAAGTAAGCAGGTGCCTATGGTTTCAATGTACTATTGCATCATTTTGTACAATGCACCAACATGCTAATACGCTTATGGTGTGTTGATTTTTGATTTTTGATTTTTTCCCCACATAAACATATACCCACCACTTCCATTAAAATGGATAAGAAATAAGAAACACCACTAAACTTTGTTTTCATCTTAATGATGGTTAAAAAAACATAACTTGTTTTTTTAACATAACATGTACTAACTATTATATATCCTAGATTACATGGCCAAAACCCTTTACATCATTCTAAAAAAACCTTTGTTCAGTGAGTTTTGTTGCTTCTACATGCCAATATATCCAGATCATAGTTTTATTTCCTCTATGGGATATAATTCTACATTAATATTTCCTGTAAACCATACCAAATTTCCCAAGCAACAAAATTTATATGCAATATATAGAAAAAACATCATTAAACAATGTTAGAAGGGTCGACTTCCTCACTAGATACCAGTTTCCCTTTGATGATCCCTAGATCATCTGCACCCACTAGATTTCTCATTATGTTCGTTAGGACCATAGCTTGGCATCCCGACCAGGAGTTTTTTGACCTCATCAAGTAGACTGCCACGAACAAGCTTAGAACCACTGGACATTAGGTCAAATTCCATCTTAATCATTTTTCTGTCCACCCTCGCCTCCATACTATCGAGCCAAGCCTATATCATGGTTGTTATGGACACTTTATCACCCTCCAATAGCTCAACTCAATTCGTTAGTAAGTATAATATTCCCATGAGAAACTTAAATAGGAATTCCACCACCTTCATCCAACGCTCCATCTCAGGTTTCAGATACTGATCACCTGATGATGCCATCTCCAAATGCTTCATCAACAGAGAATTGCAAGAATTACACCTAGATAGAAGGAGAATCAATGTCTAATGGCTCGGTAGAGACATCTTAAATAAATATTTTCTACCTAGGCTCCTCCTTTTGCTTTCCTTTGCCTCCGTGATCCAGTGGATCAATAAAGTGATCGAAATTCAAAGTGTTCAAAAGTGCTCGACACTGGTGGAAAAATGAAGACTTCGTCGCCCTAAATCCAATGCAGCTCGAATATCTCGGGAATTAATATTGTATGCTCCCAATATCATGTTCTGACCATTTTCCTAAACAATTAAAAAAATTTGTAGGTTGGTCAGGTGCATTGAATGTGCAGTCCATATGCTGATTAGGAAGGTGACTAGGAAGTTGATTGTTTTTTCTTTGGCCAATAAGATATCTCCAAGTTTCATCATTCTGATTGGTCACATTTCCATGAGTTTTGATTGGTTGTGGTTATTTTTTAGTGGTCGAATGAATGGGGGCCACATGGGCCAATGGATCTCCACCATATGGCTTCCTAGCATTGGTGTAAATTTTTTTTATATCAGACGAACAAACCTCCGAGCGGATCGAACACAAGACTTGCAGGGTGGTAACATGACGTTTTACTGCCATGCCACCAGTGTTAATTAATATGTATGGTGGAAATTATATATTTAAACTTTATGTGTTTCAACGTTGGGGGATGGGGTCGGGGTTAACCCCTGACCCCTTTTCCACCCATACCCATGAGACCGCAGTTGGGCACCGAGGGCGCGGGATTAACTCTTACCCAAGCCACAGGTAAAAACCATACTACACTCAACATAGCATGTTTCAAATTTTTGGCATGCAATTTTGAATAGACCCAAGGTAACATAACCCAACACCACGACTAAACAGTGTTACCATGGTTGCAAAGCGGGTAAGAACCTTGGTGGTACCTCGCAACCTTACCACCATTCAACCACAATCACCATATGGTTATGGCATGGTGAGGGTTTTGAAAAAAAACCACAGTTGCACGCCACCAAACCACAGTCAGAACGAAAGTTAGACTATTGGCACAAAGTTTTGAACCGACCCGCATCCAACGATGATAATGAAGCCATGTGGCTCATTTTTATCTACTCACAGCGGTTCATGCACATTTAAACCAGGTGAAAATTTGCACCCAATCCGACGCAAATCTCATCAGCGCGGGGTGAATTTGTCACCCAACGGTGCCGAAAATGTCAGCATTTGTAGGATAGTTTGCAGGTGGGCACGATTTGTAGAGAAATTAGAAACAAAACTTCACTAGAGCATAAATTCTTCATTTTTTGGCCAAATTGAGTGCAGAAAGAGCCCAACTAGTGGTTTTTGACTATTTTGGAGCAATTGGAGACATTAATTTTTTATTCTAAGCACTGTAAATCCATGTAAACACATATTTGAACACATAATGGAGGAGGCCCAACATTGGAAGCTGGACCAAGAGATGTAGCCCAGGAGTGGTGAAATCTTTCATCATTTTACTATCTTGTGTTTATGTTTTGGTATTATTGTCTCTATTTTGTGCTGCAAAATCGAGTTTAAAAACTTAATTTATGTGCTATTGAAATTTTCCTATTTACATAAAAGACATAAAATTTAACTTGCAAATTTCATCAAAACTTCAAGTTTTAAAATACAGTTTACTTTGGTATCATAGCTTAGGTTCTTTGGTTGTATTGAAGGTTTAATTTTGTTTCAATTATGTTTTGATGCTTACAAGGTTGAAGCTCAAAAGAGGAGTAGGAAAGCTTATGGGAACAAGTCCTCAAGATAGTTCAAGGAGAGCACATTTTCCACAATATTCACCTCAAGTGTCACCAAAGGCATCGCTAGTCATTGCACATGAAGGAGAGGCTGCAAATATGACTGAGGATGAGAATACTTTTAGAAAATAATTCTTTGAAATGAATAAGATGGTTAAATTTATTTATGAGGAAAGGAACTCAAGGTTGTAAGGTGAGAGCTCAAATCCTCCAAAGGGAAATGGAGGAAATGGAGACAAACCTCCAAAATGGAATGGAGAAAATGGTGATAAACCACATCTACCTCCACCTTTCTCCTCACCTTCAGCTTCACCATCATCCTCTTCTACATCAACCCCTTCACAAATACCTCCACATTCTCCAAAGGGACATCGTAAAAATCCATTTTTAAAACCTGACATAAATTTTGAATTGCCTATGTATAATGGAGAGGTAAATTATGAGAAATTGGATAATTGGGTTCGTCAGATTGAACTGTATTGCAAGATACAAAGGATAAAAGATGATGAGACCAAGATTCAACTTGCTTCTTTAAGGTTGGAAAGTACAACACTCATTTGGTGGGAAGCCAAAACTCAAGAGAATCTCAAGAAAATAGGTAAGATCATAACTTCTTGGAATTATTTTGAGGCTGCATTAAGAAGATAATTTTATCCCTTAGCATACATGTAGAAATCTATAATGGATTGGAAAAACTTGAGGCAATTAAAGGGTCAAAGTGTGCAAAGTTATACCCAAGAGTTTAGAAGAAGAGCATTGATTTTGGGTGTATATTTATCCTCTCAAGAAAATTTACTTAAATACATTGGAGGTTTACATAGCTACTTGAGACAAATAATTCTCATGTTTAACCCTAAAATTCTAGATGAATTTTGTGTACAGGAAACACATCTAGAAGCCAGAGGGAAGAATGTTCCACAAGAGGGAAAAAAAATCCATTTACGAGTGGAGACAAAGGAAAGGGAAAATTAAAAGGAAAAGGGAAGAATGCTTCCATAAAGAAAGAGGGAGAAAAAATCACATGCAAACATTGTTCAAAAGAAGGCCACGATGAAGACCACTATTGGAAACTTCATCCTGAGATGAGACCCAAAAATTTTAACAACAAAGGGAATGAAAAGACTATTGCAACTACAAAACATGATTTAGGATCTGATTCAAGAGATGAAACAAAGATCACAACCATGGGATTGAAAGGTAAGGACTCCATTGCAAGTACTAGTTCTTCAAATAACCTCAATGAATCTCAAAATGAAAAGGAAAGAATAGATCTTTTCCAATATATTAGAGTTATATCAAAACTTAATAAATAGACACTATTTGATAGTGTATTACATGAAAACCTCATTTCAGAAAACATTGTTAATAAATTTAATTTGAAAAAAATTCTTCATCCTAAATATTATTCTTTAGGTTGGTTATGTGACAATGCAAAATTTAAAGTGACTAGAAAACGCAAAGTGAAATTCGCCATTACTGCTTGATGAGGTAGAACTTGATGTAGTTCCATTAATCATATGTGGTATTGTTTTGGGAAGCTCGTATATTTATGATAGGAAATCCATCTTTCATCTCCATGAAAATAAGTATCATTTTTTTAAATATAGTATTGAGTACACTATTAGAGAAGATCACAATAAACTAAGTCTATCACTTGTGAATGTTGGACAAATGAAGAGGCTTGTTAATTCTAGCAATAATTTTGTACTTTTGATGATCGAACCCAAGAACGATGTTGAGAATGAAGCCTTTCAAGGATGTGATACAAAGTTAAAATCTGATTTGGTTGAGGTTGTTAACCAATATGGAGGTCCAAAAGCTTCCAGTGGGGAGGAATGATCCAGTTGATCAGTAAAGTGCTCAAAATTCAAAGTGTTTAAAACTGCTCTAAACTGGTGCCAAAACGAAGATATCATCGCCATGAATCCAATGCAACTCGAATCGCTCAAAACTGATATCATATGCTCTCGATATCGCATTCTGAATGTTTTCCTAAACAACTAAAAAAATTTGCACACTGGTCAGGTACGCAGACTAGGCAGGTGACTGGGTAGTTGACTGTGCTTTATTTGGCTAATGATATCTCACCAAGTTTCCTCATTCTGATTGGTCAATTTTTCATAAGTTTTGGTTGGTTGTGGTTATTGTTTGGTGGTCCAATGAATGGAGGCCTATTGGGCCTTGAAATTTTCATTTACTTCCATTACATTTTCACTTATATTTCCATATTATCACCTTCACTCCACCTCCATTTCATTACATTTACCTTACCATTATCATTATTGGGTTACATTTATGTTTTTCCAAACTTTATTGATTCCTATTATTTTTAAGATAATTTGTAGTTAAAAATTAGAAAATAATATGCATATACTTATACCTAACAAGTGGAATGAGATTTTTGCCATGTGTAGGTCAAAAAGAAGCTTCCAAAAGACCCTTATGTGGCCTCCTAAGGCCAAATTCGAATTTGAATGGAGAAGATCATGGGATCATGAGGATATGTGTCTCATTTCCTATTTGTATTGTAACTCTAAGAAGACATGTTCCCTATCACTTCCTATTTGGATTGTAACTCTACAGATATAGGGAGAGATTCATGGACTCTCATTAATGAGATAGCTTCTCATATTTTTCTATAAATAGGGGAAGATTTTTCCTATCAATTATGTTTAAAGTTGGAGTAATGCTCAAGCTTTGAATAAAGAATTAGATTGTGGCACCTTACTCGTGAGTGTTCTTTCACTTTGACTTGGTTTTGCTTACATATGGAGCATCTTGACTTACCATCTCTCATACTTTTGGATCGGCCATCTACAATGTGTGAGATTTCTTTAATTTCATAGATTAAGATTTATTTGTTTTCTTAGTATTAGTTTTAGAATGATTGTGTAATCTTTGCTTTCCTAGAACATCTCAAGAAAGTAGATTCTTCTATTTTCCAATTAGATTATGTTTGAGGCAATAGAGCTCACAGTTGTTTAGTTTCTTTTCATGTTCTTACACTGCTTTCTTAGATTAGATCCTCAATTATATGTATAGTTGGATGCTCCTAAAGATCATGAGAAGAAGGTGACTATGTCATATTTCCAAATTGGATGCTTGAGTATTTAACCTATGCAATAATTGAATTTTCCTTTACATGCCTTTATACTGCTTTCCTAGATTAGATCCTCAGTTAAATGTATAATTGAATGCTCCTAAAGATAATTCCAAGAAGGTGACTCTGTCATACTTCCAAATTGGATGCTTGAGTATTTAACCTATGCAATAATTGAGTTTTCCTTTACATGCGTTTAAACTATTTTCCTAAATTAGATCCTCACTTAAATGTATAATTAGATGCTTGTAAATCATGCCAAGAATATGACTATGTCATACTTCCAAATTGGATGCTTGAGTATTTAACCTATACAGTAATTAAGTTTTCTTTACATGCTTTGAAATGCTTTCTTAGGTTAAATTTCTAGTTGACCCAGTTGAAAATGTTTTCTTTCTTTTCGTTACTTGATTTCATAGGATAGTTGAATTTCATTTTTCATTATTTGATTTCATAGATTAGATGAATTGGTTGTCGTTATTTTGTACTTAGATTGATCTAAACTGAAAGTTAATTTCTAGCATATATAGTGCACACATGCTTCAAGAGTTTACGAAACCCCCGGGTTGACAATTAAATGACAGGAAATTATTTTGCCCCAAAATTTTGGCATCGTTGCTGGGGAAGTGTGTATAGGAACTATCTTTCAGTCTAGAGTGTATTTTATTTTATTTTTTTAGTTTTTACTAACCATTTATGGATAGAGGATCTAGAATGCAGTCCAAAGACTATATTGAGGAATGGTATCAAAAAGAGATTGTGCCACACCATTCATCTATTCTTCAAGATATCCTTGCGGCAAATCGAAAGATCAAAACAATTTTTCATATCCTTACAAACAATCAGGTACATTCGTAAATTTGGATATGAATATTTCAAAGATTCTAATCCGTAAATGGCTTCATTGGAAGCATTCATATACTTAAAAATAAAATAAAAATAGTTTTTTTAGATAGATAGGAAAAATAAAAATAAAACCAAGCTTGGCTAGAATTTTAGAATTTTTAATTTTTTTCGAAAAAATAAAAATCAACGTTGATTCATTCATTTCGAATAAATTTCAGTGATGCAGTAAGAATCACTTCATTTTTTTTGTTTTTTTTATCACCATCAAAAATAAAATTCGTGTGTGAAAATATGAATTTTTGAAATACATAAAAATATTTGATGACGCTGACTAGCATTAGGGGAATTTGAGGTCTAAAATGGGCCTCTTAAGGAAATTATAAAATAATAATGGAAACAATAAATAAGATTTGATTACATCATCAAATTTTAGAGGGAAAAAAAAAAAAACTACTTTTTCAACTTGTATTTTCAACTTATCTCCTAAAGTTTTTACTCAAATTTCGAGCGGAAGTACTCGTTGGATGAAAAATTTAATTCCTCATCCAAAGTGTACACATGTTGAATACTTTCAATGGACCCTACTACACAAAAAATGAAGAATACATGAAAAACGTGTTTGCAATCACATTTTTTCATGTATTTCTCATTTTTCGTGTAGTAGGGTCCATCGAAAGTATGGAACATGGGTACTCCTTGGATGAGGAATTAAATTTTGTGTCCAACGAGTACTCTCGCTTGAAATTGAGAAAAAAAATTGGGAGATAAGTTGAAAATACGAGTTGAAAAAGTAGTTTTATTATTTTATTATTTTTTAATATTTTTACCCTTTTACTTGAAAAATGGTGAATCATCCCCCATGGTTGACATCACCATCTTTAATCCTATTGGTTCATATAAAGTTTATTTTGGTTGTACATTTTTGTTTGGAGGCCCATTTTAGACCTCAAAATTCCCCTAATGTATGCTCTCTTCCCATGCCTCATTGCGACCTGGAAGATCTAAAAATCAGATCAGTCAATTTAAAAATTAAAATTCAAAAATTCATTAAAATTTTTGCTGGAAATCGATCTACAATTTTGTTGAAAATCGTCGTTTGAGTCATGATCCTTTTTGTTGTCCATATCTGTATGATCGGTTCTACAATTTTTAATGTTTTGCATCCTCTCAATATTTTTTTTATCTATTGAATTGCATGTGCACAATTTAAAAAATAAAAAAATAAAAAAATAAAAAATAAAAAGAAAAAAAAAGAAAAAAAAAAGAAAAAAAGAAAAAAGGGCATTTGCTGCCACCTTGCATATGTGTTTTCCAATGATAGAGATATGAGTTAAATCAATGAAGGTGTGTCAAATACCTTTACTATTTACCATATACTTGCACACTTAAATAACCACTTGCTTTACTGAATCTGGGTATCACAATTAGAACAAGTAACCATGTGACTCTTGGACATATCATTCATCCTTCACATCATATTCCTTGTCACGGAGTCTCGATTATCACTACAGATTTGTGGGAATCCAAGTCTTGGTGTGAGTAGGAGATTGAATTGGGTTAGTGTAGCCCCTAAACTAGGTAATATGAGATACATCGGGTGATATACAGATTTAAGTTGGTGCCATATAAGCTGAAGTGTGATCCGGAGTTCTTGAATTCATGACTTGGGCCGCTTGATTTTTATCCTCCAATCCCAAATTGTCTGGAGGAGACAATTTGGGATTGTCCGGAGGAGATAGTAACTCATGAAGCTTTTTCAATATGGCCCAATGAAGCTCTGGGAGGCTGCACAAATAATTTTTCTTGATTCGAGCTCCACAGGTAAGGCATCGCCGGTCCTTAGCATGAAATTTTTGCAATCATAATCTGAAACACAAAAAACAAAACTACCATGGATGCACGTTTCTAGAGATGGCTGCCACATATATGAGTGAATGTTCTTAAAGTCTGAGAGTTTAGATTACTGATCTGAGTCTCGATGAACCTTCAACAGTTTTGTCCAAGCCTGAAACTAAACCTTCGACCTCACATCAAAACCTGCAAATAAAAAAAAAATCCAACCACAACAATTGATTTTGTTACAGAAGTGATTGCCAGAAAACATAACTTTTTTGACACATGATTTTAAACCGCATTTTCTGAGCAAACCAAGGCGAATTAGAAAAACATAAGACATGGAGTTTTTCCCAAATGGGGGAAATTAGGTAACTCGCAAGCGATTTTCTGGATTTCACAACTGTTTAGGAGAATTTCTTGGTTCTTTGAAGCCTAAGTTCCAGATTGGGTGGAGAAACAGGTTTTTTTTTTAAACAGACAGTGAATAGTTTCAATACAGAACCCTCTAGGAAGAAGAATTTGAATTAAAATCAAAATCTACTGGATTCACATGGCACGAATATTTAACCATAAAATTTCATTGTTGCCATGCTATGGCTTATCATCTTTGTTTGCAAATTCATTATCCTTTCCAACTCTCAAGGTCAGATTATTCACATTCAAACAATCCATTGACTTCACTCAAAGTAGTTTTTTACTAAATGGTGGAGATAATAAAACTCGATATAGGCCTTTGGAGATCTCTCCACCTAGCTCCCGCACAAAGAGCACTTGGGAAGACTGTCTCGAATAAAATTTACCAAGGATTCGTGTAACATATTTTCAAACCCAAATTATTCTTTGATAGATGTTAAATTTTGTTTTTTGTTTTCATTTGATGTTTGAGCAGCAATATTTTCGATTATGGCCTTGCAAGTAGGACATCTCATCATTCAAGAATTTGATAATTCAAGGGAACTTTCGAACATATCTATTCTAATTTATGGAAGGCAATAATAAGTACTGGACATTCTCAGACTTATAAAAAGAGATAGGAGGCTCAATCATGTATATTTTGATTTCAATCTTGAAATAACATAAACAATGAATTTTTAATGGAAAGAATAAATATCTGAGTCAATAATATACACTAACATGCAAAGTTCAGATGAGTCTTAGAAATTCTTGTACAGTGGCAACCAATTATTAATTCCGCAAAATTAAAAATAAAAATAAAATTGCATATGCAATTGATTTATTGAAGATATTTATAAAGCAAAGAATACTTGCAAATTTGATTGAAATAATTTTTCGTGCAAGTACTTTTCATATTTTTGTCGCTTCAAATATTTTTTGACAATGTTTAAGACGTAGATCAATGATTATTTTTGCAACACAGATGACGATTCAATTTGATAGATTTAATAATGGCTCGCAGAACAATTGGAAGATTATTTATATGATTTCTGAACATTTGGCCTTAAAAATTATAATATTGTTGCTATGTATTTTTCGATGAAACTTTAACTTGCAGGACACAATGAATCTTTGTGATCCCAATCATTTTGCTGAGCACATTGCATGAAGTCATCCGACAATAGGGAGTTGATTTATTTTTCATGATTATTTCTTAAAAATTGATTGTTATCGATATCATGAATTGGACTGAATATAACACTTTTGATTTTCCTTAATTTTTTTTATTTGGCATTCAATTTTTTCATAAGAATCGAGAAGGAATTGACCATTTCTTTTTTAACACACTTATGTTCTTTATGCCAAGTTTTTTTGCAGGTTTGGGATGATCGAATTATCATTGAAGGGAACCAATTGTGCACACAATTGGTCTTCAAAGGACCGATTTCATGAGAAACATAAGAACAAGTCCATGTTCATATCCATCAAGACCATTACCTTTCCTCTGTTTTGAATTATAAATCCAACCAAGCAATTCAAAGCAAGCCACAATTATTTTCCCAACAAGAGTCAATTGTTCATTTTTATTCACATACACTTTCCATTACTCTTTTTCACTCATAACCCACAAATAAAAGCAAGAAGCTCACTTACATGCTTATTGCCCATTGTCCTTATTATTTTCCATTGTCATCTTCCATTTTCATTTTACTTTTCCTATCCTTTTCATTTCACAAATAAACCTTGCTTAAGTACAAATTATTGAGTCCATAGTCCTTTAAGTCTAAAATCCTTGCAAAAAAACACCTTGAGGCTTGTATGCCTTAATGGAAAGCCCTCTATTCGATGAACAATGGGAATACATTAATGTCCCTTGCTCTTCGAATCTTCTAGGTACTCGACAACAAAAAAATTATTCGTACCTAGCAAGGTATGTTTGGGAATCTTGACTCTCATTGTCATCAATCGTGAGAGTTCTCATGTAGACTAGTGGCATCCATTAATGGCCACTAAGTCAACAATTTCCTGTTATGTTCGACATCAGAACATCTATTCACATATCAGGAATTGTGCCAATGAGTTTTGAAGACATGAAGACTATCATTTTCAGCATTTTGGAGCAAATGAAGAAGATATGCAGCTGTAACATCATCACCATTCTGCAGCAGATTCAGTAGAATGACAGCAGCAGAATCAAATGGCAGCTGCAGAATCAGACGGCAGCAGCAGAATCAACATCATTCTGTAGCAGATTCAACAGTTTTAGTAGAAGCAATAAAAAGTCATCTTGACTCTTTTATCCATAACTTGTACAACCACTTGAAGAAGATTATGATCAGAATTTTGCAACCACCACACATGCAGCTTGTTAGGGTCCTATAAATATAGGATTCATAATTTGGAATTGACTTATGATAGTCTTGTAAATATGTACATACTTTGCTTTATGCAAGTTGTTTTCCCATATTTGTAAAAAATAAAAAATAAAATAGAAAAGCAAAAAGAGGGTAAAAGTCCTAAAAGAAAGATCAAAGGACTTAGAAAAAATAATATACCCCAAAGAAAAAGAAATAAAACATGAAAGTGAGCAAATCCAAATGTCACTACTTTTTACTGATGATTATGGTAGAGTGTCAATAAATGCCATAATCCATGATGAGTTGAACTGCTTAATCTTGACTTGTCATGTTTAAATTTTATTTTTGTAGAATAGTGAATAAAGATTAGTCAGACAGTTTAATCCTGACTAATTAATAGATAGGTAGAGAATAAAAAGGAACCCAACAGTTTAATCTGGGTCCTTGGATGAAATAAGGTAGAATTAGATAGTTTTTACTGCTTTCAAAAGAATAAAATGTTCAATGTTGCTAGCTCAAATGCACCTGCACAAATGGAAGAAAAAATGTCAGATTAAAGATTGGGTAGGTAGAAGAAGGTGGGAAAATCATTGTAAATATCTTTCACTAGGCTACAATAACTAATTTCCCTCCCCTATAGTTATTCTGCATTCTAGACTTTCAGTCAAAGAGGCTCAGAGCATTTCTCTGACTTCTGTTGGGACCGGACCCAAGGCTCAATGACTGTTAAGTTAAAAATGTTTGAATTCCTATAATAATCCCTAATTTTCATCATTTACCCTTCATGCACTCATCATTATTCAAAATAATAAGTAAAGACTCTTTTTTTACTTAATGAAGTATGAAATATCCCATTTGATTAATTCCCTCCATTTCATAAAGCATAAAAACCCTCAAAAAGCATTATAACCTAAGTAAAGTTGGTGAAATTATAAAATGATAAGCTTTGCTTTAAAGTTTTCACTTTACTTAGTTATATAATTGTATTTTGAGTATTCATTTTCCCCTTTTGTCCTATTAATTTCTTACTTATTTTATTAATTCCTTATAAATTAACCTTCTCATATTTATATAATTCCCCTTTAACTAAATATCCCCTAAAAGCCCACTATTTTAAATCTTTAGCCAAAGTTTATTATCCCACATGTTTTAAATAAATGCCCACAATAAACCCCCTTTGGCTAAACTAGCACTCTGTAAAGATCCCGCTCCCCTATAGTTTTTAGACCATTCAAAAAAGTCTAAATAACTATATAATAAAACTAAAAATATACAAAAAACGCTTTATACATATTCTATATATGTCTAAACACAAAAAAAAAGTTATCACGCTAGTCCCATTTTACCCTAAGTATTTATAAAGGTTTTAGTCCATCGCACCTTTATAATTTACTTATTCCGCATAAGACTTAACCCTAGCTAAACGTGACCTTTCCCCTTTTTCCTGTTGTATAAAACCTCAATTTTTATATAAAAATTAACCCACCTCATGCGCTTTACCATATATATAAACTTACTTTATATATAACTCATTTCCCAAACCCCGCACATATATCATACCTTTCCGTTATAAAACTTTGGTTATAATGAAAACAATGCAAAGGTTTTGTTATATAGTTCTCCGCCACCACATATGGCCACCCGGACCCCACCCATCCTTCACCACAACTCTATGAAATATCCTGACCGTTCGCATCATCCAATCAAATTCAATGGCGCGCGTTCAGTTTCGCTCTTTGAAACTGATCGCTCGATGTTTGATCAAAATCGCGCAATAAAATTTGTTTTTGAATACTGCCCAATGCGACGTGTCAAATTCTGATACGATCGCGTTCAAAATGCAGTCAACCACTTACCATCCAAAAGCAACGCGAAACCCACTGGTGGTTTTTCACAAATCCGCTCCCGCCTTTTGAATAGACCTATCATTAATGCTAGATATAATTGTTTATATTCAAAGGTTAAACTTTGATAAAACATTGTTTTATGCATTATTTTCATTCTTGCCTGGTTAAAAGCTCCCACCCCGACTATATAAAGAGATTCAAGTCCCTATTGACCAGTCTATAGCCCTGAAGCTGAACCTTACCACTGTTGTTTCATCTGAGAAATCTTTGAAGTTTTCCGCTGCGACAAAGGATCCAGCATAAAGCCGAAGCCACCAAAAACTCTCCTCGACTATCAAGATGCTTGTAAATCAGGTATTCTTCTGAATTTGACCCGCAAATTTCATGATTTGAAGCACAAATCAAATGAATTAAGCTACAGAGAATAGAATTTCCAGTCCTAAGTGCCCAAACCTTGAAAAAACAGGGCAAACCCTCGCAATTTTTTCTTAGAAATTTCCATTTGCCTAAAACTTAGTTTTTTAGCCAATTTCTCAATTCCAATCCATTGAAAGACAAATTCCACAGTTCAAAAGGGTTTAAAAACACACAGAAAGTAAAAAATCTCTTTTTTCAACCTTCTACATCTAGAAAACCTGTGTTTTCTATCCTAAACCCTTGCTCAGATTCCCAGAATTGTCCCAGATCTGCTCAAATACCCTCTATTTCAAATTAACTATAGAAAAAAATTTAATCTTGCTTAGTTATCCCCAAAACTGAAAAAGAAGCAGAATACACCCAAAATTGGAGGTCCCAAAGGTGCTAAAGTTGTGACAGTCAAGCCTTCCAAGCCTGAATCTTCAAAAATCAATAAGCCAACTCCAATAATTACTGCCAATACTGCTACTACTGTGAATCCCCTTCAGCCTCCAATCTCATCTGAAGAAAAAATTCCTTTGACTGATTTAGATTACAAGATTGCTAACCCTGTATTGGAATTCAATTTACCAGAGATTCATAATTGGCGTTATGATAAGTTTTTGAATAAAAATCAAGATGACATACCTATTTGGGAATCCAATTTGCCCAAATATGTAGTTCCTATTACTCATCCAGCCCAAGACCTTGTCAGAGTGTGTCAACAATATTATGTTCCTGATTAGAGATCCATTGTGAATGCCAATAGCAAGATTTTGTTTTTCATTACGGCAGAATCTATAAATGAGATGCTTCAGTTAAAACTTGATCCCAGAGTAGTACCTTTATCTATTGAATCATTGACTCATTTATACTTAGGGATGGATTTTCCTAAAAGGTTTTCAATCTTTCAGAATTTCATGCCTGCATATGTAGAAACCCCTAAGGTTAATCCTCCGTATTCCACTTCAAAATTTGCTGAAGTTGCCAGACAAGTGATTTCTATGTTGTCATTTATACTAGGATACTTTAGTGATGAATTTAATGATGCATCCATCATTGTTTTTCTATCTACATTGTCTCCTAGGTAGCCTCCTGCCATGACCTTTGATTTTTCCAGATGTATTGCTGATAGCATCCATCATCAGTTGACCACATTGCCAAATGAAGGAGTTTTCAGATATTCATCTTATCCATTCCATTTGTTTCTATTTTTCCAAGCTGAGCATTTTCCCATTGATTTGAAAAAGATGAATGTAGAGGACTAGCCTCTATCAGTGATATTTTGGACATCCTTGCTCAAAAAGGAAGGAAATGAATTCAGTTATAAACAATTGTCAGACTTATTCATCAATACATGCATGAATTTGATTTACAAGTCTGAATAGCCCAGAGTGAGCGAAGAAATGAAGAGAATATTACAGCTGTCTAAAAAATGCAAAGTAGGAGACTAGTACTTATATCAGAGACACACATAATTAACAAATATTTGGAACAAATGTGTCCCCATATAAGTTACCTAAATTTTTAACCATCAGGGTTTTTGCATTGGAATATTTGAGACAAGTTTTAAATGCAGATGCTATAAACTTCATGGCATCAAAGAAAAAGACTCAGTTTAATTTGAAGAGCCAGATTGGCCCTTTCATAGTAAACAATAGGGAGGATGAGAAAGAAATATCTAGACAATTATCAGAATATTAGTTTCAAGAGAGTTTTCAATGGAATTATGATCCCTAGGGTTACCTCAGTGCTATAAGGGTAAAATGCAAGCTTCAACCTTTTATACATGACTCAAAACCACATATTGGGAGGTTTTCCAATCAAATGGAATGGGCCAAACACATTGATAGATCCTACTGATGATATAGAAATAGTGAAAAGGGCAGAGAATTCACAGGCTATAGTATTTGTCAAACAATCAGAAGTTTCAAACAAAAGAGCCAGAGATGATGAAGGATATGTAGCTAAAACTATTTCTGATAACAAATTCAAACTGATTTACAATAAAAGGGCTAAGATTACCTTTGATGAAAAAGAAAAGGCTATTAAAATAAATGATACAGATGATCAATAGGTAGATAAAGAAGATGCCACAATACTTGTTACTGAAATTTTAACAGAAATTCAGAAAGGACAGGTTGCAGCACAAGAGCAGGACAGTCAAATGATTGAAAAACAGGTCAATATTGAAATTCCCTCTTCCTCCAAAACAACAGATGAAAAATATTTAGACATCAAACAAAGGTACAAAAAAATTAAGGAGAAAAATGAGGAGATCAAAAGAGAAATTTACTCTCAATTTCTCAAAGAAAAACCAGGTAACAAGGACAGATTGTTAACAACATTTGATTATTCTACTAATAAAATGATCATGTCCTACCTCCAGCCAAAGGTTACAGATCCAAAGACAATCTCAGACTACAGCAAAACAGACTTTGAAGTTGATTCAGAAAATATCGATGAGCTGGATCAAATTGAATTTCATAGACATACATCTGAAATGCTATATTAAAAAATAGTAGATAAGACCAGGAGTGCTACTCAATTGCAAAACACCATTTTTAATATGCAGGACCAGGTGAGGATAGAAAAAGCCTCTTTACAGGCAAAAGAACTAAGGATTAAGTCCTTAGAAGATCTAGTCCTTCAGATAGAAGTAGATCCATCAAACATACAGGTTGCTCAAGCCTTGATAAAGCAAAAGAATGATGATATCACTACTTTGAGGAAACAATTAAAAATTCCTCAAAATGAACATCCTCAAGCAAAAAAAATCCTCCAAGAACAAACTGAAAAAGATGAAATGGCCAAGTTAATACTAAAACTGATTGCCCAAGTCAAAGAGATGGAAGATCATATGGACATCCTTATAAAAGAAAAATAAGCAGTAAAAGAAGCTAATGTTCAATCTATTCCCACTGTTATTCCTATAGTTAGCACAACTGTCCCTTCCACATTGGTAGAACATTTAGCCCCAAAAGTGCCACTGGCAACTACAGTGTCAGTGCAATCTATAGATACTTCTGCCACAGGATCATCCACCACAAAGGTACATCAAGCAGGTGAAGCAGCAGATATAGTAAAAGCCATGGAGGATATGTCCCTAAAAAATAATGAGATAATCAATTTGAAAAATACCATTCAAACTCTTGAATCATCAAACAGGAATACATTGATTACATCTAAAGGACATGAACAAAGAGCAAATAGACTTAAAGAACAGGTAAAGATCTTGTAGTAGCAAATAAATCTCAGTGAACAGGTGTCCTTCATCAAGAGATATCTTTGGACAAAAATAATTCAAGGCATACATCTACAATGGCCTTCAATTCAAATCATATATGAGCAGAGATATCTACTTAAGGCAGCACATGTGGAAATTCAGAAAACAAAGGAAGAACTTGCTAATAAACCATCTCAAGCTTTAAAGCTTATTACATTTTTGAACAACAAAAACAGAGAGGAGCTTGAAGAATTGAAAATACAAGATAGGACTGAAACAATTTTTCAAATAAAAAAGGTCCTAAATAAAAGGAATATAATGAACAATTTGAAGGAAAATTGTGAGGCCATGAATTTGTCAATAACAAAGTTAAAAATACACAATATTGAGACAAGCAGGCCTCCCAGACATTCATGGCTTTAATGAAAAGCTAATGGTTCAAACAGATTATGACAAGAAGATCAGAGCCCATGCCAAAGAACAAATAAATAAGCCTCTACAACAAGGTTCCCCAACTGGTAAAGTTGTCTTGGAGTACTTTGAAGACGTATTTTTTCTACAGAATGAAATTAAACATATTTTCATTGTCAAACCAAATTTCTCAAAGTAAACTGATACCGATAAAAGTTACAGAAAGTTGAAAAGTATGAAAATACCAAGTGCTCAGCAGTGGCAGGAGTTGATAGATTTGTTATAGCAACATTGGAGCAGAATAGCAGAAAAAGTACAGGTAAAACAATGAAGTTAAGAAGAAAAGAATAAAAAACAGTTTATTGGATTTGGATTTTTACTGCTGATATGAATCTTTTACAGTAGTAAAAGAGTAAAAGGAAAATTCAAGAAAGACAGAGAAATGATGGGACAATTTTTTTACCACAGTGAAAATTTCATTTTACAGCTGTCAAGAGATAAAAATAGCAGTTGAAAGTGTATCAGATCAAAGTAACAAGGTCAAAGTGTATTCGAGCAGAAACAATCAGCTAGTTTTTACTATGGTAAATTCTACATTTTACTAGCAGTAAAGTGACATATGAACAGAGTAAAAGAGTATCAGGAAGAAAAGCAACGTTAAAGGATATAAAGTGAAAGAGTATCAATCAAGCAATCTTCAAACATATATCTTCCAAATGTGCCAGCAAGCATGCACACCTAGTCAACAAACTGTTTTGATTAGATAATGTTAATTCTATTTTTTCTAGATAAAAGGACAACTTGCTAAGTTGTTAAGCAGCTGTCCCTCTTAGTGTGTTAAGATATTTTATTTTCCTAGAGTTATTCCTAGATTTCTCTAGGATATTTTGTAATAAACATTTTGTATAAATACTTCCGTTTATGAAGTGTTTAGTGTGGAATAAAGTTGCTGAGATTATTATAGACAATTTTGTTGGTACTTTGGAGGCTCATGTGTTGATTTCGTAGCAGCTAACTGGACAAGAACCAACTGGAGTTCATAACTCAGGATTCATGCGATAAGCCAATGAGTAAAGTGATTTCTTACTATCATTATTTCCTTTTCTGAAGTTTCATTCAATTGAATATATGTTGTTCAAATCCAAATGATTAATTAGGAATATTATTTCAGGATAGGTGTAAAAACTCCCTGTCTTAACTACTTGATCATTTCAATGTTTTCTGTTGATTTCCGGACTTAGGAATTCTTAATTGCTCCCAGTCCCGTTTGACCCCTGCCTCCTTTCCTCTCTTTCTGGATCAAAGGATCCTTTACCGCCCTTTATCCCAAAAACAAGCCATTTCATCAAAAAAAACTATTCAAATATTTGAGGGTTATCTACCTTGCCCTGAGTACATTAGCATCCTTTTGGCATTGCCTTCCAGTCTTGCCCGCTACATCTTGACTCCATAGCCCAATGGACTAGTAGATCCCTCTTTAATTTGTCTCCAAGTAATCTTATTTCCCACCAAACTTTCCAAACAAAAACCAAGTGCCCAATCATACCTAACCTAAAATATCAATCCAGAACAAAGATAAATCTGAAAGAGAGAGCCCTCTTTGAAATTTAGGAAGGCTAGATCCTAAATTTCCAAAGTAGGTTTGTGGTTACCCCTAGTTTTCTTAAAACTGAAAAAATCCAAAGAGCCCACAATCTTTAGAAATTACTAGGGTGATAACATAGCTCATCCATTTCCAAAGGTTAAGTTAAGGTATGTCATTTTCTAACCTTTTACCATAAAATTCCTTGAAAAGCTAGAATGATAATTTTTTGAAAAAAAAAACACTTCTTTTCCTCATTTCTTTGACAATACCGTCAGTTGAGGGGGAGAATGCATTCATATTCATATTTACCATATTCATATCACGTTCAAAAGCCCACATACTTTCAAAATATATTAAGTATTACATTATTATTATGATCATATAATGTCTTTTCAAAAGTATTTAAAAGATAATTGGATACAAACACAATCATGGTTTTCACACAAGAACCTACCATGATGCAATCCAATAAAGATATACTTTAAAAAAAAAATCAAATTATCATTATGCAAAGTTCAAATATCAAAATTGAATGCAACAACAAAATATGGTTGTAACACAAGAACCAACCATGTTGCAATTCAACTAAAAGACTTTGCAGAGGTATGAAGTTATCAAATGATATCATGAAAAGTTAAGCCAAATCTCAAAGGATCAAAAATAATTAATGTAATAGATTGCATGAGGACATGCAATAGCTTCAGTTGGGGGGTATCTTGGGCCTTGAAATTGTCATTTACTTCCATTACATTTTCACTTATATTTCCATAGTATCACCTTCACTCCACCTCCATTTCATTACATTTACCTTACCATTATCATTATTGGGTTATGTTTATGTTTTTCCAAACTTTATTGATTCCTAATATTTTAAAGAGAATTTGTGGTTAAAAATTAGAAAATAATATGCATATGCTTATACCTAACAAGTGGAATGAGATTGTTGCCTTGTGTAGGTAAAAAATAAGCTTCCAAAAGACCCTTATGTGGCCTCCTAAGGCCAAATTCGAATTTGAATGGAGAAGATCATGGGATCATGAGGATATATGTCTCATTTCCTATTTGTATGGTAACTCTAAGAAGACATGTGCCCTATCACTTCCTATTTGGATTGTAACTCTAGATATATAGGGAGAGATTCATGGACTCTCATTAATGAGATAACTTCTCATATTTTTGTGTAAATAGGGGAAGCTTTCCCCTATCAATTATGTGTAAAGTTGGAGTTATGCTCAAGCTTTGAATAAAGAATTAGATTGTGGCACCTTACTCATGAGTGTTCTTTCACTTTGACTTGGTTTTCCTTACATATGGAGCATATCGAGTTACCATATCTCATACTTTTGGATCGGTCATCTACAATGTGTGAGATTTATTTAATTTCATAGATTAAATGATTTATTTGCTTTATTAGTATTAGTTTTAGAATGACTATGTAATCTTTGCTTTCCTAGAACATCTTAAGAAAGTAGATTCTTATATTTTCCAATTGGATTATGTTTGAGGCAATAGAGCTCACAGTTTTTTATTTTCTTTCCATCTTCATACACTGCTTTCTTAGACCAGATCCTCAGTTATATGTATAATTGGATGCTCCTAAATATCATGCTAAGAAGGTGGCTCTGTCATACTTCCAAATTGGATGCTTGAGTATTTAACCTATGCAATAGTTGAGTTTTCCTTTACATGCCTTTATATTGCTTTCCTATATTAAATCCTCAGTTAAATGTATAATTGAATGCTGCTAAAGATCATGCCTAGAAGGTGACTCTGTCATACTTCCAAATTGGATTCTTGAGTATTTAACCTATCCAATAATTGAGTTTTCCTTTACATGCCTTTACATTGTTTTTCTAAATTATATCCTCAATTAAATGTATAATTTGATGCTTGTAAATCATGCCAAGAAGATGTCTCTGTCATACTTCCAAATTGGGTGCTTGAGTATTTAACCTATACAATAATTGAGTTTCCTTTACATGCTTTGAAATGCTTTCTTAGATTAAATTTCCAGTCGACTTAGTTTAATTTGTTTTCTTTCTTTTTGTTACTTGATTTCATAGGTTAGTTGAATTTAATTTTTCATTATTTGATTTCATGGATTAGATGAATTGGTTTTCGTTATTTTGTAGTTAGATTTATCTAAACTAAAAGTTAATTTCTAGCATATATACAGTGCACACATGCTTCACAAGTTTACGAAACCCCCGAGTTGACAATTAAATGTCAGGCAATTATTTTTCCCCAACAAGGTGTCATGGGCCAATGGGTGGCTGGCCTCCCAGCATTGGTGTAAATTTTTGTTATATCGGCTGAACAAACCTTCGAGCGAATTGAACAAAAGACCTGCGAGGTAGCAACACGACGTTCTACCACCATGCCACTAGTGTTACTTAATATGTATGGTGTAGATTAACTATTTAAAATTTATGTGTTTCAACGTTGGGGGACGAGGCCATGGTTAACCCCTAGCCCTCGGTCCACCCATTCCTACGAGACCGCAGTTGGGCACCGAGGGTGTAGGCTTAAATCCGACACAAGCCATGGGTAAACACCATACTACAATCAACAGAGCATGGTTCAAATGTTTTGTGTGTAGTTTTAAATAGACCCGAGATAACATAGCCCAACACCGTGACTAAACAGTGTTACCATGGTTAAATAGCGGGTCCGAACCCTAGTTGCACACCACCAAACCAAACCATAGTTACACACCACCAAACCACAATTAGAAGGACAGTTAGACCGTTGGCATGAAGTTTTGAACCAAATCGCATCCAACGATGATAATGAAGCCACGTGGCTCATTTTTATCCGCTCACAGGGTTCCTTTGCATTTAAACTAGGTGGAAATTTGCACTTAATCCAATGCGAATCTGACCGGTGCGGGGTGAATTTGTCTCCCAATAGTGCTAAAAATGGCGGAATTCGTAGGATGGTTTGGAGATGGGTGCGGTTTTTAGAGGAATTAGCAGCAAAACTTCATTGAAGCATAAATTATTCAGTTTTTAGCCAAATTGAGTGCAGAAAGAGCCCATCTAGGGGATTTTTATTGTTATGAATGTTGGAAATTGGGTTCAACGCTCCCCATATGTTTCGTGACATGGAATAACCGCCTCTCGTGGATCCTAACTCTATCGATTGTAGCGGAGACTAATGCATGCGGGTTTTGGTCTAACGGCAATCGAGATTCCAACAAGTGGTATCAGAGTGACATGTCTCGATTTCAAAACTCACCCGGCTCATCTTGGGGGGAGATTGTTGGACATTGGGTTCAATGCTCCCCGTGTGTTTCGCGACATGGACTAACCTCCTCTCATGGATCCTGATTCTAGCGATTGTAGCGGAGATTAATGCCTGCATGTTTTTGTCTACGACAATCATGATTCCAACACTGAAGCCATTGGAGACATTATTTTTCATTTCGAGCACTATAAATCCATGTAAACACATATTTGATCACATAATGAAAGAGGCCCAACATTGGAAGTTGAACCGAGAGATGTAGCCTAGGAGGGGTGAACTCCATCATTTTGTTGTCTTGTGTTTTTGTTTATCATTATTATTTTCTTTGTTTTATGTTGTAAAAATGAGTTTAAACACTTAATTTATGTGGTATTGCAACTTGCCTAATTACATAAAAGACATAAAATTTAACTTGCAAATTTCATCAAACCTTCAAGTTTTCAAATACAGATCACTCCATTAATTCCATATCCTCATTGTTCTTCATATCGATCATAATCTCGTCCTTCCCAAGATACCAAATTAATTTTCCTTGCAGACAATTTTCAAAGACTCAAGGGATATATTGTATGCAACCTCATTCCATTAATACTAGCACTTGTAATGTCTTCGGTCTAGTTATGCGAGCCATCCAACCACCTTTCACCCTGCCCTCAGTGTATATGGAAGGAAGAGATAATATCTACATAGTGCCACGAACCAAGTTAAAATCTCCAACTAGTATCTTTCTATGGCACACTCCCCATCTCTCCTACATGCATTGTGCTGTTAACCAAAGATAAGAATTCTTGCCAACGCCATCAATACTGGCTTGATGCAT
Organism: Pinus albicaulis; assembly: GCA_034641835.2. Taxonomy (NCBI): domain Eukaryota; kingdom Viridiplantae; phylum Streptophyta; class Pinopsida; order Pinales; family Pinaceae; genus Pinus; species Pinus albicaulis. Next base: position 1,675,133,355 of record CM076580.1, read on the forward strand.
CAAATGTGAGATCATTTGGTTATGGCAGGGGAACATGAATCTTGTAATTTCCACTTAATTCAAGAGCCATGTCACTCATTTCCGCTCCTCAATTCACCATACAATTGGCATCGCCATTTAAATGCCTCAAGACATGATAAATGGAGACTTCTAGTTTTTTAGGTTGCTGAATTATCCTTTTCGCAACTGTAGGACACATGGAATTAGGCGATGATTGCAATTTTGTAATCATTCTAATTTCTAGCATGGCATATGCTATAATGGTGATCTTCCTAATGCCGAAATGTATAACACTGTCTCGTCCTTTCAAGAGCACTACAAATTATGACTTTTTATTTGTGGCTACCCCTACTCCCCATGTGAATCTGGTTTCCTCTTGTTCTTTGGGACAATATATCACCTCTCTCACTCATGCTTTCCTTGAAAAAAACAAAAAAATAAAAAATAATAAACATACATAAATGATTGTAAATAAGATTCATCTTAATTATAATATCATTTAAAAATATAAAATATAAAATCATTATTAAAACTTTAATATCTATAACAAACTATTTATATTTTAAACTAACTTTTTAATTAAAGTAACTTACCAAACCATTTTCTCTTTTAAAAAGTTGTGAGTGAAGTTACCACGACATCATTACAAAGTGTTGAAAAAAAAAACATCACTTATTGTAACTTATTGATTGTGAAATCAATGGTAGCCTTCCATTCCTTGAAGTTCTTTTATCAAAGAAGGATGAAGGTTCTTTCTCGCACCAAGTGTTTCGCAAGAAGACCAACACTTAGCAGTATATTCATGCTAAGTCCCATCATAATCCTACTAAAAAACTCAGAATTCTTAACACTTCAGCTACTCGTGCTTTAATATTTTTTGATGATAACCATATTCATGATGAGAAGACCCATCTCCTTGAAGTTTAAAAAAATAATGGCTATAGTAGACATCGATGTCTCAAAGCTTTCCTTAAAGCAACCCAAGGTCCTACGATATTAAATGAAATTCTGGAGTTCACCTTCCCTTTATCCAAGGAACTGTTGACATGATTGCTAGGATCCTTAGGAAACACAATGTTCCTTAAACCTTTAGGCCCCTTAACACAATTAGGATCTCCCTTAGGTCAATGAAAGACCCAGTGGACCCTAAGAATATGAAAGGTGTTTATATAATCCCATGTTCATGTGGGACCCCCTACATTGGTGAAATTGGTCGCTCAATAAATTAGAGGATCCATGAGCATGCTACCAACATCAAGCATGGGAGGACCCGCTCCTTGGAAATGATTGCAAATATTGATCATTTTCATCACCAAAAGTTTAGGGAAGCCATAGGGATTGAAAGAAGGCCAGGTCATCTTAATAAAGACAATGGATGAAAGATTAGTAGGTTTTGGATCCTAGCCCTTTCTTCTTAATAGCTCGGGTTTTTTTTTTTCCTTTTTTCCAAAGGATGAATTCCTTTCTATTTTTCCTCATTTCAATATTTCTTCCTAACTTCTTTTATTTTAATTTTACTATATCCTAAATCCCATTATTAATTTAATTTTACTGTATCCCAATTTCTATTATCAATTTATTTTTACTATACTATATTTGATATTTAAATAATATTATTTTGTATATTTGTCTCGTTATGGTCTATTAATCATATGTATTTTTATAAATTAGTTATTAAAAGTTTTCTTTGCCATTTATTTTATAGTTAACTTAAATCCTTTTCTATATTTTTCTATTTCTTGTTATGTTTGACTTTTACTTTAATGGTCGTTTTTTGTTTTATTTTTATTTTCTTAAATTAATTATTATTATTATTTTTTATTTTTCCTAATACTTGTCTGTTTTATTTATTTATTTTTTTAATTAATTTGGATCTTTATTTTTGGTAGTTTATTCAAAATTGTTTTTTAATAATTTCAGTATTGATATTTTCTTAATTATTTTTTATTATGAAATTTTTTTTAGATTAATCAGATCATAAAGTTATGGTCGACATTTCGAACCATCTAATATAGTTGATCCTCAAGACAAAGGCGAAAAAATCAATCTACCCCGCGGGGTTAAATAGTAAAGATGCATCCAGTTTAGGTCCCTTAAGTTTGACTTTGACTTTGTTATTATATTTATATTTATATTTTCGTTATATATATATATATATATATATATATATATATATATATATATATATAATTTTAGCTCAATATTTATTATTATTATATTCTTGAACATTATTTTCTTTCTAGTATTTTCTTTATGACCGTTTGACTTCAAATGTTTGATTCAATTCTCTGTACATCACCTTCGCTATTTAATATATCACCCAGCTCAAACTTTCCATCTTAGTCCTGACAATGAGCCACACTGGATGGTTCGAAATGCGTAGACACAAAAATTCCAATATAATTTTTATTGAAATAATCAATTTACAAAAAGATTAATCATAACTAAAACAACATTTAAAAATATCAAATATAAAATGATTATTAAAAATTTAATATTTGTAACAGAATTGTTATGTTTTGAAAGAAATTTAATTGAAGTAATTTAACAAAAAAAATTCTTTTAAAAAGTTGTGAGTGAAGTTACTACAATAGCATTAGAAAGTGTTGACTTGTTATAAACTAGCTTAGATCCATTTTAACTTTGGATAAAGTGTCGAGAGGGATCAAATATCTCATGGTGCAAACCTCTTTTACGAGTACAAAACTTGAGAAAAGATTTGCACCTAGAAAGATTTGATCCCTCTTTGTGCTTGATAGTTCCTAAGTTAAGATGGATCTAGGATGATTTTTATTAACTATTGTATTATATCATCTTAATTCAACATGTTATATTAAAAATTGACAAATTTGACATTATCTATATAAGATCCATTTTATCTCTGGATCTATTAGAGTGGAGAGAGATAAAATCTTTCAAGATTTAAATATGTTTTTTGAATGCAACTTGAGTAAATGTTTACACCTAGAAAAATTTGATCTCTCTCTAGGCTTGATAGATACAAATTTAAGATGGATTTAAACTAGTTATTATTAACTATTATATTATCTTAATTCCACAAACACACACACACACATACTAGCATAACCACATTAAAAATATAAATGTGGTTGATATAGCCAAAGACTTCATTTGTATCTACCATTGATAAAGCTATAACAACATAAAAAAGAATACAAAAAAACTATTGCAATAAAATATTTTTATTATCATTATAATTAATAATAATTATTTAATATTAAATGTTATTTATTATCATTTAATTTTAAATTATGTAATATAAATATGAACCCTCATATTAACCCTTAGATTAATAAACCCTAGGGATTGATATTTAAAACCAAATGAAATAATAAATCCAAGGGATTAATACTAAAGCCCCAAGGGATTATAAACCAAAGGGAATAATATTAACTAGAGGGACAATAAACCCAATGAATTAATATTAAAAAACCTAGAGTTTATATTCCCTCGGTTTTTTAATATTAATCCTTTGGTTTTATAATATAAATCCCTTGGGTATATTAATATATGGATTCATATTCTTACGGTATAATATTATTCTTAGGTTTATAATATTAATCCCTTAGGTTCAATATACTATCATGGTCAAACAAGGGTTTATATACCTTGGTTTTACAATATTAGTCCCTTGGGTTTATAATACCTTGGGGTTTTAGTATTACCCCTTGGGTTTATAATATCAATCCACTGGGTTTATTAATGTAAGGGTTCATATTCCTAGGGTTTAATACTAAAACCCCAAGGGATTATAAACCCAAGGAAATAATATTAAACCAAGGGATAATAAACCCAAGGGATCAATACTAAAAACCCAAGGAATTATAAACCCAAGGGAATAAAATTAAACCCTAGGGATTAATATTATAAATCCAAGGTATATAAACCCTAAGATAAATATTATAAACCCTAAAATAAAGATGGTTGACCATGGTTGGCAATGGTTGATTTTCATTTTAAGTAAACCCTTGTCAAAATGTAACGTTTGACCATGGTTTACCATGGTCAACCATATTTATTCTAGGGTTTATGATATTTATCTTAGGGTTTATATACCTTGGGCTTATAATATTAATTCCTTGGGTTTAATATTATTCCTTTGAGTTTATAATCCCTTAGGTTTAATACTAAAAACCTAAGGAATTATAATCCACAGGGAATAATTTTAAACCATAGGGATTAATAGTAATTAAAAACCCTATGAATAATATTATACCCTCAGAATATGGACCCTTAGATGAATAAACCCAAGGAATTGATATTATAAACCTAAGAGAATAATAAACCCAAGGGGTTAATACTAAAACCCCAAGGGATTATAAACCCAACATAATAATATTAATCCAAGGGATAATAAACCCAAGGGAATAATACTAAAAACCCTAGGGTTTATAATCCCTTCGGTTTTTAGTATTAATCCCTTAGGTTTATTATTCCCTTGGGTTTATAATATGAATCCCTTGGATTTATAATAGTAATCCCTTAGATTTAAAAACCCTATGAATGATATTATACCCAAGGGATTAATACTAAAAACCAAAGGGACTATAAACTCTAGGGTTTTTAGTATTAACCTCATGGGTTAATATTATTCCCTTGGGGTTTTAGTATTAAACCCATGGGTATATTAGATTCCTTAGGTTTATAAATTTAATCCTTTGGGTTTATTAATCTAAGGGTTCATATTCTTTGGGTATAATATTATTCATATGGTTTGTAATTAATATTAATTGATAGGTTTTAATATTATTCCATAGGGCTTATAATTCCTTGGGTTTTTAGTATTAAACCCAAGTGATTATTAATCCAAAGGAATAAAATTAAACCCAAGTGATTATAAACCCAAAGAAATAAAATTAAACCCAAAGAATTAATATTATAAACAAAATATATATAAACCCTAAGATAAATATGAAATACTCTCGAATAAATATGGTTGACCATGGTCAACCATGGTCCAACGTCGCATTGTGGCAACAATTGTCTCAAAGTGAAAATAAACCATTGTCAAAAAAGGTCAACCATGTTTTTTTTACGGTTTAGAATATTTATCTTAGGGTTTATATACCTTGGGTTTATAATATTAATCCATAGGGTTTAATATTTTTTTTGTAAGTCAAATTTCTATTCATTCATCAAAAAAGGAGTACATGAATATCAAAATGCAGGTACTCTCACCCTGAATAGGTTTGTTGACAAATGCGATCAACATATCAAAAACAAAAAAAAAAACAAAAAACTAGAGACAGAGTCGACAACTTAGGAGGCCAAAAGCACCATAAAACATATAAAACAAGTAAAACACATGTAACCATGATCAATCATCTAAATTAATTAAAGAATGATTGTCCAGAGCAGTCCCTCTTGGAGGAGGAGGGCGGAAGGAGCATTGTAGATGCTCCTTGAAGTGCCCCATCCCTGAATCCAACTTTTCCACCTTCTCTGATAGAAAATTCTAACCGCGCCATACAACCATGATCCATTCCTAGAAATGACACTAGAAGTAATGCATCTTGTTCAAGGTAGAAATGAGTGCTACATGTTCTTCTTGTCGCACCCTCTCGGAGGTCTCTAGCCATTCCAGTATAGTCTGGATCAAGTCGTGATGGTTATCCAAACAACAATGAAAATCCACCATGATTCCACACCCAGGCCATCTCGCACATGTCTCACATTATCCCAACTCCTAGTGCCCCTGCGTCGCGTTCCCCTATCCCTTTTTGGAGTCTGCGAGGTGATCCCCCCACGACCAACTAACGAACCACCACGACCAACCGATGAACCACCACAACCCCCGTAAGCCACTTGACCCGCTCTGCCTGCAGTGCAACTACCTCTGCCAAATTTTGGAGATGCTTCTGCCGCCACTGCCACCTATAGATGAGATCCCCTACCTCCCAGACTCGCTGAAATTTGCTTGGTTAGGGGAGGTAGCGAGCATTATGCATCACTAGACGGATCATAGCAAAGCCACCAGCACCAGGAACAAAGGAATGAATAATAAATTTCTAACCCACTCCCGTATTATGGCGACAGGGAATCCCCCTAACAACGGTGGAAGAGCATTAAAAAAATTGGTTAGGGAAGTAGGGAGACACCAAGAACCCAAACCAACGGTGAAACTATTAACTATCAATTAACAGACTCCAGCCCCTCGTAGGCGTAAGACTGACCAGAAACCTTGGGAGTAGACACCACGCCACCACATGATACCTTTACAAATGCAAAAACCCAGGGGAGAGTTGTTCATAGGAGGAAACCCACTACCCTAGAGGTATAGAAGAGAGCCAAAAGCTTGAACACCCAATCACCCACAACAAAGCTCACATGTCAACCCAATTACTATGCGTTGAGGCCTTATCCCTCTTAGAGAAGCCAAAGGCCACACACGAGAAACAAAATCATCTAATTCAGTAATCCATACAATCGGGAGGGGGCACTGATGGCAGAAGTTCCACCAGTCCTAGGCAGGATGCCAAACACAAAGGTTCACATAGCTATGCAATTTCAAGCCTCATCCAACAAATACCCAAATAAGTAAATTTCTTGCCATAACAGAGTTTCTAGACCTTCCATATACCATCGACGATTTCCTGCTCCCTCTCCCAACAAAGGTGATGGCAGATTCACATCCCTGATTTAACGTTACGTGTACTAAGATAACCATGAGAAGTTGGGGAGGTTTGCCCCCGTATTTTTTCCCACGTGTCTGACATCATCATCCATGCATAAGAGTGATTGCCTTATTTCTCACCCCCATCAGGGAATCCCTAGGGTTTAATATTATTCCCTTGAATTTTTAATATTAATCCCTTGGGTTTATTATCCCTTCGGGTAATATTATTTCCTTAGGTTTATAATCCCTTGGAATTTTAGTATTATACCTTAGGAATATGAAGCCTTAGATTAATATACCTAATGGATTGATATTATAAACACAAGGGAATAAGAAACCCAACGGGATAATACTAAAACCCCAAGGTATTATAAATCGAAGGGAATAATATTATTAAACCCAAGGGGCTAATATTATAAATCCAAGGTATATAAACCCTTGGTTGACCACAATTTATATTGAACCTAAGATATTAATATTATAAACCTATGAATAATATTATACCCTAGGAATATGAACCCTTAGATTAATATACCAAAGGTATTGATATTATAAACCCAAGGGACTAATACTAAAAGCTCAAGGTAATATAAACCCTAGGATTAATAGTATTATTCCCTTGGGTTAATATTATTCCATTGGGTTTAAAATCCCTTGGGGTTTTATTATTAACCCCTTAGGTTTATTATTCCCTTGGGTTTGTTAATTTAAGGGTTCATATTTAGAGGGTATAATATTATTCATAAGGTTTGTAGTTAATATTAATCCCTGGGGTTTAATATTATTCCATAGGGTTTATAATTTCTTGTCTTTTTAGTATTAAACCCAAGGGATTATATGGATGAGCATGCTTGATCGTGATTTATTTTCAAATTGAGAGAATATTTGTCACAATGCGATATTTCACCATGGTTGACCATGGTTGATTGTCATATTGAGACAATATTCAGCACAATGTGACGTCGAACCATGGTTGACCATGATTGAATTTATAAAACATGGTTGACCATAATTGATATTATAAGCCCAAGGGAACAATAAACCCTAGGGATTATAAATGTAAGAGAATAATATTAAAACCTAGGCATATGAGCCCTTACATTAATAAACTCAAGGGATTGATATTATAAACCCAAGGGAATAACAAACACAATGGATAAAAATCATAAACCCAAAGTATATAACCACTAAGATAAATATTATAAACCCTAAAATAAAATTTTTTACCACAATTGATTTCTATATTGAGACAATCCTTGTCACAATGTCACGTTGGACCATGGTTGAGCATGCTTGACCATGATTGATTTTCAAATCGAGAGAATCTTTGTCCTAATGTGACATTGTACCATGGTTGGCCATGGTTGATTCTGATATTGAGACAATATTCGTCAGGATGTGATGTTAGACCATGGTTGACCATGAGTGAATTTATAAAATATGGTTGATCATCATTTATGTTATAAACCAAAGGGAATAATAAACCCTAGGGATTAATACTAAAAACCCAAGGGATTGTCAAACTTATAAACCCATGGGAATAATAAACCTAAGGGATAAAAATTATAAACCCAAAGTATGTAAATCCTAAGATAAATATTATAAACCCTAAAGTAAACATGGTTCACCATAGTTGACGATGGTTGATTTCCATATTGATACAAATCTTGTCACAATATGACATTGGACCATGGTTGACCATGATTTATTTTCATATTGAGACAATCTTTGTCACAATATGACATTGGACCATGATTGATATTCATATTGAGATAATAATTTTCACAATGCGACATTCGACCATGGTTTACCACGGTCGATTTTGATATTGTGACAATCCTTGTCACAATTTGAGGTTAGACCATGGTTGACCATGCTTAACCATGGTTGATTTTCATATCAACATAGTCTTTGTGACAATGCGACGTTTAACCATGGTTGACCATGATTGAACGTGGATGATCTTGTTTGATTTTATAAAACATGGTTGGTAAACAATGATGATATTATTCCAAAAGTTCAGGGGCTTGTTTTCAACGAGAACTCATGTGGATGGTTGAGAAAACTGTTTTATTGTGTAAAAAGACAATTATATTTAGTGACTCTATGAGAATCAAACGCTTCTCTATCATTTGAATAAGATGTAAAAAAAAAAAATAATGATATAATTAATTTAAAAATTTGTTTAAGTTGGATTCACTAAATTTTATCCTCGCACCCATCATCTGTTTCAATCCTCAAAGTACTCCACTATGAGAGTTTGGTACATAGCGCATTAAAAAAAAAAATTGTAAGTAGTTTCCATCCATTCAAATAAAAACCCATGACAATGGGAACTTCGATAAAAATGCATTGGGAACAATATTAAACCCAAAAAAATAATATAAACCCAACGTATATAAACCTTAAGATAAATTTATAAACCCTTAAATAAAAATTATTGACTATGGTTGGTTTTCATAATGAAATAATGGTTTTCAAAATGTGACATTGGATTATGCTCGACCATGGTTGAACTGTTATATTAATAGATAAAAAGGATTGATATTATAAATCCAGGGTAATAATAAACCAAAGGGATTAATACTAAAAACCCAAGGGATTATGAACCCAAGGGAATAATATTAAACCTAAGGGACTAATATTATAAACCCAAGGTATGTAAACCCTAAGATAAATATTACAAACACTAAAGTAAACATGGTTGACCATGGTTCATTTTCATATTGAGACAATCCTTGTCACAATGCGATGTTGGACCATGGTTGACCATGGTTGATTTTAATATTGAGACAATATTTTTCACAATGCGACGCTGGACCAAGATTATTTTATAAAATATGGATGATCATAATTTACGGTGGTTGACCATGATTGATATTGAAACCGACAGGAATAATAAAATTTGATGGTTTACAAACTGTTGAGGCCTCGGAATTCCGCTGCCAAAACATGGGGTAAAACCACCCGGTCCAGACCTTAAAGTAGCTCCTTTTCCATTTGGTGTAGTGGCTCAGACTGGGGATAATGGGACCAGTTTCCCAATAAGGATGATTTTGAGGGTGTTGTGAATATAGCATGCAAATGGATAATGATTTTAATCTATATGCATCTATCTAAACTATTTAATCTAATATATACCCGGGGTGTTTTTTCTTTATGCGATCTAAAATGATATCTTTCAATTGTCAGTAATATAGATCATTTAACAACTGAAACAGATGAAAATTATGTAAAATGATTCTTCTGAAAAAGTAGTTTGCATAGAATAATTGTGAAAGAAATATCGCATTTATCAGTGCGATTACATATTCAATAAGAAACCATAGCTGAATATTAGAACAAAAGTGCATGCAATATTTATATATGATGATGTTTCAAATATATAATGCAATAAAAAGATGACTGTCAATCTATGAAGTAAGACTTAATACAAGTGAATAGAAGTACCATATGTACGAAGTTATACTCATATAAACTGACAACAATGAATCTCCTCCTTCTCACTTTCAAGCAATTTAAATAGTACAGTAGTGCAACATCAGTTAAACAACTTTAATTTTCAAAACATAACATATGTGTTCCATTAATTCATCAAAGCACTCACAAAATTACAATAGTGCATTCTTTTCAAATGTTTTTGACAAAGTTTCGGACCCTTATCTAAATGCATGATAAGGGTTTAAATACTAAAATAACTATAAACTAAAATAGATTATTACAAAAATATAGAGGAGGTTTCAAACAACCTTCCTCATAAAGCTAACTTAAACTACAATCTAGGAAACTAAACTAACAATTCTGATTTATGAGTCCTACCCTTTTTTCTGAAAGTTGAAAAATATCTAACATTGCTTTGAGCTGAGCTGGTTGCAATATCCTTGATCTGATCTGTCCTTGAAAATAGCGTTTGATAGTAATGACTGAGATCTTTTCATTGAACCTGTAAGAGACTGCAGAGTCTGATGTTGATGATAAGGTTTTATCAAAAAATTCTAATAATTTTCGTGATCAAACTTATTTACCTTTATAATAGTTTTCTCCTATGTATTTGCTCTCTGATTCCATTGTGTTTCCACTTGTCTTGTTTCTAAGAACACATCAGACGTGTTCTCCTTGACAAGTTCTTCTCTAGACAATTGTTCACACATAGCTTCAATAATCTCACTTGATATCTTGAATGTCTTCACTGCTGCTTTCTCTGCCTGTTTGATTTGCGCGTCCCATTATCTGAATAGAATTTCATTGTGAAGCTTATCTACTTGAGGTAGATTAGCTTCCTTCCCTGAATCTGATACTTTCATTTGGATGTGTTCTTCAATTTTATTCTCAAGTCTTTTACATTCAAGTCTCTGGATTGCTATCTGTTGGATCAGTATTTTATTTGAATCACAATAAGAGTCAATTCTAGAAGCTTGATGACAAAACACTTCTTGTTATTTCTTTAACTTAGTGTTTAAATCCAACGCTTCTTTGATAAATTTCTCTAATTGCAGTTGGCTTTGTAACTTGGTCATTGCTACTTCCAGTTGTGCTTGTTTTTCATTAATCTCTGCCTGATGCTGCAATTTAAGGCTTTCAACATCTTTATGAAATTTCGCTGTGTTTACTTTAATTTGATCACTAGAATTAGATTTCTCTTCATTTAACAACTTCTCTAGTTCTCGTACTCTGGCCTCCTTTTGTTTTAGCAATAATCTAACCTCAATAGCTTTATCAACAGTAGCAATAGCATATTCCCCTGCATACTGTGATAATTTGGTTAGATGTTCAGTAGGATCATATCAGGAATCTTTCCATAATACATCAATTGATTTATCTGTAGGCTTTGAAGTTGTTTCATCAATTCTTCTCCTTTTGTTTCTTTTAATTACAACCTTATAACTAGGACTGTATAAAATATCCAACGAAGGGATATCTTCAATTTGTAGAACTATCTAATCTGTAGGGTAGGCCGGTATGATTTCTTTATCATGCATTGCTGGAACTCTTTGTAGTGGATTAACAATTTCCACTATCTTCTGGGAGTGTTCAAGTGTCTTGAAACTCGTTGCCTGATCAGTATTGGGATTCTCTTTAGGAGTTTTTATTGCTTTAGAAAAATCCTTCCATTCATCTATAATATCTTCTGTTTGTGGTGAACTGGACTGATCTAGTATATTGTGACTGTGCTGAACTGCTTGAGAATTTGATTCTGTTCCATTATTTCTCTTTTCCTCTAGCATCGCTATCTCATGGATTACTTGGTCAATTATCTTTTCTAGGTTTTCCTTTTTAGATTCAGATTCATTTTCAGAGTGATCTGGATTATGATATTTCTGCCGTGACTAACCTGATTCATCTTCAGACATATCTTTTACTTCATCATCCAAGCTAATACTGGGAGTGTCTTTGTTGTCATCTTCAATAGTTAACAAATTGAGAGGGAATTTCTCTAGTCGCACGTTTCTGTACATTTGGAAAGCTTTAAAATCATCTCGACTTAGTTGGCTGGATGCATACTTGATAGTGTTTGAAAACTTTTCCATGCCCTGGAAGAGATCATCAAATCCATCTTTCTCCTTTACAAAAGGCTTTAACTTAAGCTCTGTGATGTAATTTTTAAATACATCATTTGGATCATATAACCTTTTTGGCATTTCTGGCAATTTCAATAAATGAATGTTGGAAAAGTCCTTGTAAGTATGGCCAATGTCAAACAGTGCAAAAGTGCCGCAATGTACAGGGTAATTAGGCCAAATAGCATTTTTAGCATCTTTCAGCTGTTTCGTGACACCATTAACAAGATGATAGGCTATTTCTCTTGCAAGTAACTTATCGGGAACGTAATAGGGTAAAACATGGGGAGTAGAATAACTCTTGAATACTCTAATACATGTAAAATTCTCTTCTGCAAACCATCTAGCTACTGAAAGAATGTCTGCATTGGCTTATTCAGAAACCCTAGGGGCCTTTTTATTTAAAATCATCTGGTGCATATGCAATATGACTCTGTAACATATTTTATAGAAGTGTAGGTGGAAGTCTGAATCCCAGAGTTCTCTGTGGTGAATGTGAATTGGGGTAGGGTCTTGGGTAGTCCATTTCCATCCCATGGTAGGAAAACTAGAAGTAAAATAGATAGCATCCATGACATAGGCAGACATATAAAAGGGAGGTATTTCTCTTGATGAAATACTCCTTTTATTCCTATATTTAGTAATGTGCTTGGATATATTATCAAATTAAATGTTTTCCCAATTCAAGATTGATGAATTGACAATTGCATCAATCAGGGGAACCCATTATTTTGAGAATCTACTGCTATCAGGTCTAGAAAATAATCTACATAACATATTGGAAACATAACAGTAAGGGTTAGGAATTTGGGTAATTGGGTACGTACCAAGCTTATCTTGCTTCAACTTCCCCTGTTCCTCCTTCCATTCTTTGATGACTTTGATAAGATCTGGATGTTCTCCTCTAAATATTTTCAAAAAGTCTTTGTCATATTTCTGTTGCGGGGGTGGTAGATGATACATTGTTGTTAAATCTTATGCCCTAAAAGAGCCCATAGTTTCTCCCTTCGAATTCTTGAACATTCTATCTTCAATGTCTAAGTGATCAATTACCCACTTAACCATGTTTGTGTAAGGGAGAATCTTTGGTCTTGCAGCTATCCTATGGATGTATGAGCATGCAACGTCAAAAAGAGTTGCATCGAAGGTAGATGGCGTGCCTATCAAAGAAACTTTGGTTATCACCCTTGGTCCTTCGCTTTCAAAATTTTTATACATTGCCTCCCATGTCGAACTGCCGCAATCTTTGTTGCAGACTGTATCTAAAAATAAGGGAGACATCTCTGTATCTTCAATAGACAATGTTTGAGAAATCTCTTTGCCCTTTTTGCTCATTTTACTCTTCCTCAATCCATTAACTGGTTTCCTAAAAATAGAGTGAATTTTACAAGTATAGAGAATCAAAGAGACAAATCTATCATTTATTTCAAACACACACAAGTAGATATAAATCTATCAAGATATAACATTAATCATCAATCATAATCTTTGAATTAATAGCTCGTACACCTTCACGCGTAAAATATATCAATCACTTTAAAGTTGTTAAGATCTCGAATTTCATTTTGATATGACACAAGTTACTTCACATGCTTGATCCATTAAATGTCGTCGACACGCGTATCGCAAGTCATAATTTATAACCATTCATAATACTTACCCTTAAAGACTGCGAAATGAGATTTGCGCAAATCGCATATCGCAACTTTTATAAGTTAAAAATTTGGCGTATGTTATAAGTTATGCGAAATGCGAATTTCGTTTTTTACAAAACTTAAATGATTGTGATAGCCGAAAGTTTTATATTCATTTATTTATTTTCTCGTCGGGTCCGCGAAGTCGCAATTGATATCGATTTGCTTTTAATGTTTTTTATTGATTAAGTGAGGTACGATGAGATAAAGTAAATATAATGGTGATTGAAGTTTTTGAAAATTTCAAACATATCTTCGGAAAAGTTGAGTGCATATCGCGGCTCATATATTTTAAAGTTTATAAGTATTTGAAATTCATAAGATATGCGATTTGCGATGCGCTCAAAAAAAATAAAGCGGAAAACTTTTAAAAGAAAATATTTATTTTTCTAAGTTTTTTGTTTTAGAAAATTAAAATAATTTCCTATTTATTTCTAAAAGGTCCCTATTTATAAAAATAAATGGGGGTTTGTTGTATAGAACAATAATTGGCGATTCACTTGGGCGAACCAAATATCTCTGATAATGTTTTTTTTTTAAATTTCTAAGCTTTTTAGAAAATAAATAAAATAGTTGTAGGAATGAAATTTCAAATAAATAATATCTTACTAAGCAATGAAAGTTTATCTTATTCACTATTCATAAGAATTTCTCTATTAAAGATATAAGTGTGAAAATCTATATCAGTCCTTAGTTTAAAAGGATAAAGTAGGTGGCCTTTACAGATCAAATTTATAAAAATTTACCCTTTTATCACAGATAGAGCCTCTCTTCCAATAGGCAATTTAAGTTTTGGTAGGGTTACCTTTTACCCAGCAATGATTCATTGTCCCATCTAGCATTTCTTATAATTTTCAGAAGTAAATTCTAACCTTTGAGAATTTTCTTTTATATATTATTTTATTTACTTAAAAGCCATTTTCTTGGCTTGGTAACCAAATGATGACAATGCCACTCACTAGTAGTAATTAAGCTGATCAAGCTAGCTCTTGATGAAATCCCTTGTCCTTTTGATATAATCTCAAGTCATTACCCTGTTTTGGTAGGCAGTATTGGTAATGTCAGTTTAACTATTTCCTTGTGAACGTCGTAAACAAGCTCGTGATGAGACTTATTATCTTTTAAGTCTTTCTTCTATATATATATATATATAATTTGAATTCCTTTCAATAATTTATAATTTTTCCCGAATGGGATGAATCATTGGTCTTTCTAAGATTCTGGATGATGATGTTGAGTTTCAGATTACTTTTTTGTAAACATGTCTTTTACTATGTTAAAGTTTCTTTTCTTGACTGATAATAGAATATTCATGCTATATAAAGATGAGAGTTCATCAAAGAATAAATGATTTCAGTGAAATTCCATTTTTTAGAAAAATAAAATCAATTTGTCTTTCTAAATCTTTCGATTATTTCCTTAACATTTATTTTTTTATTTTTTATATCAAAGAAAATCATCTGAGATTATATTTGAAAAGCCAAATATTAATACTAATAAACTTTTATTTTCTTAAAAAGAAAATAAAAAGACACTAGTATACAAGGATAGAAGGGGTTACCTTCTATGATAAATATATTTTTAAAATATGCCCATTAACAGGCAAAGAATCCCTTTTGCCTGATATATTTTGCAATAAAAATGTTGATGGGCCTATTTCTTCAATTATTTGAAATGGACCTAGCTAGAGTTTTTGAAGCTTCGTGTGTTTACCTTTTTCCTCATGTGCTTTGTCCCATTTCAATACCAAATCATGAATTTGAAAATTCTTTGAAGTGACAGAAGTTGTATCAAATGAGGATTTTATTATCTATTGATGATGAGCGTGAGTTTTTTTAGCTTTTTCTCTTTCTTCTTCTAACTTAAGAATTTTACCTTGTCTAATTTGTAAAGAAGAAGTAGGAATTTCATCAATGATTTGAACTAAGGAAAGAGATGGAATAACTACATTGGTGGTAAGTACCACTTCTTTTCCATAGACAAGATTGAATGGAGAAGTACCAATAGAAGATTTTTTAGTTATTTGATCTGTCCAAAGAGAAAAAATTAATGACTTATGCCAATTTCTTTGATTCTGATCAACAACTATTTTGATTATTCTAATCAGGTTCTTGTTTGTGGATTCTGCTAAACCATTTCCTTATGGATAATAATTTGCAGAATATTTTAGTTTAAAACCTCTTTTAATCGAAAATTCTATCATAGCAGTTCCAAAGAAATAAGATGCATTATCAAACATCAAAGTAGTAGATAAGCCAAACCTGGTTATGATATTTTGGTCAATGAAATCAATGATATTTTCTGGATTAGCTACTTTAAATGGAATTGCTTCCACCCATTTGGTAAAGTAATCCGTAGTTGTGAGAATATATCTATGTTGTTTGGAAGAGTTAGGAACAATATCACCAATTATATCTACTCCCCGTTGCTCAAATTTTTGTTCAATATTGACTAACTATAATGGGAATGATGGAGTTCTTTGTCTTCCAGATGTACTTTGGCATACTTTACATTTTCTTGTATATTCATGGGCATCTTTGAAAAGTGTAGGCCGATAGTAACCTGCATGCGGATCTTATGTGTTGTTGTATTTCCTCCAAAATTTCCTCCAGCTGTTCCATCATGGAGTTCCTGCAAGAAATTCTTTGCTTCAGATTTTTCTAAGCATCTTAGAAGTACAGAATCAAAATTTCTTCTAAATAACACATCGTTGACTAACTCATATTGTTTAGCTTTTAATCTAAGAGCTCGTTTTTTCTTGTAACTGAGACGATTTGGAGCATATCCATTCTTCAAATAAAATATAAGATCAACATATTGTGATTCTGAATCATTAAGGCTTACCTCTGATATTTACACATGATTACCTGAATATTCTTCTGCTGCAAAATGTGATGATCTTGTAAGCATTCTGCAAAAACCTTGACCTCTAATGATTTTAGATGGTTTAATTTCTACATCATGTTCTTGTAACGAAACCACTCAATTAGCTCTTTTTTCTCCTAATTATTTCTGCATCAAAAGTTGTCTTACTGCAGAAAATGGAACTATGATTTTCGTATGAGACTTTAGGATAAAAGGTCTAAAATGTTTTGTTAGCCACCTATAATATTTTGTCAAAGCAAACAGGTGGCTAAACATGTTTCTAAGCCTTCAAGAGAAACATTTCCTTTGTAAATCTATCATTCTTGAAGCCTCCATGTGTCTTCTATCCTTTAAAGAATCTTCACTGCTGTTTCCATAGAAAAGAACCTCTAAACCCTGCTGTTGTGGAAGAAGCTGTCTCCAAAAGGCCTCCATTTTCTCCTTTTCACTCCCACAAAATCCCCAATTTTCACCCATATTCCCTCCACAAAACTCCTCTATAATCCTTCATTTGAACTCTAAATCATCTCAAATCCCTTTTTGAACCCTATAGTTCCCCTTATTTGGTTTTAAAAATCCCTTCTTTTGCCTATCGGAACCTCCAAATTCCTCAAAAAACCCTTCAAAATCCTTGAAAATCTTCATTTTCACATTAAGGCCTTAAGCCCATTTGGCCTTAGCCCCAGCTCCTTCTCCCCGCATATGACTTGGAGCCATAACCTGGAGCTGGCCCCCATTGCACAATTGCAATAGGGGTTTCCTGTCTCTTTGTTGCCTTTTACTTCGAAAGTCTGATGCGATAAGCTTTTCGCTAAAATTTTCGATGCGATAAGCCCTTTCTTTTAAGACCCAGGTCTCCTTACCTTTTCATGGGACCACACCCAAGCACTTATCCCCAAGCCCTCCTTCCCTCATATTTCTTTGCAAAGACCCCTCTTTCCTTTGTTTTTCCATTTTCCCGACGTTTTGAGTTAAATGAATATAGACCGTCGATCTGCACAAGATCGACGACCATCAAGAAATCGGGTCTCCACTCATAAGCCCTTCGCCATCGCCCCTCCGATCAAGATCCAACTGTTCATTTATGCAGGTCCGACGGTTCAAACTTAAACCGTCGTTGACCCCGCGACAAAGGAAATCACGTCATCTGCCGGACCCACCAGTTCTTCCACCTCGTGCATCTTACCTCCCATCGCACGCAACCCGCATCGTCCGATCAAAACCAAGAGATCTAACGACCGACGCGCGATTTCGCAAAATTTTTGCACCCAGGGGTTAACGTTCTGAAATTATGCGAAATGGGCGGTTTTAGATTTCCACGTGTCAGGCGCTCAGTGGAATCGCGTTGTTTTGGGCGATACCGCTTACCCCTCATTTTATTTTGCGAAAACAACTCCTGTTTCCGCCATACCACCCTCTGCAGTGGAATTTCCCTTTTGATCGCAGCCGTTAATCTCTGAAATCCAATGACCCACATTACATCGCAACCCCGTTCACTCACCATTCATCTGTTCCCCCCAATGACTCCATCCGCAGATCTCCATCATCGATTATTCTAATTGAACGGCCCACATTAAATCTCGCCCCACCCTTTTTCCATTCATCCAAATGACTACATCGATGAATCTCAACTGTAGATCACCGTTGATTGATCTAATCCAACAGTCTACGTTCATCCTCGCAACAGACTCCCATCAGAAATGTTTTTCGCTTTCCGCCATGTTTTTCAGCCCTTTTTCTGCTGCGCTCACATTTTCCCTCAATACCCTTTCATCCTCCTGGACCCTATGAAGCAGTCCTCCCCCACTCCCTCTAGTTTTCATAACATGTTTTTTGTTTTTGTAGGTTTCAGATGTGGTGATTTCGTTCTGTCCCCACAGTCACAAACATAGTGACCGCTGGCACAAAAAGACAGTCCCAGAGCCAAAGATAGCAGAGGAAGACACTTCTAAGAAGGTTTAAAACATGTTATCAAGGATCAGTGTTATTAACCCTGACATAGACCCTCCAGCACCTATGTAACCTGTATATTCACACAAACAGGTCAGTAGAAAGATTAAAGTGTATCAAAAGAAGATTAAAGAGATCAACGCATTGTATTTGAAGCCTAATCCACAATTACAAACACAAAGGACACATATAAAGACCCGAAGATGATCAAGGAGGCCTAATGAGGCCTAAAGCACATAAACAAGTCATATCAGTGTTTCAAAGAAGTTATATCAAGCAATTTAACATCAGCAGAACATTCCTTCAATTGAAGAAAGGACCAAATTCCTACTTACCATTCTCCATCGAGCACCAGAATAGTTACCATTCTGACAAAGAGTCCTAAGAACTGTCAGTGCATTGGTTATGAAGTATGGAAGACCTGCAAGACAAACTATCCACCTTGCTTATCTCAGAAGACAAAACAGAGTGCCAGTAGCCAAAAAGTACTTCATAGAACATACCCTTGGAGTTATTATCAAACCGACGAAGACCCCTAATGCATCCAAAGAGTATTGAAAGTTAATGTAAAGATATTAAAACAGAATGGGCTTCAAAAACACTTCTCCCTCTGTTTTAATGAATCATTTAAGTTCTATCTACCACTACTATCACTCTTTCACCTATAAGAACTCATGAGAAATACATTGTAAAGGTTTGTTTGTTGGGATTTTATTGACTGTTTGAACTGTTATTGAGGGGAAGTAGCTGATCAATTTGTAATATAGTAGGATGGGAAGAGAAGTTTGGACTGTAACAAGCCACTAGGCTCAAACTATGTCACTGGTATTGCACATCAATTGAACAAGCAAATTCACAGGATCCTGGTCTATATTATTGGTGATGTTTTCCTTACTATAATTGTCTCCTTCCATGTTTTTCATACTATCCATTATTCTCTGGTAAAGAACAGCAAGAATAGATTAGGACATACTGCTGGAAGTACCCTAAATTTCGCTGTAAATATTTATATTTATGTTTTCTGCTATTTGTGTATCTAAGAACAAATTCAACATAATTTAACCAGTATAGAAGTTGGTTTGTCCATGCTTACTGATGTATGAATTTAGAGTTTGTTTCTTAGATGTTCTTGTTTGGTTTCAGCTGAAAGAATTAGGAAACTGGGAGATTTAGAGTTAGCCATGTACCCTAGGTTCCTTTTCCAACAGTTAACCTTTCAAGACCCCTTTGAGTTAGTGTCAAAATCAGAGAAGGTTAAAAGTCTTTCTCTAATCTTAGGCCTTGCTCTGTGTTCAATCTTAAATGTTTTCTACCACCTGAAAGCAGTTATGAGGACTGCTGGATTTTCTCCCTTAAGAGTATGCTGAAAGCAGGCTAAGTTAAAAGCCTTTACTTGATCTTAAGCTACCCTTTGTGTCTTTAATGAGAGTTTCCTATGAAGTATGTCAAAATAAGAATAGGTTCAAAGTCCTTACCTGATCTTAGGCTGTCCTTTGGTTTCTCTTTTTCACCTCATTTATTAATGTTCCATATCACCATGTATCTAAAAAGATCCTTTGGTATAGATGACTTGCCCTATGGAAACCCTTGGATAGTTGTTATGCAAGTAAACCCTTTCATGACTCCATAGCCCAATGGATTGGCACTTCTCTTGACCTATCTTCCCATGCTGAAACATCCTACTACTTTTTTCCTTCTTCTTTCCACATAACCTTCTCAGTTAATGGTCTCCAACCAAAAAAACAAACCTAAAGCCCTTGTGCTTCATACCTAGCCTAATACCATAATCTGACCTTAAAGATATATCATTCTTTACATTTACAGAGAGATCCCTCTCTGGATCTAGGAGGGCTAGATCCTAAGATCCCAAAGTGGTTTGATGTTGTCTTGTCTTTTGGCTTTGCCAATCAGGCCAAAACACAGGAACCACAACATAATGGCAACTCCGCTAGGGAATTCTGAGTAGGTCGTACCTGATATACCCTTAGGACCTCAGAAAACCCCTAATCTCCTTAGATTGGTAATAGAATTCTGATGGTGGACAACAGCCTACTTAAAAACACTCAAATTCATCCACCTGGCGACTCCAAAATCCACAATTCCTAATAGAACTAAAGACTCCATTGGAGGAAGAACCTAAAACATGACCACACCATCTAGAAGGATAGAACATTCAGGTCTGATTTGGTTTCAAGAACTCATTGTTTTTATCTACAACTATGCTCTGTCCTACTTTAAGCTTGGTCAAGTGTACAAGGATGAGATCCACATTGATTATTGGAAATATCTCAAGCCCAAAGAGGTTAAGCCTAAAAATGCAGACCAAAAGCAGACCTATTCACCTGTGCTTACCTCATACTCGTCTGTGAAATCCCTAGTGAAGCAAGAGCCTCATGCTGTATCTCTCACCCCTAATGAAACTTCAAGCGGTCATAGGTCTCTTGTTGCAATACCTACACCTACCCCTACAAAGGTCATAGAGAGATATAAGCCTCTAGTTTTAACTCTTATCTTCCAGCCCCTTCCTGCAAAACTTACAAATAAGCTGCCCCTTTTTTATGGAAAAATACAAAGGTCACTACTGAGCAACACGTTCAAAATCTATAGGATTTTCTTGACTTATATGAAATAGAAGAAGATGATGTGCGTATTAGAATGTTTACCTTATCATTACAAGGAATGGTTAAGAGTTGGTTTAAAGACCTTCCAACTGCAAGCATCATCAATTTTCATCAATTCACTCAAGTTTTCCTTGATAAATGTGTAGTCCTGGGAAATGTTTTCCTCATCCTAGAAGAATACCAAAATTTGAAAAGAGAACCAGGAGAGACAGTACAAAGCTTTTCAACCAGGTTCAATAAGGTATACAATGCAATACCTACTAATATAAAACCACCCTTGGGATGGGCCTTATTGCACTATCCGAGTTCTTTTGACCCTGAGGTGGAATTCCATATAAGAGAAAGAGAGCCTTCAAGCCTGGAAGAAATGCAGAACATAGAAATTAATGTCGAATACAACATATGGTGCAGGGAGAAAAAATTAGATGCAATAAAGAAGGACCAAGCAGAGCAGGGAAGGCTGATCTCTACAGAAACCAAGCTGGAAAAGTTGATAGAGACAACCAACAAATTGCTAAACATGAAAGAGGAAGAATACGTGGGTGAAACCAGAAATGCTTATTCGAAAGGACCCACACCTTGTCCTCAAGAAAAACAAACCAGATCCCTGCAAGACATAAGCAACATGCAAAGCATGTATGATAAACAAGATCTTAAATCAGAAAATGAACTTGTAGATTATTTTGAAGAAAGACTTGCTGAGAATCCAATAGGTGTGATTGGTAACATTGCTTATAATTATGATCTTTCTAGTTTTGATCTATCTGATGATGATTTTTTCCAAATAGAAGCTAATCCTGCAGGACCATCATCAATAGATTTGTGGGAGGAAGATCATGTCCATCAACTTCAAGAAAGTAATAAGCCAATGCAGGCTATCTACGATACTGATGAAGAAAGTTACGAAATCCTGATAGCAGAAGAAGATTCATTAAATCTTCGCTCTGCTATGTATCAGATCATCAGTAATAATTTCCATGAGGGTGGAAGTCAGCAGTCTTTTAGCTCAGAGGATGAGGAAGAAAGCAATGAAGAAAATCTTGAGCAAGCTTAATATCCTGAACCTTCTCCTGAAAGGGTTGAGGTAATCAAAGAAACCCCTGCTCAAGAATATGTTAATCTTTTCACGGAGTTCAGCCCACTAAATCAAAACAACTCAGAGCTACAAGAGGACAAAACTGCAGTATATGATGAGTCCTCCAGTTCAGAAAAGAATGAAGATGAGGAAGAGTTTCTTTCTCAATAGAGTCTTTTCTTTAATCCAGTGGAAGGTGAACTAATCCTGGTTGAAACTTACCTGCCAAATTCTCCTAGCCAGGAAAAGGAGGATTGTGCTTTCAAGATTCTCACTGTAGATGCAGTGATCAAAGCCGTCAAGGATGCAGATAGCCTACCAGTCATGGAAGGCCTAAAATAAGAAAGTTTACATCATATGTTCATTGATCCTGTGACAGAGTATATGGAGGCCCTGATTGGCTCAAGTTCCCAAGCATGGATCCTTTGCAAGAGCCAGATACATTAGGAGTGGTCATCACTAGTGGTGGCCTTGATTTTGAAGACCCACATTCAGAGTACCCTGTGGTTATCTCTGACAAGCAGTCAGGTTTTATACCCTTTGTTGCTAATACTTAAATGGCTGCACTGGCACTATTTTATCACATAAAACAACAAAGATCCCTGAGTTAGATTAGGGTAGGTAGGACATATCAATAAAGCTCAGCCAGTGAACATCTAGCTAGTTGTTGATTTCTTACTTTGAAGAAAAATTTCAAAAAATACAAAAATAAGAAGAAAGGTTCAGATATGCTCAGAACTTGAACCAGCAAAGAAGAAGAAGAAAGCTCTAGCAGGGTCAAAATCAGAGCTGAAATGAAGAAAAAGGTGACTCTAATAAGCTCAAAACCTGAGTCACAAGAAGAAGGAAGGATGCTGGTGCTTTTCAGATCTGAAGCCTTCAATTTTTTATTTTTTTTTTTAATTTCTGCAAAGTTCAGTCCATGTGAAGCTTGTATTTATGCCATGGACCCACAACAAATCAAACAGTATAATCCTGTTTTGTCTGTATTTAAGTTTCAGTCTTAGAACGTAGAGAATGAAATCTGTCAGACAGTTTAATCCTGGAAGATATTAGTTTAGGTAGAGAAGCAATGAGCCCAACTGTTTAATCTGGTCTCATGGAGGAATAAGGGTAGAATTAGATTAGTTTTGCTTTCAATAAAAAATGATGATGTAAAAGGCCTGCAAGTCCAAATGCACCTTGAAGAAAAATTGTTAGGACAGTGGGATGGGTAGGTAGTTGTTTGGGAAAATGTTTTCTGCTGATATAATATCCATCATGTTTGTAGCAGTTGATCAAAGAAGAAAGGGATGGTCAAGTACAAGGCATCTGGCCTACTTCCAAAGACTATTTCTGAAATTCTTGACATCTTCAAGAAGATGCCATCCCCATGTGGAGCCACTGTTAGCCACCTATAATATTTTGTCAAAGCAAACAGGTGGCTAAATATGTTTCTGAGCCTTCAAGAGAAACATTTCCTTTGTAAATATATCATTCTTGAAGCCTCCATGTGTCTTCTATCCTTTAAATAATCTTCACTGCTGTTTCCATAGAAAAGAACCTCTAAACCCTGCTGTTGTGGAAGAAGCTTTCTCGAAAAGGCCTCCATTTTCTCCTTTTCACTCCCACAAAATCCCCATTTTTCACCCATATTCCCTCCACAAAACTCCTCTATAATCCTTCATTTGAACTCTAAATCAT
The DNA here is from genome assembly GCA_034641835.2 of Pinus albicaulis. NCBI lineage: Eukaryota > Viridiplantae > Streptophyta > Pinopsida > Pinales > Pinaceae > Pinus > Pinus albicaulis. The sequence continues at coordinate 1,675,157,438 of CM076580.1, forward strand.
CCAAAATCCCTTTTTGAACCATATACTTCCCCTTATTTGGTTTTAAAAATCCCTTCTTTTGCCTATCGAAACCTCCAAATTCCTCAAAAAACCCTTCAAAATCCTTGAAAATATTCATTTTCACATTAAGGCATTAAGCCCCTTTGGCCTTAGCCCCAGCTCCTTCTCCCCGCATATGACCCGGAGCCATAACCTGGAGCTAGCCCCCATCGTGCAATCGCAATCGGGGTTTCCTGTCTCTTTGTTGCCTTTTTCTTCGAAAGTCTGATGCGATGAGCTTTTCGCTAAACTTTCCGATGCGATAAGCCCTTTCTTTTAAGACCCCGGTCTCCTTACCTTTTCATGGGACCACACCCGAGCGCTTATCCCCAAGCCCTCCTTCCCAAATATTTCTTTGCAAAGACCCCTCTTTCCTTTGTTTTTCCATTTTCCCGACGTTTTGAGTTAAATGAATATAGGCGATCGATCTGCCCAAAATCGATGGCCATCAGGGAATCAGGTCTCTGCTCATAAGCCCTTCGCCATCGCCCCTCCGATCAAGATCCAACCGTTCATTTATGCAGATCCGACAGTTCAGACTTAAACTTTCGTTGACCCTGCGACAAAGGAAATCACGTCATCCGCTAGACCCACCAGTTCTTTCGCCCCGTGCATCTTACCTCCCATCGCACGCAACTCGCACCGTCCGATCAAAACCAAGAGATCCGATGGTCGACGCGCGATTTCATCAAATTTTTTCACCCAGGGGTTAACGTTTCGAAATTATATGAAATGGGCAGTTTTAGATTTCCACGTGTCAAGCGCTGAGTGGAATCATGTTGTTTTGGGCGATACCGCTTACCCCTAATTTTATTTTGCGAAAAACACTCCTGTTTCCGCCATACCACCCTCTGCAACGTAATTTCCCTTTTGATCGCAGCTGTTTATCTCTAAAATTCAACGGCCCTGTTGACGGGAAAATCTGTCCTGCCAACAACAAGGGATCTCCCCAGTTAAAAGTCCCAATTAGACCGTGAACCGTTTGGAATAAGGATCCCATCCGGGGTGTGGGTTCGGGTACCAATGATTTCTCCTTTCTTTGGGTCTTGCTTAAACTCTATAAAACAATGGATACACACTTAATCAAATGATACAAGACATGTGATTGATGCATTAAATGTACATATAACACTATGAGTAGAAAGAGGAAATAATAAAGCATGAGTACCGAAGGAAGTGTTGTTAATAACACTTCATTAGGGTCATGCCTGTAAGCTGTTCTGACCACGAAAGAAACAATTCCTTATGGCAAGAACGCCCTTCACTTCCCAAAAGTTTTAAATGATAACACAAATGCTAATAAACAAAGTCATCACATTCGTTAATAAAGTGAAATGAACTCAACCACCATTAACATACTCAGAAAACTGTTATGCAATTGTGATATGAATTAAAGATACAGTTCCCTTAATCTAAGATGTTCAGAAACTGAAAACATAATACTCAATAACACTCATACATATGTCAACACTAGATCCACAAAGGGATTTTTCAAAATGCTTGTATTCATGCTCAAATTTATAATCCTGGTAATACAGTGTACTCAGCTCGAGTCCCGAATAAAAGATCTTTTTACACGTTCTCGAAGGAGTATTTATAATAGAACTTTTCCCTTTGGGCTTCCTTGGCTTTTCGCCTTCCTGTCTGTTGGTTGCCCTTGCGACTTGAACGATTCTGCGACCTGCAACTTGCCAACATCTGCGACCTGCAACCTACCAGGATCTGCGACTTCACTGATTTCGCGACTTGTGACCTGGAACAATCTGCGACCTGTGACCTCGGACTATCTGTGATCTGCGACCTCGAATAGATCTGTGACTTGCGCCCTTATTTTGGTTATCTCCAGATTTTAAAGAAATATTCCTTATCTTCCATTCCTTGATTTGTAAACAGGCCCTCTTTCTTGCTGGGAAAACTCCAACTCATCGTGCAAACCAATAGCTTCCACCTGCAGCAACATAGCTTAGGTTACACGCCTTAATGATCTAAAATCGATACTAAGAGCATGTTTGAATAATTGCAAGAATGAAAATAATAAACTTAGACCCCTGTGTGGTCAAGTGTGGGGCTAATGAATCATCAGAGAGAATGGTTAGGGTAAGCTTTCTCTGTGCCGTTTTCTCTTTAATCACTGTAATGCAGATTGGTATCGCTGTGGACCGAGTGTGGCATGCAGATATTTCACTTGAGGGAGATCCTTCCCTGTCCGCGACTCTTTGAAGTTCTGGACACAGCTGGAGTTGTCTGAATACCAACAAGGAAAACTTCAACGGCCACATAAAGGAGGCACATTTGCGTGGATCCCAACCATATGACAGCTATGTGATTTCATGCAAAACTGCTTCTTCCATGACCGTAATGGCTTAAGGTTGATAATGCCCTCAGCTATCACTATGTTGCAACGCATTTCAAATTAGGGCTCTATCTGGTCCATGCAAGGGACATCTTAAGGATGGACAATCGAAACCTGTTTATACGTGTAATTATTAATCACGCATTTGGTCACACGCATGGGGGAATGCGAGTTTTCTTTTTGCCAAATGAGGAGTGGAATTTCGAGCAAGAGCTTCTATTTTGCCTTTGCCCACAAGGCTGCATCTTAACACTTCTAATAGCTTTGGAGCCATGGTGCTACTACTTGTCATGTCCTTTCTCTAGATACCATTGGCGGGCCCTCTCCTTTCACGTGCACAAACCATGGAATTCTCGGATTGCAGGTTTATCGAACTTTGAGGTCGCAACTCTAGCTTCCTTCTTGAAGTGAGGCTTTGCGACCTCATCATTAGCGCGACTGTATTTAAATGTGAGATTTGACCTCATACAGGTCACACTGTCGCAAGTCCATTTGGGTCGCATTGTCCTTCGCTTCACGAGTTTTGCGACTTGGCGACCTGCGGAGGAATGCGACTCAACGCTATCATTTGAAATGAGAATTTGTAGGGGTCGCATGGTCGCATCGTGACCTATTCCTCATTTCTGTGACCTAGCGACCGGTCGCATCTTTGATGCTGTCTCGGCTCCAAATGATCTACTGGGGACGATCAAAAAAGGCGGCTCGTATCTCCTCGGCCCGACAGATTATTATCCTGGATTAATCAACTTTTGAGAGGAGTATATCATCATAGAAAAACTAGCGTGTAGAACCTCAGCGCAATTACAATTTCAAAACAGTCGCAAATACCACGTACAGGCATTCATTATGTGGCAACGCTTTCATCAAGTAAATTTCCTTGGGCTGCCGATAAGGTGTGCAAATTATTGGATGCGTTCCTTTTTTGCCTATGCCACATCGTGAACCCTTCTTATAACTATTCACGCTCTTAATATAACCTGGCTCTGGCCTTTATCATATATGGGTCTGATTTGTAGCTTCTTTGATGCCCTGGAGTCACAGTTGGAAGTGTTTTGGGCTTGCGGGACGTGAAGACTACACTAGAAGCAGCATATTGCAGAGGACAAAAATTATCTCAGAGGTTTTATTTGCTGCGCTAACACAACCGGAATCGAAGGGATTCGACCTCTTTCCTGCACTGAAAATCAACCATGCGGAATGTTATTATTGCGTGCCAGACTTGAGCGGATCAGAAGGGGCATCAAATCCTTGCATGTCGGGCTTATTGATAATGCAGAGCTAAACAATCCCTGAAAAGCTGTGTGTTAGCGACCTCTTCGATCAAAAACCTTTGTTTGCATGTAGTAACATAATTATCGTTCATGCATGGTAGCATGCATTGGGCAACCTGCGCCCATGTAATGCGGCATGAAGAGTAGGGATTCGCTCTATCTAGCTCACCGTGAACAAGCATCAAGAGCTTTGATGGGGAATGGGACATGTGGGAGGTCATCATGGCGTTGATTATGGCATATGGCCACGTAATTAAGTGGCCCATGCCACAAAATCACCGTCGAATTTGCGTTTTCTGATAAAAAATGATTGTCTAACTTACTTACCGTAACCTCCTTCTAGCTTATCATTTACTATTTCATTTCCGTTAAACAATGGTTTTTCATTTACAAAGAACGAAAATGTACGTATTATGTGTTAATGATAAATTAACTCCATTAATCGGCATGCAATTTCGGTTGAAATTTTTCAACATGTCTTTCCCATCATTCCCTTTTCGATCCAATATCTTAATGCCGAGGAGGTTTGAAAATTATTTTCCTGGCCACTCCTCAATAAAAAACTCACCATTTCCATTAATTATCGAAGATTGCAAATGATATTCACCAATTTGGAGGCGCTACTCTTGCTAGCATCGAAGAATGCGGCCTCCAAGGGAGTGTAGAGGGCATTTCCTACGTGCTTACCATCCCTCAAACCAAACGTAGAAGCAAGGCATAACGTTGTTTGAAATTCGTTTGATTTCAAGAGTATATACCCTCCCATGAATTTTATCTGACACACGTAACACCTTTACCGTAGGAAAATATCCAAGTGCCAGACATTGATTAATGATCGACATGTCTCCATGCTCATTGCTTGGCCCACAACTCCAATCACAGGCCCTCTCGCAGTTTTTGGTAGGACAAGAAATAGCCGGTTGAATTAACACGTTGATAGTGTTGTGAAATGCAAGCAGCTCAACCCATGTAAGCTACAATCAAGGCAGGATAAACCATAAAAGTGAGAGCACTTGACAATTGTGAAAGAGTGCCCAAAATCTGTAAACGCTGCCTCTGAATCTGTGAGACATAACATAATGCCACCCAACGATTTCCATCTTTCAGACCGGATCTTCCTCATAGAGTGCAAGGAAAATTTTAGGTTCCAATGAATAATGTTATATAGACCGAGTGCACTGATACATAGAGGCCAAATCATAACAATTTGGGCGATGACGAAACCTATCCGATGTGTCCCATAGTGTTGCATCGATCAATCATGAACTTTTCTTCGATCCTTTATCTGAATGAAAATACACTACACCATCCTCCAACTGAAAATAATGTTAACTTGCTCCTCCTTCTCACTTGTGGGCGTATCCTTGTCATCTGCCTTAACAATGGTCTTCAATGGAAGCATTAAGTCTCATCCCCACCTGGGCGGGGGCATATGGATGAAAGTGTCCTGTTTCATAGATATAACCTTGTTGTTTAGTATTTAATGCATTTCCCTCAGTGTGGTGATGACATTGACGAATATATCATCCATGGGATTTACGTTCATGCAACATTATAACATTAATCAGATTATGAGCTTGGCGAAGTGCCCAAACCGAGTGCCTAGACAATCCACGGTGCAAGATCTTTTACTGTAAATACACAAAGTTCCCATTCGAATGTATGCATGGCGATCCCTTCAACACATGGCGTGATTGCAGCAACAACATCTGATCATGATGGTGAGAAAGCTCATGCATGGTTTGGGATAGGTCGTTGGGATGTCACTGACTGCAAGTCCAGTGAAAGACCTTAATGACTAAGCGAGAAGAGGGGGACCCGAAATTTCGAATATACCCAAAATTTTGGGTGGTGTTGTAGCGGCTACAACAGGCCCACATTACATCGCAACCCCGTTCACTCACCATTCATCTGTTCCCCCCAATGACTCCATTCGCAGATCTCCGTCGTTGATTATCCTAATCGAACGGTCCACATTTAATCTCGCCCCACCCTTTTTCCATTCATCCAAATGACTACATCGACAAATCTCAACCGTAGATCACCGTTGATTGATCTAATCCAATGGTCTACGTTCATCCTTGCACTAGACTCCCATCAGACCTGTTTTTCGCTTTCTGCCATGTTTTTCAGCGCATTTTCTGCTGCGCTCACATTTTCCCTCAATACCCTTCCATCCTCCTTGACCCTCTGAAGTAGTCCTCCCCCACTCCCTCTAGTTTTCATAACATGTTTTTCGTTTTTGCAGGTTTCAGAGGTGGTGATTTTGTTCCGTCCCCACAATCACAGACATAGTGACCCCTGGCACAGAAAGACAGTCCCAGAGCCAAAGATAGCAGAGGAAGACACTTCTAAGAAGGTTTAAAACATGTTATCAAGGATCAATGTTATTAACCCTGACATAAACCCTCCGGCACCTCTATAACCTGTATATTCATACAAACAGGTCAGCGAAAAGATTAAAGTGTATCAGAAGAAGATTAAATAGATCAGCGCATTGTATTTGAAGCCTAATCCATAGTTACAGACATAAAGGACACATATAAAGACCCGAAGATGATCAAGGAGGCCTAATGAGGCCTAAAGCACATAAACAAGTCATATCAGTGTTTCAAAGAAGTTATATCAAGCGATTTAACATCAGCAGAACATTCCTTCAACTGAAGAAAGGACCAAATTCCTACTTACCATTCTCCATCAAGCACCAAAATAGTTACCATTCTGACAAAGAGTCCTAAGAACTGTCAGTGCATTGGTTATGAAGTATGGAAGACGTGCAAGACAAACTATCCACCTTGCTTATCTCAGAAGACAAAATAGAGTGCCAGCAACTAGAAAGTACTTCATAGAACATACCTTGGAGTTATTATCAAACTGACGAAGCCCCCTAATTCATCCAAAGAGTACTGAAAGTTAATGTAAAGATATTAAAACAGAATGGGCTTCAAAAACACTTCTCCCTCTGTTTTAATAAATCATTTAAGTTCTATTTACCACTACTATCACTCTTTCACCTATAAGAACTCATGAGAAATTAAAGGGTTGGTTGTTGGGATTTTATTGACTGTTTGAATTGTTATTGAGGGGAAGTAGCTGATTAATTTTTAATATAGTAGGATGGGAAGAGAAGTTTGGACTGTAACAAGCCACTAGGCTCAAACTATGTGACTGATATTGCACATCAATTGAACAAGCAGATTCACAGGATCCTGGTCTATATTATTGGTGATGTTTTCCTTACTGTAATTGTCTCCTTCCATGTTTTTCATACTGTCCATTATTCTCTGGTAAATAACAGCAAGCATAGATTAGGACATACTGCTGGAAGTACCCTAAATCTCGCTGTAAATCTTTATCTTTATGTTTTCTGCTATTTGTGTATCTAAGAACAAATTCAACATAATTTAACCAGTATAGAAGTTGGTTTGTCCATGCTTACTGATGTATGAATTTAGAGTTTGTTTCTTAGATGTTCTTGTTTGGTTTCAGCTGAAATAATTAGGAAACTGGGAGATTTAGAGTTAGCCGTGTACCCTAGGTTCCTTTTCCAACAGTTAGCCTTTCAACATCCCTTTGTGTTAGTGTCAAAATTAGAGAAGGTTAAAAGTCTTTCTCTAATCTTAGGCCTTGCTCTGTGTTCAATCTTAAATGGTTTCTACCACCTGAAAGCGGTTATGAGGACTACTGGATTGTCTCCCTTAAGAGTATGCTGAAAGAAGGCTAAGTTAAAAGCCTTTACCTGATCTTAAGCTACCCTTTGTGTCTTTAATGAGAGTTTCCTATGAAGTATGTCAAAAGCAAAATAGGTTCAAAGTCCTTACTTGATCTTAGGTTGTCCTTTGGTTTCTCTTTTTCACCTCATTTCTTAATGTTCCATCTCACCATCTATCTAAAAATATCCTTTGGTATAGATGACTTGCCTTATGGAAACCCTTGGATAGTTGTTATGCAAGTAAACTCTTTCATGACTCCATAGCCCAATGGATTGGCACTTCTCTTGACCTATCTTCCCATGCTGAAACATCCTGCTAATTTGTTCCTTCTTCTTTCCACATAACCTTCTCAGTTAATGGTATCCAACCAAACAAACAAACCTAAAACCCTTGTGCTTCATACCTAGCCTAATACCATAATCTGACCTTAAATATATATCATTCTTTACATTTACAGAGAGATCCCTCTCTAGATCCAGGAGGGCTAGATCATAGGATCCCAAAGTGGTTTGATGTTGTCTTGTCTTTTGGCTTTGCCAATCAGGTGAAAACACAGGAACCACAACATGTTTTATGGCTTTAAAAACAACAAATACTTTCTTTTCAATAGATGAGTAATTCAATTCTGCACCTTGTAAATTTGAACTAAAGAATGATATCGGTGCTTCTATTTGTTGGTGATTCAACTGTGTTAAAACAACTGCATATGATGTATCTGATGAAAAAGTGTATAATATAAATGGACTAAGAAAATTGGGGGTGGTAAGGAATGGAGCATTGACAATTGACTGTTTAATCAATCCAAATTCTTCTCTTTCATTATGTCCCCATTTAAAGACATAATTTTTCTTAATCATGTTCTACAATGGTAAAACTATTTGAGAAAAATCAGGAACAAATCTCTTAACAAAATTAATTTGCCCAAGGAAATATTGCATGGTTTTCTTGTTATGAGGGAAAGCAATTCGTTTAATTTCATCAATTCTTTCAGGATCAATATAGATACCATTTTTTGACACAATAAATCCTAAAAGTTTTCCTTCATCTAAAGCAAAAAATGATTTTTTTGGATTTAATGAAATGCCACACCTTTTGCATCGCTCAAAGACTTGCTTTAGGTCATTCATATGATGAGTTACCTGTTTAGAGAAGACAGTAATGTCATCTAAATAAATAGCTATTGTTTTATTTATGAGTACCCCAAAAAGTTGTGTCCATGGCTCTTTGGAAAGTGGCACCTGCATTAATTAATCAAAAAGGCATTTTTTGATAAGCATAAGTTCCCCACTTAGTTCTGAACGTAGTTTTCAATTTGTCATCTGGATGAACGAGAATTTGATTGTAACTTGAAAATCAATCTAGAAAAGACATGAGCTCAGAACCAACTACTTTCTGCAATATGTGTTCCATGGTTGGTAATGGAAAATTGTCCTTCTGACAAGCTTTGTTTAAATTTCTAAAATCAATGCAAATTATAATATCACCATTTTGTTTCCTGATAGGTACCAAATTTGATACCCATTTAGAATGTCTGACTGGAAAGATGATTTTTTCCTTGAGGAGTTTATTCAATTCAGTTTTAATTTGATTTTCCAAGTTTGGATGAATATTTCTCAATTTTTGTTGTATGGGCTTTTCCTCTGAGATCATAGGAATCGTGTGTTGAATTACAGAATTATCGTATGTTTTAAGATCATAATAGTCCCAAGCAAAGAAACTTTTGTACATCCTAAAAAATATAATGAATGATAATGTTTCTTCGGAAGACATACCAAGACCTAGATTTATATTTTTAGGTTTTTGTTCACTTCCTAGATTAACTAACTCAAATCTTAAGGTAGAACTTTGTGTTTTTGAGTTAGTTACTCTTTAAACCTGTCCTTTATATCGTATAAGTCTTCTAACTTGACAACGGATTTTGGAATAGGATTTTCATCTTGTTCTTTATTAATCTGAGTGTCATGTTCATTTTCATCCATGATTTGATTATCGTAATACTTTTCAGATATTAAAAAATCTATGATATCTCAGTCATTATTGAATACTCTCCAATTGGTGATATTATCAGGAATAGATGGTCTAAAAATAAATTCAATAGAAAATATATCGGGACTAAATTCTTGGGATGGGATTAATTTTGAGGCTGCATTAGCGAGTAAATCTGCACTATCATTCTATATTCTAGGTATAGAAGAAATGTTGAAGGCTAAGAAATGAACAGTTAATTCTTGGACTAATGATTGATAATGTTTTAAATGTCCAGAATTACAATGGATAGTATCTCTCACTTGTCTAACTATGATTTCTAAATATCCTAAAACCTTCAAATGTCTGATATTCGGATCAATAGCTTTTAATAAACCTTGAACTAATCCTTCATACTCAACTACATTGTTGGTACAATCAAATTCTAATTGGCAGGCTAACATAGTCTTTTCACCTTCTAGGTTTGTTAAAATGAAACCCGCACTTGCACCATCTTCAGATTTAGAACCATCAAAGTTAAGGGTCCAAAACAAAGAACTAGCTATTTTTCTATCTGAAAAATTAACACATCTAGAATTATCTGGCTGGGAAAAATTCTCAATATGAGATACAACCGCGTTATCAAAGAAAGGTGATGGTTGAGCATTAAATTTTCCTAAAAATGACTCTACAGAGTAGTTTCCAATAATGTTGTTATTGAAGGCTATTGGCTCATTAAGTTCTTCAAGATCAGTCACCGTATGCTTCATAAAATTTTCACGGTCAACTCGAATTTCGTTTGGCTTTCCATTATGTGGTAACCACATATGTGACCAACCTGTTGAAAAATAACCATGAAGTTTCTCAGACCAGTCACGAATTAAAACTAAACCATAAAATTCAGGAATATCTACCACCAAAATATCAATTATCTTAGCAACTTTTGGATTTGATGACAATCTGATGGAAACAGAATTTAATTCTCCTACCACTTCTACTCTAGTTCAGTCAAGTTGTGCTATATGGACTAGAGAACTCTGAGGAGTTATGTTCAATTTGGCATAAACTGATTTTGGCATTATATTCGAAGAGGCCCCTGAGTCTATTAAACAGTTATGAACATTTTTGTTATAGATCTCATAGGTTAAGAGAAATGGAGGAGTATGAGAGATGGATCGATTACCTGTGATAATTAAGTCTGAAGCATATACTTTCATTGAAGGAGAAGGTGTCTTACCCATTTCATTAGCAGCTTGAACTATGACTAAAGCAGGAATAACTTTTAATACTCTAAGTAATATTTTTTGTTGTTGCTTCAATTTGGTAAGCTCATGAATTGAGATATTTGCTCTAGTTTTCTTCATGTCTTCAACTATATTATACTCAATGGTATCTAAGGCAACCATTGTTTTAGATATAGGTGGAGAGTCTGAGGTAACAGGACTTGTTTGCGTAGCTTTTGAATTAGAGCTTTTTCTTACTGATTTGTCTTTAGCAGGAGTGGAAATTTTTTTCTGTTGACTAGGTTGTGTTGCTTCAGTAATATTTTTGCTGCTTGTGCTGATAGGAAAAGCTTCAAGTTGTTCTTCATTTGATAGGATAAAATCCCATATTCCATTAAGTTCAACTTCTTCTTCTTCGTCATCTTCTTCTTCTCTGTTTTTTCTTCCTCTTCTTGATCTGATTCAACATTAGATATAATATTTGGAGGTTGAGAATTAGAGGATTGTCTTTTCTTGAAATTCCTGAAACTCTTTTTTGAATTTGAATTTTCGGCGACTTGTTTCTTGATATTTGCCATCTTGCTGGTCATGGTTTTCAAGACTTTTTGAAGACCTTCTACGTCAAATGGATCCTTTGGCATCTTCTTCTTAGAATCATGTTTGAAATATATATTCTTTGATTTTCGATCTTCCTGAGAATTCTTTTTCTGAAGAGCAGTTATGCGTTTCTCTACAGATAGAGACTCTTTCATATTTTCTGCAAGTGTTGCTAGCTTTGCGCTATCATCGAAAATAGCTATATTAGATGGAAGGGATGAAATATACCACTCAATTTGAACTTCTGCGCCAGGAAATGCTGTAACAATAATTTTATTGAGTATTTTATTGAATCTTGAATTCAAATCTTTTATCTTCTCACTTGGTTTAGCTTTAAGATTTGAAAGATCATTGATGAGCGTAGTAGTAGTTCTGTCATATCCAAACTTAGCTAGAAATTGTTCTTCAAACATATTCCATTTAGTTATAGAGCGAACAGGAAATGAAAAATACCAGGATCCTGCAGATCCTTTTAAAGTATATGGAAATAATCATACAACACAATCCTCTTCAACTACTGCATTCAGGTTGACGACTAACATAAAATTATGAATATGATCTTTTGCAGGAAGACCATCATCAGGATTAAATTTAGGTAGCCATCTTTCAGGATTTTTAGGCAGAGCATGAAGAGGGGCGGGCATGTTTACAACCCCTGGATTTCTCCATGGTTTTACATTCGGTGGAGGCGATTGACCTGCCATTGGATTTTGGATGGGTTGGTTGGGTGGATTTTGAATTGATGATGAGGCAGGTTGAGCACTAGGACTAGTAGTTTGAGTACTAGAACTACTGAAAGTGATACCGACTGTTGGAATGAAATTTGTGGAAGTGAGTGGAGGTAATGGGGGTGAATGGGATAAGATCTCATTGGTGATTGACTATGATTGAGCCCTCTTTATCTTCTTTAGAGTACTACCGATAGGAAATTCAAAAGGGAAAATCCCTGTTTTTTGAATTTCTGATCGGGTTAATATTATTTGAGGTTGTAAAGAAGACGAAATACTAATATCTGATAATTGAGAAGATTCAGGGTTTTCAGCAAAAATAGATACTTTTTCTAACTTTTCTATCAAAGTTTAACTTCTGGAGAATCTTGGTGAAATTCGGGAAATAGTATGGTTCGAGTATCACTAGGAGACTTAGGGGAAAGATGATCAACTTCAGATTTTATAGAAGAGGATCTAGATAATTTTCTTGAAGTTGATGCGGATCTAGAGGGAGAGAGACTTTTTGATTGACCTTTAGATTGATTAGACCTTTGTGCCATTCACTTGGCCCGCCTTCTAGCGCCAAAATGTTGAGGCCTCGGAATTCTGCTGCCAAAACATGGGGAAAACCACTTGATCCGGACCTTAGAGCAGCTCCTCTTCTGTTTGGTGTAGTGGCTCCGACTAGGGATAATGGGACTAGTTTCCCAATAAGGATGATTTTGAGGCTGTTGTGAATATAACATGCAAATGGATAATGATTTTATTCTATATGCATCTATCTAAACTATTTAATCTAATATATACCCGGGTGTTTTTCCTTTATGCGATCTAAAATGATATCTTTCAATTGTCAGTTATATAGATCATTTAACAGCTGAAAGAGATGAAAGTTATGTAAAATGATTCTTCTAACAAAGTATTTTGCATAGAAGAATTGTGAAAGAAATATCGCACTTATCAGTGTGATTACATATTCAATAAGAAACCATAGCTGAATATTAGAACAAAAGTGCATGTAATATTTATATATGATGACATTTCAAATATATAATGCAATAAAAATATGACTGTCAATCTATGAAGTAATACTTAATACAAGTGAATAGAAGTACCATATGTATGAAGTTCTACTCATATAAACTGACAAAAATGAATCTCCTCCTTCTCACTTTCAAGCAATTTAAAGAGTACAGTAGTGCAACATCAGTTAAAAAGCTTTAATTGTCAAAATATAACAGATGTGTTCCATTAATTCATCAAAGCACTCACAAACTTACAATAGTGCATTCTTTGCAAATGTTTTTGACAAATTTCTGGACCCTTCTCTAAATGCATGAGAAGGGTTTAAATACTAAACTAAATATAAACTAAAATAGATTATTACAAAAATATAGAGGAGGTTTCAAACAACCTTCCTCATAAAGCTAACTTAAACTACAATCTAGGAAACTAAAATAATAATTATGATTTATGAGTCCTGCCCTTTTTTCTGAATGTGGTCATGAAGTTGACAAATATCTAACATTGCTTTGAGTTGAGTTGGCTGCAATATCCTTGATCTTATTTGTCACTTGAAAATAACGTTTGAGAGTACTGGCTGGGATCTTTGCATTGAACCTGTAAGAGACTGCAGAGTCTGATGCCGATGATAAGGTTTGATCAGAAAATTGCAGTAATTTTCTTGATCAAACTTATTTACATTTTTAATAGTTTTCTCATGTGTATCTTCTATTTGCTTCCACTGTGTCTCCACTTGTCTTGTTTTTGAGAACACAACAGATGTGTTCTCCTTGAGAAGTTCTGCTCTAGACAGTTGTTCACACATAGCTTCAATAATCTCACTTGATATATTGGATGTCTTCACTGCTACTTTCTTTGCCTGTTTGATTTGCGCTTCCCATTCTTTGAATAGAATTTCTTTGTGAAGCTTATCTACTTGAGGTAGATTAGCTTCCTTCCCTGAATCTGATACTTTCCATTGGATGTGTTCTTCAATTTTCTTCTCAAGTCTTGCACATTCAAGTCTCTGGATTTCTATCTACTGGATCAATATTTTATTTGAATCACAATAAGAGTCAATTATAGAAGCTTGATGACAAAACACTTCTTTTTCTTTTTTTAACTTAGTGTTTAAATCTAGTGCTTCTTTGATAAATTTCTCTAATTGCGGTTGGCTTTGTAACTTGGTCATTGCTACTTCCAGTTGTTCTTGTTTTTCATTAATCTCTGTCTTATGCTGCAATTTAAGGCTTTCAACATATTTATGAAATTGGGCTGTGTTTACTTTAATTTTCTCATTGGAATTATATTTATCTTCATTTAACGACTTCTCTAATTCTTGTACTCTAGCTTCCTTTTGTTTTAGCAATAAACTAACCTCAGTAGCTTTATCAACATTAGCAGTAGCATATGCCCCTGCATATTGTGATAATTTGGTTACATGTTCAGTAGGATCATCTAAGGAATCTTTCCATAATACATCAACTGATTCATCTGTAGGCTTTGAAGTTGTTTCATCAATTCTTCTCCTTTTGTTTCTTTTAACTACAGGTTATAACTAGGACTGTAGAAAATATCCAACGAAGGAATATCTTCAATTTGTAGAACTATCTGATCTGTAGGGTAGGCCAGTATGATTTCTTTATCATGCATTGCTGGAACTCTTTATAGGGGATTAATAGTTTCAACTATCTTCTGGGAGTGTTCAGGTGTCTTGAAACTCATAACCTGATCAGTATTGGGATTCTCTTTAGGAGTTTTTATTGCTTCAGAAAACTCTTTCCATTCATATATAAGATCTTATGTTTGTGGTGAACTGGACTGATCTTGTATATTATGACTGTGTTGAACTGCTTGAAAATCTGATTCTGTTCCATTATTTCTCTTTTCCTTCATCATCTCTATCTCATGGATTACTTGGTCAATTATATTTTCTGGGTTTTCCTTTTTAGATTTGGATTCATTTTCAGAGTGATCCAAATTATGAGATTGCTGTTGTGACTGACTTGATTCACCTTCAGACATATCTTTTACGTCATCATCCAAGCTGATACTTGGAGGGTGTTTGTTGTCATATTCAGTAGTTAACAAATTGAGAGCGACTTCCTCTAGTCTCTTGTTTTTGTACATTTGGAAAGCTTCAAAATCATCTCGACTTAGTTGGCTGGATGCATACTTGATCATGTTTGAAAACTTTTCATGCCTTGGAAGAGATCATCAAATCCATCTTTCTCCTTTACAAAAGGCTTTAACTTAAGCTCTGTGATGTAATTTTTAATTACATCATTTGGATCATATAACCTTTTTGGAATTTCTGCCAATTTCAATAAATGAATGTTGGAAACTTCCTTGTAAGTATTGCCGATGTCAAATAGTGCAAAAGTGCCACACTGTACAGGGTAATTAGGCCAAATAGCCTTTTTAGTTTCTTTCAGTTGTTTCATGACACCATTAACAAGTTGGTAGGATATTTCTCTTGTAAGTAACTTATCAGGAACGTAATAGGGTAAATCACGCGGAGAAGAATAACTCCTGAATACTCTAATAAATGTAAAATTCTCTTTTGAAAACCATCTAGCTATAGAAAGAATGTCTGCATTGGCTTCTTTAGAAACCCTAGGGGCCTTTTTATTGAAAATCATCTGGTGCATAGGAAATGTGAGTCTGTAAAATATTTTATAGAAGTGTAGGTGGAAGTCTGAATCCCAGAGTTCTTCGTGGTGAATTTCAATTGGGGTAGGGTCTTGGGTAGGGTCAAGCATGGTCAATCATAATATAATATATTAGGGATTTATATCCCTTGGGTTTATAATAGCAATATCTTGGGTTAATATTATTTTGTTAGGTTTATAATCCCTTGGCTTTTTAGTATTAATACCTTGGGTTTATAATATAAATCCCTTAGGTTTATTAACCTAAGTGTTCATATTCTTAGGGTATAATATTATTCATTATGTTTATAATATTAATCCTATGGTTTAATATATATCCCCTGGGCTTATTAATCCCGCTTGGGCTGCCTCAGGGGAGGAAACCAACCCAGAAAAAAACTTATAACAGAGAAATACATTATGCGCAAGAGCGCTAACATATCTAAGTAACATAAAGTAAATGGTATCAGAATGACACTGATGGCGATCATGACAAAAAGTATAGGAGAACTATGTGGCTACGCAGATTTCACTCTCCTTCTTCATCATCACTATAGGGGTCCTCCTCCACAATGGGGCAAGCAGGAGCTTGCACAGCAACTGCCTCCGCGTCAGCCACTGTCCACCAGGGAATGCAGACCGGTGCGCAGAGGATGGGGGAGTCTGGATCAACTCCATCAGAGACCCGCGTCTAGATGCCATCAGAGTCCATCACCCAAATCTCTATATCCACATAATCCTTCTCCGGAACCAGGGTCGAGTCAGTTTTTATATGCTGGGGGTGCGTCTGTGGAGGAATGGTGGACTTCCTCGTACCACGTCTTCCTTTCTGCGCGGAGTGCCCATAGGCTTCTGCTTGTTGCTCGAGTTCGGGACTTTGACGCACAAAGGTGCTGGAAGAGGAGCCATCTATCGACTCGAGACGGTTATTCTCACCATGGTGATAACAGTCAGGGAGAGCCCCTCTCTGTCCTCCTAGGATAGTTCATTTGCGAAGTCTAGGAGCCATTGCGCACCAAGGAAGGGGGGAGAAATTCAGAAAAAAAGGAGGCACAAAAGGGCGAGATGTGCAACGGCTCAGGGGAAAGGAGTAGCTGGGGGGTGAATGCGCAGGGAGGGGTGCGAAAGCCTAGAGGATATTGCGCGGATCTACGCTGAGAGTAGATCTTCGCAGCCTATAGAAGTCAGGGAGAAGCCCGAGCAGAGTAAGGGAGGAAAAAGGCCAAGATGACTGAGAAAGTATGGAAAGGGGTTGAGAGCTCATCTCTTTAAAGGGGAGAGGATGAGTGCGATGAGGATAGAAATGATTAGGCTTCACATGCATTTGTTTGCGATAATTGATAACCTGAGCAGGCTCAAGAGAAGGGGTATAGCTGCAATGCAGGTTAATCATAGTAGTCATTAATGGTGGTGGATGCGAGGTGATGCTCAAGACAAGATGACTTAGTTCCCGTCCTCTTTTCATCATTACTGATTCTGTGAGTTTCATGCGAGTGACTAAAAGAATGAGGATCCATAGCATATGAGGCTCCTCGCAGGGGATCTCTGTTTCTCGTGGAGTGTGCGATGTGATTGGCAGGCGTGTCAATTCTGTCACCCGCATCCGGGGGGTGTCGATCCTTCTGAATGAGAGTGAGGCATTCCCATCTAAGAGATTCCTCCTCAACCTATGCCAAGGTGGATTGATGTAGCTCGCAATTGCTTTCCACCCCTTTGTTCGCCAAAAGATCTGCAATAGAGTTTGATTTCCTGCGAATGTGACAGAAAGTGATGGCTCTGTGATTGTGAATCAAGTATAGTTCCAACATCTTGAGCTTATGGGAAAGTCTCCAACTGTTGGAGACTTTAGAGGAAGTCGTGCCTTGGAGGATTCTGGTGGTGGCCATAGTTATGATTTGCGAATCACCCTCCATTTACAGGAAGAAGTAGTGAAATTCAATGGCAATTTGGATACCTTGTATTAGGCCTTCCAGCTCCACAAATTTGTTGTTGTCCCAACCTATGTTCCCGTAATAAATTCTAAGAGGATCTCCTTGAGAGTTCCTGATAACGCCTCTGAAACCTGCATTACCAGGGTTGCCTTTGGACGCTCCATAAAAGTTACATTTGAAGAAGCCATTAGAGGGGGGAGACCATTTTTCTGGAGCAGGATTTCCGCCAATGATTCTAGGGTTGATGTTCATGGTGGTGTTTAGAATCATTTGCCAGTTATTCCATATGCGGCATTCTGTTGTAGAGGTGGGAAGGTCCTTCTGACTCCAGGCTTCTAAGGCTAGAGTTTCAGAGAGGTTGTTTTGAATCCTATCCCAGAGCTAATCAGGAGTGGAAGCCTTCTCCTTGAAGATACAGTTGTTTCTTTCCTTCCAGATGTTCCAGATGAGGATGCCCGGAATGATCTGCCATAATCTATTCAGGAGGGTACTGGTGTAAGGGTTGTCCTACCAGTTTCCGACGGTGTTAATGATGTTCCTCTGGCGCGGTTGGAATGATGGCATAAGACAGCTATTCTGTCCCATAAGAAATTGGCATAAGGGAATTGGTCCAACAGGTGGTCGATGGTTTCCAAGTTATCCTAACATAAAGGGCATCTAGAGGGCTCGAAAAACCCTCTCTTCAAAATATTCTCCCATGTGAGTATGCATCATTTACTGAGCAGGCACAGGAATGTAGAAATTTTAGGCCACAGATTGGCCTTCCATATCTTTTTCCAGATAGGGTCTGCTGGGTCAAGGTTTTGCTGATGAAGTATGTTGCAAGCTTCCTTGGTAAAGTAAGTTCTGCTGGGCATATGCCCCCAGCGGAAGATGTCAGGGCCTAATTTTAGTCTGATTTTCCTTTTTGTACTGAGCTCCTCCCAGATTTCTGTGTGGCTTTCATTGTTCTAGGTATCTTTCCATCTGCTCGTGTGAAGCCATTGTCTGTAGCCTTGGGAGGAATCGTCCGTCCAAAAGTCTTGCACCTTTTGTCTTTACCGTCCTTAGAGTGCAGCACTCCATAGAGGTCTATGGTAGATGGAGGAGAGGCTTGGCATCTATTTCCTGGAGTCCTCCCATAATATGGTCTGGTTACCACTTCACAGCTCCCAGAAGTTATGGTTTTGGATGATCCACTTTTGATTGCTTGCTGCTTTCCAGATTTGGGATCCAACCAGATATAGGTTATGCCTTATGAGATCCTCCTTTAGCCAGTAAGGCGCTTAATTGACAGTCCATAGGTTGGCCCATGGAGTGTTGGGGTTGGAGACCCATTTCCATAATATGCTAGCTCCCATTATGGTATTGTTGTGCTTAAGGTCCCACACTCGTAGCCCCCCCTGACTTTTAGGGATGAGAACATCCTTCCAATTGCCTAAGGCCCATTTTTTTTCCTTTGGTACCTCCCCATAGAAAAGAACATTGCAAGTTGCGCATGGCTTTGAGGACCCATTTGGGAGCTACAAGGACTGAGAAGAGATATATGGGAAGGGATTTCAGAACAGATTTAATGAGGACTAGATGGTTGGCAATGTTGAGGGCGTGGTGGGTCCAGTTGGAAAGACGAGTTTCCATTTTGTCCAGAAGAGCTCTCCAGGAGGAGTGATTGATGGCAGAGTCAGTCAGCGGAGTTCCTAGGTATTTGGAGGGTAGAGATGCAATGGAGAATCCAAGGATGCGGGCGATGGTGCGCTGGGTTAGAGGGGGAGTATGAAAGAAGAAAATCTGTGATTTGTGAGGGTTAAATTCAGTGCTAGCGGCTTTAGAGAAAGAGTCAAGAAAGGATTTGAGGGTCTAGGCTTCCTGTACTGAGGGGTAACCCATAATCAGGTTGTCATCCACAAACTGCTGGTGAGAGGAGGGAGGTTGGTTGTGGAGGGGTAAACCAAGCAGGGCACCAATCTAGATGGATCTTTTGAGCAGGCGATGCAGGCCTTCGGCCATGATGATGAAGATAAAGGGAGAGAGAGGGTACCCTTGTCTTATGCCTCTTGAGGGATTGAAGGTGGCCAAGGGGATTCCATTGACCAAAATGGAGAGAAAGGGAGAGGTGATGAGACTAATAATCCATCTAACCCAGGTATGACTGAAGCTGAAGGCTAAAATAAATTTTTTGATGTAGTCCCAGCTGAGTTTGTCAAAAGCTTTGGATAAGTCAATTTTAAGAAGCATGCCAGGTTTTTTGGTGGTTTTGAGGGAGTGAATGAGTTCATAGGTTAGGACGATACCATCAAGAATCTACCTACCTTCCACATAACCTGTTTTCTCCTAGGAGATGATGAGGGGAAGGAGCTTCTTTAGTCTGTTAGACATAACTTTGGAGATAATTTTGTAAATGACATTGCAGAGAGCTATAGGTCTGTACTTACTTGGTGAGGCTGCTTTGTCTTCTTTAGGAACCAAGGTGATGAAGGTGGCATTTAGCGCATGTAGAAGCCAATGGGTGGAACATGATTCCTCCACGTCCCAGACTTCGTTTTGAATGGTTTCCCAGAAGAAATGGAAGAAATTGGTGGTAAAACCATCGGGACCTGGCGCTTTCCCTGCCTTCTATTGGAAGATTACCTATTCCACCTCAGATAGAGAGGTAGCTGTGAGCAACATCATGTTATGTTCCTCTATTATCAGCTTGGGGATATTTTGGGTGATTTCCCCAATGGCCTCATGCCTCGGTGGTTGGGCTCCTGAAGGATGTCCCTGAAATGATTGCGCAGCTCCTCAGTGATGGCTGCTTGTGTTTCTAGCATTTCTCCTATTTGATTATTGAGGACTGTGATTCTGTTATGCATCCTGTGCTGAATGGTGGGTCAATGGAAGAATTTGGTGTTTCTTTCTCCCTCTTTGAGCCAGTTGATTCTTGATTTTTGTCTCCAGAGGGCTTATTCTTGGTTTTGTATTTCTTCCAAATGAGTAGTTAGGGATTTATCCTGATGATCTGATTCAGCTAAGTGCCCCTCTTGGATAATTTTCTATTGCAATTCCTTCATTTTTTCCTCCAGCTCTTTCTGTTCTGTAAATATGTTGCCAAAGTTTGTTTTATTCCAAACTTTCAGTTGTCCTTTGAGTAGTTTCAATTTTTCCGGAACTGGAGAATTTTGGTGCCTTGAGGAGGTGCTAAGGAGGACCACCATTTGGAAACCATTTCCTTGAACCTCGGGTGCGTGAACCAGCAATTTTCGAAGCGAAAAGGCTTAGGTGCGTGCTTACCTAGTTGGAGCCAATGAATTTGTATCGGCCAATGATCAGATCCTGCTGCCGGGATGATGGTGGCATGAATGTTTCCTCCGAGTCAGATAAGATCTTTGGTGATGAGGAATCTATCCAATCTTGAGGCTATCTGATAGGCACATCCTCTTTTTTTGTTCCACGTGAAGTTTCTGTTGGAGGTGTGTAGTTCGATAAGGTTATTACTCTGGATGAATTTTTTTAATCCATTACTATCTGATTCCAGATGCATCCTTCCACCTTTCTTTTCCTGAATATTGGTGATCATGTTGAAGTCTCCTTCAAAGAGCCAGAGAGGGAGGGATCGTTGTTTGTTGATTCCCTCTAGGTTGTCCAAGAGTGCCATTTTTTGTTTAGCATTTTGAGGAGAGTAGACATTTGTGAGCAGGCCATGGATGTTCGTGCCAGTCAGGAGAAAGTTGGACTAAATGAAGTGTCAGTTAGCATGAAAATTATTTGGGGAGATGATTTGGGGGTTCCAGATGATTGCCAGGCCTCCAGATGCCCCGTTTTCATCTACGTCTATTGTGTTTCTTCCTTTCTAGATCTTTTTGAAGATGGTATCCAGAGTAGTGCTGGAACATTTGGTTTCTTGCATGTAGAATATTGACGGATGTTCCTATGTAATTATTTTCTTTATGATCTTGTGCTTCGTGGGGATGTTGCGACCTCTAATATTCCAATAGATGAGCTTCATGGGATAATATTGGAGGTGGGGGCGTAGAATCTAGTTAGGTTGGGGAATCTCCCAGATTCCACCATTTCTTTTCCTATCTCTATGGTTCTTTGCAGGGTTTTTTTCCTACCCATTTTGTGAGACTCTTTCGTGAAGTATTTGTGTTGATGAGCGTGCCCCCCTGGATAGCCAATGAGGGGAGATGCTGTGCTCTGGAAAGGATTTCTTCCATTTTTTGGATTTGTTTCTCCGGAATTGATATATAATTTTTCTTGTTTCATGCTTTCTCTAGCCCGATCAGATCAGGGCCTTCCAGATCTATGCTCTCTGGTTCTTCCTCCATCGCTTCTGGGATCGATTCCATGAATTGTTCTTTGCCCTTTATCAGGTTGTTTTCCCCTGCAACGCTTGCAGTCGGAGGTTTCAAGAAGGTCTCAAGGGGAGCTTGTCCTATTGAGCCTTGGAGGATTGGGCCTGCGCTGTGGAGGTACTCCCTGCTTCGATGACTGGTTCAGGTTCATTTTCATTATCTGATTTAGGGCTGCGAAGCTGTTGCTAATCATTGGTCCTTTTTTATTCTCCTGAGGGGTAGCTCTCCTATTATGTCGTTTTTTGCTTGCTACCTTCGTGAAATCTTCTGCTTCCTGTTCATTAGATTCCTTTTCAGTGGTGGCTTTCTTGTTTAGGGGACAATCTCTGAAGAGATGCCCATGTTGGTGATACTTTCTACATCTAAAAGAAATGTGCTCATAATCTACAGTTTGTGTCCATTCAAAATCTTCATGCATCAGACTTATCTCGCATGGTAACAGTTCGGCTAGGTTCATGTAGACACATATGCGAGCGTAGGCTGCGTAGCGGTTGATCTTGGTCTCCTCAGTAATCTTGACGAACTCTCCTAATGCATTGCCAGTGTCTTGAAGGGTAAGCTCGTCCCAATAGTCTTGGGGGAGAGAGTAGAGCTGGATCCAGACCAGTGCCCAAGTAAGATCCTGTTTATCTGGGTTGAAGTGCTCAGTCCAGGGTTTGAGGTATAGACCTACAATGTTGAAGAAGTAGGGACCCCCATCCATTATCCTATCTTTGTCTTCAGAACAGGTGAAAAGTATATTTAAGAAGCCTTTAGCACACAACTGTAGGTCAATATGGCCTTTGGGTTTCCATTTCGAGGCTATCCATCCTCTCAACGCTTTTTCTGTGGGCCAGAAGCCCATGAACTTGCCTATGAGTGCATGATATTTCATGAATTGGATTCTGCCATTGATTCGGTGTGTTGGGAGTTCTATCATTGTTTTCTTGGAGTTCTTCGGTATGCATGTTGTGGATTTAGTTTTCGTTGTTGCTGTTGCTTGTGTATTTTTCGTTTGTGATGTGGGTGTTTCCCTTGTAGTTTCTTCAAACGGGCCAAAGTTGTGCTGGTTGACCGTATCAGCCCCTGCCGCCGCCCCTATGGGAGGCTGGCCTGTGAAAGAAGGAGTAGCTGCCCCCCCATTGAAGTCGGTCATCGGTGAGCCTGAAGCTGTCCAGGTGAGAAGTAATGACCTATCAATCTGGGGGAGGAGATCTGCCTATGGTAGCCAACGCCAGAACTAGCAAACCCTAGGTCATGGAGGTGGGCTTGGTGCAGAACTCCGCTCTACTCATTGGTAACTTTCCGAGAAATTCATTAATACCTAGATCTTATAATTTAAATTGTTATTATTAAGTAATAATTATAATAATTTAGTAATAATTATAATCTTTTTAATAAAGTATAATAATTTAATATAAATTATTTATAGTTTAATATAATTTAATTTAAATTAATATAATTATAATTATAATTATTTAAATAATTTTTGAAATTTATTTAATTATATAATTTATTTAAATAATTTCTATATAAAATTAAATAAATTTTTTATCTGGAAAAATCAAAATGATAGAAGGTTCCACCACCTTTAAAAAATATTTTTCTATTCTATTCGATTAAACTTATTAGTGTTTATATATGGTACATATATAACAATGAACTTTACAAAATTGTAATATTGATCTTTATACTATAATGCACTTGAATAATATGCGAAGAATGATATCTTGCTCTTATCTCTCTAGTAGAGAGTTAGTCTACATTTTGAAAACTATAATATGGTATGGGAGCGAGTTTGAGTAGTTTGTGGAGAAATGACACCTGGCTCCAATTTCCATGTATCTCTACGTACATTTTATATTAAATATCACTAGTACATATACTAGATCTCATATCGAAATAATAACATATTGTATATTTTGAAATATTTTAATTGTATATTTCCAAAAACTAAAAAAACCATAGTAATGTCAAAAATGACTATCCAAACAAATCTGCAACCATCGAAACAAAGATTTCGATACTTTTGTTACACAACTAATAACATCCAACCTTTACAAACTAGGAGAAAAACCAAATCCAACAGGATTGGTTATACTTCCAAACACTTCTATATGGATATTGAATCAGAGAGTGAGTAATGACACATCGATATATATTGAAATTTTAATGCTTCAACATAATGTATTTCAGATTCCTGCATAACCAAATAATATTTCTAAAAGTATTGTTCTTTATCTTTTGGAAATTTAAATTCGAGTTTACTTTTTGTATGTGTGATTCCAGTGACAGAAAATATAGAATATATGCAATGAATTCAATGACAACATTCTTAAAGAATACAATGAATGAATAAGTGGACATTAGTTTTTTCTTTTGGTTAATCAATTATATTTAAAAATACACTACGATGAGTTCACTTTTCAAAATTCCGACTATTTAACAACCAATGTGGCTCTTTTTGTGAGTCAATTATAATTTGAAGTCTATCATTATCAACGCACTTTTCAAAATTCCAACTATTCAACCACCTTTCCTTTAAAAAGTGAGTTAATGATCACAACAAAAAAAAATACTCAAAAGATTTGATTATGCATCTGATAACCTCGTGTTTTTTTTTATGGCCGCACATAATAAATATGAACCAGAGAACATCTCCCTGAAACTTAACTACCATCTACGCATCAGTAAAGTCAACGGTTGAGCTAATATCCTTACATCATAAATCTGGTTCTATACTATTAGGTACAAAAGGGAATTTTTTTGGAAAACATTTAGGCTATATCAGTAGAGAAAACAATGTGGCAGAACATTAGATTATTTTCGTGATTATTTTATAACAAAAAAAAATAAATGGAATTTCGTTTATATTTTTAAACTTAAGTTCAGTTTCTTTCTTTTGAAGATGGGTGCAATGTTTATCAGAAAAATCAAATTCTTTAATCATATTACATCAGAAGCTCTAATCTAAATTATGTATCTAACTATAAAAACGTTCACGCCTCAATATTTTATTAATATTTAATTTATCTTCAATGAGAAACACAATAATGCAACATATTAGTTTATCTCAAAGAATATATATGGCCACAAAAAATACATAGACTGCTCAACCATTCCTTTTATGTATTGGAATATTAAAAGTGATTTGTTAGCAGTTATGAATGTCACATGGTCGAGTTAGTGGAAGAATCCAAACTTTCATAGCATCAATATAATTTATGACGTTCTCCAACTTCTCCGCACAATGACTTATTGGTTTCACCTTTGAAAAGTGAGTTGGGCATCATTCAAAGTGTGGCTTAGAAGCTTGAAATTTAGTGGTAGAATTAGAGAAGGATTCACTATTATTAATGCTTTTTTGGATTTCATTTTATTGGATTTACCATTAGTAATGTTTTCTTGTTGACATTGTTTCAAGTGGTATGTCAATGTGCTATGTTTGAAACGACCTTGAGACACTTTAGAAATTATAAAGCACTAGAAAATTCACATCATGTGGTTGTTTAGCAATGCGTTAAGGCTTTTTAGATGTATTATAAATAGTGCAAGGAATATTGCATTGATAGGACTCATTGAGATGTACACATGTTTTGTGAATTTAAGAGCACTTCACAACTCTAGTTGATTTGCATTTTTTTTATTGGAGGCACTAGTAGTGGTTCATCCAATTCTACACTACCATAAATGCATGTGTTGCACCAATGTTGTGCATTACCAAAAATTACAAGCATCATGTTAGTGTGTCTATGCATGCATTCATAATGATGCACAAAAATTGTATATAAATGCATGCTTGACATTATTATTAATTTTTTTGGACAAATTTTTCTAATTTTACTCTAAAAGCCAAAAAGTCGATATAAATGTAAACAAAGGAATAACAAATAAAATTACTTGATTGTTTCTCTATTGTCAATAGGGCATAGTTTTGAAAATGTAAAAAAAAATTATAAAGAGATTTTTAAATAAAATTAAGAATCTCAACCCATCACAGATGGAAAATGGGGACCAAATTCAACAATTCATAAGCACTAGATGTGAAGGTATTTCGGCCATGAAAAAAAATGTTAGAGATTAGAAGGGAGAAAAATATTGATGGATGGTGAACATGAAATATTGGCCAAAACAACTTTTATAGTTTCAATGTACCAGTGCATCAGTGTACCACTGCAGTACTCTAACATCCTAATATGATTGAGGTCTATTGATTTATTTTCCCATATAAAATTGTATCCACTACTTCCATTAAAAAGGATGAAAAAGAAAATACTCCACAAAACCTTGTTTTCCTACTAATGATTAAAAAAACATAAAATTATTAACAACAAAATTCACCATATTTAAAACAACATTTAAAAGGAGTTGTCTATGGAGGTGGAGGAATTGCCAAGATGGCCAAAAGTGGTCGAAATTCGGGCAATTTTTTTTTAAGCAATGATGCAACAAAACTGCATATTTAGACAATACGCGCAAACCTGTGGATTATGGGCCTACATAAAGTTTCCTTAGGGCAACAACGGATCACATTATTGCAACTTTAGGCTTTATTAGCACTTCGCGGATTTATCTCATCGGCATTTCGCAAGGTTTAGCCTCGTCGCAAATTAGTTCCCAAACAATATCGCTGATCGTAGATTTTACGATATCGCATGCCGCAACTTATAAAAAATAACTTTAACAATAAAAAAATAACAATGCCCATGCGAAACTGCGATGACGATATCGCATCGCAACATCAAAACCCAAAGCTTATCATAATTCAACATTTCACAAATTTAAGTCTATGTCGTTAACTGTTATACCATATCGCATGCAATGTGTGATATGTGCATGGACCTCCTCCCGAGAAGTGTCCACTTCGGCATTTTCAAAATTTAACCTGCGAATTGATCAGGACCATCAATCTTCACTCCAGTTTCTGCAACTAAATCCTCACCGTCCGTTCCACCTGCACATTGATATCTGTCGATAGAATCGTGTCTTTAATAAAATCTTGTTTTGCCATACTTTAATCTCCAACGAAAAGAATATGTATACATAATTAAATCAGAATTAAATAATGCACACAGATAATACATGATCCATAACATTCCTGGATGCATAAAAAATAAATAGACTCCATTATTATCGAGCTCGAATTACAGGCTAAGGCCACTATGGGCTTGAATCACTAATTCACCCTGAGACTACATTGTGCTGCCCACCTCATACAATACAATCTTCGCATTTTAAAGAAATTACAAAATGAGTGGATCATCTAAGATCCATGATTTCCTCCCACAATCGCTTAACTAATCCCTCAGATCACTCTACTTTAATTACATGGCATATTTTAAAACTAATCATATCTTTTAGATACATCGATTCCATCTTTGAGATAACAAATTTATCACTTTAACCAAATTTAATGGAAATTAGCCCCCTTTTCAAATTGTTGTCCATTTTTCTCCTTTCGCAGCTTTGAATTTAAATTTTAATTAAGGTTGGTCTGATTCTTTTGCATCAAACTCTCGAGGTACAAAAATTTTATGACCTCTTAGTCATATGCCTTCTTGATCTCTGTAACAAGTCCACTACTTGCTATCAGTACCAAGTCCTTTTCTTTCTCTTAGCAATTCTACCCACATTCTCTGTGGAATTTCCTTTGTGATCTTTCCGTAACAGCATTCGTGAGTTGCAACAAAACCTCTACAGTAACAAGTCTCCTCCTTGCTATACGATACCTCACTAAGATTCTATCCTTTGAGCTCAATCTTTTGGCATCTCTCTGGTTCTCTCCTCTGGAACCATTTGAGCACTCCTTGCTCTAGGCTGTTGCAATCTTCTCACCTTCTGCTACCTGCACAAAAATATAAATACCACATGCTTACCAATCTTCGACATATTTGTACCTCCTTCATTTGCATGCAAAATTCGCTCTACAAGAAATCTTTCCCTGCTCTGATACCACTTTGATGCATCAAAACTGCATATTTACTCAATACGCACGAACCTGTGGATTATGGGCCTACATAAAGTTTCCTTAGTGCAACAGCGGATCGCATTATTACAACTTTAGGCTTTATTAGCACTTCACGGATTTATCTTATTAGAATTTCGCAAGGTTTAGCCTCATCACATATCAACTCCCAAAAAATATCGCATATCACAGATTTTACGATATTGCATGTCGCAAATTATAACAAATAACTTTAACAATAAACAATAACAATGCCGATGTGAAATTGTGGTGACGATATCGCATCGTAGCCCAAAGCTTATCGCAATTCGACATTTTGCAAATTTAAGTCTACGTTGTTAAGCGTTATACCATATCGCATGTGATGTGCGATATGCGCATGGAACTTCCCCCAACACGTGTCCACTTCGGCATTTTCACTATTTAACTTGCGAATTGATTAGGACCGTCAATCTTCACTCCAGTTTTTGCGACTAAATCCTCACCGTCTGTTCCACCTGCACATTGATATCTGTCGATAGAATCACGTCTTTAATAAAATCATGTTCTACTATACTTTAATCTCCAACGAAAATAATATGTATACATAATGAAATTGGAATTAAATAATGCACATAGATAATACATGATCCAGAGCATTCCTAGATACATAAAAAATAAACAGACTCCATTATTATCGAGCTCGAATTACAGGCTAAGGCCACTATGGGCCTGAATCACAAATTCACCCTGAGACTACATTATGCTGCCCACCTCATACAATACAGTCTTTTCTTTTTAAAGAAATTACAAAAAAAGTGGATCAGATAAGATCCACGATTTCCTCCCACAATCGCTTAACTAATCCCTGAGATCACTCTATTCTAATTACATGGAAAATTTTAAAACTAATCATATCTTCTAGATACATTGATTCCATCTTTGAGATAAAAAATTTATCATTTTAACCAAATTTCATGGAAATTAGCCCCCTTTTCAAATCGTTGTCCACATTTCTCCTTCTACAACTTTGAATTTCAATTTTAATTAAGGGTGGTCCGATGCTCTTACATTAATAAATATTGCAATAGTAGTGCTTGAATTATGTTTTTGATTATGAAAATGGATTCAACACCATCAAAAATCTCTAAAGCGCCCAAAATATTGAAATTTTATAACTATAACCTAGATTTACAAAAATCCCTACTGGATTTTATTGAAATTTTACCAGAATTTCCATGATTTTCAAGGCAAAATAAACAGACTTGTTAAACTACGACCATTTAAAAACATAAAATACAAAATATCCTTTGAAAAATCGTGCACGAAGTTACCCCTACATCATTACAAAGTGTTGATATGTTATAAAATCCTATGAAGTTGAATCATTTTATAAAGTGCATGCATTTTTAGTTTAACTTTGGGTGGATTCACATGCTAGATGTTGTGATTGTGCCACTACAAGGTAATATATATTATGTATAGTTTTAAAATCATTTTTAATATAATATTTACATTTTTTTAATTTTATTTTCATTATTTAGATGAATTTCAGTGAAATATGTGAAATTTATATAATGTTAAAATTTATTACTGTTTTAATTAATAAAAAACAAAAAATATTTATAGCTATATATTTGAAATAGAAAATTTGATTATGTGTAGATTTATTTTGTATTTAAGCGCATTTAATATGAGGAAATATGGATATTTTCTAAATATGATGTTCAATTCCTAATAAAATTAGAATATTATGTAGTTTTGTATGGTTAAAAGTAAGGATTGTTTATGTCTTTTTCAAGTAACATTATGTTTTATAAGCAGCTTTCATTACTTGTATAGGCTATCCAAAGGGGGTTCTCTATGTTGTATATTTATTTATGTCTATCACAGATCCTAACAAGATCTATTGTGGGTTTATACTAGATAAAAGAGAGGAATCATGGCTCATTCAAAATTCACACCAACATTATAACAAAGCATAGTGTAGATATTGTTGAACTTGTTTATCATATATAGAATTTTATACCAACAGTATTGATATGTAGCAATGTTGTGGAAAGACATAGAAATACTAATTGCATAGACTTAAATAGGTATTTCATCCCAATTACAACAATCATGAAAAAAGTTATTTCATACAATATATGCAATGATACAAATATCATTCATTGGAAAATCCATAACATTGTCATGGACAACCATGCACCATTTTCCCACAAGCATGATTTTGCATCAAATAGAATGTACATAATTGAAATGGATTTTTTTTCTAAAGACATAAAGTATGGAAAAAATTGGGGGATAAAATTTTTGCATGTACATACAAAGAACACATATAACTATTAGAAAATGTATAATATTTTTAGCTTCAATTTAATTTGAGTAAACCTAATTTTGGATCAAATAACATGTATGGAATTGGAAGGGGAAAACAAATATGATCACAATAAGTATGCACAAAATCCAAGGAGGATAATTTTTTTTCATGTACATACATAGAGAATTTATAGAACTTAAAGAAGGTTAAGATTATTAGAAATTATATAGTAATTATTAGCTTCAATATAATTTAACTTAGTAAACTAAAATGGTAGGGTTAAAAAGTACACTAGCTTTTGGTGATTATCGATACCTTTTTTTAATAAAAAAATTCACATCTTAATATTTAAAGTTTTGTTAGCAATTCAATATTGTTTAACATGTCCTCGATCTGGGTGCCAAGTGGAAAATGGAAGGCACAACGTGGCAATAGTCTGTGCAGACCAAACGGATTACATGCAATGACGCGTGGTGACAATCACGAACGACTCCACCCACACCGAGTAATGACTGCATTTAAGGTGGATGGAAGACAACGGGGCTTGTCAGAAGTGACTGGGGGAAAATGTCGGCGTGGGAGGAAGTGGAGGCAGGTTAAAAACATTCTGTTTGCCAGTCATTGGATCATTGCTAAGTAGGTTACGACGGAAGCTTGGAAGAGGGTAGATGATCAATTGAAGGAACTGAAAACTTCTGCGTGTTGCCTCAACCGGTATGTATTTCTCTTCTTCCTTAGAATTCAAGTCACTACGATGACAAATAGCTCTGATTCGTCAGTTTTTCTTCTATTTCCTTCGTTTGGAATGAAGTTCGCCATGAAAAATGTGTTGTCCGAACGGAAGGAGACGTTGTTTGTGAAGGTTGAAAGTTCCTGGTTGTCTAATTTATGGGTTTTA
This sequence comes from Pinus albicaulis, assembly GCA_034641835.2. Lineage (NCBI taxonomy): Eukaryota > Viridiplantae > Streptophyta > Pinopsida > Pinales > Pinaceae > Pinus > Pinus albicaulis. Next base: position 1,675,188,347 of record CM076580.1, read on the forward strand.
ATTTGGTCTGGAACCCCTGCCCTGGTTATCTCCCCTGAGTCCTACATTGTTCTCAATGTGGTTGGCTGTGTTTCATTCCATCTCCTAGGCGCGGAAATTGTAGAGGAGTGGCGGTTCAAAGCTCTGTGTGCTGGAAGTCCAATTGCCTTCCTTACTTTGCAAGCTATCTGAATAGTCCTGCATGTCAATATTACAAAAATTTATATCTTTCTTGGACCCCTGCATGCCAACTTCATGGCCCTGCATGTCAGTTTCATATCCCTGGCTGTCTTTTTCATCGTTTTGATAGTCTTGTTCATAGTCCCATTTACAATTTTCTAAGTTCTACTGGACAACCCTATAGTTCTCATGCTCAGGTTGACAACACTGTAGGCAACTTCCAAATTCCTTCCTACCACTGTTTCAATTCTATAAGGAAATTATTCGAAATCGATTGCATGTCTCTAAATGAAAATGTTGGGGTAAGAGGCCCTGTTGATAAGGTTAGTAAAGTTGGGGGAAACTTGGGGATTATAAGCTCTGTTAAGATTTCTAGAATAATTAAGGAAAATTTGATTAGTATGTCTACTGTCGGGTTATTCGGGGGGGTGGGGGGTTACCACAATTTTACTCTGGGATTGCATAGGAGGAATTTCTCAGTTTATAGAGGTCATTTATTTTTTGGTCTCTGTTCTGATGTTTGTGATCAATGATGAGAAGGAGAAGTTTAGCAATATATGGAAGGATGCGGCATGTTCACGAGGCATTGGTTTTGGGACTGTTGTAGTTGCGAAGAGGGTAATACTCTCAGGCTAGTCTGAGAGGATGTTACTAGCCCCCAGCAAGCAGGATATTGTTTTAAAACATCTGTTTGATTTTAATACTGTCATTTTGTCTCCTTCTGCAGGTCTTCCTAGAATTTCTCACACTTAGTCTATTTCATGTCAGGGGAGAACCCCGATGTGGACCTGGGTGAACGCTCAGTTCCTCGGAGACCAGTTTCAAATAAAAATGGTTAAAGTGAAGCATGGAAGAAGGGAGGGAAAGGATAAAGGTAAGGCCAAAGTGGGGCCATGCTGAAGGGGAAGGAAATCCAGGAAGAAAATCATGGAGAACCTTTTCCAGGCATATGCGGAAGGGACACATGGCCATGTTAAATCTTTGATTTCTGGATGGAAACAAGATATTAAAACCAAGGTTGAGGAAGACATCCCTGAGGATGAGATGGATCCAATCTTAACTAATCCGGGAAATACTAGAGGCATACTATTGATTTTTAAGCAATCTATTCATATTTACTGGACAATGAAGCATTTTCTAGCTAAAGAAATTGTTATAGTTCAAGAGATTGGAGGAGATATGAAGGTTGCCTCCATATTAGCTTAAATACGCAGGGACATCCAAGAGATTCACCTCTAGCAACATCATCAGAACATTTTCCTTGGACGAATTAATAGGAAGCTTCAGAACCTGAACCAGGTTGATATGCCCAGGTCAAGTGTCAAGGACCCAACACCCATTGAATCATATGATGACTGAGTCTAGTGAATAACTATTTTTTTGTTGATATGCAGACATCGGATAGTATTTGCTTTTTTTCTATGTCAATAGTGGTTAAGATAGACAATAGTCTTGTTAAGATAGCTAGAGACAAATTCAAAATATTTCAATTTTTTCTCGCCTATAACTCTCTGAGATGGCCAACAAACCTGGTTTCCTACGGGCAGGTTGAGGTCATCAAGTATATATATTAATGTACCTGCAATTTTGTTTAGATGAATGAATATCGAGGCACTACCAAGTTTACAAAAAAAATTGTTTAACATGATTTACAAAATGAATTTATAGGTTAAAATTTATACCTACAAATTTAAATTGTCCAAATTTATATGATAATCATTTTGTTTGTAGTTGCATAAATAATGTAATTTTTTTATGATAATTTACTTTCCCCACAAGAATATTGAAAACATAGATAGACGATAATTTAAACCAAAAGCAAAGTTGCAATCCAATATGTGTTATAAATACATTTCATTTTCTTGCTGACAATAATCAAAATTACATTATACGTACTAATTGATATTTCTTATACAACTAGACATAAAATGACCTTGTCATTGTGATAATAATGAAAAACTAAAACCCTTTTCTATTACAATTTTCACAAACTAATACATCGAAGAACTTTGGTAATTTGATGTAGATGCATCATTCTTTGTTACATTTGTTTTGCTAAGCAAATTAGATATGCTTCGCCTTAATCTCCTAGAATCATTTTCATTTGCCACCAAATCCTTTCTTAAATTATCTAGCATCAATGCTACATCTCTCATAGTTGGTCGTTCATTAGGTGAATCTTTTGAAAAAATCAAACCAACTCGCAACAAACAAAATATGCATTTGTATACGTTGTTTTATTCAAATTCATCTCCAAGGCTACCTCACTAAAAATATCATTGTCAATTACATCCTTTACACTATTTGGGAATGACAGGTTTACCCATGTGTGCAAGTTTAGATCCTGAACAAACATGTCACTAGTTGACATGGTCCCTAGAGATAAATTCTGGCATAGAATGGAAGAATCTGAAATTCCTTTGCAATATAGAGATGTTGTCCATAGGCTTTATGAATAGGTGAAAGTCAAAATTATAACTTCAACGGGAATTTCAAAAAGTTTTATAAGTGACATCAAATTCAAGCAAGGTTGTCCTTTACCCCCTACCCTTTTTGGTTTATATATTGACAAATTGGAAGAGTGACTAAATCTGCAAGGTGGGGATGGTGTTCAGTTGGGGGAGTTTGTGATAAAACTTCTCCTATATGCTGATGATCTTGTATTGGATGCTAAATCGACCCATGGATTGCAGATGGACCTATATTCCCTTGAGAATTTTTGTAAAGCAGTGGGAATGCAAGTTAATACCAATAAGACCAAAATAATGATTTTCTCTAATAAAAGGAAGTAAAGCTAGCGTACATTCTACGTTCTTCTCTGAAGGAAACAGTCTTGAAGAATTAAATGAATACAAGTAGCTCGAGATGGATTTCAGAAACAAGCTTAATTGGGAGGATTGCAGAAAGTAGAGAATTTTAGGAGGGTGGAAAGCATTATATTCATTTCAAAACAGATGTAGAGAGACGTAGTTATGGGATTGGAACATGATTAAAGTGCTTTTTGGACTCCTAGTTTGTCCAGTGATATTACATGTGTGTGAATTGTGGGCTAGCAACATCCTTGTTTCAAAATGGAAACAAATTGAGAAAATCCAAAAACGCTTGATCATGAGCAAGTTCAAAATAAAAAGTTCAGTTCCTTATGAGATAATATAAAAAGAATTGAGCAGATGGTAGGTCGTAGATGGCCGAAATTTATTTTCAATGAAGGCATGAGTGAAAGAAAGAAATCAGATGAAACAACAAATAGATGCAAAAATGGAATATTTACCTCAATGCATGTCCCACAAATAGCAAGGAGTTAAAGAATTTTGTTATGGAGAAGTTTCGTAAGCATATATAGATTTGTGTAGAAAGAAGAAATACTATGTTCAAGAATTCAACCCCACTTGTGATCTCCAACAAAAAGAGTACATTGGTGCTAACATTATGTGGAGAGCAATGATTCTGATTGCTCAATTAAGAACTAACTCACATCAACTTTGGTGTGAAACGGGATGACGGAAGAGACTTAAAGAAACTTGGGAAGAACATGTGTGTACTTTTTTCACTTTTGAGGCAGTGGAATCGGAAAAACATTTTATTTTGGAATGTGATGCTTTTAGAGACATCAGGGACAATTATGGCAGTATGTTAGCATCAATTCCATGGCATTGTATTTTTAGTGAGGGGATTGTTAAAAGGTTGGGTCAGCTCATCATGAATTTGAGTAAGAAAAATATTGAATTGAAAAAAGAAAAAAACAAAGAGGCTGGTAATCCATAGACTATGTTTAGTCTTGGGGACGTTAAAATATCATTCATTCATTCATATATATATATATATATATAGTTGAAGCCTTCCTCTGCTTCATGTGAGAGAAAATGATGGTTGCGCCTTGTACGTTATGATATATATATATATATATATATATATATATATATTAAAGAAAGTCGGAAATTCAAGTGGAAGAGCCACTGTGTGTGAAATTGAATCAATGCGATCCGCCTATATGACCAATGGAATTGAATGCGGGGCAATCATGCCTAGGAACGTGGGCGATACATATTTTCTAGGCTATAGGATAATAAATGTGGTTGGGTAGTATATGCTGCCCATTAGATTTAAATTCCTTTAAATCTAACAGTAAGCATACACTGCCCAACCGCATTTATTATCTTATAGCCTTGGAGATACTAATAGCCCAAAAGGTGGCCGTGATTGGATGGAAGTCCTTCCATCTAGAAGGAGAAGCGGATTTACAAGCTTGGCTCTTTGCCACTTCTTCATATATCTTTCCATTAGGTGGTAAACCGTGGGCGATACATATTTTTGGGTAATATATGCCGCTCATTATATTTAAATTCCTTTAAATCTAACAGTAAGCATATACTACCCAACTGCATTTATTATCTTATAGCCTTGGAAATACTAATCGCCCAGAACGTGACCGTGATTGGATGGAAGTCCTTCCATCTAGAAGGAGAAGCGGATTTACGAGCTTGACTCTTTGCCACCTCTTCGTATATCTTTCCATTAGGTGGCTCGTTGCCACCTTTGTCCGTTACTGCTTCTTGCCACACTTTGAATGGTGCCCAGCTCACACTTTTCGTATATCTGTCCATTGGGTGAAACCAATAAGTCACTGTGCGAAGAAGTTGGAGAACGTCATAGATAATATTGATGCTCTGAAAGTTGGATCCTTCCACGGATTCGACCATGTGACATTCACAACTGCTGACAAATCAACTTTAATATTCCAATACATAAAGGTATTGGTTGAGCAGTCTACGGGTTTTTTGTGGCGATATACTCTCCGAGATGAACTGCATTACTGTGTTTCCTATTGAAGATAAGTTAAATATTTTTAGACGAAGTTCCATTTGCACTTTTTGGTTGCAAAATAATCACGCAAATAATCAAATGTTCTGCCACATTGTTTTCTCTATTCATATAGCCTAAATGTTTTCCAAAAATAAATCCCTTTTGTAGCTAATAGCATAGAACCAGATTTATGACGTAGGGATATCAAAAATCTTGAGGTCATTTGCTCAATAGTTGACTTTACTCATACGTGGATGGTGGTTTAGTTTCAGGGATATGTTCTCTGGTTCATATTTATTATGTGCGGACATATAAAACACACGAGGCCATTAGGTGCATAATCGACTCTTTTGAATATGTGAGCAGTGGAGTTGACGAGAAGATGTGCATGGCAGGCATTTTTTTTGTGACCAACTTTATAAGCCGATTAACTCACTTTTCAAAGGAAAGGTTGTTGAATGGTTGGAATTTTGAAAAGTGCGTTGATAATGGTAGACTTCAAATTAAAGTGATTGTATGTTTTTAAATCGAATTGATTAACCAAAAGAAAATGCTAATGTCCACTTATTCATTGTAGATTTGTTGGATGGTTTTTTTTTACATCAGTATGATTTTTTTAAAAATATTTGGAAAGGTACAATTAAAATATTTCGAAATATACAATATATTATTGTTTCTATATGACATATAGTGTATATATTAGTTATATTTAATATAAAATGTACGTAAAGATTAAAGAAAGATATCATTAACGATGGAGATTAGAGCATTAGATAATTCTCCAAATACTACAATGTATGGAGATTGGAGCAGTGTCATTCTGCACAAACTACTCAAACTCACCACCATACATATTGTAGTTTTCAAAACATAGACTAACTCTCTACCATGTGAAGATGTATGGAGATTAGAGCACGATATCATTCTCCACATATTGCTCAAGTGCATGATAGTGTAAAAGATCAATATTGCATTTTTGTAAAGTTGATTGCTATATATGGTACATTGATAAGTTTAATTGAATAGAATGGAAAAGGATTTTTTTTAAAAGGTGGTGGAACTTTTTACCATTTTGATTTTTCGGATAGAAATTTAATTCCATATAGAAATTATTTAAATAAATGATATAATTAAATAAATTTTAAAAATAATTTAAATAATTTATTAAATATTATAGTTTAATAGTTATATAATTATTAAATTTATTTAATAATTTATTAAATAAATTATTTAAATAATTTAAATTAAATTATAACTATAATTTAATTATATTAATTTAAATTAAATTATAATTTAATTTAATTTAAATTATAATTTAAATTTTTTTGTAAGCTAAAGTTTTATTTATTCATAAAAATAGAGTACATCAGTTTCAAAATCCAAGTAGTCTCACATCGATCAAGTTTGTTGACTATTGCGATGAGCATATGACAAAGAAACAATAGAACAACTAGAGACATAATCCACAATTTATGATGCCAAAAGTACCAGAAAACATATAAAACAAGTAAACCACCTGCAACTGTGATCAATCATCCGAAGTAATTGAGACAGGATTGTTAGGAGTAGTCCCTAGAAGAGGGGGACGGTGGAAGGAGCACTGGACATGCTCCTCGAAGTCCACCATCCATGAATCCAGCGTCTCCACCTTCTATGCTAGCAAATTATGACCACACCAGACTACCACGACCCACTCCCTAACATGAAACTGGAAATAATGCATCGTGTTCAACTAGGCAATGAGCGCTACATGTTATTCCTGCCGCACCCCCTCTAACGTTTCTAGGCAATCCAGTATAGACTGAATCAGGTCCCAAAAAGTATCCAGACAACAATGATGATCTTCCATGTCTCAATGCCCAGTATGTACCGCTATCCCTCAGCTACCAAATCCCCTTTGCCATGACCCCCCACCTCGCTTCAAAGTCTATGTATTTCTCCCTCCATGGTTGATCGAAAGACCACCACGACTACCACAACTAGCCATCGAACCACCATGACCACCGCAACCCCTAGAAGTTGTCTGACCTGCTCTGCCAGCGGTGCGACCACCCCAACTAGATTTTGGAGACACTTATGCTACCATTGCAACCTGCAAATGAGCTTCCCACCCTCCTGGACTGGATGAGTTTCACTTGGTCGAAGGGAGGGAGGTAGCATTGCGCGGCTCTGGACACATCTTAGCAAGACTACCGTCTCCAGGAAAATATGGAACAAGAAAAAAATTACTAACCCGCACTCTAATTATGACTCCAAGGAAGCCCCCCAACCACACTAGAAGAGAAATAACTAGTCTAACCAGGGTAGCTACCAAACACTAAGAACCCAAACCAACAGTGAGAGGACTAGCTGACAATTCGTAGGCCCTAGCCCTTCGCAGGAATAACACTAACTGGATGCCTTGAGAGCCAACACCCCACTACCACAGGAGACCTGTATAGATACATAACCATAAGGGGGAGCCTCTCAGAGGAGGAAAATGACGACCCTGAATATGCAGAAGAGATCCAAGAGCTCGAATACCCAACCACCCACTACCAAGCTCACAGGTTTACTCAATTATAGTGAATCGAACCCATAACCTTCTTAAAGAAGCCAACGACCTCTTGCAAGAAAATAACTAAACCAATTCAATATGCTTGACGCTGAGGAGAAGGCACCGACGACGGAAATGACATTAGTCCCAAGCAAGATGCCAAGAACAGGAGTTCACTCTACTATCCAAGCTCCAGCCTCGACGAACAACCCACCACAATAACCAAAAATTTTGCCATAAAAAAGGTTCGCCGCCTTCCATATACCCATGATGCTCGTCCACTCCCTCTCCCAACAAGGGTGATGGAAAATTCACACGCCTAACATTTACCCTTGTTGTACGAAGATCATCATGAGAGGATGAGGATGTTGACCCCCGCATCATCGACTAGGCGTCTCACATCATTGTCCTTGCTTTGGATTGATTGCTTTGTTTCTTACCCCCATCGAGGATGCCTCTTTTGAGGCCACGATCCTATTGAATTCAACAAGATGGGAATATTGTGAGGTTGAGGCCCAGTCCCCTAGGAATTCCTGGCCCTAGTGCTCATTATCCCAATTAGATAACTTGTCAACTGCTTGTTTACCTTCACGATCTATGTGTTTGGTGATTACATATTCAAAGGAAGGGAGCCAGGAGTTGATATGTTCGATAATAAGCTCAAGTCGCTAGATTTTGATTACCTTGTACGTGGGGGACCCATTGATTAGTTTTTGCATTATGGAGATTTCAATTTGGGAATCTCTCGAGACCCGTAGTTTTTCCAATCCCATTTCCACTGCAACTTGTAGTCCCTTCTCCATCATCGGAAATTTAGCCACATTATTGGTGGAATTGCCACATGAGGCAGCAAAAAATTTCACTACTTTCCCCTTGTAATTATGAATCACAACCCCTAGGCCAGCCGGTCTCGGGTTTCCTTTTAAAGCACCATTAAAATTAAGTTTGAAAAACCCCGACGAAGGACAAAGGAATGTGTCAGGTGAGCTGCCTGTCATGGAAGGTGGGAAATGATTAGGTGCTCAGTGTTAAGCTCAAAAATGGAAGTGCTCATAATCGATCGAAACTTGAACGACTGCGAAGTTCTCTTCGCTAGGAATCCGACGCAATTTGTTTCATCAAAAACCAACTCCTTATGTGAAAGTTAGAGCCTCTTGTTTGTTTTCATAAACAACTAAATTTTTTGCAGAAGTGACAGAATGGTGACATGGAAGCCTAGTCAGAATGGTGATTTGCTGCGTTTTTATTGGTTTGGGAATGAACCAATGGCATGAGTACACATGGCTAGCCTAGAGGCCGCCATGTGCCCCCTTCTAAAGTCTAAATTCCAACTAATTCAAAGTTAAAATTATGTTATATGGTTGGAAAAATTTATTGGTGGAAGGGCGGAGGTCGGGGTCGACCCCGTGACCTCCCCCACACAAACCACATGACTTACCAACATGTCGCGCAAATGATTCTTACAATACTATGTCTGTGGAATATATTTGAATTAATACCATTGCACTATCGAGCAGAGGAGGGGGCTAGCCCCCTCACACATGTGACTATGCGCTATGACCGTGGCGGAGGGCTAAACCAAGCGATGAAATTTAAGTCTCAAACTGGGTTATTTAACCCTTAATCAATGTTTATTTGCGCTAATCCTTATTTTAAACGTGGATTTGGTTAGGAGCACATTTAGCACTAAACCATGTTTATCCCATATTTAAACCACACTTAACCAATAATTAAACCTCGCTTATCTTAGTGGCGGAGTTGGAGGAGTCCCTCATTTGCGGCAGAACTCCAAAATTAGTGGGATTGACTAGAGTTCTCTCCACTTTTGGAGGAGATTTCCTAGGCCAAACAGATGGTGCCATAACTTTTGCAAATTTCGACCATTTTGGCTCAGAAAGAGTCTATCCTAGCATATTTGGATGTTCTGAGCATGTTGGAGCAGGTTTCAGGAGTAGTAGAGGATTGTAAACAACACTTTTTTTCCATTTTGAGCTAATAAAGAGGCCTAGACCATGGAATTTGGACCAAGGAGATGTAGCCCAAGAGGGGGGAACTCCTTCATCAAAATATTGTGTGAATGGATCATTTGATGGTTTGTTGTACATTTTATTGTTGTTGTTCAGTACTTTGTTTTTATGTTAAAATTCTCATGAATTCAACATAAAACTTGTCAAAATTACTTGTTTAACATTCACAAACACCATAAGGAAACCTATGCACATGAAGAAAATGATGAACGATTATTTATAATTCTGAAAATGAAATTAGCTCAACAAAACTAACATTCAGATTCAGATCAAGGTGGTATCCGATAAAAGGTTATTTTCTTGATTTTCTTGAGTTTTGTGCAAGTAGGGTTTTAATGGTTGCAAATTTGTGATGCTTACAAGGTTGAAGTTACAGAGAGGAGAAGGGAAACTTTTGGTTGCTAGTCCTGAGGTTAGGACCAGAAGAAGGAGAGCCTTAAGGCCACCATCTCCACCCAAATTTTCACTCCCAATTGCACTTGAAGCACCTCAAGTTTTATCTCTAGCTTAGATTGAGGAGATACAAGTTGCACCAGAAACTGAGCTTGAATCCATAGCCATCATGTCAGGTGTAGGAGACACTGAAGGTATTTAAGAAGAGGAAGCACTCAAGAATGATTTCTATGACCTAACTAAAAGGGTTAGGATCCTCTTTGAAGAGAGGAGCACTAGGATAGTTGGAGAGAATTCTAAGTCTCCACATGGAGAGGGAACCTCATAAGAAAAAAAAGGATAAAGAGAAGGATTCAAAGGGTAGTGGAGGAAAGCCTCATCCACCTCCACCATCTTCATCATCATCCTCATCATGACCATCAACATCTTCTTCCACTTCCACCACAAAAACCAACCATACTCACTCAAAAACCACAAAAGGAAAAACTCCCTTACTCAAATTGGACATTAATTTTGAACTTCCCATGTACAAAGGTGAGGTAAACACACAGAAGTTTGACAATTGGATTCATCAATTGGAGGTTTATTACATAATTCAGAACCTTCAAGAAGATGACATAAAGATCCAGTTGGCTTCATTGAGGCTAAAAGGAGAAGCACTAGTCTGGTGGGAAGCAAAGACTCAAGAGGAAATTCGAATCCATGGTAAGATATCCATTTGTTGGGTTGAGTTTTTTTCTTCAATTAAAAGAAAGTTTTATCCTTTAGATTACATGTAAAAAGCCATTATGATTTGGAAAAATTTTAGGCAACTCAAGGGTCAAACAATTCAATAATATGCCAAGGATTTTAGGAAAAGGGATTTGTTGTTAGGAATAAAATTGAATTCCCAAGGCACTCTATTGAAATACTTTGGGGGTTTACATTCCTATTTGAGACGCACTATCCTTATGTTCAATCCAAGCAATTTAGATGAGGTTTGTGTGCAAGAACATTTAGGAAGAGGGTAGCAAGATGAAGCCATTCAAGGGTAAGGAGAAAGAGAGGGGAGGAAAATGGAAGGGAAAGAAGAATGCAAGTGATAAGAAAGAAGGGGATAAAACTACATGAAAACATTGTTCCAAAGAGGGGCATGATGAAGCCCATCGTTGGAAACTACATCCCAAACTAAGGCCTAAGAAACCAAACAATAAGGGGAAACAAAAGATGATTGTTGCCACACAACATGATATTGGATCTGATTCTAGTGATGAGACCAAGATTACAACCATGGTCACAAAGGGAAAATAAGCCATAGCAAGCACTAGTTCCTCAATTTGTCACAACAACACTCCAAGTGAAGAAACCAGGATAGCGTTGTTCCATGTAAGGGTGATCTCAAACCATACAAATATTGATGCATTATTTCATAGTGGGTCACAAGCGAACTTAATCTCATAAGACTTGGTAAAAAATCTTAACCTTGAAACTGTACCTCATAATAAGCCATTTCCTTTGGGTTGGGTAGTCAAGAATGAAAATTTATAGGTTACGAGGAAATGTATATTCAGGTTTGCCATTACTGTAAATTTTGTTGATGAAGTTGAGTTACATGTGGTTCCGCTTGACATTTCAGGAATTATTTTGCGAAGCCCATATTTGTATGATAGGAAAGAAGTATTTTATTTCCATGAGAACAAATATCATTTTCTCAAGGATGGGGTGGAGTTTATTGTGAGAGCTCATCGCAAAAAGCTGAATATTTCTTTCATTAATGCAGGGAAGATGAAGAGACTAGTTAATGCAAGTAAAAAAAATTTGCTTCTCATGATCAAGAAAAAGAATGATATGGATTATGAATCTTTTAAAGGTTTTGATGAAAAATTAAAATCTGATTTGTTTGATGTGGTAATTCAACATGGCGAGATGTTTCAGGAGCTAAATGGGTTACCTCCCAAGAGGGGAATTCAACATGAGATACAGTTGTAGCAAGATGTTCCACTTCCAAACATTGGTATGTATCACATGTCGATAATGGAGAGCATGGAAATCAAAAATTTATAAACAAGGGTATCATACACCCATCTACTTCGCCATGTGGTTCATCAATTGTCTTGGTGACAAAGAAGGAAGGAACTTGGTGCATGTGCGTGGATTTCCATGCACTGAATAAAATCACGGTAAATAATCACTATCCACTTCTAAGAATTGATGATTTCCTTGATCAGTTAAGGTATGAAAAGTATTTCACTAAGTTATACTTATGAAGTGGTTATCATCAAGTTAGTATAGCTGAAGAGGACATTTGGAAAATCACATTTAAAACTAGACAAGGATTGTTTGAGTGGCTCGTTATGACATTCAGTCTTACCAATGCTCCAACTATTTTCATGAGAGTTATGAATGATGTATTGAGACCATTTCTAGATGATTTCGTCATTGTTTACTTAGATGATATTTTGATATTCAAAAAATCAAGAGATGAACATGTCATGCATGTGAACAAAGTACTTGATGTCTCGAAAAAAGAACAATTTTTTTTAAAGATGTAGAAGTGTGAGTTTGGCAGGACTTCTTTAGTGTATTTGGGACAAATTGTTGGAGGAGGTGAGCTGAAGATAGACCCCTCTAAGTTTTAGTTCATTATGAATTTGCCCAAGCCCAATACAGTTATGGAGGTAAGAAGCTTTCTCGGGGCAGCACAATATTGGAGGAAATTCATTGCTAATTTTTCTTCCATTGTAGCTCCGTTACATGCATTGAAAAATGTCAAGAAAGTCTTCCATTGCGGAGATATGCAGCAAAAATCATTTGATGCTTTAAAAAAAAAGATCAGTTCAACACTGGTATTGGCTCTTCCTAATCTTAGACATCCAATTCAGATTCAAACATATGCTAGTGATTACGCCATGGAAGCAGTTCTCATGCAGCATGGTAAGCCCATTTCATTTCATTCTGAAATTTTTATTGGAGCTGTGACTAACTATCCCACTTACGACAAAGAGTTATATGCATTGGTATAAAGTGTAAAGAAATTGAAACACTATTCACTAGCACATTTTCCCCAAATTTCGACAGCCAAAATGTCGCTCTTGCGACACATAGGCATCCCAAGAGCGACACTTTGAGGTGCGGAAAAACGTGGTTTCTCCTAAATTCGGGCTTCCGACACTTGTCTTAAACGTCGATAGAGCAATGCTATCTCCGACATTTTATATTGGTGTCGTAATTCTGATGTTTCATGAATCATCGCTTTTCCGACGAACACAAGTGTCTCTAGTCTGATGCCACCATATGTCGCTAGAGCAACGGTACTAAAAGGTCGGAAGACTGACACAACAAAATTATAAAAAAAAAACTACACGTCGCTAGCGTGACGGTACTAAAAGGTCGAGAGACTGATGCAACAAATTTTTTTTTTTTAAAAGATGTGTCGCTAGAGCAACGGTTCTATACGTCGGAATACCGACGGCACAAACATTTAAAAAAAAAACTAAACGTCACTAGAGCGACGATACTAAAAGGTCGAAGGACCGACGCAAATAAATAAAAAATAAAAAGTAAATGTCACTATAATGACAGTGCTAAAAGGTCGGAATACCAACGGAAACAAACGATTAAAAAAAAAAACTTCGGATAATCTATCGTTGGAATACCGACGCTAACAATATAATATTAAAAAAAAATCAGAAGAATTAATTGTATCATATGGATGCTTTGATACTCAAATTCCACAAGCTACTTGTCAATTAATGAAGCAGAAGATGACATTACAAGACTTGAAGTATAAGGAGAGAATTGAGCAATTTCCTTTCATATCATTTGAATAGAGGGAATCTGCTTACCTGGCTGCATGGGAATGAATTTTTTCTCCTAGTTCATCTGAAGAAATTGACGAGCCAAAGGAGCAGGTAGTGCCAAGACCTAGAACTGTACCAGTAGTTTCTCACAGGATGATTGCTCATGCTTTGGGAAAGAGGATCTTGGTAGATTCATCCTCTAAGAAGACTGATGTGGTTAAAAATTATGATTTTCAATGTGCAGATGAGAATATGACAGAAAAATTCTTGAATCGTGCATCATCACAAGTACAAAGAGTAGCACCACAACCTGTAAAGCACAGTTGTGAATAGACACTTGCTACGACTATGAAAATAATGATGGAAAAATACTTGAACGCAGATGCTTTATACACGGATCAAAAAAGTAAGGATAAGTTGTTGGATACAAAAGTTCCATATATAGATGTGAAAATGGAGCATAAAAACTTGGGTGAGACATTACAGGATGTTGCCACAGTACCGCAAACTGCAAAGGTTAGATTGGGACAATCACCTTCTACAGTAGTTAAAAGAACGATGAGCAGGAACTTGAAATCGTAGGTTCCCTGTATAGATGATAAAATGACAGATAAAGATGAAAACACAAGGGTTCCTTTTATAGATGAGAAGATGATAGAGAAAGCCTTGATTTATTCATCACAAGTTACAAATGTGTCTTTGTAGCCTGTAAAATCCACTTTTGAATACAAACCTGCAGCAGCTGCTAAGAGAATTTTTGCCCAGGCATTAGGGCTTCCATTTGCAAATTGTCCTTCTAAATGTGCTTCAGACTTAACAACAAAACATGAAATTGGAAGGAACAATGTTGTGGATGTGGAAAGTTTTCTTGTAGGTATTCCTTCAAACAAGAATGCCTGCCATGTTTCAGATTTAGGTGAAGTTATACAGGAGAGAAGCACTTCCTTGACATCTCATTTGAGACCTGAGGAGAATGATTCAAGGGTTGAGGTGGATCAACCCTATATCAATAAGGCACTAAGAGTTCATCCTAAAAATATTTCGTTAATGACAAGGATGTAAAATGCACACATTCCTGGAAGAGCTGCCCAGAGGCTATTTTCACAAGCACTTGGGATACAGACCATCTCTTCAACTAGAATTGAGGCTAACCTAACTAGAAACTCAAGTTTTGCGACCTCTATATCTTCATCTTCGAAGGGTCTTCGAAAAGGCCAGAAAATTGGATCTCCAGCTGATTCTGAAGATTCTAATGTAGTAGTTTTGAGTACAGATAGGAATATCTCAGCCAATAATAAGTCTCGAGTTGATGATACTGAGATAAATTTGGTAGATTCCAATGATTTTGTCAACTGAAAATGTTTAAGTTCTATTAGTATTGGGAGATAGACCAAATACCATTTTCTAAATTTCTCAGAATCAATTCCTCGACATCCTATTATAGCAATAGGTTAATACCCAGCTCCACATCACCTTCCACTTCTTCTGCATGTCAGTGCCACGTTAGTGCAATGTTTTCACCATGTCATCACCACATCACCAATGAGCCATGTCATTATGATACACCATCTACCACATGGGTGTGCCACATCATTCTACTTCAGTGCCACAACATCATGAACCAAATAACAATGACATGTTATCTTTCATGTGGGTGTTCCACATGCCAATTAATATATTAATGTTCTTCATTGCAAACTACAAGTCTTGGCTAAGGAAACTTTTCTTAAACTTGGGCTAGGGCAAAAATTCTCAAGGTTTGAGCTCTTTTAGGTTCTAAAGGAAGGTAAAATCCACAGGTAAGTTACTAATCTGGCCCTCCAACAATGTTTGTTCACTAGTCCAGGGTCTTCTCCACCAGTAGTTGTGCTACTAATCCAAGCTACCACAAATACCTATTCACTTGTTAATAGCCCAAGCTTCTAAGCCTTCACAAGTTTATAAGACAGGGATTCAAGCCTTACTATTGACTATCCAAGCTTCACAGTACTGTGCTCTTAAATTTTATCACTTCACCGAGCCCTCAACACTGAGCCTTGAGTTAGGTCACTACCAGTCCAAGCCTTCCTATCCACTATTTGTTGTTCGAGCTTCTGTAGGTGACAGTCCACAACAAAGGTAAGCTACAAGACTATTCACACGTTGGCTGCCACATATCCGAGTTTGAGCTTCTCTAACAGGTAGTTGTCATCCAAAAACTAGTTCAAGGTTAAGTTTTCCTCCACAGGCTGAGGTACAACTATCCAAGCTTCACTGATAACTCAACGGAATTTAACCCAAACAATTAATTTCTATCTCCTCCTCGAGGTTATTTCTCATTTTGTCTTCTTCACTGTGTCTTTGAAATCTTCAATGAAAATTGTTGGCTAGAATGAGGTGTTTAGACCTTAATATATACTGGTTTTGAGTTATGAATGAAAATGACACGTCTATTTGGATAAGCTGTCATGCCTAAGTCAGCTGGGAGCTTTTTTAATTTTTAGCATACATATATTTCAAAAATTAAAATCTATGCAATGACACAAAATTAGAAGGTAAGTGAGTAGTCATTGGACTAGCACATTTCCTAGTGTGTCATCAAAATTTATCCATTACCAAATTTTAAACCATGTAATGAAATGAGCCTATGTGAATGTGATTTGTGCTCTAAGGTTAAGTGGGGGAAGAACCTATTTTAGAATAATATAATGGGATCATCCCACATGGTAAGGGTCATTGTAAAAGCGGGAGGACATGAAGGAAAACCCAATATCCAAGGGTTTAGCAAGTTCCAAAGTCCTATTTCATAATTCTCCTCCTTTATAATTTTTCTTTTTTGGAAATTTTATTTTAAAACAAACGAATGAAATAAGTGCAACAATATACACACTCATACATGTTTATGCTACTCACAATTCAATTCCATTTGCTATTTTTTAGTGTGTGGAGTGACTTATAGAAGCCTGTGTAGTTGAATTGGTATTTTGATCTTATGAAATGTTTGAAAATGACATTTCTTGAAGACACAATTCAGGGTATTATGGCCATGCTCAACGTTTATATGAATGTTCCCATGACAATTGAACTAGTTCACACATTTGACTAGGTTTTGATTTGAAGTCCAAATTAGAAAGAAGCCAAAGATGACACAGCCATCAGGACAACAGTTTCAAAAGTCAGTGAGAGGCTAATACCAATCCCATCACAAGATATACAAGAGCAACATCAAAATTATCAATCAACGAGAAAAATACACCAACCAAATTGGAATCCATGTATAGTAACTATATTTTTTATTTCCAAATGAATTCATGTGCCTACATGCTTCAACGTTATATCCCTATAAGCTATTTCTATTATCAATTCTCTCCATACGTTCTGGGCAATTCAATCATTGCAAAGTTTTACAAGGATCCCTTCCTATACTTTTTCATGAGTTAAATTCAAATGTCCTGTTAACAATTCAAATGTCCTGCAACTTACATGCCAGCAAACCAATCTTCAAGTTTCAGAGACAAGTAAATATTCCAGTTCAATCCTGACCTAAATTGGGATAAAGTCAAAATGCTATGATATGATCCAATAATTTCAGTGAGTCCTACAATTGTGCGACCAAGGAGCTCTAGCATTTCATTGATCAGACATTTGATGGTGCGGTAGCAATTATTAGAAACTAGGCCAAAATAATAACAAAATTATGATCAGTAGTACAACACTAAGTAAAATGAGGATGTTAGAGACTTGGAAAAGAAGCTTGCTTGAGTCATCAAAAGACTTGGAAAAGAGACCTGATTGAATCATTACAGGCAACTGTTTGACATGTGAATCCCTAATCAGCATTTCCTGTTTGACATGTGAATCCCTAATCAACATTTCATGTATCTTTAAAGTATGGCGAGCTTTGTGCCATGTGATATGTGAACACCACCTAAAATTATCTCTACACCTAAGTTTTCTTCTCCCATATACATTGAATTATAGACTTTTATTGAATTTAATTTGATCTTTTCATCCATGAATGAATAAATAAATGATAAGGGTGTTCCAAAAAATTTCTCACTAGATAGAGCTACCATGTATGATATGTTTAAGCCCTTTGAAGAAAAATTGTTTAACAATAGATCAACATTTAAATAAGCTTCAAGGAGATTGCCTTTAACCCAACTTGCATTAGAAACTCTTCCATCTCTTCTGCCTTTCTTCACTGGATAGTTAGGACCTCCCATCTAGGTATATGTATATGCATGTATCAACAACCAAAAATAGTGATCAGCCCTGTACAATGTACATGACTAAAACAACAAAATATTACTGAAGAATATAATGTCAAAGCCTGTGTATATGTGTGTGTACATGTATCATCAAAATCAACTACAATAATCAGCCATGTACAATATAATATGTATACAACTAGCTGGTCAAGTTTTCTTCGAATATCATCTCAAAGCCAAATGAATGAGTGTTACAATCTAAAATCCAAGTTAATGACTGGCATTGAAAGTATTGTTTCTTTAAGGATATCATCATTCAATATCAAATTCAAGTTGAAATTGAACTAGTTAATCTAGCTATCATAATTTGAAATAGGTTACAGAGACCAACTTCAAAATTCACTCACCAAAGCCACAAAATCCCTAGATTCTATGGCTAAAATGTTAGCGCAAGAGACAACACCAAGGCACTTGGCCTCCACAAATTCTTTAGCCTGGCTGATAGCATCAAAGGCATCAGTAGCCAAGTTTTTTTTATCATAAGCGT
Source organism: Pinus albicaulis (assembly GCA_034641835.2). NCBI lineage: Eukaryota > Viridiplantae > Streptophyta > Pinopsida > Pinales > Pinaceae > Pinus > Pinus albicaulis. Next base: position 1,675,206,781 of record CM076580.1, read on the forward strand.
CTCTCTCAGCCCGGTGTTTTGGAGTGGGAGAAATCGACATTGATGCATCACAACCCTGTATTAAAGGATTACATCAAGTACATTAATGCTTACTCCAAAAACACAATACAATGAATATCAATGCCAATAAAACTTCTGTTGATGTATCTATTCATTAAATTACCTGGCAGTTACGCTACTTTTCACAGATATTGTTGGAGAACCCCTTGGAGGAAAATGGGTTTCGAATGCAATTTAGATTCACATATCATCTATATAGGGATGGTAAAAAAAAGGTTGCTCACGAAAGTATTGGTAACTTGATGAGAATTTTATTTGGAGAGACAATTGGTCAATGGGATTTGAATTTATCTCAAATTTAATTCATTTATATTAATTTAATGAATAGATACATCAAAAAAATTTCATTGTAGGGAGTAAATTTATGGTGGGGCTCTAAAAGGTGTTGATTTGGTCAAGTTGTCAAAAACAAAGAATAAAAAGAGTGTGATTCTCAAAGTTTTATAAAAATCCTGAAGGAAACTCATGAACAAATTATAATGAAGATATAATATAGTAATGACAGTTCCTTGAACAATAGGCCTTCTGGAGCAGAAGAAGAGGAAATACATAAGCTTGGATCGTAACAATGTAACAAAGTGTTGATCAGATTCCTCTAGAAACATCCTTCTATAAACTTTGATTCTCAAATGATATTTGAGGCATCCCTGTTATCCTATGTTTTTTACCTATTTCTATGGAATGGGCATGAGAATGGGAATGAGACTTGAAGTAGAATAGAATATCCCACTGGAAGGCTAACTACCTACAACATCAGTCAAGTTTCTTGTAGATTCCTAGCAACAAAACCTGTAGGATTTAATATTCAAATGTTGAATGTTGAAACTAAAAAGGTGGGTTTAAACATGTGATTGATATTCCTACAACATTCTTGACATATTGACCCTCTTTATCAAGGAGACTTAGCAAACTGGCAAACAGAGTATCACACTTGACTGTGAGAAGCTAGAAAATCATTTTTCCTTTTGTCTCTCTAGTTTCCAATTGAACTATAAATATGTACAAAGGGTATTGCTAGATTATCGTTGGCATTTTAAGACTCAGATTTGCATAGGTATTTTTCAAGGAGGCTTAGCAAACTGCTAAAAAAAACACCACTATGTACTGTATTGGGAGATAATAAGCTCGGAAATTTTCAAATTGGCCACCCAATATTCATCACGTATATTTAAGATTTAATGTTTCACAAATAGCCAAGGACTACTACATGCCAATTATTATGTTTTCATTTCTGTACACGAGGATTAGTTGCAAGTGTTTTCAATTTTGAAGGATGGTTCTATTCTAAAAATTGTTTCTACAAATCGATAGACATATGTCACAATATTAGGTCATCATATGATGACAACCAGTGGCTTTATGGACACCCTAGAAAGTTTGATGACAATTATCTAAAATATTTTAGGCATCCCCATGACATTTAAAAAGGTTGTATTTAAATCCTGAACTTCACATGCCCTTACTAGTGCACTGCATTTGAAATTGAATAAGCAGAAAATTTGAAGGAGAGCAAGAAATACAAAAGGTAATAAACCTTTTTTAAAACATTCTTTGATATATCAATGGTGGCTTACTGTGTTGACAAAATCAGGTAGCTAATATAGCCACCACCAAGCTTCAAGTCTACCGAGTGACATGCTAGTGCTTGTTTTCATGTTTGTGGATGTGTGATAATGAATGCAACAGTCGTTGAGGCCAGGTACAAATCTTGGACTAATTTGGCAGAATAGACACCCCACCACTTGCAGTTGCTTAGCTGAATATATCCAATCAAATGGTGCTAATGGATCCATTGTAAAGCTATATATGGATGCTAATGGTTCTTTCTATGCATGTTGAGGAAAAGGGGCCAGATCAGGTGAAAGTTCGGGAAAATTTTGATGGATAACTCTTCAGCCTAGCACCTAAGCTAAAGGAATTCTATGTTATGCATTGCAACACTGACCTTGGGACATGTTTCTCAAAATAATTTCAAAAAAAGAATCCTATGAAGAATGTGGTCACATCTTGCGCTTGACATGTGGAACATAAGGCTGAATTGTACAATCCATCATATAGGAACACACACCAGTAGGGCTAGGTATGAAACCTATACAAATACTCTCTTGTAAACAAGTATATTCTTCATTTCATTTTCATCATGTTGTATCTCGTGGATAAGGCTTGAGATTACCTAATGGAACTCTTACTTGACTTCACATTTTGTTGCCAACCATGATAAAATTGTCTAAACAATGCTCGGCAATAATAAAATGTATGTGCTCCAAACTGACAAAGTAAGATATTAAGAATCATCCCAAAATCCTGAAAATGTTAACGAGGGCCTTCAATTGGCTTCAGTCAAGATAATGAAGGTCATTGAACAAAATAGGTAGACTATTCCCAAAATATCCATGGTTCAGGGGAAATACCTTGATTATGCAAGAACGGAAACAATAAAGCTGCACCTTATGATGAGTAGGTAATACATATTACTAAATACAGTTAACTATAAAAAATTAACATCTTCATACGTATTTGTATCATGTAAAAAAGCGTATGCATATACACATCATGCCTATAATTAGGGAAGAAATAGAGTCGATGGTGAATTCTAATGTATAACTGAGTGTGTGTAAAATTATTATTCTATACAAGGAGAAGCTATATTCATTTGAATTTCTAAGGTGAAACTGAGTTTACAAGCTACCTTTTCTACAAGGCAACTTTTCTTCCATGGCACAATTAATTAAAATTGATTGAGAAGTTAATAATCTTCATGTTTTGAGATCAAGTTTGGGTTTCTTTAGCTCAGTTAGAAAATTTATTCAGTTTTTCTCATCTTTCTCTACCTTTGGTCCACAATAAATTGGTATCAACTCCTCAATATTGATGCCAAATTTGCAAAATTATCAAATTCCCAGTGCCTAAGGAGTGAACCTTCTATCTTGAGTAGTAGATAGTATGAAAAAGGATTGCAAGAGTGAACCTTCTATCTTGAGTAGTAGATGATATGAAAAAGGATTTCAAGACCTAGGCTGATGAATATTAACTGAACCTTCTTATATTGAAACCGTTTGTAGAGTGCAAGACCTGGGTTGGCATTTTCAGTTGAGCTGGTGGCCTCCACATGCACCCATTACTGGGAGTATCATTCCACACTTGATTTTCAATTCATAAACTGCATGGCATTGTCTTTGGAAAGTCAAGACATTACAGATTCAACTATTCAGCCATCATATCTTAATTATGAGCTTAATCCTTAAAAAAGCATAGATATTTATCACCCTTTGTTGATTATATCTCGTCTAAATTTCACCAACATTTTCAACTGATCACATCTCAAACCCTAAGTAGTTCTTAAAAGCTTCTCTCATCTGTTAATATCCATCAAACCTTTCATCTGCAAGGAAAACATAGAGAAAAGGATCAGGTTTTGATCCAAATCGTGACCCTGTCAAACAAATGGTAACAAAATATCAATGGTACAAATTTCAAATAAATCCTCAAGAGCACCACAACATTCTAACTCCAGACAATGATAGCAGACCTCCCCAATATTCACTTGGTTTTTTAAGTTCACTACTGCTTGCAGAAGTAATCAACTAACTATCCACATAGAAAGGAGATGAGGTACAGACACCAGTACCTCAGCTGCAAAATGAAAAACAAAATCCAGTATACCAATTCTATGTGAACCTCTAGACCCTCTCAAAGAGGAGGCTTCATGTTTAGCACCTGCTCCTTTCAATGCCCAACAAATTCTCATGGATCCGTCATATACCTCCCAGTTCACCATAAAATTATAAAATTCTCCTCAGAGTCTATATTTGGTAGATTGTTCCTGTGAAATTGGGCACTACTATTGCCAAACATTTGGCACATGTATATGGTATTGTGATAAAAATAGTTGCATCAATAGCACAGGTGGACCTAAATTCAACAACAATCCATCCAATGTCAATTTGCTCCTACAAGACCTCTTCTGTTATAACATGAAAACTAAGATATATGCTGATAAAATTTATTTTGAAAGAGTGGGACTCTATAATTCAATTCAGATTTACCCATAATAGTCACATCACCATTCCATCTTGTATATTTACCCCAATAGTCACAACACCATTCCAACTTGTCTTTCTCATAGAAAGAAGGTAATTTTGGTATCTTGGAGGCCTTATTCTAGCATTCCTAAACAAAATATGTGAAGCCTATTATAATTTATCCCTTTTTAGCTATAACACACCAAACTTGGACTGTGAATTGTAATGTAAATGTAGGAAAGTAGGCAACATGTCAACATTGTTAATGGAATAGCAACCATTAAAGGTGGTTCCCACGTTGATTTAATAGCAAACCAGATAACAACCCATGTGATGAAAATTTTAAATAAGAAGAACAATACATTTTCGGTGAAAGAACACATGATAAAAAATCATTTATGGATCTTTGCCAATTCTTTGATTGAAAATCCTGCATTTGAATCCCAAACCAAGGAGACATTGACAACTCATTAGAACATCTTTGGTTCAAAGTGTGAACTCTCTCAACAGCTTTTGAAGAAAGTTGCTAAATGTGGAGTTTTTGAGAACATATTATCATGGGCAGACTTCAAACAGAGCAAGGATCTTAGGAAAAATGATGAAACCAAGAGACAAAGGTTAACTGGTATCACCAATAATGATGATGCAAATGATGCAGGAAGCAAGAATTCTCAGAAAATGCACTCTGATTTTAACTGAGGGAGATTTAGCCAAGGCCCTTACAATGGCAAGGTTGGTCGTTGTTGGTCGAAATCATTATGGTGTGTTTCCCCTCAGAGGTAAGATGTTGAATGTAAGGGAATCCAACCATAAAAAGATAATGGAAAATGTTGAGATTCAACATATCAAGAAAATCCTTGGTCTGCAGCATGGAAAGGAATATGACAGTGTCAAATCTCTGATATATGGCCATCTTATGATTATGAAAGATCAAGATCATGATGGTTCACACATAAAAGGATTGTTGATCAACTTCATACACTCTTTTTGGACATCTATATTCAATATTCCTTCATTTCTTGTTGAATTCATTACTCCTATTTTCAAGGCAACCCATAAAAATGAACGGGTATTGTATTTCTATACCATGCCTGAGTATGAATCATGGAGAGAATATCTAGGTGGATTAGCATCAGGATGGACCATAAATTACTATAAAGGTCTCAGTATAAGTACTTCTAAAGAGGGGAAAGAATATTTTGAAAATTTGGACAAACATAAAAAAAATACTTCATGTGGATAAATGAGGAATATGGAGATGCAATTGAATTGGCCTTCAGCAAGAAGAAAATAGAGGCTAGAAAGAATTGGCTAAGACATTTTAAGCTGGGATCATATTTGGACCAGATTGACACGCTTATCAAGTACATTGACTTTGTAAACAAGGAACTGATCCTATTTTCCATGAATGATTTGCAAAGATCCATCCCATCCATGGTTGATGGTTTGAAACCAGGGCAAAGGAAAATGTTAATTTTCTCTTTTAAGAGAAATTTTGTTATGCAAGAAAAGGTTGCTCAATTCTCGGGTTATGTCTCAAAGCATTCTACTTACCATCACGGTGAGCAAAGTCCTGCTAGCACAATTATTGGAATGACACAATATTTGTTGGAAGTAACAACATTAACCTCCTTGCTCCACTTGGGCAATTTGGTACCAGAGCCCAGGGTTAAAAAGATCATGCAAGTGCTCGATATGTTTTCACATGAATGTCACCAATAACACACTTCTTGTTCCCAAAATATGATGATGTACTCTTGGACTACTTGAATGAAGATGGCCAAAAAATTGAGTCAACATGGTATGTGCCAATTATTCCAATGGTCCTTGTAAATGGAAGTGAAGGAATTGAAACTGGTTGGAGTTCCTTTGTACCTAACTACAACCCAAGGGAATGCGATAAGATGGATGTGATACAATGGTGGTTATATCACCATAACTAGAACCAGTAAGCAGTTGGAGCCTATGACTCCAACTACATAGTGCTAATATATAGTGTAAAGAGTTCTAATACTACATATTCAGCAAGCAATTGAAGCTCAACTTATTAGGGAGAATACTAACAGCACAATAGTAACTAGTATCACTATTACTGCTTGTATGTATAAGCTTCTATCATATCCATAGGAGTTACAAGCCTAAACATGGTGCTTGAGAGACACCTAAGAAATAGGCCCTAAGTTTGGGATAACTTTGGATTTATCATTTTATATGGATTTCGATCCTCCTGTCAATGAGGTTGTTCCCTATACTTTTTATAAGAAACAAAGTGTACTCGGTCTCCTATTACATGGACACCATACCATGATGCCATGATGTCACCAGATTATTTTCTCAGTCCCAAACTAAAATTTGATGCAGACATGATTCTAGCATCATTCTTCCTGCACATAGTTGAAAAAGGAAGAATGCATGTTGCCAAGTCAAAATACGATGTAAACGACCAAGATGGTGCTAAAACCTTACATGCTCTAAAATATTAAACTGTGAGTGTAACAATATGTTATTTATTCACATGAAACTTCACATGAAATAATAGTATAAAAACAAAAAATGTTTCAATGTTTAAAAGCATGTTTAAACTTACAATCAAATAGAGGAAAAACCACATACAGAAAAACAGATAATAATCATGAAGAAGATTCATCTTGAATTATGAACTGTAAAGGAACTTACAAAATGTGACACTACGAACCTGGTCAAGCGCACAAGCAAAAATATCCTGAACATGACCCTGGTTGACAAGTTGTATTGCTCATGATGCAAGAGGATTGGTACCTACACTGCCAAGTCATTCAATATCCATAATTATCTATACAATAAATACAAGTAATATTTGTAGTATTTTTTACTCTAAGATTTATTCTTATGATAATGTTAGAAAATATGTTGACAATGTAAAAAAAACCTGAATAAGCTCCTCTTCGTTTCAATAAAAATTTATTGGAGTCCTCTGAACTTGAAACAAGCCTCCCACGATCTAAAAGAGTAGCAACTAAGTCAACAGTGACTTTTTTTCTGCTACGTTGGATCGAGGGAGGTTTTCTCCAAGATTAAATTGCTCCAATAAATTATTCTCTACTAAACAAGGCCAACCATGTGAAGGTGGAAGCTCTTATGGCCCCTCTCCCCCCCTCACATCACTCTCAATTCCCCAATACCCAATCTATATTTAATTTTTTACTTTCATGAGCACAAAAAAAAATATTCAATAACTAATTAAAAAGCAATGCAACAAAAAGTATGCAAGAAAATATTGAAAGTGATTGGCATAAAAATAGTATAATAAATGAGTTTTTATATAACGCAAAAAAGGTTCCAAGTATGGTAACATTTGTCTTATAATAATACAATATTTTACATTATCAAATTTTATTTTTCTTATTCCTACTTCTAAAGCTTCTAACTACATCATTAACATCATTGTTTTCTACTTATGTTTCATGCCTTTCTTGCATAACTGACCTAGTTGCATACTCACGATGTCTGGTCTCATGCAGTGATGGGGCATCACCTACAAAAATAAATAATATTAAATTTTAATTCCCAGTTTTTAAATACCATTGAAGTAGTGCGGTAATATTAATAAAAAAAATTGCAATGACATTATTTACCTAGTGCACCAGTTGTCACTATTGGAATTTTTTCCCTATGTTCCTCTCTGGTGGTAGGATGCTCAAGTACAACATTCTATGTCATTTAAACAAAAAACGTTATAAGTACACAACCCTCAAGGTATAAATAGAAAAAATCATAAGTAGAAATTAATTATCGTCATGGCCCTCACTGATAATAGAATTGTCAGCCTCGTCCCCACTGGAATGATTAGGTTGCACATGAGGACCATGCACTTTTGGAAATATTTCACTCTCAACGCACTTCTCTACAACTGGGTTATTTGGCTCGTTAAAAGTGTTGCTCCCATGATTTAAACAAAGTTGTTAGACATTAAATTTATGGACGAAAACAAGCATATTGAAAGGTTAACAGTTTACCTTATCAGGCATTCTGGATCTTGGGACCTGTCCCAAGCTTCTACGATGTTAAACTACGGCCTGATAGCCAAAAAGAAAAGTGACCTCTATGTCTTCCTTTGTGGTTTTCGTTCCAATGTCGTCACCCTACATTACATATGATTGTGTATTTTTAATGTTATTTTATGGGATTATAAAAATGTTGGAAGGCGATACAATTAATTATAAAATGTTTAGGTGCTTACAATTCTTGCGGCTAATTTCAAGTAGTCGCCCTGACCTAGATTGTGATGACCTTTTTTTTCAACCCTAGCTTTGGTTGCCTTCGAGGTGTCAGAAAACCTATCATCAAAATCTTGAATTCAGTTATGTAGCACACTTTTATTTTAGACATAGAGAAAATTAAAGCTATTGAATTAAATTTGTAATTTACCTTGCAGGTCTAGTTAGCATTTTTCCTTCTTTCTTGGCCTTTTTCTCTTTTCCATCATTGATGAGTGCTCTCCACTCCCTCTCTCAAACTGTGAGAGGACGCTCGTATCTAGATTTAATTTGCAAGTGCACCCTATAGGTGTCCCGCGTATATTTCAGATATTTTACAACTGCCCAAGTGATTGCTATTCTATCAAATGTGCCCGCCCCAAAAAGGCCTTATAGATAATATAGAAGTTATTTTTTCAGGTTGGAATTCTAGGAATTCCACCTTGTGTGTATGTTTGGGCCAAAATTTACCAACGCCTTGCTCTCAAGGTCACGCAGAAATCATTGTTTCATACACAGGAAAAGATATTATCATTAATTTAAAAATAATAATCATGATAAAATATGTTTTAAATAGAGTACATGAAACAGTTAAAATATTAAAGCTTACCTGGGAGTTGTACTTGATTTATAGGAACACCTTCATTGTTCACCAAAAACGTGCCTAGAATGGTCCTCGTGGAGGTGACACATGTAGCTTCATGAAATGCAATAATAAAGTTGGACATACCAGCCTCATGATTTCCACCACGTTCATCTTTTGGATATGTGTCTTCTTGGGGGTGTGTTTCTTGGCTGCTACCTAAAGGCGTACGAGCTGTACGAGAGGTTTCCTCGGGAATATCTTACCTTTGTGTCCCACTTCCACCAACACCAGAGACAACAGGTTCTAGAAAAAGCTACATACAATTTTTTTTTTTTGTTAGTTTAGTTAATGTAAAAATTGTAAATCAACCTATCACAATTGATCTCATGCAGAACAATAAAAATATCCTTTTGATTTTTTGTTATTACCTTATATGTTTCTAGTTGGGTCATAACTTGTCTTATCCTTTTTCCTAATTGAGGTGTTTGAGGCACAATGTCTAACAAATGCTCAAGTTCCTTGGTTGCGTTTAGTGCCTTTTTCGCAGCAACAGCAATGGACATGGGGATGAACACAAATCTTCCTCATTGAGGGAATAATCACGCACACCATTGCTAGGCATCTACATATTTGAACAAAATTAACATTATTTAAATTATGTAAAGAAATAAAATACCTGAAGATAGAGCAAGGCTGGCACTTTACATGTTCTTCGGCTAGCCCCTTTCCGTGATCATCCTGCCACATTATAAAATAATAAGAAGCATGAAATATATAAAAAATAAAATTTTTAAAGATAAAGAAACTAATATGAAACTGAAATTTTTATTTGTTTACCTGTCATGGGGTTGTTCCTATGCCACTATCAGTCTGCCACATTGCAATAAAAGTAGAAATGTGAAAACTTGAAAACAATATCTAACTTGAAAACACAAAATTAAAATTGAAATAATTTCTAAATTTACCTTTCTAATACATAACCTTTGTGCATTAAAGAGTAAACATTTACCATCAAATGAAATTCGAGTTTAAAGAGAGTAAACAGTAAATCATAAATATTAATACAGTGTCTTCTCTAAGTTTTTAGATCAACATACAACACAACAATCTAGAGGCGCATTTATAAGGAGGGGAAACCAATATGGCCACCCCTTGGCCCCACGATGTATGATCCTTGAAGTTTCCCTTTGCAGTTTCGATATGGTTAGGGTTAGGCCATATCCTTAACATGAGCATATCATGGGATAGGTCCTCTATTGATTCATGCCTTGCACTTTGGTTTCGGGGATATAATTCATACAAAGCATGGTCATTCTATGTCATATGGGGCATATGGAGAGCGAGAAACGCAACTGTCATATGGGGATATGGAAAGCGAGAAACGATTTTCTATTTGACCGTACTATTAAAGATGTGAGGAGCACGTCCATTAAGGTTATGGCATTCTTTAAAGATATGTCCTATTAAGGAGAAGATGACACAGAGAAACTTGTCTAAAGTTTTGAGGCCTAGAAACTACTTTTCTTTCAAATGGTTCAGTGGCAAAGGGTCCAACTCGAGAGTTGAGCTCCATGCTCTGTGGGGTGTCCTCTTTTGTGCCGGATAGATGGAAATATAAAAGATTGTTTTGTATGGTGATTCAAAAGTGATTTTTGAGTGGGAAAACTAGAGACATGCTTTAGAGGCTCCAGCACTGGTGAATTGGATGGAAGGTACTAATTCATTGATGATTTCTTTTAATAGATTATCTATCTCACACATCTTCAAGGAACAAAATCATTTGGCTGATCAAATTTCAAAATATGGTTGTAGTGAGTTGCCAAGTTTGATCAGATACTCTGTTTTTTAGAATGAACTTTTTCATAGATTAGTGATTATCAAAATCTAAAGCATTTCACCAGATTTCAGTGTCTTTTTTATGCTTATTATGTAGGCGGTCCTCTGTTTCATATGATTTTTTTTTTCCCCTTATGTGAAGACACCCTAAAATTTGTCCTAGACATTTAAGTTGATGATGACATGAATGATGGTACACTTTGTGATGACTTGAATTGATGGATACTGCACAATTAATGAAATACATGACGATAGACTTGATGACATATGATGACATAGAAAAAGACATGACAAGTGGAAACATCCCTTAAAGCCCATTTTGTCTGAAACACCTTATATATACAAATTCAAGAACACTCATAAAGAAAAATAATTTTTGTCACCTTGGAGGCATATTTCGACAATGAGACCTATATCATCTTAAAGAGGATTTTTACAACTTTTATGATTGGAAGGAGTTCAATATTTACAACGATATCATAGAATTAGATTATTGAACTTCCGCCTTTGCACAAAATTTGTACATTTTGTATGCAATCAGTCCACCTGATTTATAGACCCAATGCAAACGCCATGAATAGACATTTCCATTAAACAAAGGAAACAAGCCCAATTGATGCTGGAGCATTAGCTCTCGAGTTAAATTTTAATAGTTAAAATACAACAGTATTGATCTAGACATTTTGAAGAGTTTTCAGGTTACTGAGATATTGAATATTTTCCCCTACGTCACCAATGCAGAAGTGACGGATCTGGTGTAAAAATTGGGTGCATATGTGTGTATTTGTCAAGAAGACTATATGTTGCTCCAAAATGATGTATGCTCAAAAATTTTATTGCAGGAGTATGTATTGTGCATAGTATTGGAAGAGAAAGGTGAATTTGCTACAAATTTGTTGAGCTAAGTGTATGGGAGATGTATTTATTCAGTTAGTTATATGTGCAATCAATTTATTTATGCTCAAAATTTTAGTCTTGCATTATAATCTAGAGTTGAGAAAGTGTAATAGAGATCCCAAGGTTCATTGATTAAAGTGTCCAAGGGAGACTTACAGTGGGAAACATTTTTAGGTGTATGTGGTGTCGTCTTAAGATCTGTTGTAAAATTGCTAGACTATGTACTGAGTACACTTTTTTGTATTGTTATGAGTTTTCATGATTTGACTAAAACATGTAACTGCTAGCTAGGAGTTGGTCAATGAATTTTATATGTGTTGAGTGAATTTTTTCTTTAGAATTTTTGGTCACATAATCCATTCACTGATGTACTTGATTCCTAGATATGAGACAATATTTCTTGATAATGGTGGCAGCACTTTTGAGCTAGGGTTTTCAATGATGACAGATTGATCTAGTTGAGCATAATTATGCATATTTGATGAAAAAAAACAGCTAGGGTTTGGCAATGATTGGCACCCAATTGATGAGAATATGTTTGCTTGTCCGAAATATATTGTGGCACTTGTAATATCAACTACTAGGGGTACAATTGCAGCATTCTCGTCATAATATTTATGGAAAATAATGCGGCTTCAGGTTTGGTATCATTAAGGAAAGGTGATACAATAAGGTTTGTCCAAAATATTGTTTACTGGCCTCTCAGTAGCAATTAAACTTAACATTGTGCTCCATGACAGTATAACAATACACTTGTTGACATACCCTTGTAACAATTCTCACATCTAATCATGATCTAGTCTTATGCTTACAGTGACATTGTTACTCTAGTGGAAATTAACTGGTTGTGATTGCATGTTGAACATGTGTTTCAAGGAAGTATAATAAATTATCTAAGTCCCAGGTCTACACATTGCACATCCCATCCTAAGAGTTAACCCAAGGCATAAAAATGACTGGTTAATCATAGACAATTAATATCTCAGTGCAAGAATATGAAATAGCTCAAGACCTACACCATACTTCTTGTAACTATAACTATAGTACATGACAAGATGTGGAAGTTATTCTAAGACAAAGAACAAATGTTACATGTCTTCTAATTTATACTATCATTCCTTTGATGATATGAGGGACATTGCATTAGTTTTGAAGTAAAACTTCTTAAAGGCTGCAACATCTTCAGTAAGAAACTTCATTGTCATCTATAATTGCAGCTAGTTGGATAGTGAACCTAGTGTTGATTGTGACAATGCTATTAAGGTTATAGTATAACAGTGGTATGATGACAATATGATGGTAGAGCAGTTAACTTGGAATTGAATAAGAAGAAAATTTGGAGAGCAATGAAGGTCATTACCATTTTGTGTGTTGACATAGGCTGATTTCACCTGATTTCCCACTAAACCAACATCTTCTCAGCTAAACCCCTGAACCAACGTCTTCTCAACTATTGTCTCAACGATTCTACAATGTGATTGATCTGCAGGTTCTAGTGATGGTCGTCGGGAATTGCTGGAAAATAACCTTAGTTAGTATGTGAAAATGGCTAAATGCAGCTCCCTTCACTTCTGCCCCCACTTCTGGACTCTATCTCTTACTTTATGGCTAAGTAAAAACTAGGTCCATGGGATATGCTTTCATTCCAACTACTAGGTAATATGGAATTAAATCTCCCAATGGAAATGATGTGTGCAAATCAACTATGTAAGCTAGACACAGTGCTTAATGCTAGTTACTCGCTCCGATCGGAGTTAGCACCTACCGATAACTAGAAAAATGATTACAAGGCCAGCAGAAGCTGCATTTAGCAGTAAGAATTGCATTCGTCGAGCACGGCTAGAAAAAAGGAAAAAAGGCAGTAAGAATTAGGGTACTAAAATTAATAAAATGGAAACATGCTTTGATCTAAGCAAGTTAGCTAAGTAGACTAAAATAATTAATGTCAATTGATTAATTATGAATTAGTAAACTTAATTAAAAATTACTAATTACACTATAATGTTGATTGATTAATTAATTAATTTTTTTATGTTAGGGGCTTAGGGGTTAGGGGAATAGGGGATTAGGGGTTAGATTTTTAGGGTTTAGGGGTTAGGAGAATAATGAGTTAGTGGTTAAGGGGTTAGGGATTGAGGGCTTAGGGGTTAAGGGATTAGGGATTGGGGTTAGGGGAATAATAAGTTAGTGGTTAAGGGTTTATGGATTGGGGGGTTAGGGGTTAGGGGTCCAATAATGAGTTAGTGGTTAAGAGATTAAGGATTGGGGGCTTAGGGGTTAGGGTATTTAGGCGCATTTAGGGGTTAGGTGAATAATGAGTTAGTGGTTAAGAGATTAGGGATTACGAGGTTAAATGGGTTAGGGGTTAAGAATTAGGAGTTAAGGGGTTAGGGGTTAAGGGTTTAGAGGTTTAAGGTAAAAGACTAGCTTAGGAATAACCTGTTCATGGCAAGTTAAAGAATCTCTTGCTTGCATGTGGGCCTCAACTAACTAGAGGTTGAAGCTAAATTGTTGGCATGGAGTGGTAACAGAGGGGTGACCTCTGCTTCTTACTCAACAAGGGGTGGTCTATCTTCCACAAGTCATGATGTATCAAAGAAGCCTACTAGGCGAAGGGAAGGCATTTGGATGGTTAAGAGGATGAGGATTTCCTAGTTGATTTAACATAAATTTTGAGGGGCAATGAAGAGGAAGTAAAAGAGGGGGATGAATATGGAATTAGGGAAATTGGAAATAGGCAAGAGAGAGAGGAGAAGCAATTGGGATGTGAAGCTTGCAAAAAGGTTGAAAGGATGACATGCATGAATATAGGACAGTCGAGCAGAAATCTAGAGAGAGAGAGAGCTATTGAAGGCAAAGAATGGCTAGAAGGCCAAGTCCTTAAGTTAAAGAGGCCTTTGTTGAGAAGCTGAATCACCAAGTTTACTGTTAGGTAAACTTGTTAGGGAAACATTAAACAAGAAGGAAATAAAATGCATATAACTGAATGGAAGAACTGAAGGATAAATACACTACACACAAGTAAATACACACAATTTTATGTGGTAAAACCTCGACAGTGTGTCAAGGAAACCTCCACGGGGCAAGTGATTGGAAACTCTTATTATTCAAATGATTCTTCGTACATACAAGCCTCTCAGGCCACCTCTTTTAACTTAGTCTATTTCGTTATTCCAAATATATTTCGTTATACAACCAATTAACGGTCAATAATTAATTTTCCTAGAATTACTTATTTACATTTTGTTGTCATAATTTAACAAACTCCACCTTGACAACAATTTTCCTAATCCCTTGCCCATGCCCATTCATCATCTTTTCTACAAGCCGAGAGAATCAGGACACCATCTTAGCTTCTCTACTGTAACTAGCTTCGTGAATATATCTGCATGATTTTCCTGTGTGCGGACCTTCTTAAGGTATACTTTGTTGCCTTCGATTACATGTCTCACAAAGTGATACCTTACATCGATGTGCTTGGTCTTGCTGTGATAGGCTGGATTTGTAGCCAAATGAATAGCACTCTGACTGTCACATTCACTTCTCCTACGTCCTTCCAATCTCATCAAGCAGAACTTTTAACCAGATTGCCTCTTTACAGGAATCTGAAGCATCTATATACTCTGCTTCAATAGTAGACAAAGCAACTGTCTCTTGAAGATTTGACATCCAACTGAATACTCCACCTGCAAGAGTAAAAACATAACCTGTAGTAGACCTCCTTTTGTCCAAATCACCTGCATAATCAGCATCCACATATCCGTAGACTGTACCTTCACGACCATCAAAGCTGATGCAATGGTCACTTGTGCCTCTCAAATACCGAAGCACCCATTTCACTGCTCGCCAATGTTCTTCCCCTGGATTTGCCATGAACCTGCTGACAACTCCAACTACATGTGAAATGTCAGGTCTTGTAGATACCATCGCATACATTAAGTTGCCTACCTCATTTGCATATGGTACACGAGACATATACTTCTTTTCTTCATTATTTCTAGGACTTAAATATGAAGAAAACTTAAAATGGGAAGCTAATAGAATATTAACAGGTTTCACATTGTTCATACCGAAATTTTCAAGTACTTTCTCCACATACTTCTGTTGTGATAACCAAAGCTTACCATTCTTCCTATCTTTGTGTATTTCCATGCCCAAGATATGTTTTGCTGCTCCAAGATCCTTCATTTCAAACATCCTAAAGAGCTGAGCCTTTAACTTGTTGATCTCTTCCATGATTTTTCTTGCAATAAGCATATCATCAACATACAACACCAAGATAATGAATATGCCATTGAAACTTTTGAAGTATACACAATGATCATACTCACTTCTGATAAAATTCTGGCTCACCATGAAGGAATCAAACTTCTTGTACCATTGCCTGGGCGACTGCCTCAGGCCATACAATGATTTCCTAAGCTTGCAAACTAATCTTCTGCTGCGACCTTGTACAAAACCTTCTGGCTGATCCATATATATCTCTTCATCCAAATCACCATGAAGAAAGGCTATTTTAACATCTAACTGTTCTAACTCAAGGTCAAGTAAAGCAGTTAGTGCTAACACAGTACGAATAGAAACAAGTTTAACTACTGGTGAAAAGATCTCATGAAAGTCAACACCTTCAACCTGAGAATACCCTTTTGCAACCAGTCTCGCCTTATACCTTTCGATACTTCCATCAACTTTCCTTTTCAACTTGAAGACCCATTTGCACCCAACAACACTTCTCCCTTTAGGAAGTTCTACAAGATCCCAGGTATTGTTCTTGGCTAAGGAGTCCATTTCTTCTTCCATAGCCTTTTTCCATATCTTTCTATCTGCATCATCAACTGCTTCCTGATAACAAGATGGTTCCCCATCTTCAGTAATCAATGCAAATGATGAAGCAGAGTCTTCATACCTTTTTGGTGTTTTTCTTTCCCTTGTAGACCTTCTTAGAGTGACTGGTTGCTGACTGGATTCGGGAATTTCTCCAGTTTCCTTTGCTTCTCCACCTTTTTCAGAAGTCTCTCCTTCTTTTCGACTTTCTGGAAAAGGTACAGTCTCCAATTGAATCTGCTGACTTGGCGATACCTGCTTCTGTTCAACTTTTTCAACATCTGATTTTAAAAGAGATGATTCATCAAATGTTACATCTCTACTAATGACTATCTTCCGTGAAGAAGGATCCCACAACCTATATCCCTTCACTGCATAATCATATCCAACAAAGACACAACATTTTGATTTTGGATCTAACTTTGAACGCTGATTTCTAGGAATAAGAGCATAGGCATCACAACCAAAAATCTTCAAATGCGAATAATCACAAGACTGACCCGACCAAACTTCTTCAGGAATTTGACAGTTTATTGCAACCGAAGGTGATCTGTTAACTAAATAACAAGCAGTAGATACTGCTTCTGCCCACAACTCCTTTTGCAGATTAGCATTACTAATCATGCTTCTGGCTCTTTCCATAAGAGTCTGATTCATCCGTTCAGCAACACCATTCTGCTGAGGAGTATAAACAGTGGTTTAATTTCTAACTATCCCTTCATCCTTACAAAACTATTCAAATTCTAAAGAGGTAAATTCACTGCCATTGTTAGTTCTTAAACATTTAATTGATTTGCCTATTTTCTTTCCCACCGTTGTTTTAAATTGTTTAAAAACATTAAATGCATCAGCTTTCTTTTTCAACATATAGACCCAAAATTTCTGGGAGAAATCATCAATAAATGTTAAGAAATATAAGGCACCTCCATAGGACACAGTAGGAGATGGTCCCCACAGATCAGAATGAATGTAGTCTAAAATTTGTTTACTATTATGATTTCCAGTCTTGAACCTGTAGAAATTTGAGTAACTGATATATTATTCACCGAGATTCTCCTGATCACACACTATTTTAACTTCATGCACAATACAGAATCTCTTCCACCATTGATCATTAATTGCGGAAATAAAAACAACCGCATGCGCACATTAAAACCATAAACAATCACACATATGAACACAATATTTTATGGGAAAGCTTAAAGCTGAAAACCCCCAAATATCTGTATATTATATTTCATAGAGATCATGTAACAATCATTATACAAAGCTCCTCACAAAGCTCTCAGTACAATCTCCAATTGCTACAAACTAATCAAGCCCGATCTAGCAAATCACATGCTCCAATCTCTGCCACCTGATAGCCTGCCTCTACTGTGCAATCCCTACTGAAGAATGGCTCTGAATGAACTCGAATTGGTCTAGCCTTGACTGCGCAATCCTCATTGGCATCTCCAATCACTGGTTGTTGCAAATCATGCAACAATATAGTCACAACTGATAGTCACACTGCTCTTTCACCTACCTCTTCACTGGTCTCCACTGAAACTGTCCATGCACTATAGTTAACTGATGTATTCTTTAGTTGATTAATGAGTTATTAATTAGTGAATTAATTAATAATTAATTCACACCACTCTCACTAGTGTATCAATCATTTAGACTAGATACAACTAGCTCAACTATGTTTAACTCAGTTAAACTGAACACAACTCCACCAACTACCTCAATAACTCCACCAAACTCTGTCACATGAGTTCTAACTGAAGTCTCCATGCAATAGCTCCACTTAACCCTCATGAATAGCATAATTCCTTCTGTCAGCTCCTGTGCCACATCTGTGCACTTAACTGAAGTGCTCCAAGAGAATAAGATAATGTTTAGAGTCCAAATATTATTAAGAGCTAATAATATTCGACATATCTATTTTTAGACTGGCAATCTAAAAATAGATTCCGCCTAATATGTCTAAAAATAGAAGTCCATCTATTTTTTCCAACTTGACCAACCATCCACAAATAGCATCCTACAACTCATAGAATATGATCGACATGTCTAAAAATAGACATAGTCTAAAAATATACTTGCGCCAAAAATAGCCTGCGGGCCCACTTAGTGAAGGCGACTTCTTTCCACTAAGCTCATCATCTTGTTGCAATCTAAACACTCCCTCTCAACAAGATAAGGATTATCTGCAACCCCTATCCTGCCTCTGTGGTATTCGAATTTGCTCCTGGTGAGCGCCTTCGTCAAGATATCAGCATCCTGATCCTTCGTGGGAATGTATGAAAGTAACATGATCTTCCGCTGCACACAATCTCTGATATGATGATACCGGATGTCAATGTGTTTAGATCTATCATGAAATACTGGATTAACCGAGAGTTTGATGCAACTCTGATTATCACAATAAATCACAGTAGGCTCTAAGTGTGAACCGAATAACCCGACCAGGATCTTCCTCATCCATATAGCCTCGCATGTAGCCAAACTCGCTGCCATATACTCGGCCTCTGCTGAACTGAGTGCCACGGATCTCTGCTTCCTGCTGTACCAATAAACTGCTGTCGACCCGATACTGAAAATCCTTCCATATGTGCTCCTTCTGTCCATTGGACTCCCTACCCAATCTGCATCCATGAAGCTACACAGCTTCACCTCATCCGACTGTTTGTACCATAATCCATATCCCAATGTGCCTCTGAGATATCTCAATTCATGCTTATGTTTTTCCAAAGAGAGCCTTAGATTAATCCAGCTGCAGTGCCGAGCAATAAGACAGGCGGCACGTGGTCGGGGAGCCATCAGATATATAGAAGCTGACCTCATCAATCCATTGACAGTCAGGGCAGAATCACTTGTCTCTGCCTGGAGCAGGTCCTCTTCCTCCATCCACTCAGCAGTAAGAGAGTGTCAGGAGAAGCCAGAGCGCATGAACTTTCCGTATCTCCCAGTGACACTGCTCTCTGAGAATGCTGGGCCCATCGTCACGTCACTGGGCTCCCCAATCCCACAGGCTGGAGGTTCAAGTCCTTCATCCAAATTTTGCAAGATCAGCCTTGCATGAGAGTATCTATCAGCTCATCACTGTCAAATCAAATCATCTACATAAAGTACAATGATTGGGCAAATCTCACCCCTCCACCAACTGCATAGGTTCGGATCCGCCTCACTCTTGGAGAATCCAAGTCCGGTGAAATAACTGTCTATCTGTGTGTACCAAGCACGAGGTGCTTGTTTCAACCCATACAACGCTCTCTTGAGCCTGCACACATGCGACTTGCTGCTGAAGATCTCGAAACCTTCGGGTTGATCTATGTACACCTCCTCCTTAATCACTCCGTTTAGGAACGTAGTCTTCACATCCATCTGATGAATGTGCCACCCCATCTTCACTGAGAGAGCAAGAATCGTCCGTATGGAAGAATACCTTGCGACAAGTGCAAAGGTTTCCTCATAATCGATCCCCTCAATCTGTGAGAAGCCTTAGGCAACAAATCTTACATTGTACTTCTCCACACTCCCATTAGCTGCTTGCTTCACTTTGTAGATCCATCTCGAGCCTACCACTGATTTCCCTTCCGGCCTTGGGACAATCTCCCATGCACTATTTCTGACAATCGAATCATAATCTTCCACCATGGCATCTACCCATGCGGGATCCTCCATAGCTTCCTCAAAAGAGGATGGCTTTGTCACCATACACTTGCTCATAAGAGCCATGTATCCAGTGTATTGATCAGGTGACTGTCTCTGACTGCGCTATGATGTAGGTGCTCCTACAACCTTCTCTGCATCTTGAGCCAGTCGCTCAGCTTCTGTAGTTCACTTCCACCCTCTGATGGTTGGCACTGCATGAGTGGTCTCTTCCACTCCATGAACCTCCTCTTGTGGTTGATCCACATCCTGAGGCTCATCCTTAGGAACTAATAGCTCCTCATCTGCATGCAAGTGTGGCTCCCTCTCAAGCGAACACTTCATGGCTTTCTCCTCATGAAATTTGATATCCCGTCGCACAACAGTCTTGCGACTGTCTGGAAAATACACACGATAGTTGTGGGGCGTATCAGTGTACCCCACAAATATCCCAACCTCTGCAGTCGGCTCCAGCTTCTTCCTGGCATCCTTAGTCACATGAATGTAAACAGGTGAACCAAAAATCCTCAAATGGGAAATATCAGGCTTCTTACCAGAAAACGCCTCCTCGGGTGTACTCATGCCAAGTATCCTATGAGGACAACAGTTCTACACATATTTTGCAGTATTGCATGCCTCATCCCACAAGTTTATGGGAAGGCCCTGATCATGCAAAATCGCCCGTGCAGCACCCACGATCGTTTTGTTGTTTCGCTTAGCAACCCCATTCTGCTGTGGGTTATGAGGTGCTATGAGCTCTCTTCGAATTCCTTTTGCATTGCAAAAGTCCTTGAATTCGCCAGAGATGAATTCACCACCATTGTCGCTCCTAAGAGCCTTCACCTGCTTCCCCGATTCTTTCTCAACCAATGCCTTGAACTCACAGAACTTTGAGTATGTCTCGCTCTTCTTCTGCATGAAGAAGATCCAACACACCGAGAAAAATCATTAACAAATATCACATAGTACATGTTCTTTGCTGTCGAAGCTACTGAGAAAGGTCCACACACGTCTGTGTGAATTCTCTCAAGGATCGTCGTGGTGCGACTATCCTTCTCGTGAAAGGTGGCTTTCACAAATTTTCCCAAGGTACATCCCTTGCAATGATATGACTACGCAAGAGTGCCTTTAGGAAGCCCAGTAGAAATCTGCTGCTGTATCTTCAGAGCTCCATGGTGAAGGTGGCCCAATCTCCGGTGCCACAGCTCGCCATCATCCCGGCTCACCACTCCTTCTGCCTTGCCTTCCATTGCTGTGTAGCCATCTACCTACAATTGATAAATGTTCTTAACTCGAATCCCTATCCTCCAAGTTTCACCAGTTGCCTTACTGCATAGGAAAGCCTTTCCCTCGCTAAAGACAACATCATATCCCTTGTCTTCTAACATGGCCACTGAGATCAAATTCTTCTTCAATCCTGGAACATGCATCACTTCCTTCAATACGAAGGGTTTACCAGACTCCCTCTCAAAGGAAATGGTACCGATACCAGTCACACTGTATCTACCATCATCGCCCATCTCGATGTGCACTCCAGGATCTTTCTCATCCAGATCAGTAAACAAATCTTTATCTCCGGTCATATGAAAAGACGCACCACTGTCAAGAAACCACATTGAATCCATCATACTTGAGACCAAGCATGCGATCAGCGAAAAATCCAGCTCAAACTGTGAGGCTAAGGCCTCTCCAGCTACAGATCCAGTAGCCTGCTTATTTTTCTTCTTCTGTGGACAATTAGTGGCATCATGTCCGTGTTGGTGACAGTGAAAGCACTTCACCTTGGACATGTCCTGCTTCTTGCCTTTCACACCGGATTAAGAAGCATTCTTCTTGCACTTCCCTTTCCTTTCTTTGGCAGCCAAAGCGCAATTTTCTTCATCTGAGTTCTTTGATGAAGATCCGTCACTGGTACTTCGCCTTATCTCCTCCTGCACAAGATCCGACCAAAGTCGCTCCCATCCTGGTAATTTTTCCCGACCATTGACAGAGTCCTGATAGGAATGCCAACTCTTTGGAAGCCCAAGGAGAGCCAAGCTCACCAAGTCCTCGTCATCTACAGTCACCCCCACACTTCCTAGCTCATCCCTGCATTGGATGAACTTCGTGAGGTACTTGGGCATACTGTCGCCTTTCTCCGTCTTTATGTTCCTGAGTTTTTTCTTGAGCGCCAACTTCCTCTGGTCGCTCTTGCTTTGGAATAAATCTGTCAAAGATTTCCACATCCAGAATGGAGAAGCCTTACCATGAAGGTTGGATACTATGTGATCCTTCACACCTTCCAACAGAATCCTTCGACACTTTGCTGTCTTCTTTTGCCATGCGTCAAGTACGACATCATCACTAGAAGTAGGCTTTGGAATTTCTGCATCTATGAACTCCTTCAACCCATTGTCATCTAGCACCGCCTCCATCCCGTCCTTCCATGCAATATAATTCGAGCTGCCCTCAAGGGCATACTCCAATCGCAATCCGTTGAAAGACATCTCAACTTCGACACCAAGAAAACACTACTGCAAATTCGAATTCCACCAGCACAAAACTCAACCGCTTCAATGTTTTTCAATTGCTCCAATGATCAATATCGCTCTGATACCATGTAGAAATTTGAATAACTGATATATTATTCACCGAGATTCTCCTGATCACACACTATTTTATCTTCATGCACAATACAGAATCTCTTCTACCATTGATCATTAATTGCGGAAATAAAAACAATCACATGCGCACATTAAAACCATAAACAATCACACATATGAACACAGTATTTTATGGGAAAGCTTAAAGCTGAAAACCCCCAACTATCTGTATATTATATGTCATAGATATCATGTAACAATCATTATACAAAGCTCCTCACAAAGCTCTCAGTACAATCTCCAATTGTTACACACTAATCAAGCCCGATCTAGCAAATCACATGCTCCAATCTCTGCCACCTGATAGCCTGCCTCTACTGCGCAATCACTGCTGAATAATGGCTCTGAATGAACTCAAATTGGTCCAGCCTTGCTCACGCAATCCTCATTGTCATCTCCAATCATTGGTTGTTGCAAATCATGCAACACTATAGTCACAACTGATAGTCACACTGTTCTTTCACCTACCTCTTCACTGGTCTCCACTGAAACTGTCCATGCACTGTAGTTAACTGATGTATTCTTTAGTTGATTAATGAGTTAATAATTAGTGAATTAATTAATAATTAATTCACACCACTCTCACTAGTGTATCAATCAGTTAGACTAGATACAACTAGCTCAACTATGTTTAACTCAGTTAAACTGAACACAACTCCATCACCTACCTCAATAACTCCACCAAACACTGTCACATGAGTTCTAACTAAAGTATCCATGCAATAGCTCCACTTAACCCTCAGGACTAGCGTAATTCCTTCTATCAGCTCCTGTGCCACATCTGTGCACTTAAATGAAGTGCTCTAAGAGAATAAGATAATGTTTATAGTCCAAATATTATTAAGAGCTAATAATATTCGACATATCTATTTTTAGACTGGCAATATAAAAATAGATTCTGCCCAATATGTCTAAAAATAGAAGTCCATCTAATTTTCCAACTTGACAAACCATCCACAAATAGCATCCTGCAACTCATAGAACATGATCGACATGTCTAAAAATAGACATAGTCTAAAAATAGACTTTGCGCCAAAAATAGCCTGCGGGCCCACTTAGTGAAGGCGACTTCTTTTCACTAAGCTCATCATCTTGTTGCAATCTCAACAAAACCTTTGTTTACATTGTTTTCCAAACACACAATATTTACAAAAATCCAACTTCAAGGATTTCAAGTCATGAAGCAACTTGCAGTTCATCAGTAACTGAAGACCTTTCTCACTCATGTGACCCAACCGTTGATGCCATAGACGAGAACCTTCTTCTACTTTATCTGAAATGATCGCTGCTTCACTAACTTGAGTGCTTCCTTTGAGTCTGTACAGGTTTCCGACCTTTTCAGCCTTCATAACAACCAAGGCTCCTTTCGAGACTTTCAGCACTCCATTCTGACCTGTAAACTTATAACCATTCGAATCCAAAACTCCCAAGGAAATCAAGTTTTTCTTTAGATAAGGTACCTGCCTAACATCAGATAATGTTTTAATTGTACCAACATACATTTTAATTTTCACATTTCCAATCCTAACAGTCTGACAAGA
The DNA here is from genome assembly GCA_034641835.2 of Pinus albicaulis. NCBI lineage: Eukaryota > Viridiplantae > Streptophyta > Pinopsida > Pinales > Pinaceae > Pinus > Pinus albicaulis. The sequence goes on from CM076580.1 coordinate 1,675,231,060, forward strand.
TGCATTATTTCCCATGAATACAGAACTACCATTTATAGTTTCATATGATGAAAACCAATTTCGGTGTGGACTCATATGATGAGAAGCACCATAGTCTAATAGCCAATAGTCAGCATCTTGTGAGATATTACAAACAGGGAGAGCTTTAGCAATTAAAACCTCATCAACCATTCCTGAATCTACCTGATTTGCTTCCTTGTTATTGTTTTCCGACTCCTTCTGTTTCCAGCAATCCTTTTTGAGATGTCCTGGTTTGTTGCAGTACCAGTATTTTTCTTTACACTTCTTCAAAAAACAAGGAAGGTGTTTGGATGGGTAAGAGGATGAGGATTTCCTAGTTGAGTTAACATAAATTTTGAGGGGAAATGAAGAGGAAGTAAAAGAGGGGGATGAATTTGGCATTATGGAAATTGTAAATAGGAAAGAGATAGAGGAGAGGCAATTGGGATGTGAAGCTTGCAAAAAGGTTGAAGGGATGACATGCATGAATATAGGAGAGGGTAATAGAAAGGTCGAGCAGAAGGCTAGAGAGGGAGAGCTATTGAAGGCAGAGAATGGCTAGAAGGTAAAGTCCTTAAGGTCAAGATGCCTTCACTGGGAAGCTGAATCACCAAGTTTATGACACAGATTGCAACCGACACCCAATGATATGCTCTAGCTAAAAGGGATATTGTTGATCTTAAATAACTTTGCATGGTCATGGTAATTAAAGGACATGAGATTATTCGAATGCATAATATTGCTGAGACTGAATGAGTATAGCCCAATGTGGGCCCTCCCCACTTGATTTGACATGGTGACATATCAAACTTTCAAGAGTTGCAACATGAATGTCACTCGCCTAGTGACTAACCTACGCGTCACCTTGGCAGTTCACTTCAACATGACATTTTGCCTTCAACGTTACTTTTTGTACCAGGCCAGTATAACCTCGCATATAACCATGTCATGGTTGATGGTGAAGAATTTGTATCATAATTTTAATATGATGGATGTCATTCATTATCAAAACACGCCTAATCACCTCCACGAGGAAGCAGCAATGACGATGGAAACCTTGTGCAACAAGAGCATTAATAGCATGTAGCACAATATCCATCTCAACTCCAAGTAGAGTGAAACACCCTTAAATCATGCATAGTGTGCCAGAATAATGGTAATGTGAGCTACGATTTGTGGGGTAATCACAATACAAATATTGTAATGAAAAAATGGTTAAAGAGAAATTAATAACAATTAAATATAACAAATATATTATTATTTTTGTTAGCTTGACCTAGCTAACATGGTAATATCTAACATAATAATGGTCAATTAAATCACCCTAATAAACAAATAACAAATATATTATAATAATCCTATAAAAATTAATAAAATAAAATAAAAAATATTACAAAATATTTCGTCATTTCAAAACTGTTACAAAACATTACAAAATGCTTATTCTGTCATCGTTATTCTGTCGTTATTCCGTCATTGCTATTCGGGACAGCCTCACACGACCCAACCCGACTCGACCCGACATGCCCAAACGTGTTTCCCTGGGCGCCCTCACACAACCTGACTCGACCCGACCCGCCCGAGCACATTTCCCTGGGTGCTCCTATTGAAGAATGACTTCAATTCACTCAATCTCCTGCATGAATATCTTAGGAATAGCTTGTGAATGGAAAGTAAAAGAATATATTTCTCGCATGTGGGCCTCAACTAACTAGAGGTTGAAGCTAAATTTTTGGCATGGAGTGGTAACAGAGGGGTGACCTCTGTTTCTTACTCGGCAAGGGGTGGTCTGTCTTCCACAAGTCATGATGTATCAAAGAAGCCTACTAGGGGAAGGGAAGGCATTTGGATGGGTAAGACGATGCGGATTTCCTAGTTGAGTTAACATAAATTTTGAGGGGCGATGAAGAGGAAGTAAAAGAGGGGGATGAATTTGGCATTAGGGAAATAGGAAATAGGCAAGAGATAGAGGAGAGGAAATTAGGATGTGAAGCTTGCAAAAAGGCTGAAGGACATGCATGAATATAAGAGAGGGTAATAGAAAGGTCGAGCAAAATTAAGGCTAGAGAGGGAGAGCTATTGAAGGCAGAGAATGGCTATAAGGCCAAGTCCTTAAGGTTAAGAGGCCTTCACTGAGAAGTTGAATCACCAAGTTTATGACACAGATTGCAACCTACACCGAATGATATATATGCTCTAACTAAAAGGGATGTTGATCTTAAATAAATTTGCATGGTCATGGTAATTAAAGCACATGAGAATATTGGAATGAATAATATTGTTGAGACTGAGGGAGATCACATTACCATTATTCGGGCACACTATGCATGATTTAAGGGTGTTTCACTCTACTTGGAGTTGTGATGGAGATTGTGCTACGTGCCAATGCTCTTTCTGCACAAGGTTTCCATGGTGGTTGCTTCCTCGGGGAAGTGATTAGGGGTGTTTTGACAATGAATGACATCCATCATATTAACATTATGATACAAAGTCTTCACCATCAACCATGACATGGTTATGTGCGAGGTTATACTTTCCTGGTACAAAAAGTAACGTTGAAGGAAAAATGTCATGTTGAAGTGAATTTTCAAGGTGACGCACAAGTTAGTCACTAGGCGAGTGACATTCATGTTGTGACTCTTGAAAGTGTGATCTGTCACCATGTCAAATCAGGTGGGGAGGGCCCACATTTGGCTACGATTTATGGGGTAATCACAATACAAATATTGTAATGAAAAAATGGTAAATATTCTTCAATACACAAGACATTATATTTTGAAAATGTTATAATATAACTTCTAATTTATTCATTCATTATATATATATATATATATATATATATATATATATATATATATATATATATATATATATATATATATATATATATATATATATATATAGAGAGAGAGAGAGAGAGAGAGAGAGAGAGAGAAATTAATAACAATTAAATATAACAAATATATTATTATTTTTGTTAGCTTGACCTAGCTAACATAGTAATAGCTAACATAATAATGGTCAATTAAATCACCCTAATAAACAAATAACAAATATATTATTATAATCCTATAAAAATTAATAAAATAAAGAAGAAATATTACAAAATATTGTCGTTATTATATGCTAAAATAAAAAATTATATATTACATTCAAATAAATACAAACCACCAAACTATTTTAATCTTATTTTGATTACACATCATCATAATCATGTAATGGTTGGAAGGTCTGATTAAATCTAACATGAGTCTAAAACCCATGACCATAAATGCAAAGTAAGAAATCATATATGAAATCTAAATCAAATATATACAACTAAACTCTTCCCCTCTTCTAATAACATGAAATTTAAATCAAATAAAAACAACCAAACTCCCCTCTTCTAATGAATTTTGATTAGGGATCATCATAATTGGGTTTGGTGTTGTAATCACGGGATCAAATGAACCATTGTTTATAAGATTTGGTTTTATATGGTAATGTTTACTCTCTCTCTCTCTCTCTCTATATATATATATATATATATATATATATATATATATATATATATATATATATATATATATATATATATATATATATATATATATATATATATATATATATATATATATATATATATATATATATATATATATATATAATTAAGAGTATTTTATATAATTAATTAATTAATTATTAAAAAAAACACTCAAATTGTGACTAAAAGATTTCTTTTCAAATGCCAAAAAATATCGTGCATCAAACTATAATACTTTAAATAAATGCATCATGCATATCTCAAAGTGCTAATTGTTTAAGTCCAAACCTAAAAGTTGAAATTGGCATTAAAAGAAAAAGTAACCACACATTACCTAGAGAATAAAATAAATAAATCATATTTGAATTCATATATGGGTCGACGATGGACAAGATGTTTACAATGGTCGCTATTTCGAAATTTGGTCTACATGTCGCAATACCGACGGTTGTCCCCAAACCATCACAATACCGACATGTATATCCATACCGTCGCAATACTAACATCTATCTCTAAAGGTTGCAATAGCGACACTCGTCTCCCAACATCGTAATACTGACCCTTGTCTCTGAAACGTCGTAATTCTGACGCTGTGTCCCGAAACTTCGATATTCTGACGATGTTCATAAACTTCGCAATACCAACAATGTCCGTAAACATCGCTATAGCGACGCTTGTTGGTAGGATTTAAAAATTGAGAAAAATTGGGGAACTTTCCTATAATACGTCAAAAGTGTCAGAACTAAAGTGTCAGAAAATTGACCATATGTACTAGTGATTGGATGGGGAAGGAGACAATTATCCATACCGGCCATCAACCATTGCATTACTTATAGTCACAATCAAAGTTGCAACAATCAAGATACTTTAGATGGATGGGATTTCTACAAGAATTTCATTTGGTTATTGGGTATAAAAAGGAAATCTACAATAAGGTAGTTGATATGCTTTCTAGGCCTATTGTAAATTCATCTATTATACTCAAGCACAATTCCGTTATGCATGAAATTTACATTGAGCAAGATGCATATGATAATGACTTTCGAGATGTGTATGCAAGCTTGAGTCAAGGAAACCAAATTGAAGAGTTAGATTACCATGTACATAATAGTTTGTTGTATCACTTGGGCAAGTTATGTATTCCACATGGAGAAAGAAATAGTATCATAAGAGAGGCACACACTTCATTGATTGTTGGACTTTTCGATGTAGGCAAGATGGTAGAAAATCTCCAAAGGTATTTTTATTGGCCACGCATGTTTTACAATGTATCTCGTTTCATTAGAGGATGTTCTTTCTATGAAATATGCAAGCCTAGCAATAGGAAACTAAGATGGTAAAATCCACTTCTGGTACCTTCACGTCCATGGGAGAGTATCTCAATGGATTTTGTAGGAGGTATTCCATTGTCAAGGAAAGGTCATGATTACTTGTATGTAGTTTTAGATAGGTTCAGAAAAATGTGTATTTTGATGCCATGTAAAAAACAAATTACAACTGAACAAATAGATCATATTTTCTTTCAAAAATTTTGGGTTCATTTTAGTCTTCCTACTTCTATTGTAAGTGATCGAGATTCTCGATTTGTTGGGAATTTTTGGTCAAATTTGTGGGACATGATGGACACTAAGTTGAATAAGAGTACAACCTTTCATCCACAAATAGATGTTCAGACCGAGGTGGTTAACATGACAGTCATTCATCTTCTTAGAGGATATTGAAACAAACATCCTAAGTTGTGGGATGAAAAGTTTCATTACATTCAGCATGCATACAACAGGGCAAAGCATTCTTCCATAAACACATCGCCATTTGAGGCATGTCTTGGGTATTTGCCAAGATCTCCATTTGAGGCATGTCTTGGGTACTTGCCAAGATCGCCAATGGAATTCATCTTCGAGAAAGATGTTTCTATTGATGGTCATAGTGACATAGATAAAGCAAATAAGTTCATTGAGAAAATTTAGTTGGTACATCAAAAAATTCAAGAACAGCGTGAAAAGAGTCAAAGAAGCTACAAGGCAAGGCATAATAAACACCATGTTAATCATAAATTCCAAGTTGGTGACGAATTTGATTATATATTAGCAAAAATAGAGACTTCAAGAGGAAGGTAAAAAGCTTAAGCCAATCCTTTATGGTCCTTTTAAAATTCTAGAAAAGATTGGTAACAATGCATTTAAGCTAGATTTGCCTCCTTATATGAAAATATACTTTGTAGTTAATGTTGAAAATTTGAGATTGTTTGAGCCTCCTTTGATTGATGATCAAGGAGAGCATGTTCAACTGCCATCAATAGATGATTTCTTGCCAAAATATCTTGATGAACTTTAGCAAGATCTCATACTTGACAGAAGAACCAGAACTTCAAGGAGAGGGAATTTCGAATACCTTCGAGTGGGACTCAAGGGACAAAATCCTTCTAAGGCCAAATAGATGGATATTTAGAAGGTGAGGTAATTGTACCATAACCTGCTGAACAATTGATAATATCTTTTGGAGTCCAAAAGGCTTCTAGTGGGGAGGAATGATCATGTGCTCAGTGTTAAGCTCAAAACTAAAAGTGCTCATAATCGATCGAAACTTGAACAAATGTGAAGTGCTTTTCGCCAGTAATCTGGCTCAATTTGTTTCATCGAAAACCGACATCATATGTGAAAATTAAAGCCTCTTGTTCGTTTTCCTAAATAACTAAAAATTTTGCAGAAGTGACAGAATGGTGACATGGCATGCTAGTCAGCAAAAAGAGAATATTCTGGGAATATTCCTTAAAATTTCCCAATGACACTATGACAAGTTTCACTTCGTGGTTCGTTGTTGAGTGGGTGATTTGCTTCATTTTTATTGGTTTTGGAATGAACCAATTGCATGAGGACACTTGGCTAGCCCGGAGGCCACCGCATTCCCCCTTCCAAAGTCTGAATTCCAACTAAGTCAAAGGTTGAATTGTTTTATATGGTTGGAAAAATTTATTGGTGGAAGGGCAAAGGTCGAGGTCGACCCCGTGACCTCTCCCACACAAACCCCATAACTTACCAACATGTCGCACAAATGATTCTTACAATATATGCCTGTGAAATATATTTGAATTAATACCATTGCACTATCAAGTGGAGGAGGGGGCCAACCCCCTCATACACGTGACTATGCGCTGTGACCATGGTAGAGGGACAAACCAAGCGACAGAGTTTAAATTTTAAACTCGTTTATTTAACCCTTAATCAATTTTTATTTGCACTAATCCTTATTTTAAATGGGGATTTGGTTAAGAGCACATTTAGTGCTAAACCATGCTTATCCCATATTTAAACTGCACTTAACCGATAATTAAACCATGCTTATCTTAGCGGCAGAGTTGGAGGAGTCCTCCATTTGTGGTGGAACTCCAAAATTAGCGAGACTAACTCGAGTTCTCTCCAGTTTTGGAGGAGATTTCCTAAGCCAAATTGATGGTGCCATAACTTTTGCAAAATTCGACCATTTTTGGCTCAGAAAGAGTCTATCCTACAGATTTGGATGTTCTGAGCATGTTGGAGCAGGTTTAAGGAGCAGTAGAGGATTGTAAACAACACTTTTTTTCATTTTGAGATAATACAGAGGCCCAAGCCATGGAAGCTGGACCACTGAGATGTAGCCCAGGAGGGGTGAAATTTGTCATCAAAATACTATGTTAATGGATCATGATGGTTTTCTGTAAATTGTATTGTTGCTATTCAATACTTTGTTTTTATGTTAAAATTCTCATGAATTCAACACAAAACTTGTCACAATTACATTTTTAACATTCACAAACACCATAAGGAAACCTATGCACATGAAGCAAATGATCAACGATTGTTTATAATTCTGAAAATGAAATTAGCACAACAAAATTAACATTCAAATTCAGATCAGGAAAGGGTACTCGTGAACCATAGAATCAGGGCAAAGATCTAATGCTTTCAGAATATGAAGTTCCCTGCCCTCAACGTACAAGTCATACTCCGACCATATAGAGATAAATATTTATTCTTTGATATTATTATTTATTATCTTCCAAAACTACTTGGTATGTATAGTATTGAGTGAAATACTGCCCTATTTCTTTCTTTCCATAAATTCCAAAGGATAAAACCCTGTGATATGCACCATGCACTATTGACAATGGGGTTCTTAAAGAGCATCCACTGCCACTACTCAAGTGACTCTCGCAAATTGTTTACTGACTGATCAACAACCCCAAATAGTATGGCACTTTGATCGCAAATGTCCATTTCCTTTTAGTAGAAGTTTAGTAGGTGGTGTGTAGTTTCCTCCTCTTTGCAACAAAGAGGACACCGAGAGGGGCCACAAAATGTTTTTTTCTTTATTTTGTCCCACGTAAGAATCTTACCATGCCCAATTAACCAGAGGAAGAATGAAACCTTTGGCCAGAGCTTGGAATACCATATCCTTCTCCATAAAGGATCATGAGTCAGGTCCCTAGAGGAAGACAAAATGGAATAAGCTTATTTAAGATAGAACATACCTGATGAGAGATGTCCCCATCGGAGTTTTTCAGGTTCCCCTTTGTTTAAAATAGGGCATTATCTGAGGATCAAGATTATGTCTTCCCAATCCAGGGATGGATCATTAGCTAGCCAATGGTAAGGAGATTTTCAATCTCTCCACTTCAATTTTTAGTTATTGTCTTGCCAAAAGGCCTTCACCCTTTCAGCTCCCAAGTGAGTGGTAAATGTTTGGATATCCCTAAGGAGCTCATCCTGGTCAAGTATGGGGTGTTGCATCCAAGATTCCGTCCAAAATATGGCATTGTGTCCATTCTGAACTTCCCAGAAGCCATGATCCTGTATTATGTCTCGGTGTGCTTTCGACTGATTCCAAATAGATGAGCCATTTGGTAGGTTGCAATGTTCTTTCAATGGGTCCTGACACCCCATTGAATCGTATTTAAATGACCATAGAACCTTCTATATTTCCTACCCGCCCTACAGCCACCACCACCATACTTTAGCACTAAGAACATGCGACAAGAGCTCAAGACCTTTTAACCCAAGGCCTCCATGAATCTTAGGTTTATATAATTTGTCCCAAGCCACCAAAGCCCATTTCCTACCAATTTGAGTCCCTGACCACATAAATATCTAAAATTTGGCTATTAGATATTTTTATATACTACAAGGGACCGGAAGGGCTGAGATTTGATAAATCGAAATGGCTTAGAGGAATGCTTTTAAGAAGACCAACCGACCTGTTGAATTCAAGACTCAGAAGGTCCAGCTAGATATTTTTCAGTCAATACATCATAGCATGTCCTTCTAATAGGTTGTTTGAAGATATTTACATACAAATGGTACTCCTAGATATGTACTTGGGAGTGATCCAATTCAGAAGCCTAGGGTCCGAGCCAGATGAATTTTCACCCTTGGGTGGGTATTGAAAAAAAAGATATATGATTTGTCCCCATTGATGAGCGTACTTGAGGCCTACTGAAACTCTTCGAGAATGGAACCAAATTTCTTAACTTATTTAAGAGTTGGTTTTCTATATAGCATATTATTGTCCACAAATTGCTGGTGAGTGATAGGAGGGGCCTTCCAGGAGAATTTTAAGCCAAGACCCTCTATTGAAATAATGAAGAGAAAGGGGATTTCTGGTGGAATTATATGTATTCTAATTCCAAAATTTATTTATCATTCTAGAGTCGTAAGACTTAGAGATGCAAACACAAGAAATGCAAGATTAGAGCCTATTGTAGAATATGCTAACAATTAACACTAGAAAAAACCATTCACTAAGGATGATCACTTGTCACTAAATTGTGGGACTCTAGTGCTTATCAGGTTTTGGACAACAATATTTCATTACTGACAGATAATGTTCATGTGGTTATATATATGTAGCTTATTATGTCTTGAGACTTTAGTGGTTCTAATCCTATAGTGATGAAAACCCATTAAACACACTGCAGAAAGTAAATTACAAAAAAGTAAATGCTAGCAACTTTAATAAAAAACATGCGCAACAAGTAAATAAAACAAGGCAATAAGCTACAAGAAATGCATTAACAAACTATCAAAAATAAATTTTAAGCATGCTTAGTGTTAAGTCTGTATATTAATAGTGTAGTCCCTTATTATGTTAGTGTAGCCCCCCTTATTGTTATTGTTGTACCCCTGAACCCCCATATTGTTATTATTATTCCCTTAAATTATTATTGTTAGATCGGCTAGGATTACATTGTCACCCCACTAAGATTATATTGTGGCCCCATGGACTCCTATATATAGAAAGGAGGTTTTGTCATTTGTATCATCCAAGAATTGTTCATTCATGTAATGTATTAGAGGTTTACCCCTCAAAGTGGCTTATTTCTAAGGCATTGATATCTCTTTTCTTCTCTTTTTGGAGCTGGTTTGACAAAATTTGGTATCAGATCTTTGGATTCTAGGGTTTCACTGCTCCAAATAGGTCACCGTGGAATTTTTCGCTAAATTTTTTTTTCTACGAAGGTTCAAAATCTAAAATTTTTAGAGTGCGAAGCCAAAATCCTAAGGAACATCGTCGCAAAATTCTAGAGCTTGGTTCGCAATATTTTCGGAGATATGATCTGTGCAAGTTAGGTCATTTTGCAGGCTCCTGAATTTAACCTAAACAGGTCATCGTGGTATTTTCGTAATAATTTTTTTTCTAAGAAGGTTCAGAAGCTTAAATTTTTAGAGTGCAAAGCCGCAATCATGAGGAACATCATCACAAAATTTCAGATATTGGTTCGTAACATTTTTGGAGATATGATCTGTGGAAGTTAGGGTTTTTTTAGGCTTCTGAATTTCATCTCAAAGAGGTGATCATGGGAAAATCTTCATAGCTCTCTCTCTGAGAATCAGATTGTAATGCTGTAAAAATTGGCCACAATTAGATGGACTGTATTTTTTGGTCTATCAATTTCAGAGCCAAAGGAGGAAATAGTGACACATGGCAAGTCGTACAAGTTCGCTCTACTGAACCAGTCCATAATTGGGTCATTGTGGGAGATTGGACATAAATTTGCCTTAAAGAATCAAAATCAAGTTAGACCCATGGCATTCGAAATAAGATTCAGAGGGTTACTTCAGGGCCAAATTTTAGATATTGAGGATTTGCAAGTATATATATAAGTTAATTTCAATATCGAGCTCCTCAAAAGTAAGAAAAAGGTGAGTATTTGGTTTTTTAAATTGCATAACGTTTGTTTGAAAAAGCAGCTTGAAGTGATTCCAAGGGTATATTTTAAAAATTTTATCAGTATTGGGTTCTATAATGCCTCCAAAAAATAATTCCATACCAATTAATACCTCAAAAAGCTATACTATGACGCATGAAGAGGAAGAATTGCAGTATGAGATATCAAAATTACGGTACCAAGTGCAACAAATTTCGATCTTACAAAGAGCAACCGAAGATGACATAGATGGTTTAAAAGCAGAAATGGAGGCTAAGTTAGATGTTTTGAAGGATCAAATAATTGCTAATATGGATGATAAATTAGTGGAATATCACATCGAGCATCAACAACAAGTTCTCCAATTCTTAAAGTATAACCTAAATTTGGTGCAGAATCTAATGAAACGACAGGAAGATCAACATCAGATCAAACGAAGTTCTGAAGCAGTTACAGAAACAAGAACTTGACAAGTACGATCAATTTCAGAGTATCTTAGCAAGTGGAAGAACCTTCCTGTAGAAGATTCCACATGGGAGGATGAGAATTTTATACAGAAGCATCAAGAAATAATCAAGCGTTGAGGACAACACTTGTTTGAAGGAGAAGGGCATGTTAAGTCCCTATATTAATAGTGTAGTCCCTTATTATGTTAGTGTAGCCCCCCTTATTGTTATTGTTGTACCCCTGTAACCCCCATATTGTTATTATTGTGCCCTTACATTATTATTGTTAGGTCGGCTAGGATTACATTGTGGCCCCATGGACTCCTATATATAGAAAGGAGGTTTTCTCATTTGTATCATCCAAGAATTGTTCATTCATGTAATGTATTGGAGGTTTCCCCCTCGAAGTGGCTTATTTCTAAGGCGTTGATATCTCTTTTCTTCTCTTTTTGGAGCTAGTTTCACAACACTTTGAGATATATTGTAGGTTTTATTCTTTGTAGAAACATTTTACCAAGTAGATGCAAAGCTCTAATCAATTAAAGAATCATAAACTGCAAATTACATATTTCTTTAATACTTTGTTCTAGTACAGAATCTAGTACCGAATTAAGTATAGAAAGGCTAGAATTTGAAATTCTAAATAAGTACTGAATTTGAAATTATAAATTAAGTACTTAAATTGGTACTGAATTAAGTACTAAATTAAAACATGTTAAGAAACCAATTTAAATTTGTTTGACTATTAAGCATGAGAAAAATCAACTTGAATTTTATCATAATGCATTCTAACATATTTGAAAATAGAGCAATAAATCTAATACTATGCGAAATACAAGTCTAATGAAAATTGGAAAGAAACGTCAAATAAAGTATGCAATCAAATGGAATTCACATCTTAAACCTAAAGAGAGGTACTAAGCACTAAATTGAAAGCATGAAACTAAATAGATGTAAGTTTTATCTAACATAAATTCATTGCAAAGTATAACTAAATTGCTAGATGTAAGACTAATCTACAAAACACATGAAGCATAACAACACTTCCCCATACTAAGGGGCCCTTCCCAGAAGGTTAGTGATGCTAATAAAATCTCAAATCAAGCTAATATGATGTACCAAAATTCAACAACCATCAATTCTTTATTCACATCAAAAATCTATGTTTCAAATCAACTCTCTAAATCTCTCCAAAAACTAATGATTGCTCTCCTCTATTACAATAATGAACAACTCTATTAAAATAATGAACCTCCTCCTCTTACATTTGAGGCTTTATTTATACATAAAATCCATTGAGGAAGCATAATATCCAATCCCCTAAACTCAGAAAATGAATTTACAATTTTAGAGGAAAATCTCATAATTCTGGTTTTTTTGCAATTTTATACAAATTGGTGTTAAAAAAATAACAATATCTTATCGACCATGATGTATTTTAGGGAGATGTTTCTATGGAGCCTAAATGGTTATATTATAAACAATAACCTCCATTGGATTCTCCTGATTCGCTTCCATGGCCTCAAAAATTGCGCCCAAAGATGTTTGTTTAGATTTTTTTCCAATCTGGGTTTTGCAGAAATTTTATACAAAACGGCTTTGAAGAACCTGTTTTAACGTTGTGACTGTACTTAATTTGGACAAATATTTTTATATCCAAGTAAATAAATATATTTGGAACAAACCCATTTCCATAATTCTTGTGATTCACCACCATATGCACGTAAATCGAGGTGGAACATGACAGTTTCAAACTGTTACATATTTTCTATTGTAACTTAAATCATGTGCTAGCATTCCATGCATGAGCTAGGCATATTCCAAGGCTTGTACCAGCATATTAGGTCCATGTGGCACCTAATTGACCATGCTAAAGAAAATAAAAACATATTTTATAATTTTGAATTTTTTTCCTCCATAAGTGCATAACTGAGTACCAAACTGTGGAACTGATACAGAGATAGAAATTTTCATAGTCGAACATGATCCTTGGACACATAACCACATTAGTAAACCGTCATTATTAAATCATGACTAAATCATCTCTAATCATAGAAAATCTAAGAAACCTAATGATAATCAACCACGAGGCGTAGGATATGTATTGGTGGAAAGTTGTGGAATGACGGTATGAAATGAGTTAAAAATGTTGGAATTTAGGTTATGAAATTTTGGTACTATGTGATGGAAAAATGGGAATATACGAGGCTCAACGGGGATATAGGATCCCCTTGTATCAAACCCTTGGAACCCCAAAAAGTGTGTGAAGGAGCCCCGTTTACAGGGCTAGAGTAGAAAGGGGTTTCAATCATTGATTTAACCCATTTAATCTAGGATGGGGAAAAGCCAAAAGAATCAAGGATGGAAAAGAGATAATTCCAATTCAAGTGATCGTAAGCTTTAGAGAGATCAAGTTTAATGAGCATACCTGGAGATTTGGACAAGGATGAGTGAACTACCTCATTATCCACAAGGATTTTGTCCATGATTTTCTGACCCTCCACAAAGCTTGACTGCTCAGGGCAGATGATCCCTTTCAATAAGGGTTTGAGCCTTCTCACTAAAATGCCTGTTATGATTTTATAGATGACATTGAATAGGGAAATTGGTAGGAAACCATTTGGATCTAGCACCACACCTTTCTTTGGCATGAACGTGAGGAATGTTGCATTCATACCTGACCATATTCTCTGGGAGAAACGGGAGTCCTCGACTAACGCATGGATTTTAGTCCCAATAAAGTTACAACCCTTTTTAAAGAATTCAGATGTGAATCCATTCCGGCCTGGGGCTTTATTGAGGGGAGTGCATGGACAACTTCTTCCACCTCCTCAAAGGATATCTCCTGCATGAGAGCCTCATTCTGATCCTCTGAGATTATCCTTGGAATACATTGTCTCATTTTGGAGATAGACTCATTCTTATCCTCACTCGGCTGTGTGAACAAAATCTGAAAATGGGTGATCAGTTCCTCTAAGATTTTTTATTAAAAAAATATTTCTAAAAAGGATGTGGATTTTTAATCTTATATTAAAGGTATTCTCACAATGAAAGTTACTACTAAAATTAGTTGGTGGCTAGATGGGTCTAAGAATTTATAAGAGGAAGATAAGTCTTTCTTATTCTTTATTGTTTGGCCTTGTGTTTATCTCTAATTATTCTTTCTATTTCTTTTTATGCCTAATTTCCCATTTTTTGCATTATTTCTTCTAAGTAAGTAGGTCTCATATTATCTAGGTTAGCTTATCAAAATCAAGGCAACAATGTGTTTGTTGATCTAACTTATTAGTTGCATTTTATTTTGTATTTTCATCATATGTTTTTGCTTATAAACTTTGAAATCAATACCCTGTGCAAGAAAAATAGATAGGATCCCCTTTTTTCTTTAGGTGAGCAGTAGGGAACCGATCAAATAAATTTTTCATAGGAAACCATTTTTTACTAAGGCACGGGGTCAATCTCTCCTTCTACACAAAATGGGGTATCCTTTCTTTCTGACTACTTGGCTGATTAGACCAAAATGTCAAAAACTCACTTCTTTGTACTTAGTGGTAAGTGAATGTTATAGAATAAAAATGTTGCGCCTACTTCAAAGTACATTCAAAATGGAATGTTCTACCTTTCATGAGTGATAATAAGTACGATACATTTGGAAAAAAATAAACATTAATGATTTATCAAACATTTCATTAATCTACCCTTTTCCTAGAACTATTATAGCTTTGATATTACTTCGATTTTTCGCACAATTCACAACAAATGAGACCCTTTACTTATCACAAAAAGAGACTTTATGTACATAATTCTTCACTCTATATCACTTGGGCTTTAAAATTCCATTTCTATCTAACCCATTTTTAACCACCAAGTGCAAGGCTTGTGTCCCATACCTTTTTCCTTAAAAATGAGAAAAAGTCTCTTTTATGAGTGAAATTAATTATGGTTATATAGGCACATATCATCACTCATAAATTTAGGGTTGTAAGCATGGGAGGGAATTTAGGGTGGCAGAAGTGGTAGGGGTTATCCACTACCCCAATGAGTGAAAAGCATTAAAAATTTCCTAAGGTCTAAGGGAAGCCACCAACAACCAAGTCAAGTTCTAGGTTCTATAGCATGGACTTAAGTAACTAGTAAAAGAAAAGGCACAAAAGGTGACAGTTGTTGTGACATACTCATAGTTATCCACCAAATACGACAGTATTATTGTAAAGGGAAAGGAGGACTACGATGATTCTAGGATTTTTTTGAAGAATTTACAGTTTTAGGGTACTGAATTTCATTCTCTTATGGACTTCTAAACTATGGGAAATTGTTAAATATTTTTTTCTAGATTTTCATACTATTGTTTTCCAAAGTTCTTGGATGATGTAACTGGAGCTGACTAGGTCCTTCAAAATTTTATAAAATATAAAATCCATAGTCACTGCATTAAAAAAAAAAGAACAACACATAAATTTGTATCTTTGTGAAGTTTTCTATAAATATTCTATAGTACCCTGTAAAACCAAGAAAACTCCTAACATCATTTTGACAATTTGGAATTGCTAATTTGGAAATAGCTTCTACTTTAGATGAGTCTACCTTAATTCAATTTCCTGAAATATGGTGTCCTAAAAAAATTCCCTCAGTAAACATCATAAAGCATTTTTCGTGACTTAATGAGAGATTTGCTTCTTTACATCTTATGAGAACTTTTTCCAAATTCTCAAGAGCCTCTTCAAAAGAATTTCCATAAACTATGAAATCATCCATATACACTTCCACACAATCATGTATTAAATCAGAGAAATTTCCTAATACTTCTCTTTGGAATGTTGCAGGTGCATTGCACAATCCAAAAGGAGGTACTCAATAAGCATAAGTTCAACAAGGACAGGTAAATGTGGTTTTGTCTTGGTCTTCAGGTGCTACTTGAATTTGATTGTACCCAATGAACTCGTCCAAAATGAAAAATATTTCTTCCCTGCTAATGTATCCAAGAATTGATCTATGAAAGCCAATGGAAAATGATCTTTTAGAGTAGCTTTATTCAACTCCCTATAGTCAATACACACCCTCCATTTACCATTCTTATTAGGGAAAATTACTAAGGGTGAAACCCACTGACTGTCAGATATTGGATAAATAAAATTTACATTCAATATTTTTTGTAGTTCTTCCTTTACAATTTCCCTAAGATTCTGATTAATTCTTCTTTGAGGTTGTCTAATTGGCCTAGAATTTTCCTCAATATAGATATGATGTATGCAAGTCTCGGGATTAATTACTTTCATGTCAGTGTACTCCCATGCATATGCAGAAGAATGTTTTTGCAATGTTTTGATCAATTCCTCTTTTTGAAATTCGTGTAGGTTTTTGTTTATGTCTAAATTTTTGCCTAGAAATATTTCAATTGAAGAATTATCAAATTCTTCCATATAATATAAACACATTTGTCTGGATGATAAGTATTCAATATTGCATTGTATTTGAAAATTTTGACTATTCTAACATTGTGAAGATGATTCATAATTTCCTATTGAATTTAGAATTTGATTTTCTTCACTAATGTGGGAAATAGTAAAAATAGGTTATATACCATTATCATTATCAAACAATTCTTCATATTCTACTTCTATCATTGTTTTTGCAGGAGGATATAGAGTGAACTTTTTTGTTGAATTTCCATCAGAAATAAACATATCATCGGATCTAAAACTGATGAAGACATCAGCTGTAGCTAACCAAGGCTTTCCTAATATCAATGGATGTCCTCCTAAGTTGTTCTTGGGAGATAAGATCATAAAGTCAACTAGATATTTGAAAGAATATAAGGATACATAAATGTCTTCTAATACACCATCTGGCTTGATTATTAATCTATCTGCCAATTGCAGTGATGTTGGTGTATACTAAAGATTTAGAAGCTTTAGTTGTTCCATATTTTGTTTACTCATGATGTTTATTGCTGCTCCTAAATCAATCAATGTATTTGGAATCTCAATACCATTGATATGAGTTTTTACAATGGGACTTCCTGGATCCAAATATTTTTGTATGGTTGTTTTTCCCATCATGATATCTGCAATTTTTCCCACTAATTGGATTATTTTCACTTCTTATTTTTTTCTTCTTGGTTTCTTTATACTCAAATCTCTTATTTTTTTCGCAAACATTGGGATTTCCTTAATGCCTTGTAACAAAGGAATTTTGATACAGACATTTTTCAGCTCATCTAATATATCATAGTTAGAAAATTTGTTTTTCTACCTCTCTATCAATTTGTAATCTTTCAGGAAAAGGAGGATTAGATATAGATAACGATGGTTGCTCTATGATAGGAGTTGAGTTTCTTGGATGTTTTTGTGTTTGATTTTGAATGTTTTTCTTTTAAGGAAGATATTTCCCTTCTTCAGAATGATTATTCTTGTTTTGAAGATTTTTATTTTGAGGTAAAACCTCATCATCAAAATGCTCATTTTTCTCTTGAATAAAATAGAGGGATTTTTCTTTTCTAGTATTCTACGAGAACTAAGTTGAACATTGTTAATATCTAGTGGAGTTATCATATAAGTTTGGAAATTTTGTCTCTCTATATTATATATAGGCTGTGAATTTTTATTATTTCGATTGGGAAGTGGCTGAGTAGGTAGTTTGTTTTTCCTTTGTGGAAATGGTAATGAAAGTTGTGGATTATGACTTGGAAATTGAGGTTGTTGACTAGGTTGAGGAAAATGTTGTGGAGGATAGTTCAGATAATATTGTGGATATTGAGAATATTGAGAATCTCTTCCATAGGGGCTTTTCATTCCTTGAGCCCAATACTGAGGTTGAGACCAAGGTTGTTGCCATGGCATTGATGAATTCCAATTATTCTGTGGGGGATGAGTATACATTTGAGCATTAAAACCTTGATTTTGTGGCCCTTTCCATGGTATTCTAGAGACAAAATAAAGAGGATCTACTGGATGTGGAGCTATTTCTTCTTGAAAGACAACTTTAAGACCTGGTATAGAAGGACATTTCTTTTTTCGTGATTTTTTGTACATATATCACATGTATCTATAACTTTTAAATCAAGAGGAAATTCTCTTAAGGCATGTTTCTTTCTGAATTCAGGACAACATATCGATAAGGCATCACTTTCAACATTTTTCTTGTTTTGTAATTTAAGGTGTCTACTTTTCACTAAGACTCCCTAAAATATATGTTTTTAATTCATCAAGAAAATTTCATATTTCTGCCCTGCTTATTGTTCCTACTACAGACTTATTTACTCTAGAAAGAATAGGATCTCTTGAATTCTTTCCAATTCTTGATTTCCCTCTTGAGAGATGTATGCATAATTCAGAGATATTAGTCAATGGAAATTGAGAAATGTCTCCTTTCCCATCATATTAAGAATATCTATCCATTCATCTCTAATGGCTTTCAAGAGGAGAGCTTTTAAAGTATATTGATCTAAGTTTTCGATTTTAGCTCTTTTTAAGTTGTAACTGAATCTCTCAATTATTTCCTCTAAGTTTTCATCATGTCTTTGCATCATTTTAAAAACTTCATCTTTCCGACTATGAGGTATGCAATAATCCTGATATTTTTGAAAAAATTCACTCTTCATCTCTTCCCATGTTCTAATAGAATGTGTTATCAAACCCATGAACCATTTTAATGCTGCACCCTTAAGTGTTGCAGGAAACAATTTCAATTTTTGAGAATCTTGTAAGTAGTCATAAGATCTACATAAAACGTCAAATTCAAATAGAAATGTTTCAGGATCTTCATTTCTAAGTCCATGAAAATTGGGAAGGATAGAAGGTGAGATATTTTTCATTGTAGCATTTGTATCCTCATCTTAGATAGGAAATCCAATAGGGTCTTCTCTTTTGTCATCTCTATTCTCTTCCCCTCTTCCTCTTCCTCTACCTCCTCCTCCATCTCATCCACCTCTTCTTCCTCCTCCTATTCTTAAGTTTTCTCCATTTAGATTTTGTACTTCTCCTTCTCCTTCTCCTACTATTGTAGATTCCTCAGAACTGATATAGGTTTATATTCTTGGATTTATTTTTTCTTCCTCTGGTTCTTCTATCAATGGTATATTGAAGAAAATTTCTTCCTCATCTTCACTAGGAACTTCTAGCTCTTGAGCTGAGATTTGTTCTCCAGTGGAGGTTAAAAAGACTACTCCTGTTGTTGGAGATCGAGGATCTTCTTCTTCTATGACTGCTTCAGTTGATGAAGTTGGAGAGTCTCTAGGTTGAATTTCTGACCTTAAGACTTCAGGGAGTCTATGTTTTAAGAATGTAATATGAGTTTGACATGGTGATGTGGCACTACGAGTTCTTAGTAGGGTGAGTGGTGTTGTTGGAATAAAACTTAGACCTCTAGCTATAAATCTACCCCTAGAATCTCTTTCTCTATGCATATCATGTTTTTGTGTTTTTGTTTTTAATTTTTTTTAGATTTAAGAAATAAGGCTCCTAATTACACTTCCTCAGCAATGGCGCCAAAATTTTTAGTCATTTCTATCATTAATTATCGACCGGAGTTAGTAATCTTGTGAAGTGTGGGTGCATTATATATGCTAGAAGCCTATCTTTCTTACTTCGTTGTGTAGATTTTATATGTTGTTTTGGGAAGTTTTATGTTTTATCTTAAATGTTTGAATGAAATAGGAAAAACTAAGAATTGATCTAAGGAATGAAATCTAAAATTAACTAAAAGCCTATGATGAATGTTTAAGAAAGAAAATTAATTGACTTATAAAGAACTTATAAAAGGAACTTCTATCTTTTTTTATTTTAGAGATTTTATATGAAATTGAAAAGCAAGAAAGTAACTTGAATCTAGAAGAATTTTAATGCTGAAAAGATAAAATTTAAGAAGGAAGAAAAGGAAATGTTTAGATTTAATCTCAAAAGGAAATTTTTTTATGAATGATTCTAAAGAAAATATTCTAATAACTAAAAAAAATGAACATTACAAGAAGGAAGAAAAGGAAATGTAGGATTAAGATAGAAAACGGATCTAAAACAAGTCTAAATTTCATAAAACGAAACTATGTTTAACTTCTATATTAGGTTATCCTATGCCGGCAATTATCTTTGATTAAATAAGGAGACTATTTACTTAAATCTAAACAGAGCATCAATATAAACTATGATAAAATCCTATCATGTAATTGAACACTTGTCTATACTTATCAAATGAAAACTTATTACATTAATCCTATGGAAAACATAGTATTAAACTAATCTCTAATTCTATCAATTACTTGAAACAAAAATGAAAATATTAAACCTATAAAAACCCTATCTAAATGACTATATTCTGGAAATTGAAAAGGCTAATTGGACTATGAATAAAAACAGAGTATTCTGCTTATGCGCAAAGGTAAAAATGCTTATTTCATCTGGAATGTATGCTGACAGTGTAAACAAATGTAAAAAAAAGATTTATTAATACGATTATGGAATCAACATAATTCAGGAAACTGAAATGTTAAAGCATTATACTTATGCGAAAAACACAGTATCTATTTTAATCATTCAGGTAAAGAAAAACTCAAAAATCTATCTACGTAGTAATGAAAATTTTGAACTAGAAATTAACAGAGACTATGCTACGAAACCTTTTTTCTGTGCAGGGGCCCACTGCAACAAAACATCTTGAAGAATTATGTAAGACTAATCACGCATTAATGGTCTTGACCTTTGCCTTCTCCTTGCATTAATAAAACAAAGTTTCTGTGTGTAGCAATATTATAGAAATTGAACTTATTTTCGGTACAAAGAAACTCGATATTTATAATAATGAAAATCAAATATTTTGAGGTGATCTCACCTAAATATATTAACAAAACTGAGAAGTAGAATCCTAAATAAAACTGTTGATCTTCATAGCCTTTACGATTTTCTACGTGGAGAGAAAATCATGAGGCTTCCAACTTCTCGTCCGTTGTCTCGGCCTTCCATTTGACTAATCCTTTGACCGTGATCTTAAGCGTGATTTATCTCGATTTTGGACAGGTGAGTAGGAAAAAATCCATGTATAGATCATTTCAAGACTACCCATATGCTTCGCTCCTCTCCTTTATCTTCAAAACCTTTCAAACAATGTCAGTAGCTGCAAAAACAGAGATTAGCTACAGAATTGAAAGAATTTTGTAGCTAAATACAAAATTTCTTCAAATAATAAGAAACATTAGAATTTAAAAGAGAGATCATTTAAATTCATTTTTAGAGTGAAAATATATCAATTAACACTAATTGGGTTTGTGAATTAAGTAAAAAAGGAAAGGAGAACTGGTGAAATGGATGTAAAAATAAAGACAGTCTTGAGGCTCAAAAAGAAGTATCCTTATATTCATGCTTTTGCATCTTTTATAAAGGAAATAACATTTTCAATCATTTAAAGTCGTCGATGTCGATCCCACATCTCATTGGCCTCCTTAAGGAATTTTATGTGACATTTTTCTTCACCGAACTTTTAATGATGGTTTTCTTCAAAAATTAAATTCAAAACAAGCCTACAACCTTTCAAAATCGTCGCAAGTATAAAAACTATGTCGAAATTATATGATATTCAGGGGAAAAAAAATTAATGGTGGAATTCATTATATTCCAACCAACCTAGCATCTGTTGAATATTCGACTCCATGAGACTAATGTCAGATATTCACCATTTGAGATTTGAAAAAAAAAAAACACGTAACTTCTGACATTTTTTCCTATTTTATATGTATTGTCATATTTCGTTGTCGTATTTTCCATCTATGTGTAATAGTGGAAGTGTTTTAAATATTAAGTACATTCTAATTGAAATTTATGTATACTCTGTGATTATTTTAAACTAATTATAATATCTTTTTGGAGGAAACAATGCATTCTATAGGTGCACGAATGACCTAATCTTGGAACTCTTTGGGCCCACCATTCACACAAGGTGGAATTCCCAAAGTTCCAAGTTGAAGGATGAACTTATGAGCAAGATGGTTGGTGTGTTTAGTGAGGGTATCTTCAACAAAAATGGAGTTACCTCGAAGGCAAACTTACATTTAAAATATATATGAGACCATTATAAGTTTCATTTGAAAAATAAACCCAAGTATGAGCGCCCTCGAACGGTTCCAGAGAGGGAGTGGAAAGCCTTCATGGAAGATGCATTAAAGGAGAAGGCAGTTCAAAAGGAATGGAAGAAACCACCCAGACCAGGTAGGTATGAGGCACTTTTAATAATGTAACTATGATTCTTTATCATCATTGTGACATCTAATTAAGTTTATTTTCAATATAAGCTCCTAGATGCATTCGAATCCATGAAGGCTAGAATAGATAAACATGAGCAACACCATCTTGGCCCAGGTGGTTACTCAAAACCAGCAGCAAAAATTGTAAGTATAAAAAAATTGCATCCAAATTATAAATTCTTAATAATTTTAATTTAATATCACATAAGAAGAAAAATTTATGCTCTCATGCAAAATTGCAGGGGTCACAATTCAAAGAGGCTTCCATGGAGGAATACCTCAAGCTTGGCTACAAGCACGACTATCAAGTTGTAGTTGAAAGTAGCACAAGCTTGGGGCCTACACAACCCTCTCGCACACAACTTGACACTCAGGTAAATAAAAGCAACGAAGAGAATTTATAAATAATTACTTGTACAATGTATTGGTTATTATTTTTTGCCATAAAGTAATGTGCGTGATTGTAAAAAGAAGGTAATCAATGAAGATAAAAAATTCCTAACTAATAATGGAACACATGAGCCTAGTGATGGTGGAGTGCCTCTTGAAATCGATGTTCAACTCGGTACTGGAAGAATTTCATGTGTTATAAAAAAATTGTCGTATGGATTAAAATTAATAATATTTAAATGAAAATGGTGTATTAATTATGTCCTTTCTTATTTCTACTCTAGAGCATGTAGAAGATGAGGCTAGACAAGATGAGAAACATATGGCCACATCTGAATGTACTTTTCTTCCCTCCACTATCAATGTAGGTAAAGTACTACTATTTTTATTAATAAAACACTTGTAATAATAATAACTATAAATATGAATTTAACATTTATTTCTTATTGCAGCTTATGCTCCACCCCCCTTGCGGCAACATATACCTATGACTAGGTTGGGAGAAAGACATACAAATCTGATAACAGTTGAAGGGGAAGAATGCATCCTTGATAAATTCCTAAAAAGGGAAAGAGACTAAATAATAAATTACTATACTTGTTATAGAATTAGAATAACCTTGTTTCATATCATGTAAACATATTTTTTTATGATAAAATTTATTGAGATGAAATATTTTGTGGATCTACGAATGAATAAAGGAGTGTTTTCTATTTGTTTCTTTATGTATTTTAATGTCTTTCTTTCAACTATTTCCTAGTAGATAGATTGGGTACTAGGTAATTAAGAGTGATGTGGGGAGGGGGGGTAGGGGCCATGAGATTTTTCACCTTCACGTGGTTGGCCCTATTCAATAGAGAATAAATTAGGATTTGGATAATATTGAAGCAAAAAACCCTAGATCCAATAGAGCAATAACAAAGTCAATGTTGACAATGTTGTCGGTTCATCAAGTGGAGGGAGGTTTAATTCAAGATTAAAATAATTCAATAATTTATTCTAAAAAATGAAAGGAGTTCATTCAATTTCCCTCATGAATATGTGTACGGAAACTAGTATCAATTCAGATGTTGAAGTGGAACAACTATCGAAAGAAATACCTCAAAATGTTAACATTACATTTAGCATTCAATTTTTCTTTATTTTTATTATGCATTTGTTTTATTACGAAATATTAAAAATATGTCTAGTTATTCACTTTGTCATTGCACTTGCTTGAATTTGTTCCCTCATTTCATATACTCTATTACATAGCTAAGATTTAAATATGAAAAAATTGTGATTAAACAGGTATATAAAAAATAAATTATATCCCCATCAAGGGATTCTTCCAAATTTAACATCCCTACATCAACTTCATTTCCATCCTTTTATATTCCATCTACTTTAGTATTTAAATCTCTAAACGTTTGTAAACTAAATCACCCTTATTAATCATCTTTGTAATAACCAGACTTTATAGCTTTATGATTTCATCATTTTTGTAGCTTTAAGTTTCTATTTAAATTCACTACAAGATTTATTAAGTTAGAAAACAAATGTGTGATTGGAAGTTATAGCTTGCATATACTTTGCATGTAATTCTTGAAACAACCAAATTATTTTCAAGTTAACAATTGATATTGGAATTTAGTTGTTTTCAATAGGAACTTAAATAAACCAACATGTGGGTTAAGTGTGTTAGCCACCTATAAATTTTTTATACCACAAGGTGGCTAAAACTTTTTGGAGCCTTCAAGGAACAAATTTTATTGCTAAAAAGTGTTGGCTCTTGGAGACTCTTGAAGGCCACATGCCTCTATCCAAAATCTTCATTTGCTGTTCCATTCTATACTCAGAAATTTCTGCTAAATTCTAAGAGAAAGACTGCTGTAAAACCATCATTTTTCCCCTCCCCCTCTTCCAAAACTAACCTTCATTTTGCTCCCCATTTCTCCATAAACTCCTTTATTTTCATGATTCCTCTTATCCCATTCGTGAAAATCCTCTTTATATAGTTTAAAACTCATTTTTAAACTATACCGAAACTCCCAAATCCATTGAAAACTCTGAAAATTTTCATAAAAAACAAGTTTTTTATTGCTATAGACTTAAGCCCCTTAGGCTAAGTCCTAACCACTTCCCCACCATACGCTTTGGGGCTGGAACCAAGTGATAACCCTTTTCGGCGCTTATCACAATCACACAAATCCAAGCGCACAAGTCTTTGTGCCATGCCAAAAAGTCCCGATGTGATTAAGCCCTTCGCTTATACCCTCCGATCACATTATTATCTCATAAACCCTTTTTGCCCGCACCCGACACTTAAAACTTTGAAATAATCCGTCTCCGATGTGTTTTTCCCTTTTGCAAAATCAAAAACCCACTTACCTAAGTTTTTAGTCTAACCCACCAGATCCATGTGTTATAATCAAAAAGGGTAAATAGAAAAATCGCGAAGCGCAATCGCATCGTAGAAATTCACAATGGGTTGATTGAAAGACCGCATCAAAAGTTTCGATGCGATTGAATCCCTTTATTATAACTCCGCCCCCACCATTTTTCATTCCATATGGCCTGTGCCCGGGACCGAGAGTTAAAGTCCCAAGGCGCGTATCGCATCGGAAAAGTTCAATGGTTAGATTAAAAAGATCAAGCCCAAGGCTCCGATTGCGATTGGCCCTTTGTTATATAACGCTCTGGGCATACTACATTCCATACATCCAAAGGCCCCACGGACGGACGCCTAACCATATTATATATATACCCACCCATGCAAAAACCTTTGTTTTATTAAAATTTTTGGGTTTTGTATATCATAAAGGTTTTCCGCTGGTTCGCTTTAAAACCAATCCCCGTCGTTGATCGAAAGCCGATCCAACGGCCCGCATTACATCGCATCGCATTTTTTCATTCAATACATTTGTTTGTTCCCCCGATCAGCCATCCCTCCGATTAATTACCCACCGTTGATCTAATCCTCAAATCAACGGTCATCGCTCAATCGCATCGGAATTTTTCATCGCATGTGTTTGTTTTTTCTCTCCGATCGGCCATCCCTCCGATTCATTCTCCGCCATTGATCTAATCCTCAGATCAATGGTCAGCGCTTAATCGCATCGCAAGTCTTCAAGCGTTGTGCATTTCTTTCCCCGCCGATTGAATGCCTTCGATTGCATCTGGACCGTCCACATGTCCGGATCAGACGGTTCAAATCGTGTTTTCCGCCTTTGGTTATATTTATGCGCCCTGTGTTCTAAATGTTGTAAACCTTATCCCGACCGTTGATCTCTATAGATCAACGGCCCTCGTTAACCCTTCCTCCGCCATTCGCATTATTTCATTTCAACCCCCAGGATAAATCCTGGCCGTTCATCCTTTTTAATCCAACGACTACACTCCTCCCCTCACCCTCTGCAGCAGTAAAACCCAAAAACGTAGGATTTATTAAATATTGTTTTTATTTTGCAGGTTTCAAATGATTTTTCCCATTATAACAAAGAAGAATGAAAGCCGAGGGTGACGATCCTCTGGACTTTCGTTTATCAAAGGGATAGAGATATAAAGGGTCTGAAAACATGTTTCATCAATGTTTCATAGGCATTGATGCCTTGAGAGCCCTGCGCGGCCTGCACATCAATAAGACACAGTGATTTTAAATCACAAATTAAAGAGTATCAATGTTGAAAATAGAACATAGCAGAACAGAAGATAGAAGAAAAATTTAGGGATTACGACTAAGATGGATTATCAAAAGCCTACTCCTCCAAATTAAATCAGAATTAAAAGAAATCATAAATATCTACAAACAGAGAGGCCTCCACCGCAACATTTGAGGCAAATTGATTCCTCCCAGCTACCACAAAGCCACCTGTGCCTCAAAGCATTCAAACAGAGGCCGAAGTTATTGATCAATCAGATATTTGCCTCAACGCAGTCGAAGAATTAATTATGCCAAAGGAATTTAATGTAAAATATCAGCAGAGTTATTTCATTCATGACACAGAACCTTAAAAGTCAACAAAGCTCCCACCAAGCTTTAATATTAATTGTAAAAACATTAATACAGACAAACACCTGTAAACTTCTTCATCGAGCCCCTCAAAGGCAGAGAAGCCACTAAGTCTGTATTAATTGACCCTGGAGATATTTTATCAGATCTCACCTCCTCATTATTCTATAAATACTTCTGTAGAAGATGATAATTTGTTGGTTGTTGGTTGATCACTAGTTGTTATACTGAAACTCTCTGAAATTATACATAGTCTGTTGAAGTTGAAGAAGAAATTGAAGTCTTGGAAGCCTTGATGATGTTGTTGCATGCTTGTTCCTGAGAAGGCTCTATCATTGGATTCATGAGCTTGGCTGTTGGTGAAGTATTCTAAACTATTTAATATTTTCTCCTATTTTCATTCTGTTCCATGATTTCTTACTACAGTAGGTTGAAATTTTTAGGCTAAGAAATGACTCCTGGAAGCACCTTAGACCTGTTCATCCTTCACTATTTTATGTTTTCTTCTGCTGAAGTATTTTAAAGTCATTAATCTCTCTCTTTAGTCTTCATGCTCATTTATTTCCTTAATAGCTCAAATAGTTGGTTTCAGTATGATTTATGGTTCTCCCTGCTTGTCTGCTATCACTCGAAAGCTGTTATTGAAGTCTCCCTTTGAGGTACCATTGTTTTAAGTTAGTCAAAGAGGTCTGTTTCGATCTTACCCTTTGTAATTGCTTGAACAGTTGTTTTAAAGGTCTTTATAGTTGTGATCATAGGTGTTTTTAGGTGTTCCCTCTTCTATGACTGCAATTATCAATGAATCTTTTATGTTTTCTAACTCCTTTGAAATAAAATCTTTGAGGAAATAGGGTGTTCCCCGAATCTTAGATTTCATTTTAAAATTTATTTTAAAGTCATCATTTGCTTAAAGCGTGGTTTGTATAATTTATGGTTAGCCCTGTCTATCAAATACCTCTTTATGTTCAAATTATGTTTTTAAGTTCCCTTTGTTGAGAATTAAACTTCTCTTTCCAAAACATTGATGTCCATCTCATCCCCAAACCAAAGGATCCTGCGGCCAGGTTAGATTTGCCCTTTGATATCCCATATCCATTGATAAGTTTGTCATGACCTTATTTTGACTCCATTGCCCAATGATTTTGACATTTCCTCTTTCTATCTATCCTCCATATACCTTTCATGTTCTGTTGTATCAATTCAACCAAACAAACAAACAAACAAACACCTGCACTTAATAACTAGTCTAAAATCAATACTCTAAAGCACACAAGATAAACCTGTGCAAACGAACATTTGAGAGATCCCTCTCTGAGAACAGGAGGACTAGATCCTGGAAATCTAAAGATTGGTTCTGATGTTTCCTTGTCTTTTGATTTTCCAAACTATCAAAACACGGGACACCAACATAATGGCGATCACGGTGGGACCTACAGAGAATACAGTGGTTTGAAAACCCTTCTTCAAAATTTTTAGGCCCAGTATAACATAAGTAACCTTCTTCAAGCACTACTTAACAAATGGTAATCATGATAGGACTTAATTGAATCAGTAACAAACTAAGTAACCCTTAGGATTCTCGTTAGCCCTTATCAAACCTTGAAGGAACCAGTTATCAAGCCATAAGAGAAACTCTGTTTGTTTGAACACCTTAGCTAAGTGCGAAATCAGACTTAGAACACTCCCTTAACCTATAAGACCAAAATAACTTAGAAAAACCCAAAAAAAAATTCAGTTTGGCTTCATAATAAACTTGGTGGTGGACCATAAAACCTTTTACCCCCAAAAGAGCTAAAAATTTCCACCTGGTGACTCCACAATCCTAAAAACAAACCTTAAAACTCCACTGGGAAGACCCCAAGTCTTTATAGCATCATACAAACTCAGTTAGAAGGCTTTAGATTAAAATTTTCCTTCTTCTGAAAAGATCAGTTAGCCTCTTAAAGATTGTCATATTTGGTTAAAATTTTCTTTTTAGCTAGGTCTAAAAAACATAGCATAGTGGCTCCTAGAAAGATTCATACTAGAGCCTACCCTGACCCAAACCCACCGGAAGTAGTTGACAACCCTGAAAGTATACTTAGGGAGTCTCCTAAGATTAAATTTTCAACTGTTTTCAAATCACCCTTGAGATCTAATTCAGTTTCTGAAAATCTTGCAGCTCTACACCAATCACAAGTCGACTTAAGAAATCCTTTTAGAACTAGGTCGCTTGATGATATAATTCAGATAGACTCTGAGTCTTCACTTTCATCCCCAGAACAAAGTGAACAGCCTTGTAGTAGAGAAACCACACCACCAGATTTACATTTCCTTCTCAATTTAGGTGTCTCTCATCCAATATCAGCTCAAAAATCTATCCCCGGTACATCCACATCTGTCCATCCAACATCCACTGTCCAAAACACTCCATTTCAGCCATTTTTTGTAAACCCATCTCCTGTAAATCCACCCTTATTTCCAGCCATGGCAACATGGTATGCCCCATTAGTGTTACCACAACCTCTACTTCCCTTACCAAATGATTACCAATCCAAAATCCCTCACTTCACTGGAAAAGAGTCTACAACAACTCAACATCATGTAGATAGGATGGATGATGCATTTGATTACATGGAGATAGAAGAAGAGACGGTGAAGATAAGGATATTCGCCCAAAGTTTAGGAGGAGATGTAAAGAAATGGTTTAAAAACTTACCTCCTAACAGCATAAATGATCTCCCTGCCTTGCATCAAACATATATCAACAAATGGGAACTCAAAAAGAACCCTCTCCAAATACTAGCAGAGTATAGCAGCCTCAAGAGAAATAAAGGGGAGAGTGTCCATGATTACTCCACTAGGTTCAATAGCGTTTACAACGCTCTCCCACCTCACATGAAACCTCCTCAAGGCATGGCCTTAGTAAGATATCCCGAAGGCCTTGATGCTGAAATGACTTATGAGTTAAGGGGGAGAGATTACTTAACCTTAGAAGACATGCAGAAAGGAGCTTTGAGTGTAGAAGAGAACATAATCGAGAAAATAAATAGGTTAAGATTAGAGAAGAGGGTAACTTATAATGATGACCTACTACCCTCAACCTCAGCTTCTGACACAAAAATTGACAATCTAGTAAAGGTAGTGATGGAAAGGATGCTTGAAAAGATCAATTTCAATGAGAGACTACCACCAAGAGAACCTCAAAATAACCAAAACAGAAATAGAAATCAGAATTATAGAAGAGAGAACAATCAAGATAAGCAAAAGGAAAGCGACCAACAAATTAGACCCCCCTTCCAACAGAACTATGTAGATAAATATGAGGAAGATAGGGAGTTGGAAAGGTTGGAAGAATCTCATGTAAACTTGATTGGATCAGACAATGGGGATGATGTTTTCCTCACTGAGGAAGAACAAGGTTTTTTCTCTTATGATCAAAATATAAACAGCTATGAAGATTTTGATGACTATAAATTGGGGTTTGAAAATGCAATCATGGAGGTACACAAATAGTATGATCTTAGGAGCAAAGGGAATGTAGACAAATTAAAGGATAAGAACACTAATACTGCTGTCAAGAAAAACGTAGAAATTCAGCCCAAAAGGACAGAAGAAAAAACCAACATTTCGACTAAGAAACCAGACATAAACAAAGACAAAAGTGTCCAGCCAGATGTTGAGCAGAGTACCCCTGGCACTTCAGCTAGTGGTCCTAATAAAACTGTCCCAATTACCAGTCCAAACAAGGTTCAGCAAAGCAAACTTGCTAAAAATAATTCAATTGAAAAGACAAATGTAAATATCAACAAGTAAATTATTCCTTTCAGCCTTGAGGGAGAAATTGCTAAGATAAAAATTGCCATTCCCCTAGCTGAACTAGTAACCCAAGAGCTATACAAAAACCAAGTTTTTAAAGCTTTGAACCTAGGAAGTGATACTGACACCTTGAACTTGACATATGACAAACCTGAGTTGTTGTTTGGCCCAGAAGTTGAAGGAAAATACCAAGAAGGGGTTGTCCCTCCCTTCTATGTTAGCTTGAACATACACGAGAATATTTTACACAATGCCATGTTAGATTCGGGAGCTTCACACAATCTAATGCCCAAGGTGGTAATGGAAAGCTTAGGCTTAGATATTACTCAACCATACAAATATTTTTATTCCTTTGACTCAAGCAGAGTCAAATGTTTGGGTTTAATCAAAGATTTATGTGTTAATTTAGCTCAAATCCCTACTAAGAGTCTAGTAATGGATATAGTTGTAGCTGACATTCCCCCTAAGTATGACATGCTCTTATCAAGATCTTGGGGAGCCAAAATTCAGGGAGCCCTTCAAATGGACATGTCTTATGCCACCATCCCCGTTTTCAATCAAAATAGAAGACTATACAGGGAATCCCACATGAAGTACATGGTGAGCAACATAGACAAACCAAACAATTCTCCAATATATTCTATTCAATCAAGTTTAGATTCCTTTATCTTATGTAACGAATATGAAATTACTCAACAAGATAAGGAAAACATCGACCAAATCAGTTCACCAGAACAATCAAATCTTCCCTCGAATCGAATTCAAAACATTGACAATCAACAGCAGCAAGAAAATGAAAATGAGGCAAATATACTTTGGACAATAAACTTCGATGGATCCTGTAATAAAACAAGCGCAGGGGCAAGTGTCTGGATTCAAAATATGAATCAAAGTTTTTCGTATAAGTTAGATTTTCCATGCACTAACAATATTGCTAAGTACGAAGCCCTTCTCCTAGGCTTACAATTGCTTAAACGGTTAGAAGCCCAAAAGATATCCATCTTAGGGGATTCTAAACTTATCATAAAACAAATCAAAGGAGAATACTCAGCTATAAATCCAAGGCTTAGGGAATATCGGAACGCTGCCCTTGATTTATTAAAAACCTTCGAAAAATATGAACTCATTTTCATCCCTAGAGCACTAAATCATCTAGAAAATGAACTCGCCTTCAATGCCAGCAACTGCCAAGTACTTGAGATAAATGAACAACTCAGCGTAAAGGTAAAACACAAGCCTGTTGTGCCTGATAACGAAGATCATTGGCAAGTGTTTGATTCTGACAAACACATAGATGATTTCTTGAAATCAGAAAATGATTTCAGCATACCAAAATCAGAAACCAGCCAAAAAGAAAACTGTTTGTATATTGAACAAATCCCAAAAGTTGAAATGACATATTCTGCTGATATAAATCATTATGAGAATCCTTTTGAAGTAGAGATAATTGACAACGCAGACCAAGAAGACTTGGAAGTTTTACAATGCAAAAATGATAAAATTCCAAGAGGTCTCACACCTTTAGAACACCTTTTTTATTTTAACGATGTAGCCAAAGAACCGAGAATGGAGCCTGTGGAAACGAATGTAGAAGAGCATAACATAAGCAGTCTGGTAGAACCCAAGATGATCAAACTGTCCGGCACTCTCCCATCTCACATAAAATTGCAATACTTAGAGCTGTTCAAAGATTTTAAAGATGTTTTTGCTTGGGGATACAAAGATCTGAAATCATATGATACCAGCATCATCCAACACAAGATTCCCCTGAAGGAAAATCAAAAGCCTTTTAAACAAAAAATAAGGAGAATAAATCCTCTCTTACTACCTTTAGTTAAGGCAGAGATTGAAAAAATGCATGATGCTGGGATCATAATACCCATTAGATTTTCAGAATGGGTATCAAACTTAGTTTCGGTTATAAAGAAAACAGGGGAAATCAGGCTCTGTATTGACTTCAGAAATTTAAATAGAGCATCTTTAAAAGACAACTACCCCTTACCCAATATGGACCATATACTTCAGAGGGTAGTTGGGTCAAAAAGGATATCACTCTTAGATGGGTTCTCGGGTTACAACCAGGTGTTAGTGCTCCCAAGCGATCAAATCAAAACTGATTTTACCACACCTTGGGGCACCTTTATGTATGTCAAAATGCC
Organism: Pinus albicaulis; assembly: GCA_034641835.2. Lineage (NCBI taxonomy): Eukaryota > Viridiplantae > Streptophyta > Pinopsida > Pinales > Pinaceae > Pinus > Pinus albicaulis. The sequence goes on from CM076580.1 coordinate 1,675,263,774, forward strand.
TTTCGGATTGATGAATGCAGGGGCCACCTTCCAAAGGGCCATGTATATAGCCTTCTCTGAAGATATTGGCTATTTTATAATCATTTACCTTGATGACAAAACTGTATTCTCGAAAACCGATGAAGAACATTTGATTCACTTAAGAAAAGTTTTTGAGAAGTGTAGGAAATTGGCTTGTCACTGAATCCCAAGAAGACACTCTTTGGTCTCCAAGAAGGTAAGCTTTTTGGCCATATAATTTCGGAAGAGGGAATCAAAATAGACCCTACAAGGATAGATGGCATGTTACAAATCAATCATCCAAGAAGCCTCAAAGAGTTGCAATCTTTCATCGGAAAGATTAATTTTCTGAGGAGGTTTATCCCTAATCTTTCTTAGCTATTAAAAAACATTACAACCATGCTTAAGAAAGATGTCGGTGTAAAATGGAATTTACCAGCTAAACAATCATTCGAACTGGTCAAACAAGCTCTTACTCAAACACCAATCTTGATTAGTCCAGATTTTACCAAAGACTTTTACATCTTTTCTTTTGCATCTGAGCATACAATAGCTACAGTTTTACTTCAAAAGAATTATTTGGGGCAAAAACAACCAATATCTTTCTTTAGTAGGGCCTTAAGAGATGCTCCTCTCAAATATAACATCATGGAGAAGCAAGCCTTAGCATTAGTGAAAACTTTAAAAGACTTTAGGATCTATATTTTACACTCTCACATAATTGCTTTTGTTCCACATATTGTTGTCAAGTAAATTCTAATTCAAGACCCTGATGGTAAAAGGGGAAAATGGATTGCAACTATTCTTGAGTATGACTTAGAAATCAGGCCCACCAAACTAGTTAAAGGGCAGGGATTAGCAAAACTTATGGCTGAGTCTAACTTCCAAGCACTAGACATAAATATGGTAGATGTGTTGGAAGAAATAGAAGAATCTACTGCTCCTTTTGTTGAAGAAACAATTCTAAATTCCCCTTGGTATGCTGACATTATTTATGTGCTTTTATATTCAAATGCTCCTCCTTCTTTGTCTAAAACTAAAGCTAGATTTTTGAAACAAAAGGCTTTGAGTTTTTGCGTCTTAGATGGGGTATTATATTGGAAAAATGTTGTTGGAATTTTTCTTAAATGTTTACTTGAAGATGATGCAGGGAAAATCATGCATGACTTACATAACGGAGAATGTGGAGGACACCTCTACTAGAAGGTCACAACAAACAAAATTATTAGATATGGCTACTATTGGCCTACCCTTTTCCCAGACACTCAGAAGTTGGTCATGTCTTGCCATAAATGTCAAATATTTGATGGCAAAAGAAAACTTCTTCCCTTACCCTTACATCCTATCAGAGTTGAGGCACCTTTTCAACAATGGGGGCTGGACTTCTTTGGGGAAATTCACCCATCCTCCTCAGCTCAACATAAGTGGATCCTCACAGCCACTGACTTCTTTACCAAGTGTATAGAAGCTATACCTTCCAGGAATGATAATGACTCTGTCATTATCAAGTTTCTTGAAACCAATATCCTGTCCAGATTTGGTTGTCCCAGAAAAATCATAACAGACAATGTTGTTACTTTTAAATCTAAGAAGATGGTTGATTTCTGTTACAAATACCACATAACCTTGGGCCATTCCACTGCTTACTATCCCCAAGGAAATGGATTAGTTGAATCTTCCAACAAGAGTCTCATCAATATCATCAAAAAACTGTTGGAACAGAATAAAAAATCATGGCACAGTAAGTTGGTTCATGCCTTATGGGCTGATAGATTAACTACAAAGAAGTCAATAAATATGTCCCCCTATCAGCTAGTCTATGGTATGGACGCGATTTTTCCCACCTCTTTAGGAGTTCCAGTCATGAAACTCCTTCAAGAAGTGTAGATTTAAGAGAATGATATGCAGAGAAGAATCAACCAAACAATCCATTTACAGCAGACCATAGAGGAAGTCTATGAAAGAACACAGTTAGTCCAAGAAAATATGAAGAAGCTATTTGATAAGAGGACTAAGGAAAACAATTTCCAAGTTGGAAATGTTGTTCTTAAATTGGATTCAAGAAGAGAAGAGAAGGGAAAACATGGCAAGTTTGAGAACTTGTGGAAAGGGCCATATATTATCCATACTGAGAGGGGTCACAATGCATTTTTCTTGAAAGAATTGAATGGAGAAGATCTGTATGGAGGTCATGTCAATGGCAGGATGCTCATGCATTACTTCTGCCAAGAATCTTAAGTTTCAAAGCATTTTATTTTTCATTGTAAATATCATAGTCTAACCATTGCATTCAAAGTTAGAAAAATACAAAATACAAAAACAATGAAAGAAAGAAAAGAGGGCAGATTGTAACAACAATAAAGGTATATCCCCATACCAAAAAAGAGAAACAAATTCTAAAAGTGTGCAAGCTCAAATGCCACTCCTGAAGAACACACTTCTAGTTAGTCAAACAACCTAATCTTGACTAATTAGTTTTAAATTTTCTGTTGATAGGATAATGAATTCAATTTTCCAAACTGTTTAATCTTGGCTTATCAGTAGATAGATTAGGATAGGAATTAAAGGTTAAAACATGCCCAAAATCTGAACCATAGTTTCGCAAAGAAAAGAATGACTCCAATCTATTTCAGATTTCGAGTCAAAAACAGAAGTAAAACTGGTTCTGATATGCTTAAAACCTGAACCAGATAACAAAGGAAAAACAGCTCAAACAAGCTTAAAAACAGAGCTGAAGAAAAGAGAAGGATGCTCTTAAAACTTTCAGATCTCAAAGCCTTCATCATTTTGATTTAATTTTCTGCAAATAATAATCTATGTGCAGCTTGTTTTTATGCCATAGATCAGCATCAAGTTAGACTGTTCAATCCTGACTTTTTGCTTTTTAAATTTCTGTCTTTGAATTTAGAGAATACAAGTATGTCAGACAGTCTAATCCTAACAGACAAATAGTTAGGTAGAGAAGCTTATGAACTCAACTGCTTAATCTGAGTTCATGGAGGAATAAGATTAGACTTAGATTAGTTTTTGTTTTTCAAAAAGAATAAAATGTTGTAAGAGAGTTTGCCAATCCAAGTGCACTCTAAGGAAGAAAAAATGTTAGATCAGTAGGATTGGGTAGGTAGAAAGCTTGTTGATGAAAGATCCATTGTTTTCCATGGCTGTTATCATTTCCAGAGCAAAAGAAGATCATTTAATCAAAGAAAGGCAGCCCAATGGATGAGGCACTGATCATCCTCCTAGAGAATGCAAGTCTGAAGTTCTTGATGCCTTCAAAAAGGCACCATCCCCAAGTGGAGCCACTGTTAGCCACCTATAAATTTGTTATACCACAAGGTGGCTAAAACTTTTGGGAGCCTTCAAGGAACAAATTTATTGCTAAAAAGTGTTGGCTCTTGGAGACTCTTGAAGGCCTCATGCCTCTATCCAAAATCTTCATTTGTTGCTTCCATTTTATACTTATAAATTTCTGCTAAATTCTAAGAGAAAGACTGATGTAAAACCATCATTTTTCCCCTCCCCCTATTCCAAAACTAACCTTCATTTTGCTCCCCTTTTCTCCATAAACTCCTTTATTTTCATGATTCCTCTTCTCCCATTCGTGAAAATCCTCTTTATATAGTTTAAAACTCATTTTTAAACTATACCAAAACCCCCAAATCCATTCAAAACTTTGAAAAAATTCATAAAAACAAGTTTTTTATTGCTATAGACTTAAGCCCCTTAGGCTAAGTCCTAACCACTTCCCCACCATACGCTTTGGGGCTGGAACCAAGCGCTAACCCTTTTCGGCACTTATCATAATCGCACAAGTCTTTGTGCCATGCCGAAAAGTCCCGATGCGATTAATCCCTTCGCTTATACCCTCCGATCACATTATTATCTCATAAACCCTTTTTGCCTGCACCCAACGCTTAAAACTTTGAAATAATCCGTCTCCGATGTGTTTTTCCCTTTTGCAAAATCAAAAACCCACTTACCTAAGTTTTTGGTCTAACCCACCAAATCCATGTGTTATAATAAAAAAGGGTAAATAGAAAAATCTCGAAGCGCAATCACATCAGAGAAATTCACAATGGGTTGATTGAAAGACAACATCAAAAGTTCTGATGTGATTGAATCCCTTTATTATAACTCCGCCCCCACCACTTTTCATTCCATACGACCTGTGCTCGGGACCGAGAGTTAAAGTCCCAAGGTGCGTATCGCATCAGAAAAGTTCAATGGTTAGATTAAAAAGATCAAGCCCGAGGCTCCGATTGCGATTGGCCCTTTGTTATATAACGCCCCGGGCATACTACATTCCATACATCCAAAGGCCCCGCAGATGAGTGCCTAACCATATTATATATATACCTGCCCATGCCAAAACCTTTGTTTTATTAAATTTTTTGGGTTTTGTATATCATAAAGGTTTTCCACCGGTTCGCTTTAAAACCAATCCCCGTCATTGATCGAAAGCCGATCCAACAGCCCGCATTACATCACATCACATTTTTTCATTCAATACATTTGTTTGTTCCCCCGATTGGCCATCCCTCCGATTAATTACCCACCATTGATCTGATCCTCAGATCAACGGTCATCGCTCAATCGCATCGGAATTTTTCATCGCATGCGTTTGTTTTTTCTCTCCGATCGGCCATCCCTCTGATTCATTCTCCATCGTTGATTTGATCCTCAGATCAACGGTGAGCGCTTAATCGCATCACAAGTCTTCAAGCGTTGTGCATTTCTTTTCCTGCCGATTGAATGCCTCTGATTGCATCTGGACCGTCCACATGTCCAGATCGGATAGTTCAGATCACATTTTCTGCCTTTGGTTATATTTATGTGCCCCGCGTTCTAAATTTTGTAAACCTTATCCCGACCATTGATCTCTGTAGATCAACGGCCCTCGTTAACCCTTCCTCCGCCATTCGCATTATTTCATTTCAACCCCCAGGATAAATCCTGGCCGTTCATCCTTTTTAATCCAACGGCTACGCTCCTCCCCTCACCCTCTACAGCAGTAAAACTCAAAAACGCAGGATTTCTTAAATATTGTTTATATTTTGCAGGTTTCAAATGGTTTTTCCCATTATAACAAAGAAGAATGAAATCCGAGGGTGACGATCCTCTGGACTTTCGTTTATCAAAGGGAAAGAGATATAAAGGGTCTAAAAACATGTTTCATCAATGTTTCATAGGCATTGATGCCTTGAGAGCCCTGCGCGGCCTGCACATCAACAAGACACAGTGATTTCAAATCACAAATTAAAGAGTATCAGTGTTGAAAACAGAACATAGCAGAACAGAAGATAGAAGACAAATTTAGGGATTACGACTAAGATGGATTATCAAAAGCCTAATCCTCCAAATTAAATCAAAATTAAAAGAAATCATAAAGATCTATAGACATAGAGGCCTCCACCGCCACATCTGAGGCAAATTGATTCCTCCCAGCTACCACAAAGCCACCTGTGCCTCAAAGCATTCAAACAGAGGCCGAAGTTATTGATCAATCAGATATTTGCCTCAACGCAGCCGAAGAATTAATTCTGCCAAAGGAATTTAATGTAAAATATCAGCAGAGTTATTTCATTCATGACACAGAGCCTTAAAAGTCAACAAAGCTCCCACCGAGCTTTAATCTTAATTGTAAAAACATTAATACAGACGAACACCTGTAAACTTCTTCATCGAGCCCCTCAAAGGCCGAGAAGCCACTAAGTTTGTATTAATTGACCTTGGAGATCTTTTACTAGATCTCACCTCCTCATTCTTCTATAAATACTTCTGTAGAAGATGAGAATTTGTTGGTTGTTGGTTGATCACTAGTTGGTATACTGAAACTCTCTGAAATAATACATAGTCTGTTGAAGCTGAAGAAGAAATTGAAGTCTTGGAAGCCTTGATGATGTTGTTGCATGCTTGTTCCTGAGAAGGCTCTATCACTGGATCCATGAGCTTGGTTGTTGGTGAAGTATTCTAAATTTTTTAATGTTTTCTCATGTTTTCATTCTGTTCCATGATTTCTTACTACAGTAGGTTGAAAGTTTTAGGCTAAGAAATGACTCCTGGAAGCACCTTAGACATGTTCATCCTTCATTGTTTTATGTTTTCTTCTGCTGAAGTATTTTAGAGTCTTTAACCTCTTTCTTTAGTCTTCATGCTAGTTTATTTCCTTAATAGCTCAAATAGTTGGTTTCAACATGATTTATGGTTCTCCCTGCTTGTCTGCTATCACTCGAAAGTTTTTATTGAAGTCTCCCTTTGAAGTACCATTGTTTTAATTTAGTCAAAGAGGTCTGTTTCGATCTTGCCCTTTTTCATTGCTTGAACAGTTGTTTTAAAGGTCTTTATAGTTGTGATCATAGGTGTTTTTAGGTGTTCCCTCTTCTATGAATACAATTATCAGTGAATCTTTTATGTTTTCTAACTCCTTTGAAATAAAATCTTTGAGGAAATAGGGTGTTCCCCGAATCTTAGATTTCATTTTAAAAGTTGTCTTAAAGTCACCATTTGCTTAAAGTGTGGTTTGTAGAATTTATGGTTAGCCCTGTCTATCAAATACCTCTTTATGTTCAAATTATGTTTTTAAGTTCCCTTTGTTAAGAATTAAACTTCTCTTTCCAAAACATTGATGTCCATCTCATCCCCAAACCAAAGGATCCTGTGGCCAAGTTAGATTTGCCCTTTGATATCCCATATCCATTGATAAGTTTGTCATGACCTTATTTTGACTCCATTGCCCAATGAATCTGACATTTCCTCTTTCTATCTATCCTTCCTAGACCTTTCATGTTCTGCTATATCAATTCAACCAAACAAACAAACAAACAAACACCTGCACTTAATAACTAGTCTAAAATCAATACTCTAAAGCACACAAGATAAACCTATGCAAACGAACATTTGAGAGATCCCTCTCTGAGAACAGGAGGACTAGATCCTGGAACTCTAAAGATTGGTTCTGATGTTGCCTTGTCTTTTGATTTTCCAAACTATCAAAACACGAGACACCAACAAAGTGCACTTTGATTTGGTTTAAGGTGTAAATATAAATAATGTTTCTATAGCCCTCCCAATAAATCAAGCTATTATTCTTGGAGGATTTTCTCTCTCCTATTGTCTCTTATTATATGTTTTTATGTGGGTGAATATTTCTCTCAAGTATATTTCTTCACTTTAGATCTAAGGTTTATATTGTTGATGAGATTGAGTTCTCAACACTTTCTATTAAAGCAATGGTCCAAGATCGCTCTTCTCTTTCTATTTCCTTTGTTTATAGTTCCTCGCCTAGAAGGATTTGCAACAATTAAAATAAACATAGATTTGTTTTCTTGGCCAACGCCCTACCCAGGCGATAGGGAAGACCTTCAAATTCATTGTGGGGTTATTTTTGGAATCCTCCCACCCCCACACAGTAGTTTCAAGTTCTTGCATTATGTATAGGGTTACCTTAAGGCTTCCCTCCTATCCCACATGAAACACAAAATATCCATGGCTCGCATCTTAGAATCTAAATTGAAGATGTTCCAGTATGTATTCAATTAGATACACTAGGGAAACACTAGCCTTATCAAATTAAAAAAACAAGTTCTTTTTGAAGATATGATGCAGTAATGTAGTGAACTAGACTAGATTCCTAGATCCAGAGTATGAGAGTCAATTTGAAAACCTTCCTTGATATATTGGAACCTCAACATCTCTTGATTATAGAACTATATTTGGTTCGTATCTCTCAAGCATGGTGGATTTTTCAGATAACTAATCCATCCACAAGCCCCATCAATACAAGGGATTCACTATGTACAACCTTCAAAAATAATTTCTATCCACCATGATATAGACAATGTCCATGTGTTAACGACTAAAGATGCACTAGAATCGAGAACAAATAATTTAGCAGTACATATCCATCTTAAACAAACTTAGGATTCATCTTTAGATCAAATAATAAGAAAATGTACTCTTCTTAAAATTCAAATATCGATTGTTACTAGTTTTTCATCATGAACTATTTTTATTTGACAACTTGAGTATGGATCAAGCCTTCCAATGTGATTTGTCCATTAAAATAAAATATCTTCTTGGAACCATCTAACCCTAACCCTAATTCTCTTACCTTACACAAATTACCTTTGTCAAACCTTCACTCGCTCCCATGGTGTCCATATCATAAATTGTACAAACTTTTTCAATCAACTATTAAAGCTACTATTCCCCTCCCATACCATAAAATACACGTAGTCCTTCCCTCATTCTCATTTCCCAATATTTTTCTACATCTATAACACAAATATTCACTCAAAATTATCAAATCAAAAAGGAAATAGCCACTCTTATGATGGATAATGGCAACCAATGCAATCTTTTTTTTGCAAACCTTGTTTAGCATCTCTAGATTCTCATCCATCTACATCCCTCACCCTATCACATCACTTGGGTTTAGTCCATCAACTCTCAAATTTTGGTAGATAAACACTGTCTAATTACGTTTTCTATTAGATCTTTTCATGATACTATTGATTGTGATATTTCCCCTCTTTACTGTTGTGACCTCGTGTTGGGAATACCCTACCAACAATAATGTCATGTTGTGTATGATGCCCACCATCACACATACCATTTATTCAAATATTAAAAAAAATATAATGTATTGTCCCCTCCTATAGTCCCTCCTCCTCTAATAAATTTCCAAAAATAAATTCATTATGTTATTTCCCATAAGGGCATTTCTCTTTACTATGTTTTCCTAGCCAAGTCTCATAATTCCCTATAGTCAACTTCACCAGAAATGTAGCCATTTCTAGATAAATTCATATACATTTTGAAGCCCCAATAGTACTACCACTAGAAAGATACATCCAACGCTCTATTGAATCAATTCCTGAATATCTCCTCCCAAATTCCCTAGCTTATCACCTCACCTCTTGTATTGAGGCCACTGAAGTGCAAAGCTATCCAAAAATCTCCTCAAATCAGGACATATACAACCCAAAAAATCCCCCTCGTAGACACCTAACATTCATTATTCCAAATAAATAATAGTAGGAATTGTGTCTCATCATAGACTATAGAGCCCTCAATAAAACTGTTGTAAAAGAATGATATCCTCTTCCTTGGATTGATGATATACTAGACCGCCTTTAGAAACTTAAATATTTCACCATATTGGACCTCATAGTAAGCTATAATCAAGTCCATATGCTACCATGGGACAACTAGAATATAAAATTCAAGACTTTTGAGTTGTATAAATGGCTAGGGGTGCCATTTTGGGTCACTAATGCCACAACCACCTTCATGAGATTTATTGATGAATTTTTTTTCCACACTAGAGGTCTTTTATTATTATATATTTGGATGAAATTTTATTTTTTAGAAAGACATCGGATGAACAAATTCCTCATGTCGACACTACATTTGGCCTTTTGAGGATGCATCATATTCAAGTCAAGAAAAAAAAATCATTTTTTTGATAGAAAATAACACCCTATTTGGGTTTTGTGGTACTTTAGGAAGAAATTTGCCTAGATCCATCAAATATTTAGGCTAATGTCAACTCACCACTCCATAATCCACAGCCAAACTTAAAAACTTCATGCAGGGAAGTATCCATTAAAAAAAAAAAAAAAAGCCCACACTTTTCATATGTCACTTGTCATTTGTATTAGCTATCTCACAAGCAATTATATACTTGGTCAAAAATAATTGAAGACTATTTCATGAAACTTAGGGAAGAATTTTGCTTAGATATATTATGATGCCTTCCGGAACCACAATTATATTTTGAATTTAATATGATATGTCTCAATATGATATAGGCATTTTACTTAAACAAAGAGGTCATGCCATATCATATCATTTTGAACACTACTAGAAGCCAAGATGAATTATAACGCTTATGACTTGAGGAGTTCTAAACACTGGTATAAGTTTTAAAATAATGGTGTCATTACATAATGTTTAAAGAGACCATTATAGACATAGATCATCACCCACTTATTTTTTAAATTCCCAATAAAATTTTTAGGAGTAGTGGCATTTCAAATGGTCATCGTACACATACTAGTTTTACTTTTTCATCAAAGATAATCATCCTCAAATCACATCGTAGACATTCTCAACTACCCTCCACACCCCCCCCCCCCCCCCCCACCCACATCTAGGTATTAAATCTTCTACATGTGCCTTGTGTAGCATATGAATAATGGAAGCACTCGTATCAAATAGATCCGGCATTTGAAAAAGTGTGGGAAGATCTTCATCATGCTATAGAAATCAACCAAACTTATTTCCTTGTATTTTCCATACAAGAAGGATCATTGTACAAACTCATCAACTTTGTGTACCTGATGTAACTAATTTTCTTCCTTTAGTTAAAAAAAGTTCTCAACCACATATGGTAGACATTGTGGAGTGCACAAAACACTATAGAATTTGTAGCACTTAATCTATTATCCAACCATGCAACATTGGGTTGCCACCTTTATTCGCTAGTGCCCTCTTTGTAGTCAAAAAATCCTATTGATTTCAAAAAAATATTGTACTAACAATTTCCTATTCTATCAAGACGACGGGAATAAATATCTATGGAATTTATAGTGGCTTTCCCCTCACTCTACATATGCATGATTGCATCTTTTTAGTAGTGTGCAATTTTTTAAAAATGGCTATATTTATCCCTCGCACCAAAACCATCTCATCACACCATGTAGAATAATTTTTGTTTAGGTATGTGTGGTCTCACTTTAGGCTACCAATCAACATCATTTATGATAGAGACTCTCACTTCATCAACACTTTCTAGAAAACTCTTTGCTAATTCACTGTCACTTGATTTTTTCCACATTTTTCTACCCTTAAACAAATGTTCGTTGTCAATTGAGTTTTTATACATATTTCTACCCTCAAACATAAACGACCAAAAAAAATTGGTAAATCACAGTCTAGTGCATATCCTCTATATGTGCTACAACAAACACAAACAATTAGACACATATATGCATTTCATTCAACATAGTTCTAGCAGAGTGGTCAACCACCACATGAGATATTATCCTTTTTAAACTTGTTTTGGATACCAATTGTTGGCCCCCTATTAGCTCTTAGTAAGCATCCCTACACCAATGTCTACACACCAAATACAAGAATAATAGAGTGTATATACCTTTTTCTAGAAGATATCCCAAATTTATTCATAAGTTGCAATAGCTCTAGCAACATCACAAACATAATATAAGACATTTTAGGATCATCATCACAACAGAGTCAAATACCAAGTTGCTAGCAAGGTTTGGTTAAATTTTGTTAAAAAATGCTTCAAAGGTCAAAAACATCATAAAATGAATCCCATCCCATGTGGACCATAAAAATTGTAGGAAATATTAGTGATGATGCATATCATTGAGAGTTACTCTCTTAGCTTAACATCATAATTGTATCATCAACATTAACAATCTAAAGTTATATGATCCCTCTCTATTTGATGAGGAAATGCATATTTCTCACCCCATGGGAGATATTGTATATTTCCAAATTCCCTTACTAAATACATTTTTCTAAACACCTATACTCATTCCACTCATAAGAAAAAATGTACTTCTTAACTTGTGGGATACCAAGGGAAATTTCCAACTCAAGCTAAATGACTATCCAAGAAAACACTTGAAATTGATTTCCGATAGTCCCTAGAAAAAGTGAGGACATTTTCAATTAAATATGGAGGAATTGATGTGAATAAGGAGATCAATTTCAAGGAATATGAATTTCCTCAAGAAGAAACTAATAAATACTCAGAAGTACCTTTCTCATGAATGGCATAGTTATGGTTTTATTATGTTTTAAAATATTAGTTTAATTTTCTAGCCCTAGGCTAAATGAAGGAGCAATTTAGTAATTATTAATTATTCCATAAATTTAAGTGTGTGTTTTCTCCAACTCTTGAGGATGCGTGAAGGAGTAGTCGATTTCATTTTATTTTTTATTTATTAAACATGGACTAAGTGCATTTTAAGATGGTATCATATGTAAAACTATATGAATACTCTTTATCCCTCCTAATAAATCAAGCTATTATGCTTCAAGACTCTTCTCTCTCCTTTTGTCTCTTATTATCTGCTCTTGTATGGGTAAATATTTCTTTTAGGTATATCTTTTCACTTCAAATCTAGGGTTTATATTATTAATGAGACCGAGTTATCATAAAAATAACCAGACTTTACAGCTTTATGATTTCATCATCTTGACCATTTGACTTATAGGTTGCTTCATTGGCCACATGAGTGAGGATTAAATTATATACTTTTTAATTCTCATAGAATCATTTGATATTCAACTTTCATTAGTCACCGTTGAATATCTAATGATCATGATAATAAACTATAATCAGATATCTGACTCCTGACCAATGAAAAAACTATTGGAGTCATGATGTCCTCGTTGCACGAGCTATTATGACATCGAATGTTCAACTATAAGTCGTTGGAAAATTATCGATGACTAGATGAAACATCTCGTCAGATATCTAATGCAAACTAATGAGGTTGATATCGGTTATCTAACCACAAGTCATAAAAAAATTCTCAATGATTAGATGCAACATCTTGCCAGACATATGATGCAAATCGACTAGGTTGACGTCAGATATACAACCGTAAGTCGTCGAAAAATTATCAATGATTAGATGCATTATTTGCCATCGTGGGTGTTGGATATCCGATGTAAATCCCATCGAATATGCTATGAGTAGTAAAATGTCAAAAATTTGATGCAATTTCACCAATGAAAATTATGCACTCGAAGGTGTTGGATAACTTAAGGCAATGAGTTGAATATTCGACGAATGTACATCATATTTTCACCCCATGTGTACTAGTGTAAAGTAATTATCCATGACCAGAACTTACCATTTTATATATGGGAAGAAGCATCCAAAATAATGGTATATGTTCAGAAAAAAAGTCCTAAAGGAAAAGAGAACAGAGCTAGAGCTTTCAGAAAAAATGGAAACTTAGTTGGATACAATGAGACTTCAAAGGCTTATATAATATACATATCAAAACAAAAGAAAAATTGAGATTGATAGATATTTAACCTTTGATGAAGAAGCAACTTTTAGGAAATCTATAGAGTCTCACATTGACAAGGACAGAGAGAAGAAAGAGGCTCCCAAGGATACAATGATTGTTTACTCTACTCCAAAAGAACATATCCTAGAAGATCAAGATGAGACATTAGTGCCAAAGATAACGGTAGTTCCATACAAAGAGGTTACAGTCATCAAGAAGAGACCAATATGGCTCTGGAACATGTTTTGGGAAGCAGAAAAACACGTAGCTCCCAGAGGCTCCTTCAAAGAGAGAAAGAGGCCACACAAGTTTTCCTTATATGTGGTGCTAATGAGTAAGATCATTGACTCAAAAACTTCCACTTATGAGGAAGAACCAATAACAAATGTGGAAGGATGTTATGATATTGGAAGAGTATCAATCCATCATGAAAATTGATGTGTGGGAAGAAATTCTCCCAGAATTATCCCAGAAAGAGGGAAAATATTATGGTGAAACATTTTCCCCAGTAGCTAGTCGCACTTCTATTAGATATATAATCTCTATTTCTCTTGTGATCGGCTGGAAATTAAACCAAATGGATGTAAATACTTCCTTCCCGATTGGTGTAATTGAAGAATAAGTGTACATATATTAGCCACAAGGTTTTGTGATCCATGTGAAGAAGTCCCGTGTTTTTAAATTGAATAAATATTTGTATGGGCTTAAGCAAGCTCCTAGGGCATGGTATAACAAAATAAACAATTATTTGATGAGCTTGGGGTTTACTGAGTAATGTAGATCCCAACCTTTACTACAAGGTTGAAGATGGTTTCCCCTTGATATTGGTACTATATCTAGATGACTTGTTTCTTACAAGGGATGGGAAGGTCATAGATGAGTGTAAGAGGGAGCTCACTTCAGATTTTGAAATGAAGGATTTGTGTTTAATGCATCATTTTTGGGGATTAGAAATGTGGACAGACCAAATGAAATCTTCCTTATCCAAGGGAAGTATATAGTTAAGATGTTGCAGAGATTCAGAAGGGTGGACTACAAGTCCATGGCCACGCCTATGGTTATGAATTTAAAGTTCTTGAGTGATTCTTCTTTATATTTGGTTGATCCCAATATATTGTAGGTGTTGGGAGGGCACTTTTATAGGTATTGTGGAGTATAAAAGGGGGCATTTGGTAACATAGGGGTTATTTTATTAGAAAAATATACCTATGGGGTGGTTCAACAAAAGGATTTTGGGAGGTTTATATCAATATCTATTAAGATTAGATGTATTCCTTAATATCCCATGAACATAAGCGTTATGACACAAGTTTACTGAGTGGAGACACTGTGATGGAAAATGTGATGAAAAACATGTCATACATATTTTCACTTTAAAAAGATAACACATCTCTATCCCCTAACAAATTGGAATTCATTAATCATAGTTGTTGGGGGCTGACATGATTAATCACATAGTATCATTGGGTCTATCAAGAACCCCATGCAACATTAATTAGGACGGGAATTTTGGAGCATATTCCTCCTCCTAGATAGTTTGGTTATGTAATACACATCTTGTTTAGTCAATTTGTACAACATGGATGGTTGAGCCTTAAATTCCCATGGAGCTTAATCCTAACATGGCTTAATTGTATCATAAAATCATTATTTTTCTCAATGTACACGGTCTCCTTATAAAACTTGAGGAGGCTAACATCCATCAAGAGGGAACATGTGATGTGGATTGAAACCACTCAAGCAAAGTTCTATACTAAAATGTGAATAAAATATCTAATTGCTTCTATATTACGCCAAACATGAGATCATATATGTTTTAATTAAAAGAAACTAAATCAAAATATTGGAGAGAAATGCTGAACAAGCTCCTAAGAAGTAGCAAATAAATATAATAATATATTTAGTTGGAAACAAAATATCAACTAGCTAGGAGAATAGGAAACAAAGTGTCGTCCTATAACTATTCTTTCATTCATTGATGTTCACGCATAAAATAATATTAATATATCATTCCTTTAATAATAAAACCATCCTAGATCCATATAACTCTAGATATATCATGCATTGAGAGGGATCAAATCCCTTGAGATGAAAACCTTCTTTTTGGAGAGTAGAATTTGAGGAAAGGTTTGCACCTTAAGAGATTTGATCCCTCTCAGCACATGATAGATATTGAGTTAGATGGATCTAGGTTGGTTCCATTAATTAAAGTAACAATGTCACCATTTAGATTGCCATTATTATGTATATGTTTGAGATGAACATCATACTTTGAATTTACCTGTTTATTACTATGTATATGTTTAAGAATTCAATGTAATGACATGTCAATACAATATTTGTTGGACATCGGTTAAGATTGGTGAGTTCATAAATTTTAATATGGCCATTATACACAAAGCTTGTAGGCACTTTTTCTACATTAGGTCATTTTTAAAAAGCTTCACGTTGAGCCTATGGCTTTAAATCATGTTCTGTTTTTTTGGGTTTTTTCATTGTTAAAAATAGTATTGGTGCCTTTACATCAACTTTTTTTTTTGAACTTTTTTAAAAATCTTCATTGTGGCTTAGTTTATTTCCCTCAAGAATATTTTGATGAACTTTTTTGGTTGATATTTCATTTTGCAATGTGAGGAAATAATGTATTTTTAATTTTTTTAATGAGTGGCCATGTTTACAAATTTTCTAAACTGTCTTATTTTTCAAACAATTATAATAGAGTTGAAGGGTTAGGAACTGTTACATACTAGTTTTGAGAAATAAAACCACACATGTTTATTGATAGCATTGAAAGTTTGATAGATAATCGGAGCAAATATTTCTTATGCAAATTATTTTCATGTTAATATTTCTTATGGAATCACTTTTGTAAAATAAATTAATCTATATTTTTGTTTGATCACATCTCCATTTTCTCTCTCTTAAGAATGGATCTTGAATAAAGTTTTCATGAATTTTTTTTTTATAGATGGTTTATTTTGAATGTTTATAAATATATTTTTCGTTTCATAAATATTTTGAATATATTGTTCTATTCAATATGTTTCAATCCTTTATATTTATAAAATTTTGGGTCAAGGTTAAAAAAATGATAAATAAAAAATCATGTTAAAATTTCAATTAAAACGATAAATAATAAATCATAAAATATTAAATTAAAATGTTCATTTATACAATTCATTTTTTTCCTATTAAGACTATTTTA
Organism: Pinus albicaulis; assembly: GCA_034641835.2. Lineage (NCBI taxonomy): Eukaryota > Viridiplantae > Streptophyta > Pinopsida > Pinales > Pinaceae > Pinus > Pinus albicaulis. The sequence goes on from CM076580.1 coordinate 1,675,280,037, forward strand.
TTCATCTTCTCTAGGATGAAGAATTAATTTAATTTTATATTTCATGCAAGAGCGTTGGTCATTTTATGTGAAAATGAAACTATAAATTGGAATGATGTAGTTTAGGGACATTTTTCTAATCACGATTCATTCATTCTTGTAGAATTTCATCTTGTAAATTACATTTGCAAAATATTATTTTATTTCCTAGATTATTAGGGAGATCGTGTATAGAACTATAAAATTTTCAAATTTATGTCAAAATTTGGCATAATATTTACTAAAATTATTAGAAATTGAAATTATGAGTGTCTAATTACTTTAATTATTTAACTACCTCTTTCATTCATTCTTTGTAGTGTATATTCACTATATTTATGATGGGACAAAAATTGAAACATTAACTATATTTTTGTTGTAATTGTCATTATTTAAATTGCAATGCTTGAATGGATTCAATGCCCTGAAAATCTCATTGGGCACTTGGATTGATGATACAACTTAAATTTGCAATTCCAAAAAATATTTGTAGAATCCTCAAAGAGGACCAAAATGTAGGATTGTGAGACATTGAAATGTTTTAATGATAAGAATTTATTCTTTTCAATTTATCTCTCGAGCCCTGAAAGGGATCAAATCTCGTGATATGCAAACCTTTACTCAATTTTTTCACTCTAAAAAGGGATTGTAGCTCAAATTATTTGATCCCACATGATGATTAATAGATACGATATTAATATGGTTTTAGGTTGGCACCATAAATAAACTTCCATGTGTTTGATGCCAACAAAATAGTACATAATCATACACAACATTGCTAGCAATGCATTGTAATAAGTAAAATTCATTGTTATGTCTTAATTGTGTGCTTTATGCCTTGTCAAAGGTGCATCCAAGAAACATGAGTGCACCATCATACAAAGACAGTGTTTTCAGGGTATTTTGGGGCATTGATTTCTTGGACACCTCATGAACTATGCATCCAACATTGCGTTGAAAATTGCTATGTGCTAGCAATTTGATGTAGTCTACTTGCACCGTAGATGGTGTATCAATTGATCCCAAAGGAATTGGGTATTGTTGGTTTTTAGTCCCATATTTATTTGGTGTACTCGAGCTTACTAGACACCCCATATATTATGCACATACAAGGGAAATATCTTCATGATACATTGGCATGTATTTCAATGCACTATAGCCGCACTAATAATGGGTTTCCTAGGAAATCTTAATTCATTTTTACATCCATGTTACAGGGGGCTTATTCAACAACACATTAATGTTATTAGGATTCATTTTCAGAGGTTTAGGGAATATCACACTAACATTATCATGTTGACATATGCATGTCTCCAAATAAATTCAATGGACCTCAGTTGTAGAAAATGCATTTCATTTTATTGGATTCAATACTAGTAATGCTTTCTTATTGACATTGTTTCAAGTGGTATGTCAATGTGCTATGCTTGCACCAACCATGAGACATATTAGAAACCATAAAGCACTAGAACATTCACATCATGTGGTTGTTTATAAATAGTGCAAGGAATAGTGCATTGACAAGACTCATTGAGACGCACACATGTTTAGTGAATTTAAGAGCACTTCATAGTTCTAATATAGTGTGTTGCACCAATATAGTGCATTACCAAAAATTACAAGCATCATTCTAGTGTGTCTATGCATGCATTCACAATGTTGCACAAAAATTGTATATATATACATGCCTGACATTATTAACAATTATTTGGACAAAATTTACTAATTTTACACTAAAAGCAAAAAAATCCATATAAATGTAAACAAAGGCATAACTAGTGGTGCATCTAATGCTACATTGCCATAAATGCATGTGTGTTGCACAAATATTGTGCATTACCAAAACTTACAATCATCATGTCAATGTATCTATGCATGTATGCGCAATGTTGCACAAAAATTGTGTGTGTGTGTGTGTGTGTGTGTGTACATGCTTGGCATTATTAATAATTTTTTTGGAAAAATTTACTAATTTTACACTAAAAGCCTAAACGTTCATATAAATGTAAACAAAGGCATAACAAATAAAACTACTTGATTTTATCTCTATTGTCAATGGGGCATGGTTATAAAGATGTAAAAATTCTTATAAAGATATTTTTAAATAAAATTGGGAATTTCAACCCATCACAAATGGAAAATGGAGACCAAATTCAACAATTCATAAGCATTAAATGTGAAGATAGTGAGAACATGAAAAAATGTTGAAGATTGGAAAGAAAAAAAATATTGATGAATGGTAAACATGAAATATTGACCAAAGCATATTTTTTATTTTTTAGTTTCAATGTACCAATGCGTACATCAATTTACCACTGTAGTAGACTATCATGCTAATATGATAAGGGTGTACTTCCATTTTTAAAAAAGTAAAAATTACTCCACAAAATCTTGTTTTCCGATTAATGATTAAAAAAACATAAATTATTATAAACCAAATTAACCATAACTAAAACAACATTTAAAAACATAAAATACAAAATCTCCCTTTGAAAAATTGTGATCGAAGTTAACACAACATCATTGCAATTGTTGATCTGTTATAAAAGCCTATGAAGCTGAATCATTTATAAACCTCATGTTCTCTTATTCCATGTTCTCTTATTCAATTCCTTGAGTTATTGTAAAGTTATTGTAATGGAAAGACCTCATGTTCTCTTATTTAATTATGGTTGGATTATGTTTTAAAATATTAGTTTCATTTTCTAGCCCTAGGCTAAATGAAGGAGTCGTTTAGTAATTATTAATTATTCCATAGATTGAAGTGTGGGTTTACTCCAACTCTTGAGGATGAGTGAAAAAGTGGTTGGTTTCATTTTATTTTTTCCTTATTAAACATGGACTAAGTGCATTTTAAGATGGTACCATATGTAAAACTATATAAATACTCTTTATCCTTCCTAATAAATCAAGTTATTATGCTTCAAGACTTTTCCCTCTCCTTTTGTCTCTTATTATCTACTTTTGTATGGGTAAATATTTCTTTTAGGTGTAACTTTTCACTTCAGATCTAGGGTTTATATTGTTAACCAGACTTTATAGCTTTATGGTTTCATCATCTTGACCATTCGACTTATAGGTTGCTTCATTGGCCACATGAATGGGGATTAAATTATATATTTTTTATTGCTCGTAGAAACATCGGATATTCAACTTTCATTAGTCACCATTGAATATCTGGTGATGATGATAATAAAATATTATCGGATATCTGACTCCTGACCGATGAAAAAAATTGACGGATTCATGACATCCTCTTCACACGAGCTATTATGATGTCAGAAAATGCTTGATGATTAGATGAAACATCTCATCAAATATCTGACGCAAACTAATGAGGTTGATATCGGATATCTGACCACAAGTCATAAAAAATGCTCAATGATTAGATGCAACATCTCGTTAGATATCTAATGCAAACCGACGAGGTTGACGTCAGATATACAACCGTAAGTCATCGAAAAATTATCGATGATTAGATGCATTCTTGGTCATCACAGGTGTTGGATATCCGATGTAAATCCCATTGAATATCCGATGGGTAGTAAAATGTCAAAAATATGATGCAATTTCATAGACGAAAATTATTCACTCAAAGGCATTGGATAACTACAGACAATGAGTTGAATATTAGACGAACATACGTCATCTTTTTGCCCCATTTGTACTAGTGTAAAGCAATGATCCATGACCATAACTTACCATTGTATCTATGGGGAGAAGCATCCATAATAGTGGTATATGTTCAGAACAATATTCCAGAAGGAAAAGAGAACAAAGCTACAACCTTCAGGAAAAAAGGGAACCTTCGTTGGATACAATAAGACTTCTAAGGGTTATATAATATACATATCCAAAAAATAGAAAGATCAAGATTAATAGAGATTTCACCTTTGATGAAGAAGAAACTTTCAGGAAATCTAGAGAGCCTCATATTAATGTGGACAAAGAGGAGCAAGAGGCCCCCAAAGGATACAATGATTGTCGACTCTACTCCAAAAGAACATATCCCAGAAGATAAATATGAGACAATGGTACCAAAGATAACATTAGTTCCATACAAAGAGGTTACAACCATCAATAAGAGACCAATATGGCTTTGAAACATGTTGTGTGAAGTAGAAAAACACGTAGCTCCCAGAGGTTGCATCAAAGAGAGAGAAAGAGGCCACACAAGTTTTCCATCTATGTGGTGCTAATGAGTAAGATCATTGATTCAAAACCTTCCACTTATGAAGAAACACCAATAACAAATGTGGAAGGATGTTGAGATGGAAGAGTATCAATCCATCATAAAAATGATGTGTGGGAAAAAATTATCTTAGAATTCTCCCAGAAAGAGGGAAAATATTATGGTGAAACATTTTCCCCAGTAGCTAGGTACAGTTCTATTAGGTCTATCATCTCTATTGCTTTTGTTATGGGTTTGAAATTAAACCAAATGGACGTAAAGACTTCCTTAATGATTGGTGTAATTGAATAAGAAGTGTAAATAAAGTAGCCACAAGGTTTTGTGATCCATGGGAAGAAGTCCCATGTTTGTAATTTGAAGAAAGATTTGTATGGGCTTAAACAAACTCTCAGGGCATGGTATACCAGAATAGACTACTAGTTGATGATCTTGGGGTTTACTGAGTAATATAGATCCCAACCTTTACTACAAGCTTGAAGATGGTTTCCCCTTGATATTGGTACTATATCTAGATGACTTATTTCTTACAAGGGATGAGAAGCTCATAGATAGTTGCAAGAGGGAGCTCACTTCAGATTTTGAAATGAAGGATTTGGGTTTAATGCATCATTTCTTGGGATTAGAAGTGTGGCAGAGACCAGATGATATCTTCCTTAGCCAAGGGAAGTATATAGTTGAGATGTTGCAGAGATTTAGGATGGTGGACTACAAGTCCATGGCCACACCTATAGTTATGAATTTCAATTTCTTGAGTGATTCATCTTTAGATTTAGTTGATCCCAATATATTGCAGGTGTTGGGAGGGCACTTCTATAGGTATTGTGGAGTATACAAGGGGATATTTGGTAATATAGGTGTTATTTTATTAAAAAAATATACCTATGGGGTGGTTCAACAAAAGGATTTTGGGAGGTTTATATTAATATCTAGTGAGATTAGATGTATTCCTTAATATCCCATGAACATGAGCGTTATGACGCAAGTTGACTGAGTGGAGACCATGTGATGGAAAACGCATCATACATATTTTCACTTTAAAAATATAACACATATATATCCCCTAACAAATTGGAATTCATTAATCATAGTTGTTGCAGTATGACATAATTAGTCACATAATATCATTGGGTCTATCAAGAACCCCATGCAACATAAATTAGGGCAGGAATTTGGGAGCATAATAATCGTCCTAGATATTTTGGTTATGGAATACACATCCCACTTAGTCAGTTTGTAAAACATGGCTAGCTAAGCTTTAAATGCGCATGGAGCTTAATCCTAACAATGGCTTAATTGTATCATAAAATCATTGCTTTTCTCAATGTATGTGGTCTCCTTAGATGTTAGTGTGTCTATGCATCATTACAAACATCATGTTTGTGTATCTATGCATGCATTCACAATGTTGCAAAAAAATTGTATATATATACATGCTTGGCATTATTAATAATTTTTTAGACAAAATTTACTAATTCTACACTAAAATCCCAAAAGTCCATATAAATGTAAACAAAACCATAACAAATAAAATTACTTGATTTTCTCTATATTGTCAATCGGGCATGGTTGTGAAAATGTAAAAATTCTTATAATTTTTTTTAAATAAAATTGAAAATTTCAATCCATCACAAATGGAAAATGAGAACCAAATTCAACAATTTATAAGCACTAAATGTGAAGGTAATAAAAAAATTAAAAAATATGTAAAATTGGAAAGAAAAAAATATTAATAGATGGTGAACATGAAATATTGACCAAGCATATTTTTTAATTTCCACAAGAACTTGTATTCACTACTTCCATTTAAAAAGATGAAAAAGAAATCCACTACTTACATTAAAAAAAAAAAAAAAAAAATGAAAAAGATACTCCTTGTTTTCCTCTTAATGGTTAAAACAACATAAATTATTATAAACCAAATTCACCATAATTAAAACAACATTTACAAACATAAAATACAAAATCTCCCTTTGAAAAATCGTGAACAAGTTACCACAACATCATTACAAGTGTTGATCTGTTATAAAAGCATATGAAGTTGAATCATTTATAAACATCCTAGCTACAGTCCTTGAGTTATTGTAATGGAAAGACCTCATGTTCTCTTATTATACCTGCCCATGGCATGGTATATAGCGATCAATATCGCTCCCACTAGCATTTGTTTCAGAAAACACAATACACTCAATATAAAGTATTTTTTATTCATATCCTGCTAAATAATTTTTCGGTCTATCGGATATTGACAACACCATTCACACAGCTCATAGTCTTATTGAGGGGGATCCTTATAACTTAGGACATAGATCAGGACATAAACCAAAATTACAATGGAGACCGATTAATGCTAACTTTAAGGTTAGCATTAAAACATAACATTTTATGTGAGCTAGTTTGGACATATATTTGGTATTCTTTGCAACATGATGGGGGTATTGCTGCCATTTTCCTCGTGGCTTATTGCTGCCATGTGCCTCCTACATGTCTATGTGAGTGTCAACAGGTGGTTGTTTGCATGCTGACCGGCCAACGACTAGTGGTAAGGAAATAATTCGTGCACATATGTTTCTTTCTTCTAGGTTTGCATTAAGACCCAAGCAGTATGATGGAAACTTTATATATACCCACATCATTAAAATTAGACTGGTGCCCGAAAGATATATATTGAATACGCTTATCGATATGTATGCTAGATGCGGGTCTCCATGACGCTCGCAGATTTTTCGACCTTATGGCTACACGAGACTCTGCGACCTTATTTGTGGACGAGATGCCTTCTCGTGGACTGCCATGATTGCAGCATACAAAAAGCATGGGTTTGTTGAAGAAGCATTAATAATGTTTTCCCAAATGTGGAGGCACCATTCCGCTGGTACAACACGGTCGGGTAATGGCCCCGCACTAAATCGCAACCGTTGATTGCTGGTCAACGTGCGATCGGCTGGTCAACAGCGGGGGCATCGCTCGCGTTAACTTCCGGGCTAATTGCACTCTCGCTAACCATTGATCACTTGTCAAACGGTGAGCTCTCTCCCAACCTGCTGCCGCTTTAACCTCTGCGTTGATCAACGTCCTGCTCCCTGTTAATTCATTCGGGCAGTTGGAAATTAAATTCCAACACTCCCCCTTAATTTCAACTGCTGGGTTTTCCTGCATACCCAAGCATTTCCTGAAATGTTCAAAGCTTTTCTGCACAAGTGGCTTTGTGAGGATATCTGCAAATTGATCCTCTGTTCTGCAATGTTGCAAAACTATCTCACCATTGTTAACCAATTCATGTATGAAGTGAAACTTGGTTTCAATGTGTTTAGTCCTCTTATGAAAAACAGAATTTTTAGACAATGCAATAGCTGAACTATTGTCACAAAAAATCACTGTCCCTTTTACCTGTTCTTGGCATAAACTTCTCAACATTTTTCTCATCCAAACTGCTTGACACGCTGCTGTTGTAGCTGCCACATACTCTGCTTCTGCTGTAGACAATGCTACAATGGGTTGTTTCTTAGAAGCCCATGAAATGGCTCCTGAACCCATGTGAAAAACATAACCGAAAGTACTCTTCCGATCATCTACACTTCCAGCCCAATCACTGTCAGTGTATCCAACTAAATCTGAACATTCTGAAGCAGTATAAAAAATACCAAACCTTTTAGTACCTTTAACATACCTCAGAATTCTTTTCGCTGCTTGCCAATGTACATCCTTTGGCTTTTCCATGAATCTGGAAATCAAACTAACAGCATGCATTATGTACGGCCTAGTTGCAGTCAAATACATAAGGCTGCCAACTATGCTCTTGTATAAACTAGGATCAAAATCCTTGCTGTTGTCCTCTCTGCTGAGTTTTAATCCCATCACTGTGGGAGTGATTGCAGCTTTGCTCTCCTGCATGTTAAATCTTTCAAGCACCTCATTAACATACTTTGCCTGTGAGATAAAAATCTCATTTTCATTTTGTTCTACTTCTATTCCTAAGAATTATCTCAACAAACCCATGTCAGTCATTTCAAATTCTTCTTTCATGACTGTTTTAAAATGTTCAATAAGGCAATCATCATTACCTGTAAAAATAACATCATCAACATATAAGACTACAATCAATATTTTTCCATATTTTTCTTTGATGTAAAGAGTGGGTTCTCCCTCACAATATTCAAAACCATTTTCCAGTAGATATGAATCTATCCTACTGTACCACGCTCTTGGCGCTTGCTTCAGCCCATAAAGAGCTTTCTTCAACTTGCATACTTTGTGCTCTTGACCTTTATTTTCATAACCGAGAGGTTGTTCAATGTAAACCTCTTCCATTAACACTCCATTTAGAAATGTTGACTTCACGTCCATTTGGTAAACTTTCCATTTATTTTGTGCTGCTATGGACAACACTGCTCTCACGGTTTCCATTCTTGCAACATGTGCGAAAGTTTCCTCATAATCTATCCCATGCTTTTGCTTATAACCTTTGACAACAAGTCTTGCCTTGTGTCTCTCTATTTTTCCTTCAGCATTACTTTTGGTCTTGTAGACCCATTTAACACCAATGACATCTTTACCTTTTGGGAGTTCAACCAAATCCCAAGTCTTGTTTCTTTCTATGTCATTTATTTCCTCATCCATAGCTTCTATCCATTTCTCATCCTTGATGGCTTCTTCGAAATGAACAGGATCATCAACATGACAATATAAAGCAAACAAAGAATTGATACCTTCATTAGCTATATCTTGTTCATAAATATCTTTCAAACTTTTGAATTTCTTACCTCTTTCAGTAGGTGTACAAATGCTTGAAGAAGCACTTGAATTTCCTCCTTGTGGTGTGCTTGGAGAAGCACTATCATTTCTCCTCAAGGGTGTGCTCTGCTGCTCTTTTGTTGGTGTTGCTATTTGGGGATGTATTTCAGCCAACTCATCATCATTTTCATCATGAGATAAACAGTGTTTAACATTTATTGTCTTCTCTATGCTTCCATCCCAAGATTCATCTTCAATGAACTGAACATCCCTGCTCACAATAAAATTCTTGGCAGATGGGTTATATAATCTGTATGCCTTGGATTCCTCACTGTATCCAATAAAAATACATTTCTCCCCCTTGATGTCCAACTTCTTCCTTAGCTGATCCGGAATGTGTGCATAAGCCACACATCCAAAAACCTTCATGTGTGTGACACTTTGCTTTGTGCCACTCCATGCCTCTTTCGGCACTTTGTTCATAACTTCTTTTATAGGGCACCTATTCAAAATATACGCTGCACAATGTACAACTTCTGCCCAATAATCATTAGGCAAATGCTTTTCCTTTAACATACTCCTTGCCATGTCCATTATGGTTCTGTTCTTCCTTTCGGCTACTCCATTTTGCCGCGGAGTATATCTAGTTGTAAACTGCTTATGAATACCAGTTTCTTTACAAAAACGTAGAAAATATTTAGAGATATACTCACCTCCTCTATCAGTCCTTAAGACTTTCATATGCAGCCCACTCTGGTTCTCAACAAGTGCTTTGAAATTGCGAAATTTTTCAAACACTTCACTTTTGTTTTTCAAAAAATAAACCCAAGTTTTTCTTGTAAAATCATCTATGAATGTTAAGATATAGTGGTTGTTAGCAAGTGATGGAGTTTGCATCGATCCACATACATCTGAGTGGAAAATCTCTAAGGGTGCTTTTGCCCTTATGCTGTTCCCGGAAGGAAAACTTTCTCTGTGTTGTTTCCCCAAGATACAACCTTCACAAAGGCTGTCCGGTTTCTCTATCAATGGTAAACCACTTACCATTCCTTTTCTGTTCAACAAATTAAGACCTCCAAAGTTGAGATGTCCAAATCTCAAGTGCCATAACCAATTATCATCTTTTGGTTCGCTTTGGTAAGTCTCTTGTGCAACTGCTACTTTCTCTTCACCATTCTTCAAGTCTGCTCTCATTCTGAGAGGGAACATCCTGTTCCTTGCCATCTTTACTTTAGCAATACATTGTTTGTTGGGTGGTTTATCCATGATGGTACAAACATCATCCTCAAAGAAAACATTATACCCCTTATGAACAAGTTGTCCAATACTTAAGAGGTTACACTTCATTCCTGGAACATAATAAACATCTACTATGGATTTCTTTGTACCTAATCTTGTTAAAACATCCACATCTCCTTTTCCCATAACAGAAACTTTGCTATCAATTCCTAGTGTGACTTGTGACTGCACACTCTTATCTAACATAGAAAACATTGCTAAGTTTCTTGTCATATGGTTACTACAACCGGAGTCTAGAAACCATAAATCCTCATTCTTTTATTCAGCCATATTACAAGCTAAAAACAAATTATTCTGGCTGCTATTTTCTCTAGTGAAATTTTCACTAGTTCTACTTCTCATATCTTGCTTCTTCGTTCTACATTCATTAGCATAATGACCATATTTTTTACAATTGTAACATTGGACATTGGATTTATCATACCTCTGTCCTTGAGCATTATGTTGACCATTCTGTTGGCTGTGACTTTCACTGTTGCATCGTCCATGTGAATGTGAAGGACTGTTCCTTCCACCTCAATTTTGGCTTCTGCCTCTTCCTCTTTTGTTTCCTCTGCCTTTCCCTCTTCCTCTTCCGAAAGACATCTGGGTCTTAAAAGCATGTTCAAGAGATGATTTTTCACTCCTACCCAATCTCTGTTCATGGGTCATCAGTGATGCATGTAGTTCATCTACTGAAAACTTTGTGAGATCCTTGGTCTCTTCTATGGTGGTGACAATCACATCAAGTCTTGAAGGTAAAATTCTCAAGAGTTTTTCCACAATCCTCTTGTCTTCAAGAGTCTCTCCATGAGATCTTATTTGTGTGACCATTCCAATCACATGAGTGAAGAATGAGTCAATAGTGTCTGACTCTTTCATACAGAGAGTCTCAAAGTCTCTCCTCAACAACTGAAGTTTTGTTGTCTTCACTTTTTCCATACCCTGATAGGTTGTCTTGAGAGTTTCCCATGCTTCTTTGGATCTCTTAGCTGCTGCTATCCTTGGAAACACACTCTCATGCACTGCTTGATACAAAAAGAAAAGAGCCTTGGCATCTTTCTTCTTATTTCTCTTCAACTGTTCACTTCCTGTTTGAGTTAAAACATAAAACTCTGCTTCATTTGTTGGCTCTTCAAAGCCATCCTCAACAAATTCCCATAAGTCTTGGGAGACAAATAATGCTCTCATAGTTATTGACCAGTAGTCATAATTTTTTCCATTAAATTGTGGAAGATGGATATTTCCCATACCCATACCAGTGCTGGCTCCAGCCATTCTCCACTCTTAACTATGATTCAAAAACACTTGACTATGTGTTTTAAAATTAACTAACTATACTGCAACAATAACACAAAACTGTATAGAGAAATACCTTTGGATTCTTCTTGTCTGAGTCTTCACACTGCTGGAGAAGCTGCTGCAACAAAGAAATCCTTTCCTTCACCTTATTTTACCTTCAAATAGCCTGAACTGGCTCTGATACCATGTTGGAATATTGAAAATTCCAGAATTAATAATGGAGAAATTAATCTCCCTTTCTTCAACACGAAGAAATAAATTTCACTCTCAGAAAACAGAGTTTCAACTCAATAAAACAAACATTTATTCCATAAAAATTTGTTACAAGTTCTTCCTCTACATAGAGGGATTACAACTGCTGGACTGTTACAAGACACAGTTCCAAAACAAAACAAAAAAAATCTTCTTTGTCTCTCAAAAAAAAAACTCTGCTGTGAATTTTCATTCACTGTCTCTGTTTATTAAAAAAAAAAAACACCTCACTGTTTAAAAAAAAAAAAAAACATACACTGTTGTGTATTCTTAATTCTGCTTTGTCCTTTAAAAAAAAAACAATTGCACTGTTGTGCATAAAAAACATTGTTTTTTAAAAAACACAATTTTGTTTCTGTGTTTTTTTTATATCTCTCTCTGTCTTTTTTTTTTTAATCAAAGCACTGTTGTGCGTATATATATAAAAAAACATGACTCTGTTTTTTTTTATATAAAAACAAAAACTACAACCTAATTTAATTCAATGTCATTAATTGACATAACACCAAAAAAAAATCACTGCTTGAAAATTCATTTATGGCATCATCAATTATGGCTGCACCGCTTGAAAAAAAATCGCATTGATAGCAAATTCGCAGGGTGGCAGAAATGGTGGCGGGTTGGTGGTGCGTGTGCGGAGACACCATTCCTGGTGGTTGCGGAGGCACCATTCCGCTGGTAAAACACGGTCGGGGTATGGCCCCGCACTAAATCACAACCGTTGATTGCTGGTCAACGTGCGATCTGCTGGTCAACAACAGGGGCATCGCTCCCGTTAACTTCTGGGCTAATTGCACTCCCGCTAACCATTGATCACTTGTCGAACGGTGAGATCTCTGCCAACCTACTGCCGCTTTAACCTTTGCGCTGATCGACATCCTGCTCCCTGTTAATTCATTCGGGCAGTTGGAAATTAAATTCCAACAGGTCACCAAGGTTGAGTCAGATTTTAAAACTTATGTTGGTTGCCAAGGGTGAGGCCGGATTTGAAAACTTTTGCTAGTGTCCTTTCGGCATGCACCAACTTGGTAGCTCTGGAACAGGGCATGGAGATCCGTAAAGAAGTAATTAGAGATGGGTTTGTTTGTGATGATTTTGTGGGGAGTGACCATGTAGACATGTATGTAAAATGTGATAGTATTAAAAGAGCACGTGAATTGCTTGAAAAAATTCCTGTAAGAAGTATGGTATCTTCGACGACCATGCTTGCAGAATATGCAGAAAGTGGGCTTGTTGGTGAAGCTCTGAAACTCTTTAAGGAAATGACGTAACACAACGTGGCTTCTTGGATAGCCATGATTGTTGGATATGCTCAGAATGGATATGGTTTAAAAGCCCTGAATATTTTTAGACAAATTCAACTTGTGGGTTTGGAGCCAAACTTAAAAGCCTTTGTCAGGGTTCTCATGGTTATACCTGGTTTATGAGTTATCTGCAGAAGAGATCTCATCTATAGTGTTGATGAAGATGAGGGATATTGCATAGGCTTACCCTGGTGTCACAGTAAAGATGCTATTATTCCTCCATATTTCAATAACTCCCAAAGGGGATTGGGAGGTTTTACTCCTGTCGCAACCTCCATGTTCATTCAAGGGCTTTGGCCATTCTTTTCTTTTTTATATGGAGACAAAGCTCATCCATGTAAGATACGTTTAAAAGCCTGAAATGCACCTTTGGTCTTTCTGTTTCCATTTACAAGTGAAATTATTGAAGGTTTGTTGATACTGCTTCAGACCGAGGAAGCTTATCATTTGTAACTGTTTTGAATAGTCGGTATCTGTATTGGCTTGGCTCTCTTATCTGTCAACTCTCATATGAAGGTTGGCTCTCTTATCTGTCAATGAACACGGGCTCTCATATGAAGGTAAGCCAAGCTTCTCACCCACTTTCCTAATAACAACCATGCCGAGATAAATGAATGCCTCATGAACTGCCTTTCTGGCCTTACCCTTCAGACATCTCAAACATCACTGTAAAATGGTAGCTTTTTTCTTGTCTTTAAGAAAACTCCCGCCTTGCTGGCCTTACCCTTCATACATCTCAGACATCACTGTAAAATGGTAGCTATTTTCTTGTCTTTAAGAGAACTCCCACAGAGTCAAAAATAATGGGCGTCATGACCCGCATGGAGAACTTGCCTAAAAGCTTCAGAGGCATTCAAATTTCCAAATAAAATTATTAGCTAATTTAAGTCATCGCTACAACTCAAATCTTTATTTCTAATTTAGGTGAGGCTATATTTGTTGTAGGTTCTAAGATTGCCTTGAAATTGAAGTAAATCATGAGCTCAAAATTGCAATACCTGTAGTAAGACAAACTATACGAGCAATATATGTGGTTAGATTACTGACTGGGCTTATATATAAATACATAATCAATTAATCAATTATCATAACATATTGGAGTAATCATGCTCAAGAAAGTGGACCAAAATGTCTCAGTTTAATTCTTCAGGCGATATGCATTGTGAACCAAAGGAAAATTGAAGATCTTCCAGGGAAAACTACGAGATACAACCCACTGGGAATGGTTCTCTACCACAGCTGCCAACCTCTTTACGATAACTAAGAAGTCGCGCTTCAAAATAAATCAGAAATAATTATCGCTCTAAAAATTAAAAATAGCCACAAAAAGTATGCACATAATCGGAGGAGTATAAAATTTTTGCATGTACATACATACAAAACTTAAATAACTTAAGAAGGTTAAGATTATTAGAAACTATATAGTAAATATTAGCTTCAATATTTAAAGTTTTGTCAACAATTCAATCAATCAATTATTGTTTAACATGATTTGCAAAATGAATTTATAGGTTAAAATTTATACCTACAAATTTAAATTGTCCAAATTTATATGATAATAATTTTATTTGTAGTTGCTTAAAGCATGTAATTATTTTCCTTGATAATTTACTTTCCCCACAAGAATATTAAGAACATGGATAGATGATACTTGATATTTTACTTTCCCCACAAGAATATTAAGGACATGCATAGATGATAATTTTAACCAAAAACAAAGTTGCAATCCAATGTGTTGTAAATACATTTCATTTTCTTGCTAACAATGATGGAAAGTACATTATATATACTAATTGATATTTCTTATACAACTAGACATAAAAATACCTTGTCATTGTGATAATAATGACAAACTAAAACATTTTGCTATTACAATTTTCACAAACTAATATGTAGAAGAACTTTGGTCATTTGATGTAGATGCATCATTCTTTGTTGCATTTTCTTTGCTAAGAAAATTGGATATGCTTCGCCTTAATCTCCTAGAAGCATTTGTATTTGCCACCAAATCCTCTCTTAAATTATCCAACACCAAGACTACATCTCTCATAGTTGGTTGTTCATTAGGTGAATATTTTGAACAAATCAAACCAACTTGTAACAAAGAAAGTATGCATTTGTATACACTGTTTTCTTCAAATTCATCTCCATCTACCTCACTAAAAAGACTATTGTCAATTACATCCTTTACATTATTTGGGAATGACAGGTTTACCCATGTGTGCAAGTTTAGGTCCCCAACAAGCATGTCACTAGTTGGTTGTTTTCTAGTAATAATTTCTAATAGTAAAATCTCATAGCTGTAAACATCTCCTTTAGTGGAAATTGGCTCACCCAAACCATATTTTGCGTTCAAAGAAACATTTGTCAAATTTTACTCTACTAATCCATACAAAATTGTTTATGAGAAATGCATAATAAAAGTCATGTTTTAAAAATGCGTACCTGGGGCAATGTAGCCTACAGATCCTTTCAAAGCAATTGTTGAAGTGAGTGAATTAGTAGAAGTTGCACCAATTAATCTTGCAATACCAAAATCAGTGACATGGCCTGACATGTCTTCATCCAACAACACATTGTTGGGTTTTATATCACAGTGCACCACTTGCACAGATGAATCATGATGTAGATATTCCATGGCATGGGCCACATCTATGGCAATGTCTAATCGTGTTTTCAACCCCAATTCACATACATGCTCATCAATATTCTCATCTTTATTAGAGTACAAATGCTTCTCTAAGCTTCCATTAGACATAAATTTGAACACTAAACCTTTGAATTGGAGGTTGGAACATGAAGTTATGATTCTCACTAGATTTCAATGCCGAACCTTTTGCAAGATAGTACACTCTGCTTTAAAACTTTTTTCAGCCTGTTCATTTTGCAAATGGAGAACCTTCATAGCAAAAATTGTGCCATCGCACAAAACTCCTTTGTACACTGATCCAAAACTCCCTTTTCCTAATATGTTGGCCTCGGAAAATCCATTAGTTGCAATGTGAAGCTCTTGATATGAGATCCTTTGGTGCTCTATCTTTTGGAAAATAGCTTGTGAAAAACCACACTTATGCACACACTTATTCCTTCTCCAAAGGAATACCAAAAGTAGACAACATAATATAAAAACAATAGCTCCACTCACTGGAAATAATATTTTTTTTACAAATGCATAATTGTTTCTTGGTGTTGGACAGCTAGGTAACCCCAATTCTTGTGGTCCACAAAGGCCAAGATTTCCATCTAGGAACACATTACTTGTTTGGTTTGCAAAGAAACCACCTTTTGGGATTCTCCCTTTGAGATTGTTGAAAGATAGATTCAAAAATTGGAGCATTTTCAATTTCTTGAAAATCACTGGTATTGCACCTGATAAGGAGTTGGAAGAAAGATCTAGGTTCACAAGACTTTGTAAATTTCCAAGTGATCTAGGTTCCCACTCAACATGTTGTTGTTTAAATCGAGTATGCTAAGTTTTGAGAAATTTCCAATAAAATTTGGTATATTCCCAGTCAATTGATTTCCCCACAATACAAGTTCCCTCAAGTTAAATAAATTTGATAAAGAAGCGGTGATGGGTCCAGATAATTCATTTTTAGAAAGATAAAGCCCTTGCAAATTAGTGAGTAAACCCAACTCATGTGGAATATTACCAGTGAATTCGTTGGAGGCCAGTGATAACTTGATCAAAGTAGAAATATTTGAGAAAAAAGAGGGAATGGTCCCTGACAATGCATTTCCATAGAGGTCTACATAAAGCAACGATGAAAGGTTTCCCAGGGAAGAGGGAATGTTACCTATAAGGTCGTTCTCTGCCAGGTAAAGCCCCTGGAGATGTGTGAGGGAACCCAAGTGTTGAGGGATGTATCCATTCAGATTTTTTTGGGTTAACGCCAGTAAACTCAAATCTCTGCAACCACTCAGTTGACTTGGGATGTTTCCTTCCAGTGAATTAAACGCCAAGATGAGTGTCCTCAAACGAAAGAGGCATCCCAATTGAGTTGGGATATGTCCGTGCAGCACATTTTCTGAAATATCGAGTGTTCGGAGAAAGGACAAATTGCCTAGAAAAGGAGAAATGGGGCCACCCAGACCCATGCCAGAGAGGTTGAGGCCGACCACTCGCAGTGAATGGCGACAGATGCAGGTAACACCAGTCCAGTTGAAAAAGGGAAGTGAGGGACTCCAAGTGGTGATGGAGTTATTAGGATCGTTGGTGATGAGTTGCTTGAAAGCCAAGAGGGATTTCTGGTCATCTTGATATGAATAGGCGCAGTCGGTGAAGGGAATAATGAAGAAGAGAAAGAAGGTCATAGGGAAACCAAGAGAGAGAGACGGCATGGTGGTTGAAATGAAAATGGAAATTGGAATGCAGACAGAGAGAGGAGATATGCAAAGTTGTGTGGATTCTTGCCGCTATTTATAAATGTAAAAATGAGAGGGTGACGGTGTGAAGGCGTCGAATGTCAACATCTGAAAAACGAATTTTTATCTCCGCAAATAATGTGAATAATTGGTGGGATTTTGGGATGGGCCTAGGAATTCAGGGATAATATTTTGAAAAACAAATACCATTTTAATAAACTCCACTCTGTGATTAAAAATTTTCCGTGAAAATCACATCAAAATAGATTAGGCTTTCGGTGAAAATCACATCAAAATAGACTAGATTAGGCTTTCGGTGAAAATCACATCAAAATAGATTAGGTCGACCTAATCTATTTTGATGTGATTTTCACCGAAAGATTTTAATCACAATTTATGGATCACAGAAACAAAATTCGTAATATTAAAACTCCACTCTATAAAATCTTTTTTATTATATTAAATCAGGAAAGATATCGGCCAGCCAACAAAACCACAAAATTCTGGGCGTGTTCTTATCAAGTGACATGGCAAAATGCGTTACAGCTGGAATCTTGGCATGGTCTTAACACGTCACAGAGAAAGTCGCTGTACGGCTGGAATCTTGGCATGGTATTAACACGTGACAGAGAAAAATGTTGTCCTGTTGTACATCCGTGACATGAAGCAGCAAAAAATTCAAAGAAAAATGGAATCATAATCAGTCAAATCATAACCAGTGAAATGGAATCATACTCAGTCAAATCATATTCGTTCATAAATTGTGTATTTTTTCTTGGTTGGCCGGCTGATATTTTCGCGATTTCTCAAATTGGAATTTATAAATTAAAAACCTAGGTAGCATGATTCCACCCAATTTTGTTGTTGGTCCCTCCGTCTGTCTATATTTTCTAGACTTCCCATTTAGAAATTATAAATTAATAATACTATTTATTTTAAGTTGGAATTTACCCATGATCATATCGGAGTAGTCTATAATGCGACTTTTTGGAGTTTGATGTGACAAATTTATGGATGGTTACATAGCATGGTGAAGATGCATGTGGAAGGTTTCTTGATTTTCCGGCAGCACTTCTTCCGGCAACTCTGACTCGTCCTTACACGCATTCAATGCCAGGTCGATGTCGAAAATTTGAAATTTCAAATGCTATCTTCCCGCCTTCAAGCTAAAGGGTTGCGGGCAGTGTTTTTGCTCGCATCCTCGCCATCCAATCCTTGTCTTCCTCCAGAAAAACTCTTGGAACGCCATTTGAGCTGGCGCTGGAGGATTCCGACCAAGCCCTTGGGATAGATTCCTGCAATCTCAAAGCACTCTACAGGATAGATTCCAGCAATCTCAAAGCACTCTACAAGAAAGGGTGCACTCTGATCAGGCTCAAGAATTATGCAGCGGCCTGCGAATGTTTGGAGAAAGCCAACGAGGCCGGCCCCGGCCAGATGGAAATAAAAGACACGCTTCGCCAAGCCAAGACTCTGTACTCCCAGAGCCAGAATGGAAAGTATGACATCTTGGACTACCTGCTCGAACTCAAGTCTTCTACTCAAGAAGTGGCCGATTTTACTGGCCCAGTAGAGATTAAGATGACCAAAGACGGCTGTGGCTAAGGACTCTACTCCAACCAAGAAATAAGGTCTGGGCAGCTCTTGCTGGTAAGCAACGTTGTCGTAGTTTCTTGTGAAAGCGACTCTATCACCGTGTATCATGTGGACAATAGGCGTGAATTGATTTTATATGGGAATTGTTTGTGATTGAAGCATCAGAAATAATTTTGAATGAAACCAAAATCATTTTGACGTGTTCTATTCCTTGTTTGAGACATTGATGCTTGATTTGATATGGAAATTGTTTGGGATCAAAGCATCGTGTTATATTGATTAATGCTTTAATAGTCCCTGCCTTCTGCCGGAGTATAGCGTTAGGTTTCGCGTTTACTCTATATTAAGTTAGTTGACTAATTCATTTAAGCAATGTTTTTAAATAACATTCTATTAAAAAAAGCTTATCCCAAATTTCAAGTCTGAAGTCTTATTGCCCGGGTGCTAAATTTACGAATCCAAAAGAGGTTTTATCCAAAGTTTGTAAAATCGAATTCAAGTTTGAAAAAACCCATTCACTTTTTTATTCCAAGTTCGAAAACTGCTATCCGTTTTTATCAATTGGAATTGGAATATTTTAACCATACTTTTTGGTCTTGCTACCTATTTCTACCTTGGTCTTGCCACCTATTGCCACTAATTTCTACCATGGAAGGTTGGTGCTTTGCCACCGATTTCCACCATGAAATGTTGGTGTTTATCCAAATAGCTAATGGCATGCATGGAAAATTTTAGGGACGAATTTTAGCCCAAAGGCGAAATTTAAGAGATTTTATAGTTTGAGGAGGCGAATTTTTTATATTACACCCATTTTTTCTATAGTTAGCAACTTAGCCCAAAATTTATTTTAAAAATAAATAATTATTATATTTTAGCCCTCCAAATTAAAGCAGATAAAAATTGAAAAGGTGGAATTCGCCCTAGATTTACATTGCAAAGGCCCGATTCGCCTGGTTTGGAGGTTGGACTCATTGAATTTGGGCGAATTCACCTCGATTTACAGGTTTTGAAGTTCGATTTGGTTGCAATAGCCAGATTTTTTGGTTTGAAAATCGAGGGTAAGGTTGAAATTCATCTCTATAAATTACAGTTTGTTAATCCTTCTGTCATTTTCGAGCAAGATACATATTTGGTTGCAATAGCCAGATTTCTTGGTTTGCAAATCGAGGGTAAGGTTGAAATTCATCTCTATAAAATACATTTTGCTAATCCTTCTGTCATTTTTGAGCAAGATAAAACCCCGATCCTTTCTCTCATTTTCGAGCAAGAGACAACGATGATCCTTCTGTATGTTTGCTTCATTTTGATCATCTAATAAACATGAGTTTTTAGGTAAGAGGGAACAGGGAAATAGCACCCTTAATCGCTGGTCAACGAGATCACCTCGCCTTCCTGCACTAATCATATTTCTTATAGCCATCGACCCTCCTATCATGCCCTCCTTGGGTCTTTATTCACTATACAAAGGAGCATAAGGAAGGTCTTCTACACTTAACCACTGGTGTCTCCTTACCCTAGGAAGCGTGCATGTTAAAACCCATTTAGGAGTTTTACATAAAATTTCACCCCTTAATACTTTGGTCTTTAGACAGAGCAGAGCCGACGAGACCACATCAGACCAGAGCAACACCAAGGAGACCATCGAGATTTCTCACTGGTATATTCTCAGATTTTTC
The DNA here is from genome assembly GCA_034641835.2 of Pinus albicaulis. NCBI lineage: Eukaryota > Viridiplantae > Streptophyta > Pinopsida > Pinales > Pinaceae > Pinus > Pinus albicaulis. Next base: position 1,675,300,751 of record CM076580.1, read on the forward strand.
AGCTTAATTCATGTGGTGGAAGAGCACAGGTTGGATTGTGGAAGAGCACAGGTTATTTTCAAGGCGAGGCAAGATAATGTCGACTCTTGGTATAAATATTCTACCAAGAGACTTTGGAAGTCATCTTTTTTTCTCTTTGTAACCCATCATTGTTGAGTTGCAGGTGTGTAAGTTGTGGGTGTGTAAATTCTACAGCCTGGGTGTGTGAAGTCTACAGTGCGGGTATGTCCTTGGTTGAATGTGCTCCTGTTTGAGGCAAAGTAGACTAGTTACTACTACTGGAAAGGTATTTCCCACTAAACAAAGCAATAAAACAAGGCCAATGTGGATGACTGTCACTAACGGAAATGGCCTTAAGCATCCCCACATATACACCAACAATTTGATGGCAAGTATCAAAGTAGAAATACTTAGTTATCCCTTGATTTATAGTGACAACACTAAAAGAAGCAATAAAACAAAGGCAATGTGGATGAATGTTAGCAATGGCAGTGGTCTTAAGCATCCCCACAAATACACCAACAATTTGAGGGCAAGTATCAACTTGGATTCTCGGTATTGACATGCTGACTTCAATGAAAGGTTTGAAAAATACAAGGAACAACAATGTCTCCAAGTTTAACAACAACTGGGCTTAAAGACACTGCCATTTTCAAGCATCTTGGTAAGTACTCCGAGCATTACTCTTTCGTAGCTTTGCTTGACTGTAGAAACCTTGTTGGCAACGACTTGTATAATCATATTTTTGGTTCGGATTGCCAATTTTGTATATACGTTCATTTGTTCTGAATCACTATTGGGTCTGCTACATAGCTTTTATTTCCAAGTTTTTCATACAATGGTCAAAGATATAAGGTGCATTATAATTCTGATTGAGATATTCTATGATCTACAAGATGGAAAAGTGCTTACAGAGAGTGTCAATATCAAGCAATTTTGACTTAAATGGATAAGGCAAAAAATGGATTTGTAACCCAGGAACATGTCCTCTTTACATCCACTATTGAGATTATCTTGCATATATTAAAGATGAAGTTATACAACTAGAAATACAAGTTGCTTCCACGCTTGTTAATGCAAAAAAATTATGAGCAAGATGTACTAATTTTTTAGCTAATTTTACATAATAATGGGTGTTAGATATTGCATTGGCCAATAATAGAAATCTTACATACAATATTTCCATAGTATGATTGGTAGCAATCATTTGCACACACATCATATTTAAATTGGTCACTTGGTTTGCATAATAGAAAATGCTTGTTTTACACTTTTAGTTCTTTTAGGATTAAGAATTTATTTGTTGATACCCTTTGGATTTGATATATCATAGATAAAAGGGAATGAATTTGTATTGTTTCCTATCCTTCTGAACTTACCTATACTGAAAAAGGATATAAAATATTCACTGATTTGTTCTTACAAACATGCCTTATTAGAGGTTGTTATTGATTTTTTCGGTAGTATTGTATAACTAATAAGGTAGTAAATATATGGAATTTTATTTCAAGACTCAAGTTGATCGGGAGAATTTAGAAAGAGTCCAGATCCTATTTCTTAGGTACATTTGATGCAAGCAAAAGGTACCTCAAGTTTTTGTTCGGGCAGTGTTTACAGCCCAACCTGTTTGCCTCAAGACCATCTTCAAATCATTCCTTTGCAGATTTAGGGATTTGTGGGATTTAGCTTCAAAGAAAGACATAAATTTGTAGTTATAAGTTAGCACTCTATTCTTTGGAGGTCATTACCTCGTTCAGTGTCTTAAAGGCATGCTCAGTGTTGACTCTCAAAGGTCTCTCGGTTACTCCAGTTAGTGGCTAGCTCTCTAGATCATCTTCCCCATTCACGTATTACCTATATGTGCCATGCCATATCCTGTCATTCAATTAGGTCCTCATCTGAGCTATTAAAAAGGACTTCCAAGATAAATTTGATAAAATGGAGAAAAAGCTAAAAGCTTTGCATTTGAGGTCCAGGGCGAACAATATGAGATTGGAAATTTTTCATATATTGCAAAGGTTGAGCTGGAAATGGAGGCATTGTAGACTGGTTAGTGTAGCCTTGAATATAGTCATTATGTGCAACCATCCCTGCAGGTATCTCCTCCATGGGAGATTCATTATATGCTTCTTAAGCATTGAGTGCAATTCATTTCAGCAGTTTCTTATGATAAATTTTGAGTAAATAAATCATAAACATTTAAACTTGAGTAAATGTGGAAGCAGAAGTTTGAAGTGAGTGCAAGTCTATAGTGCAGGTGTGTCCTTCATCGAATGCGCTCCTGTTTGAGGCAAGGTAGACTGGTTACTACTACTGGAAAGGTATTTCCCACTAAACCAAGCAATAAAACAAGACCAATGTGGATGACTGTCATTAATGGAAATGACCTTAAGCATCCCCACAAATACACCAACAATTTGATGGCAAGTATCGAAGTAAAAATACTTAGTTATCCCTTGATCTATAGTGACAACACTAAACCAAGAAACAAAACAAAGGCAATGTGGATGAATGTCGCCAATGGCAATGGTCTTAAGCATCCCCACAAATACACCAAAAATTTGAGGGCAAGTATCAACTTTGATTCTAGGTATTGATTTGCTGACTTCAATGAAAGGCTTGTAAAATACAAGGAAAAACAATGTCTGCAGGTTTAACCACAACTGGGCTTAAAGCCACTGCCAGTTTCAAGCACCTTGGTAAGTACTCCGAGCATTACTCTTTCATAGCATTGCTTGACTGCAGAAACCTTGTTGGCAACAACTTGTATAATCATATTTTTGGTACAGATTGCCAATTTTGTATATACGTTCATTTGTTCTGAATCACTATTGGGTCCGCTTCATAACTTTTATTTCCAAGGTTTCCATATAATGGTCAAAGATATAAGGTGCATTATAATTCTGCTTGAGATATTCTATGTTCCACAAGATGGAAAAGTGCTTACAGAGAGTGTCAATATCAAGCAATTTCAACTTAAATGGACAAGGCAAAAAAATGGATTTGTAACCCAGGAACATGTCCTCTTTACTTCCACTATTGAGATTATCTTGCATATAGTAAAGATGAAGTTATGCAACTAGAAATACAAGTTGCTTACATGCTTGTTAATGAAAAAAAAATTATGAGCAAGATGTACTAATTTTTGAGCTAATTTTACATAATAATGGGTGTTAGATATTGCAGTGGCCAATAATAGAAATTTTACATGAAATATTTCCATATTATGATTGGTAGAAATCATTGGCACACTCATCATATGTAATTTGGTCACTTGGGTTGCATAATAGAATATGCTTGTTTTACACGTTTAGTACTTTTAGGACCAAGAATTTATTTGTTGATACCCTTTGGATTTGATATATCATAGGTAAAAAGAAATGGATTTGTATTGTTTACTATCTTTCTGAACTTACCTATACTGGAAAAGGATATAAAAGATTCACTGATTTGTTCTTACGAACATGCCTTATTAGAGGTTGTTATTGATTTTTTCAGTAGTACTGTATAACTAATAAGGTAGTAAATTTATTGAATTTTATTTCAAGACTCGAGTTGATTGGGAGAAGTTAGAAAGAGTCCATATCCTATTTCTTAGGTACATTTGATGCAAGCAAAATGTACCTGAGGTTGTTGTTCAGGCAGAGTTTGCAGCCCAACCTGTTTGCCTCAAGACCATCTTCAAATTGGTATCATTCCTTTGCAGATTTAGGGATTTGTGGGATTTAGCTTCAAGGAAAGACATAAATTTGTACTTTAGAAGTTAGCACTTTGTTCTTCGGAGGTCATTACCTGATTCAGTCTCTTAGGGCATGCTCGGTGTTGACTCTCAAAGGTCTCTCAGTTACTCCAATTAATGGCTAGCTCTCTAGATCATCTTCCCCATTCACGTATTACCTAAATGTGCCATGTCATCTCCTATCATTAAATTAGGTCCTCAACTGAGCTATTAAAGAGGACTTCTAGGATACATTTGATAATATGGAGAAAAGTCTAAAAGCTTTGCATTGGAGGTCTAGGCCTAACAATATGAGATTGGAAATTTTGCATATATTGCAAAAGTTGAGCTGGCAATGGAGGTGTTGTAGACTGCTTAGTGTAGCCCTTAATATATTCATTACCTGCAGCCATCCCTGCAGATACCTCCTCCATTGGTGATTCATTATCTGCTTATTAAGCATTGACTGCAAGTCATTTCAGCAGTTTCTTAAGATAAATTTTGAGTAACTGAGTCATAAACATTTAAACTTGAGTAAATGTGGAAGCAAAAGTTTGACGTGAGTTCAAATCTACAGTGTAGGTGTGTCCTTCGTCGAATGTGCTCCTGTTTGAGGCAAGGTAGACTGGTTACTACTACTAGCAAGGTATTTCCCACTAAACCAAGCAATAAAAAAAGGCCAATGTGGATGATTGTCACTAATGGAAATGGCTTTAAGCATCCCCACAAATACAACAACAATTTGATTGCAAGTATCGAAGTAAAAATACTTAGTTATCCCTTGATTTATAGTTACAACACTAAACCAAGAAATAAAACAGAGGCAATGTGGATGAATGTCGCTAATGGAAATGGTCTTAAGCATCCCCACAAATACACCAACAATTTGAGGGCAAGTATCAACTTAGATTCTAGGTATTGATTTCTGACTTCAATGAAAGGTTTGCAAAATAAAATGAACAACAATGTCTACAGGTTTAACAACAACTGGGCTTAAAGCCACTGCCATTGTCAAGCATATTGGTAAGTACTCCGAGCATTACTCTTTCGTAGCTTTGCTTGACTGCAGAAACCTTGTTGGATACAACTTGTATAATCATATTTTTGGTACAAATTGCCAATTTTGTATATACATTTATTTGTTTTGAATCATTGTTGGGTCTGCTTCATAGCTTTTATTTCCAAGGTTTTTATACAATGTTCAAAGATATAAGGTGCATTATAATTCTGATTGAGATATTCTATGATCCACAAGATGGTAAAGTGCTTACAGAGAGTTTCAATATCTAGCAATTTCAATTTAAATGGACAAGGCAAAAAAATGGATTTGTAACCCAGGAACATTTCCTCTTTACTTCCACTATTGAGATTATCTTGCATATAGTAAAGATGAAGTTATACAACTAGAAATACAATTTGCTTACATGCTTGTTAATGAAAAAAAAATTATGATCAAGATGTACTAATTTTTGTGCTAATTTTACATAGTAATGGGTCTTAGATATTGCACTGGCCAATAATAGAAATTTTACATGAAATATTGCCATAGTATGATTGGTAGAAATCATTGACACACTCATCATATTTAAATTGGTCACTTGGTTTGCATAATAGAATATGATTGTTTTACACGTTTAGTACTTTTAGGATTAAGAATTTATTTGTTGATACCCTTTGGATTTGATATATCATAGATAAAAGGAAATGGATTTGTATTGTTTACTATCTTTCTAAACTTTCCTATACTGAAAAGGGATATAAAAGATTCACTAATTTGTTCTTACGAACATGCCTTATTAGAGGTTGTTATTGATTTTTTCAGTAGTACTGTATAACTAATAAGGTAGTAAATGTATGGAATTTTATTTCAAGACTCAAGTTGATTGGGAGAAGTTAGAAAGAGTCCAGATCCTATTTCTTAGTTACATTTGATGCAAGCAAAATGTACCTCAGGTTGTTGTTCGAGCAGAGTTTGCAGCCCAACCTGTTTGCCTCAGGACCATCTTCAAATTGGTATCATTCCTTTGTAGATTTAGGGATTTGTGGGATTTAGCTTCAAGGAAAGACATAAATTTGTACTTATAATTTAGCACTTTGTTCTTCAGAGGTAATTACCTCATTCAGTCTCTTAGGGATGCTCAGTGTTGACTCTCAAAGGTCTCTTGGTTACTCCAACTAGTGGCTAGCCCTCTAGATCATCTTCCCCATTCATGTATTACCTAAATGTGCCATGTCATCTCCTGTCATTCAATTAGGTCCCCAGATGAGCTATTAAAGAGGACTTCTAGGATAAATTTGATAATATGGAGAAAAAACTAAAAGCTTTGCATTGGAGGTCCAGGCCCAACAATATAAGATTGGAAATTTTGTATATATTGCAAAGGTTGAGCTAGCAATGGAGGCGTTGTAGACTGCTTAGTGTAGCCCTTAATATAGTCATTAACTGCAGCCATCCCTGCAGATTTGAAACAATGGAAGTTGGCATACTGTGTAGCTTGAAGATATTATCCACGAATGCTTGGGAAATTGAGAAATGAGTGAAAGGATGAGTGGAGGCGCGAAAATGAGTTGCTTTTAAAAGACAATCTACCATGACCTTACTCACTGTTTTGTTTCTCGCTTTTGGAAGTCCAACATAAAATTCATTGAAATGTATGTCCAAATATGCACTGGGATTAATAAAGGTTGCATTGTGCAATGCACCTAGTAAATTCTTTGTGTTGCTCTGGAAAGCATCCTAGGATGCTACAAAATCTTGGATGTCTGTTTTCATGCCTCCCCTGAAGATTGAATTCCTAGTTTTTTCATAAGTCTTAGGAAAGCCAAAATTTTATGTTGTTGGTGTTGGGTGTAGCTTCACTAAACTTGTTTTAGGGTTGAATCTTTTGCTAAAACAATGGGCCCTTTATATCGTAATGTATAATTTTTAGAAGGTTTGGGATCGATTTGATCTTTTGGATGAGCCGCCTTAAAGAATTGTTTGCTAGTCATTCCTTATTTGCCATAGGAATTATGAATACATTGCTTAAGCTGAAAAGCTGCAGCTTATTTCTTTGTGAGCTCTTGTACTTGGTCTTTTGTTTGGTTTGGATGGATTTTTCCTTTGTGATTTTGAGTCATGATGAAGACTGATTTCCTTCCTGTTATTCTGCAAACTTCACAAATAGTGATTATAATTGTTTGTGGGATTTTTAAGTATCCTTGCAAACCTGCTTCTTTAATTATCCATCAGTTTTTTCCTGTTTTGCAGCGTTTTCCTTCTCTCAGGACTTTTTGTTTTTGTTTTGTTTTGTTAGAATCCCTCAAGGCCATCTTGCAAAATTCGATATTTTAGAAACTCTTCCTATTTTCCCCATGTTGACTCGGCATTCAGTACTTGCTTCTTTGTTGGTTGCATCCAAAACTCTTTCTTGTGCAATTATTCTCCCCACCCCTTCAGAAAGAAAGTGGAATGCTTGATTAATGTTATGCAGGTTATGAGATAATAATAGCCTTGTACCTTAAATGCTCGCTGATCGAGTAACCTTTTACTTACACTCGGAGGCAGGAGTTCACTTCACTTAGCTTTTTTGCACATCAGCTTGTGGGAAGACATCTATGTGAAAACTAATTAACCAATGTCAGTTTCAATTTTACCTGAATTAAAAGCCTGGAAGTAGATTTATATGAACAAGTTTCAATTGCATGTTCTTCCATTTATTTTGATATGCAACTTCCTCTAAACATTTTTTAGTGTAGAGAATGTTGTGTATAAATTATTCTTGAGCCCTTGAATTCATGTTGAACTGAGTCTAAATACTGAACATTGCTTCAGGCATCGTTGGTGACAGTGCGCAATAAGAAACGAATTGGTTACTCTTATGAGATCGCCTTGAAGTTTCAAGGTGAGGCTTATTTAATATTTTTATATGATTATGAAATGTATAAGGTTGGTCTATAATCTGAGTCAGATTTTGGTTTGAAACAGGTGAGTGGTTGATTGAGGAGGAAATGAAGAAAATTCAGGGCACTCTAAATGTTCCAGAGGCTTCTTATGGTGATTTGGAAGATATGCAGGTGTGTATATGAAAAGTATTGAAAGTAATAAATTGCTTGAATATTTCTGGCGAGTTACTTTTTTATCATGCTGTCAGTTTCTTTCTATGTTGTTTTGATATTCTAGAGAGTGTTGTATGTGGTTTACCGTTTGTTTTGTGGATACCTTTAGAGCATTGTTATAGATGGACCCCCTTTAGGGTATTTCTAGAAACATTAGTCCTGGGTAGATCTGTATCAAAGGGTGCAGATGTAGACTGGTATTGGGTAAAATCAATGTTCTTAGTTCATTGGAAGTAAATATTGAGAAGATCAATGATTGCACTGAAGTGAGGCACACTCTACAACCTTGGTGTAATAGATGTGTTATGTCTGTGGTAATGCTAGCTCTAATGAACTACAATGGAAAACTAGCTGTGGTTTGGCATGTAATGTCAAAAGTAAAAAGCTGGTTGTTTGTCAATTTCCATCATGTTAAAAAGACAAAAACCTAGCATATATTCATCTTAACTCTGATCCATTAACAAGTGAGACATTTATGCCTATAGACTAACATGTGCCTGTTTGATCTCTCTCTCTCTGTGTATGCTTAATGGGTTTGGGTTTAAGATGATCTATGCTAGTTTAGAAATAAACATTGTAAGATATTTTTAGGCCTGTCTAAATACAAGGTGGCATGGTAAAGATGTGCACATGAGCTAAAGAACTAATGAGTTTTTAATGTGTTGGAAAATTTGGACGTTTGTTTTTCCCCAATGTGTGAATTTAGAGTTTGTTAATTTTGAAAATGACCTTATGAGCATGTTCTGAAATTTTTGTCCCTTTTGGGTTTGTCATTTTTATAAGTATTAACCTTAGTTTGTCAGGGAACTCCATAGCTGTATTAGTACAACCGCAATACAACTTATACAGATTAAACTTTAGTTATACAGATTGACTAAAGCACCTAACAACAAATTGACTAATCCCAAATTAGTCATGAGGATTCTCTATAATTTAACAAGAAAGATCACAACACTTCCTAGCTTGTTTCTTCAATTTTTTTATAATATATAATTTACAAAATTCAAGAAGAGGAAGAGATAACCAAGGAAGATGATATTTTGTGATTGTTAGTGATTGCCAGTATTTTGTGTGCAAACTGTTAATCTGTCCAATCATGCCAGTGGCTATCAGTGGTTAATCTCTAATCTCTTTAGGGATCAAATAGACATCAATTACATGGTGTGTACAAATGAACAAATGTAGAACTTGATCGACCTACAAACTAAACAAGCAAAGGGAATATAGAAGGGAAATGGTAGAATGATACCTCATAAACATTAATTACAATAAACTGACAATAGACCAAAGCATCACCCTTCCTTTGTGTAAGATTCAATGATGCTACATTTCCAATGCTGTTGTAGGAGCAACATCTTAAAACATGGGTAGATGCTTCCACCATCTTTGCCTTTATCCTCTTTTCGACCAGCTTATGGAGGTTCTTCCATGTTCACATTGTCAACACTGTTATGCCATCCATGTTTGAATAAAAAATGACCTGATTCAGATGTAATTCTTAATTAGGATTTAGTTGAACTTGGGCCAAATCCAATACGTCATCATATCCAGAGATTGGGCTAATTCTAGAGAGAGCACAGAGTCATCTACAAAGTGGATTTTAAAACATCTTGTAGGCACCTGATAAGGATCTTTCCTTCGGTTTGCACTTGACTCTAGCTAACCTAGAGCATTAGCTATGATGAAATGTTTTATTGGACAAAGAAAACCCTTTCTGAAGGACCATTTCTGGCTCACTGTCATCGTATCTGAAGTAAAATACCATTCTAATCTGTGTAGGACTTTATCAAAATCAATTTTGAGGAGCAGATATTCTTGATGGATTTCTCCGGCCCACCTGATAGCTTTGAAGCTTCCACAATGTTATATAAAATGAATCTACCCATTAAGTAGTCACGCATTAATTTATTTGTGGTTAATACTTCTATAGGAGTCTTGAAAGCCATGTAAAGTAGAATGATTAGCATGGGATCATTAATTAAGTTCCTGTTGGATGAGTTGTGGTTTATAACTTTATATTGAATATGCCTGCATTAGTTTGCTCTGCAAGTGGTTCTAGATGAAGAGCTTCCAAGCATATGTTTAAAAGGTTTCCCAATGGTGTCTCAGAAACCCTTGTAGAATTTTATAGGGAGACCATCTTTCCTTGGATATTATCATGTTTCAAGGAGGGATAGATCTGGGGTTAAGGCCAAGACGAGGAAGTAAGTTCCACATTCCCACCACAAATTTCACTCAACACGGGCAATAGAACAGGGAAGTAAGTTCCACATTCCCACCACAAATTCCACTCGACACGGGAAATAGAATAGGGAAGTAATTTCCACATTCCACCACAATTTCCACTCGACACGAGCAATAGAATAGGGAAGTAAGTTCCACATTTGCTGAGCAATTTTCCTACACTCCAATGATTTGAGGTGGGAAACATTAAGCTTAACAATGAATTTGTGTTTCCTACACAATGAATTTGATATCATAGCTTGTTACTGGAGTAAGGACCTCTATTGCATGAGTAAAATCACTTGGGAATGAAAAGCCCATTTTGTTTTGCTTGTTGGACCAAGTGTAGTGCATTGGCATGGATCATGTGCTTTTTCCTGCCATCAATGAGAGGAATGAACCTCATATTTATCACCTTCCCAGTTGATCGTATTCAAACCAGCTCCTAGAAGCCAACTAATAGCTCCAAGAAGCCAACTGATAGCAGTTGATCAGCTATCCATTGCCACAAACGGTTATCAGCTATCCATAAACACAAATGGCTCCTTTCTGGCTCTGAGTTAGGAGAGTATCAGTGGAGCTGAAATTCAAAACACTAGCTGAAAGAGTAGTAATTATATAAGCATACATGTTTTCTGGATCACAAATAGGTCTCTTTCGTGGTCTTAGCAAGGAGAAACGAAAAATACTATTTGAAAGAGAAATAGGAATGTAAACACACATGTTTTCTTGCTTATATTTATTTAGAATGTGGGGTGGGCCATAAGTAAACACCACTAAGTGTCGGTGTTTACCAGATGGATGTTCTTTGTCTACACATATGTTGAGAAACAGTTTTATTTTAAATTGTTGTCATGCTTAAGATATGTTGTGTCAAGCTTCTAGATGGTGCAAATCAATGTTGGTAAATTATCCTCATCTAAATAGCAAAGATCCCAGCTGGTACTATTGTTTATTTATATTGTTGTCCAGAAATTCAATGTGCTGTGCTGTATAATTTTTTGTTGTATTATATACATATTTTTTAAAACTAGTTTTAAAGTCTGCTAGTCATATATGATATTCAAAAAATTCATTATAAAATTTCCTTGTCTTTTTTTTGTTAGTTGAACGTGTCTTTGGACGTTGACAAGGGAATCCCGGACTCCAAAAGAAGTACAATTATTAAAGATCTTACATCATTCTTGTCTCCAATTCAGAATAGATTGCTCCAGTTTGAAGCAGAGCTGAAAGAAAGATGAATTTATGGTTTTGTTTAGAGTTGTTCAGGGTAATTGGTGTTGGGCTAAGCCTACTGTGGTTTTGTAACGTTGCCTCTTTCTGTCTAGAGATTTTTACTGTGGTTTTGTAACCTTGAACTATAACTCTTTTGATATATTGTAACATTGACTGAGATTGGACTGTAGAACACGTACAAATTCCAGTTTCCCTCTCAGAGAGTGTCCTCCACTGCTCATTCAAACTGGGCCCAAACTTTTGTTGGTTATAATAACTTGCATGCAAAATTCATAGATCATTACACGTCAAACCGACTTTACGCCTTGACTGAAATTACATTCAACATTGTGCACAAGTATGATTTACATGTATCAATCAAAACTATGATTGTATCTATATTTGATAATGCAAGTTGAATACAACATACAATACATAGGAGTGCTATGGCTATGAAGTTCAATATGAAATAATCTATTGATTGCTACTATTACTATTATATAAGGGGTGCTCTTCCAATGGCCATTTATTAGCTATGTGAAGAAGGCTTTGTGGATTTTGTATTTACCATAAGATTATGTATAGCTGAGTTGCAGACAACTAAGTATAATTTGGTAGGAAGTTTGGAGTATGTGTAATTCATAATTATATTGTCTTCTCTTCATTGATGAATTTTCAATGTGTGAGTTTTGACCTAAGCCATTGCATTATCAATGTGTCAAGGCTCAAAACTCGACCTATATGTCAACTACTTCTTATGATTGTTCCTAGGAACACGAATCCTAATTTTTGTAGGTTTAAAATTTATCACAAGTTTGCTCAATTGTGGTCAAATTTGTGGAGGTTATCTCAAAATTCATTTAAGGTACCATGGATCTAAATTTCTTATGAACTTTCAACACTATAACAAACTTTGGTGCAAATTGTTGATCAATTCTCACTTGGTTAGGGTCATAGATGTTAATGAAAATTTTGTGTGCATGCATGAGAGTTGGGTGCAAATGCTTAATGTTGTGTAGCATTAGTGTGATAAATATGGGATAATGCAAAGCATAGTTTTGAATATTAGTCTAAGTTGACTCGTACCTAATCAACTCAGTCAAGTTGATTGTTGGTTGAACGGTTAATTGTTGGTTCAATGGACATAAGATCTTGCAGGCCCAAATACCAAAGGGCAAAATGGAGCCCATCATGGGGTTCTCTTTGTAATTCTCCACCACTGCTACCTTCCATGCTTCCTCAAACTCCTCTCCAACCTCAATATCAATGCTAGTAGTAGCATGAGCAACAACATTACACTTAGTAGAACTAGAACGCGTTTTCCAAACTGCACGAGAACTACTTCCCTCACGAGTCACCATGTGCCATGCTTGGTCTCGATGGTTCGCTTCCTTCAACTCCTGGTTCAACTACCATATCTTCATTGGAACCAACACCCCGAACTCCACTAGACAATGATTCGCCATTTTGTACTAGTGATTCGCCATTTGTACTAATGATTCGCCATGATTTTACAAGATAATATAATCTCGTGAGAGATTCGCCAAAAATGGCATGTTATCCAACTAACTTGTTGTTTCACGGAAAAAATTATTGCACGAACTAGCTAATCTCACGCTATTAGCTAGCTTATTGCTTCGAGGACAAACTCATTTGCCTGCAGTGTAATGGCATGTTATCCAACTAACTTCTTGTTTCACGGACAAAATTATTGCATGAACTAGTTAATCTCACGCTATCAGCTAGCTTGTTGCTCCGAGGACAAATTCATTTGCCTGCAGTATTATGGTGCAGGAAAATGTTCACTCAATTTATATAGGCAAACTAGCTGGTGAACAGGTTATGTCTTGACTTTGTCAATGTTAGTAATACTGCAGGAAAATATTCATTCAATTTATATAGGCAAACTAGACAAACTAGCTGGTGAACAGGTTATGTCTTGACCTTTTCAATGTTAGTTTATAATAGCTCTTAGCAGAGAGATGCGAGAATTAGACAGTAGTAACTTAATGTGCAAAATTCTAACCAAATCAAACAAACTATGAATTTTTAGTAATATATATTTAATTAGTTACCTTTTTAAATTTCAATCATTCAATTTATTTGATTCGATGATTTTGATATATATGAGTTTATTCATATTTCACTGCATCTTTGTTTTTCCTTTTAAGTGGAGATATAGAAAGATCCCGAGATATAGAAAGAGGTCAGGGGACCTTTATGACAATAGAAAAATGAAAATGAGGGCTTTTCCCTATGGGTCATTGTAATTATCCAAGAATATACTTGGGAAAAAAGCCCTCTCTCTAAATTTTTTCATAACCATAAGCAGATCTGGAATAGTAGGGGGGGTGAAAGTTCAATCAATTCATATAGGCAAGCTCGTTGGTGAGCACTGTAGGTCTCGACCTTTTAAATGTTAGTTTATAATAGCTCTCAGCAGAGAGATAGGAGAATTAGACAAAATTAACTTAATGTGCATAATTCTAACCAAATCAAACAAACTATGAATTTTTATCATTACATATTTAAATAGTTACCTTTTTCAGATTTAAATCATTAAATTTATTTGATTAGATGATTTTGATATACATGAGTTTATCATATTTCAGTGCATCTATGTTTTTCCTTTTCATTGGAGATATAGAAAGGTCTGGGGACATTTATGACAATAGAAAAATGAAAATGATGGCTTTAGCTTAAATGGCTCACTTTTATTATCCAGGGAAAAAACTCTCTCCAAAATTTTTCATAACCATAAACAAATGTGGAATAGCAGGGGTGGCAAATATTCAGTCAATTCATATAGGCAAGTTCGTTGGTGAGTAGGTCATGTCTCGACCTTGTAAATGTTAGTTTATAAAGAATCTAAGTAGGGAGATACGAGAATTAGACAATAATAACTTAATGTGCAGAATTCTAACTAAATAAAATAAAATTAGATAGTGATAACTTAATGTGCAAAATTCTAACCAAATCAAATAAAATGTAAATTTTTAGCATTATATATTTAATTACTTACTTTTTTAAATTTCTACCATTTAGTTTATTTGATTGGATGATTTCGATATACATGAATTTAATCATATTTCACTGCATCTATGTTTTTCATTTTAATTGGAAATATATAAAGGTCAGGGGCCATTTATGACAATAGAAAAATGAAAATGAGGGTTTTCTCCTAATAGTCACTGCAATTGTCCAAGAATACACTTAGGAAAAAGCCCACTCCCCAAAAATTTTCATAACCATAATCAGATGTGGAATATTAGGGTTGGTGAATGGAGACAAACATACAAATAAGAGGGAACCAACAAATTAGGGAATGGAATAGTACTGAAGCAAGTAAGCATTCGAGTGAGTAACATACATTTTTAAGTTCCAAACTTGTGACTTTTTACTATCTAGCAGAAGCTTTCCACATGCACTTGAATATATAATTATTCACTATATGGAACTTTTTGAAAAATTGCAGAATGGATAAGCACCGAAACAAGCGTTCGAGTGAGTATATCTTGAAGTTCTGAAATTGTGACTTTTTACTTTCTGGAAGAAGCTCTCCACTTGCATTTAAATTTCCTATTAGTCAGTATATAGAACATTTTTAAAAACTACATAAACTGAGGAACATAAAATAAATCTATAGTAGACTAATGATACAATTTGAGAAAAGTTTGAAAGACAAACCATCATCATGCCATTGATCTTTGCATTGAGTAGAACAGGAAAGGCTTTCCTAAATCCCTATCTGTGGTATTTTTTTTATATTAAAAACAATTAACATAGACAGGATTTAAGAAAGCTTTTCCTGTTCTAGAAATTTCTCTTAAACAAACTTTACACCTGATACATGTTTGAGAGAATCATATATTCAACCTTAAGGATGTTTTTGCAAGCATGATGTATTAGCAAATAGGGGCCTGTATTCGGTGCAATTTTTAGTCCAATGGCCATGATTTTCTTGACAATTTTAGAAATTATTTGCTGCAATTATTTTCTTGACAATTTTAGAACTTATTTGTTGCAATTTTTAGTCCAGTAACCATAATTTTCTTGATAATTTTAGAGCTTATCGTTCTTCATGTAGACCTTATCGTTCTTCATCTGAACCTTCATGTGGGAAGGTAAATAGAGAATACATGCAATAGCAGAAGTCATTCATCTTCTTGTCTTAGTCCAAATCAAAGGAAGATGACGAGGTGGGGAGAGATGGAATCTTCTTGTCTTGAAGGCAGATGACACGATCGGGACAGATGGAATTTTTCTTGGTTAATGGAATTTAGGTAGTGAACAATATGCCTTATACATGCAAGAGGGATCCACATGTGGCAGGATCCATGTCCGGGTGGCATATTTTTTTTGCATTAACGTATTCCTGAACATTATATGTATATGCAGCTGCATGTTGGAAATAATCCCAACCATCGCCATGAATAAAAATGGCAGCAACCCACACTTACATTGAATTTTTGTTGCAGGGAAGGACAAAGCTCAGGATTCAAATCTGTCGGTTTTTTTTTTGTGCCTCATGTAATCTCCACAATGTTCAGAAAACAGAGTCAAAACATCACTCTCCATTTAATTTCCTTTCCCGTCGTATACTTATTTTTTCCCGCATATCGCAACCCGCAAGTTTTAAGCCTTTCCCCTCAAGACTTCGCCAAAACTTATATTTCCGCCGATGCGATTTGGTGGGACCCATCATACCTTACCGGATTACCAAAACCGCATGTAAACCCTTGTTATCGCCTTATTCCTTACCTTTCTCCTTTTCGCATGTCTCACTGTTTACCGCGTCGCATACCGCACTTCGCACATCTTAGCATTTACTTTTTAGGCCCCGCACAAAAATTGCAATGTTGCGATGCGACATCGTCATCGTACATCGCAAATCTTAAATATCGCACTTCGCATGATTTACCGTTTACCTTTTTAGTGCCCGCATTTCGCACTTCTCACATTTTCCAACTTCCCTTTTTAGCGCCCGCATTTCGCACTTTTTATGACTTACCTTTAAGCGCCCGCAAGTTATTTTGTTTATGTTGCGATCAAATCGCAAATCGCACGTCGCAAGCTCAAGAGAATAGCGCTTCACAACTTATTTAAGTTGCAATGCGATGTGATTGCATATCGAATATCGCAAGCTCAAATGGATAGCGCCCGCACGTTAAACGATTTAAGTTTCGATGCGATCGCACCATCGCACATTGCAATCGCAAGAAATTAAGTTTTCCCGTATGCACAGATTTAAAGTTAAAATTTCCGAAATGTGATTTACGATGAGGGCGCAGATGCGATGTGGTTTCAAAGCTGAAACCCATAAAATTTCAAGTCCAACAACTTGTGTTTTGTACGCAATTTCGTCTAGAAATAAAAAAATAGAGCGGAAGGACTTTTTGGTTGTTATACGTCTGTTCTAGCATTGAATAGCATTAATTTTATAGGCTCCACCATTTTGTATTAAAAAGAATGTAATTTTCATACGCTTACAGAGTTGAATGAAAAAAGAATTTCCTCTCCTGTGTGTTCTCGCTCTATCTGTGTGTGATTTTACTTCTGTGTTTTGCATTCTCTATGTTGAAAGGGGGAAACACATCCCTTTGTTGTTTATTTCTATTTTCCAACATGGTATCAGAGCAAGTCTAGGCTCTCAGTGAAAGAACGAGCTCTTTACTAAAGAAGCTGAAGGTTATTTTGAGCAGCAAGAAAGCTTTTTACACAATCAAAAGGTTTTGTTTACACAGTCAATATGTCAGCAACATGCATAAGCTTGACTAATCCACAACTACCACAGTTCAATGGCAAAAATTATGATTATTGGGCCATTACAATGAAGGCCATGTTTGCTTCACAAGATATTTGGGAGCTGGTGGAAAATGGTTTCCAAGAACCAGCAGACGCAGCAACATACAATGCTTTGACACAAGAAGAAAGAGATTTGTTAAGAGATAATAAGAAGGACTCCAAAGCCCTCTTCTTTTTCCCAAGGGTTGCAGTAGCAACGAAGTCCAAGGAGGCATGGGATATCCTCCAGACATACTATCAAGGCATGGAAAAGGTGAAGACAACAAAACTTCAAATGCTGAGAAGAGATTTTGGAACTCTTTGTATGAAAGAGTCTGATAATATAGACTCATTCTTTACACAGGTGAAAGGTAATTCAGGTAGTTATTGATCTTTTTCTCCCAACTCTCTTGTATCTCTTCTAGTGTTAACATTTATGTATGCATATTGTGTATACTCGGGTCCAACACTACTAGCAATAGAAAAAATGTTGTAATATTGAAAAAAGTAGGAATCGATTACCAGAAGGAAGGAACAGCAAGTAAACTACATAATAATATGAAATACATGGAAGAGTAAAGAGACACAAAGTAGTGGAGAGCCAACAAGTCAAAACTTGTATTAATATATCCCAAACAACAACTCTAAATTATACATAAATTAAAGTAAAGTAAAGTATATGTATATATATATATATATATATATATATATATATATATATATATATATATATATATATATATATATATATATATATATAACTACAATATTTTAACGATCTCAACTGACTTTACCAGACTAACTCAGTCAATCGACTCGACTATAGAGTCAGCCGAATTACAATACTTTATTTATTATCTCGACTTGACTGGGCTAGTCGACTAAGTCCAATAGCCCCTACAACAAAATGGCAAGTGCAACACTAAAAAGGAAGACACCAATAATTGATTTTCTATGTCCAAGATAAAGATTACAAGTTTAGTTGAATTTCCTCGAAGAGGTCACCACTCACATCCACTTCTACATGCATCTATATCTAGAGATGGTCCACGTAGCTTTCCCAATTAGATTTCAATTGAAGGAAGGGACCAATTCCCCCCGCCAACAAACATGATCATTTATTCTAAATAGAAGACCAAAGGGATGTTAGTTTTTAGATATTATGGTAGCATGAGACATGTGTTCTAGTCTCTAATGTGTTAGAGAGGCTAAGGAACACGAGATCTCGAAAACCCAGAAAAGGTTTCCGGAGAAAACACCTAGATACCCCTCAATTAAGTTAATTGATATTTTATTAAAAAGTTACTAAGTATAACTTAGGAAAATTGATTAAATTATGCGTATTAATTGAGGAAATTAGCATGCTCTAGAGACTTCTAGAAAAGGATTTGATGAAACCTAAAATGATATTAGCCATCGATAACAATTATATATTAGTCGTTGATGCTTCAACGAGATATTATAAGAGCAAGTCGATGGAGTGGAGATAGACACACTTGAGGAGTGAGTTGTCTTCGAAAATGGATCTACCCAATTCACAACTTTATTGAGGGTACAGTTCGAGCCAGAGGTAGAGCATCAAAGTGAGGAAGCAATAGCTTGGGAAGAGGATTCCAGAGATTTTTCTAGTGTTTCTTGAATGTTGAATTGGCAAGAGATATGAGGAAAAATTATTTTTATAAAGGGCCACAAAAGCCTATGTGAATTTTTAGAAACTCTTGTGCGAGTTTCCAAGGGAACCAAAAATCAGTAGCTAGAAGCCTGAACTATTTCCGGAAGGTAGTGCGAGTAGTTTCTAGTGACATAGGGAGGCATGACGACTCACTTGGATTAACATTGCAGGAAGTGAAATTTTCCCAGGGCCAGTAGTGTGAATTCTAGGTTGTAGTATGAGCAGCTAGTGTGGGGTGCGAGCAGGCCAGAAGGGGCCGAATAGCTTTGTAAAGGAGATAATTTTTATCCAGATTATTTTGGCGAGATATTTGTTGGAGGATTACTAGTTGGGAATCCAATTTATTGTATTCTCAAATTCGTTTCATTATATTAAAATAAACCCTCATCTATTGTACTTATTTTCCCTTCAGGGTTTTTCTAGGAACGTCTAGTCAAAAATAACTATGTCAATTTCTATGTGGGAATTCATTTCTTAGTTCCTGAATTTTACTTCTGCAACATATTTTTATTGTGAAGAATGAATAACTGATTTAATCATTATTTGTTGGAAACAAATAAACTACGAATAATTAGAATATTATACTCCTTTTGTTGCATTTGTGGAAATTCCACATGGTATCAAAGGATTATTGATCAGATAAGAGGCTCAGAAGCGAAATGCCGTGAGATTGTGTAGTTTCGGAGGGAGATCTGAAGCATAGGATCTAGATTCATGTAGGTTAGGCCATGAGTGTGAATTGTTGGGCATAAATCGATTTCCAAAGGCAGAGTGTAGGAAAAAGTTCAATTTTTTCAGAAGAAGAGTTTGCAGGCAGTGTGTTTGTCGGGAAGAAGTTCTAGTGAGTATATCAGTTGATTATTTAAGCAGATCTAGGCACAAAATATTTACAACTAGGGTTGCAGTTGCAGATGTGCGCAGGGCATGAAGAGAAAATCACACAAAGGATGTTTCTATAATTTCTCAGAGAGTATCCAATTTTCAGGAGGAGATCACATATGCTAGTATAAGAATATATCTATGTATTCCAAATAGAGTGTGAGTAGCAGTAGGAAGGAGAAGGATTTTTCCAACACTGAAAAGAAGGTTTTATGAAAGAAATCGACATACCTTTGACATTGTATATGTGAACTGTAGTTATAGAGGAACTTCTTCCAAGGTATTTCACGCACATGATAGTTCTTTGAAATTTAATGCTAACTGTATAATTTTATAAATCATGAAAATAATTATGGCCTTGAAATTATGAGTTCATGTATTAATGTAGGGTTTAAGGGTCTTAACATAATCACACATTTTTTTAAATATTGTAGATCTTGATTTATGCTAGTGTAACACACACACACATATATATATTTTACAAGGTAATAAAAAGCTATACTAGGAGTAAAAGGCATATGTATTTTGAGAATCACTCGAGAGGCAGGATCCCGCGCTGTTGCGTCCTCCTCAACCCCTCGGCCCTTCTACTCCCGCCTCTGCTGATCGCAATCCGGCTCCAGCATGGCCACTCCAGAGTCCTCCCTGTAGATGGTTGCATCTTCGATCCAGGCCCGAGCTTTCTCAGATCTTATCAGCTCCTTGGCTCCTTCAGGACCTAGACCAGCGATATCTAAATTCGTAAAAAAACTTGAAGGCTTACAGGAGGTTGTATTTCCTCCCTCTCTCCCTCGTATGGCTGCTCTCTCTTTTGCAGAGAAGGGATTAATAGGTTAATTTACATGACTCTAGCCCTCTCCGAAGACAGTTCAGCGTTGGGTTGAACGCAACTGGTCAGACAAGATCAATGGTAAAATCTCCATTCAATTCTGTGGAAGGGGATACTTTACCTTCCACTTCGAAACTAAAGAATATAAAGATCTGATCTTCAGAAACGGACCCTATTTCATGGACGCCAGGGGCTTGTACCTCAACAAATGGACGTCGGATTTTGATCCTGAACTTGATGTCCCAAATGCAATTCTTGTTTGGGTGTGTCTTCCACATCTCCCCCTTCATTGTTGGGGGGATGACTCAGTAAAAGCTATTGGAAATGCAGTAGGAAAATTCATTGATCGAAGTGAGCCAAAGGACAACATGCAAGCCTGCACCTAGATCTGTGTCGAAGTGGATTTGGGCAAAGGTCTCCTGGAGGCCATAAAACTAAAAGTTTATGAATGGACGCACATCCAGTAGATTGATTATGAGCATATCCCATTCAAATGTAATTTATGTCACGAATATGGTCACTTTGCTAATTGTTGTTTAAAATTTATTAATGTTGAATCCCCGGAGACAAAACAGCAATGGGAAACTATTAAAATAAAGAAAACCAACCCGAACCCTAAGAATGTCTCCCCGACTGTTCCTCCCCTAAGCCTAATCCCTTTCCTCTCCCCGCAAACCTCCCCCTCCATTCAAGACCCTCCCTCCTCCAGTCAAGAACCCTCTTCTATTCGAATCACTAGAAATCCATTAAAGGAACACGGGGCAAATCTAGAAACTCAAAAAAAGCAGGGCCCTGGAAGAAAAACTACAAAGCAACACTGTGATGAGAATGCACAAAAGGATATAGCATTGGGAACACAGAACCCTATAGAAAACTACATATTGGGACAAAACAGCAAATATGCAGGACAAAAGGATGAAGGAGGGAAAGCAACTCTCCGAACAAACTTTTTGCAATGATGAAAGTTCTCTCATGGAACAGCAGGGGGCTAGGGTACCTTTCCAAAATAGCAGCCCTAAGAGATCTGACAAATCAATAGAAACCCGAAATTATCCTCCTTCAGGAAACAAAGCAAGGAGAACTAGATATGAAGGCAATAATAAATAAAGCAAAGCACTACGATGGCTTCCTATCTGAGTCAAGGGGAGCCACTGGTGGGTTAGCTACTCTTTGGAATCACAACATATGGAAACAAAAATACATCATGGTAAACCAGAATTGGCTCAAAGTGACATTAGAAAACTGCACGGATCAGAAAGAGATCATAGTTTACAATGTCTATGGTCCCAACCATTATAGGGACAAAGAACTCTGCTGTAACTCCATAAAGGAAAACATGAGCAACGAGGATACCAACAGCATCATAATGGGAGGAGACTTCAACTTTATTCTCCATGCAAAAGAGAAAAGAGGAGGCTTCTTTAGCCAAGATCCTTTCAGGAATCAGCTTGAAGATATAATGCAAGATCATGATTTGGTGGACATAACTCCAAAGAATCGTAGATACACTTGGAGCAATAGAAGAATAGGTAGAGACAGCATCATGGAAAGGCTAGATAGAATCCTGGTCACAGTCACTCTTCTCTCTCATTATTCTACATCTTCAGCAAATGTGCTCGCTTTCCAGCCTCAGACCATTATCCCATTACACTCACCCTTGGAGAACATCATTCTCTTGGGCCCATTCCATTTAAATACAGTGCCCTTTGGAACGATAATCCAGATGCAAATCAGCTGGTGCGAAACATATGGGTTCAGCATGTTGAAGGTTCACCGAACTTTATATGGGAGACCAAATTAAAGAAAACAAAGATGGCTCTAAAAGATTGGGCCAAAACTCATTATAAAGAGCCTGATCAAATCAAGACTGAAATCAAAATCCACTTGGATGAAGTACACGGCAACATTGAAAACCAAGGACTCAATCAAGATCTTCATAATTGGGGAAAAAAATCTATATTGGCAGCTCTATCGAGCCAATAGAAATGAAGAAGAGAAATGACGCATTAGATCAAGGAATTTATGGCTTCAAGCTGGTGATAAAAACATAGCTTTTTTTCATAATCAAACCACTGTTCGCAGAGTCAAAAACAACATTGTATCCATCATTGACGAAGCTTGCCAGCTTCATACAGATCAAGAAGCGATTAAAAGTGCGGCTACAACGCATTTTAAAGAGCTCCTCACTGAGATAAGCATGCTTGAAGATTACTCAGATCTGCTGCAGCACCTTCCATCCTTAATTACTGAAGAGATAAACAATGATCTCAACAGAGAAATAGATGAAGAGGAGATCAAGAATGAAATCTAGACCCTTCACCCGAATAAGGCTCCTGGCCCTGATGGGTTTTCTATCACCTTTTATAGAACTTATTGGGACCTTATTAAAAAAGATCTATTGAAAATGATACACTGGATCCAATGCAAGAAAAAAATTTGGGGGTACACTAACTCTACTTTCCTTTCCCTTATCCCCAAAGAAAACCGCCCTTCCTCCTTCTCTAGATTTAGACCCATCTCCCTCTGCAACTCCTCCTATAAGCTCATCACTAAAATACTGGCCACCCATCTCAAACCTCATCTTCATAACCTCATCTCGGAAAACCAAGGAGGCTTCATATCTCAAAGACAAATTTCTGACTCCATCCTCCTTGTTCAGGAAGCCATTCATTCCAGTTTCTCTCGCAAAGAAAAAGGCTTTATCCTAAATCTAGACCTTACCAATGCCTTTGATAGGGTCAAACACTCCTTTCTATTAGCTGTGCTCCAAAAAATAGCTTTTGACCAAAACTTTCTTGACCTTATCAACTCCTGCATCTCAGGCCCCTGGATATCTCCTCTCATTAATGGCAGACCTGCTCCTTTCTTTCAATCCACTAGAGGATTAAGGCAAGGTTGTCCTCTCTCTCCCTACCTTTTTATCCTCATGGTCGAATCCTTCAGCAAAGCTTTGGAACATTTGAGACGGGTGGGCCTCATCAGTGGCATCAAATTTGGCACCGGAGTTAAAAATATGAATCATTCCCAATTTGCAGATGATACCTTGTTGATGGGAGGCGCTTCCAACATCATTGCTCAGCGATTTAAAAATGTCTTGGAAAAATTCATGCTCTATTCTGGAGGGCTGATCAATCACCGCAAAAGTTGCATTTATGGTTGGAATGCCTCTAATCAAACCTTACATAGCATTGCTAATATATTTGGTGTTCCTTGCAAATTGAAATGGGATCACTTCATTTATTTAGGCATGCCTGTAAGTATAATTCCTTTGAAGTCTGAAGTTTGGAATGTTACTATCGATAAAATGAAGAGGAAAGTTCAGCAATGGGGCTCATCATGGCTCAACCCTGCAGGTTGCCTTGTGCTTCTCAAATCTAGACTCTCGTCCCTTCCGCTATATCAATTCACCCTCCTTCAAGCTCCTGCCATCATCCATCTCAAAATTGAAGCTATCATCAAGCATTTCCTATGGCAAGGAGGAAAGAATGATAAAAGAAAATATAACCTCGTCAAATGGAGACAAGTAATACAAGATCAGGAGCATGGAGGCATTGGAGTTTGCTCTCCCAAACTCCTGAAAAAAACCTTTGGAGGAAAGATTGTCTGGAGGCTTATCAATGGGAATCAGGCTTGGTGTAAAAAGGTCCTGGAAGTTAAGTATCTTAATTCTACCCAGTAGCAGCTTTTCGATCATGATATTCCTAACAGGCCTTGCTCTAAAATCTGGGCTCTTTGCAAAAAATCCATGCCCTTCCTAGCTCAAAACCTCTCCAAAGTTCCCATGGGAGGCAACACCATCAATGCTGGAACTGGTCGCATTAGGGGGCAAACACCCATCATTGACAGGCCTGGTACAAAGAGCATTCTCCTTTTCTTCAGCAGTATGGGCTTAAAACTTCTGATTCAATTCTCCAAATGGGATAATCAAACCCAAAACTGGATTGGATGGCACTTTCCTAAAGTTCCTGCCCACCTTGAAGATGATCTTAGCAATTTTCAAATCCACCTCCAGGGCTCTGCCCCTATTAAAAAAGATAGCATTGACGGATTTAGATGGGACCCCTCTGGAGCAGCATTCACCATCAAAGCAGCCTATCAACACCTTTGTAATGACCAATATCCAACTCCTATCTCGCCATCATGGAAGGCTATGTGGAAATCGAAAGCTATACCTAAGATCATTTTTTTCATATGGATCCTTTTGAAAGACGAAATTTTAACCTCCGACAATCTCAAAAAAAGAGGTGTAATAGGACCATCAATGTGCCCAAACTGCCAAAATGCTGAAGAGACGGTCCTACATCTCTTTATCGAATGCCCCTTTGCTTCTCGTTGCTGGACTGAGCTTACCCCATTTTTTCAGACCTGCTGGACACATCACTCTATTATTGATGTTCTACGCTCTTGGAAAAATGGCTTCCCATGGGAGAAAAAGAAAAACAAAATTTTGAAGAGAGTTTGGGACACCCTCCCTTATGTGGCATTGTGGAATATTTGGCTTTCCAGGAATAGAAAGATCTTCAGGAATAAAGAGCCATCCTTCAGGAAAGTTTTCAGCAAAACTTGGAGCCTCACCCTCGAAATTGTCTCTGCCAAGAGCAATAGTATCGACCACATTGAACTTTGTGCAAAGGAAAGGACCTTCCTGGGTGATCTACTGGCTTGAAACAGCAGCAGAAACCCCCCTCCTAAACATTCCTACAGAACAGAAGCAAGTTGGAAGATCATATTTAAAGAGGAGGACTTCGCCAATTGGATAAAGATCAGTGCTAGACCCTCTCTCTTCTTTGGCGGGGCTTCAAAATCCAATCCGGGAAATACAGGGGCGAGGGGCATCATCAGGAGTGGAAATGGCATCACTCTCACGACTTTCGAATGGGGTCTTGGCATTCTCTCTAATAACAGAGCAGAGGCCTCAGCCCTTCTTCAAGGCCTGCTTCAGTTGAAAAAGCTTAAAATCACAAATGCTATGATTTTCGGAGATTCTTCCATTATTATCAATCTAATGATCCATGACCGACCGGCTGCCAACATCGCTCTTCAACAAACCATCAATAGATGTCGTAATCTCTTGGATGATATGAAGGATGTTTCATGCTTCCATATTATCCGTTCTCACAACAAAGATGTTGATCTTCGGGCCAACAAAGCCTGCGCTCGTATCCTGGGGCAATTGCTTTGCAATGATTCTATAAATCTTATTCCTCTACCATGATTTTGACCCTGACTGCTCCTAGATTCTTTTTTATTTTCATATCTGGCCCCTCAGAAATTTTCTACATTCTTTGTACTCTCCCATCTTCCATTCCCGTGATCTTATCTCCTTGGTCCTCCCCCCTCGCTACTTTTTTCTCCCGCCCTCTCCTACTTATCCCATGACCTCTCGCTCCCTCTGTCATTCCTCTCTTTCCTCCTCGAGCTTCGCTTATCTCCCTCCGCAGAAACCTCCTTCCTTAAATTTTTCGTTGGGCTCTTGCTCCTTTGGGCCTCTGCCCTTGTGCTCAACGCCCTCTGCTTCATCTCCTCTCGACCCTCACCCATTTTTCCTTGTTGTTGTATCTTTTGTTGTTTTCATATTCAAGAGTCTGCGCTATTATTGCGCTGCTCCACCTCTCCAGACTCTCCCTGCAAAGTTTGAATGTATATTTTTCAGTGACTACGTGCAGTTTTGTACAAGTGTTTACAAGATCCGGCCCTTTATTAGAGCTCATTACCAAGCTTGGTATCTCCATTCAACAGTTATCTCTGGCAACATGGCGCGCAACAAAGAGTGTCTCCATTGTGCCGATCTTCAAGCTAAGCTTGAACAAATCAAAGCACATCAAAATATTCTTGATGCAAAGCTAAAAAATGAGGTAAAAATTTTGGATGATAAACATGAAGCAGATGCTAAAGTCTTTCTTGCAAGGGTCTCCTCTCTTCAAAGTCAATTTGACAATCTCTCAAATCGATGTTCTCATGTTGAAGAATCGATGCAAATTCTGAAATACATGCTAGAGAAGCGAACCGCCCCAAGCTCTAGTTCTAACAACTTCATGAATGTTGGCAATGAAGACAATCCTGAGGACTCCACAGCCCGCCATATCAACCATATCAATATTGATTAAAATTGCTCCCCATTTCTAAGCATGTCTTTCAAATTTTCTTACCTTCTGTCTCAGTTCGTCTGCATATATGCTTTATTTGTATTCTAGCCTTTTTTTATTATTAGAAACACAAGAAATATAACATATAGTTGTAGTTATTTCCTCCACTGCTCTACAAGCAGTCTAGCATGTAATCTTGGAGTCCCCACTCCTCTTTTTTTTAAATACAAATAGCAACCGATTGTGTTAAAAAAAAAAAGGCATATGTATTTTAATATTATGATATATATTCATTTTATATTCTTTTGAAAATAATGATTATATATGCATAAACATTTAAAATATTAACATAATCATGTAAAGCTCTTTAAGACCTTTTTGTTGTGCTAAATAATTCCAAAAACAATTATAGAGATAGAAAGTTATGGCAAAATTGTTTAACAATTTTTTTATGTTTTAGAAAAAATGCATAGCCATTATTAGGAAACATGTTTGATAATATCCACACATTATTAGCATATCCAAATTATTTGAAATTCGATTTTACTTATGCATTTATTAGCTTGTTTTAGGACTAGGTTTTGTATGATGATCTTGGCAGTTTGAATTGCAAAAATAATTTAAGTAGGGGATAAATATCCATTGAAAAAATCATTTAAGTGGGGATAAATCTCCATGGTTAAGAATTTTGTTAGTTTTTATAATTTTTGTAAATTTTAGCAATGTGAGATGCATCATGAAGTAAGTGTTTTGATGCTTTTTGTAGATTGATGCCTATTGATGTTTACCAACCATTTAATTTATATGGCTAAGCTAGTCTACAAAATTTTATAATTTAGTGAAAGATTCACCAAAAGTTTACTAGATTTTATAATTTAGTGAATGAATTAGCTATAAGTTATATCCGCATATTATGTTGTGGATAAAATAGCCTTCAAAATTTTATATATTCAATGGGGATTCATCTAACTATTATACTTGTAAAAGCTTAGAAACTGTTGTTAAGTTTTTTCCTTGTATTTTTCTTGTAGTGCAATTAGTGAATTTGAACTATTTCTATAACACGAAACTTGTAATTGGCATACAAAAATTTAACAAGTCCAATATAAATTTAACAAAACTTAAAATTATAATTCATATTTATATATTTTAAAATAAAAGCTTATGTGCTCCAAAAAACTATTAAAAATCGTTTGAAGAGAATGCTTTCAAGTTTGTATACATAGTGTCATTACAACAAGTCCCAAGTGTTCTTTATAACTTTTTATCTCATATGTAAAATGACTATATTAAAGTAATGGTCAAACTTTGATTTTTTTAGTTGGTATAATCATATGTTGGATTTGAATGAACATGTTATTTTTCAAAGTATTGTTGAACTTATTGTTTACACATTCATGTTTGCAAACAAAAAGGTTTCTTGTGAAGCATAGATACTAGAAGAAGATAAGATTGCTAATGGATTTAACTTAATGTTTCTCTTGAATAAAAATGTGTGGGATTTGTTTAATTTGACAGAAATTAAGGTATTTAACTGAATGTTTCTTTTGAATAAAAATGTGTGGGAATTGTTTAATTTGACACAAAATACAGTAAAGTGGTAATATCATTTTTGTATAAGGAGTTGAGGATTGCATCGTTTGGTAGTTGGATTGTTAAATATGGTTTAATCTCTTTAGCTCATATCTTTAAGGAAAGGATAAATACATTGCATCTAAAAGTTAACTTGTTTTTTATAACCGTGGAATTAGGTGTTAGTGCCATAGATTTATGTTGTAGGATGATGCTAATGACGAGTTGAGTTAGTAAATTTTTAATTAGACAAGTGTGTAGATCACAAATTGAGTTAGTAAGTAAAATTTGAAATAGGAAGGTGTGTAGATCACAAATTGAATTAGTAAGTAAACTTTGAAATGAGAAGGTGTTTATCACCTATAGAATGTTGCAAAGACAATAATAAATTTTTAAAATGAGAGCCATAAAGTATTGTAAATATTCATAAGAGTGGAGTTTGAAGGTTCGGCGATATACACACATCTATCTATCTAAGTGATGTGAGCAGATTCAATGTTGTGTATGACATGTTATATTAGTTATTATTTGATATAATAATTTTTTTGAGATGTGAAATGACTTTGTTGAGTGTATATCTGATGATATAATAATATTTATTTCCAAACCACATTGACGACTGTGGTCTTCAATCGAAGATTACGCTTCGTCATAGTGCCGTTGGCTTTGGGTCGTGGATATAGTGGCAGCCAGTAAGATTTGATCCTGGGCCTTGTTCAGGATAACTCTCACCAGTTACCGATTATCCTAGATTGGATAAAAAAAAAATCATTAATACATAACAGAATATCTGAGAAACAAAGGAAGCGGCATGTTGCACAGCTGGGGATGTAGCTCACATGGGAGAGCTCTCGCTTTGCATGCGAGAGGTACGGGGTTCGATACCCCGCATCTCAATTTTACAAACCATGTTTTGTCATCCAACACGCAAACGCAAAATCCAAAAAATATTGAAGGGACGAATTGAACGACATGTCAATTGGACAGAACACTGAAGGTTGGGAGTGTGTTCGATTCAATTTGACACACGAGCTTCCAAAGCGCACAGCAAAGTTAAAACATGAGGGTTTTTGAAAACTCCCAATTTAAATAAAACGGCAGGAAGGGTGCTGAAAGAAATGAGACCGAAAGTTTCAAAATCCCCCTTAAACTCTAAAAAATAGTACATAAAAACTACTCCATACTTGAATTATTTTTCCAAAGTTATCAACAATATTTTATCAATAACAAATCATATCATAATATAATTTGTGTGCCTCTACTCTTCTTTATGACATATTTCAGTTGAAAATCAACGAGTATCATTCTTTACTTAATAGAACCTACAACAAAGCATTCTATTATATAGAGTTGTTTTACCTCTCCTCTACTATGTGTTAAAGCACTTTTTAATTTAAAATCAACCATTTATTCCTCTAATTTGTTTTAAGTTTAAAATTAACCAGTCCCATGGTCGACTATGTATAATTTTTTTGAACCAGACTTACAATCAAATACTTTTATTTTTTAACAATTAATTTTAATCTTAATTTGATTGTTAATTCGGTTATTGAGAAATTTTAATATAAAAAAAATAGATTTGAAAATAGAAAAATGTTATGGTTAAATAAACTTGAGATTTTTTTCAAAAAGTCACACTTAAAGACTAATCTCTATTGCCTTCACCAAAAGACTGGATATAGATTACCTAATCATGTCATTAGAGTGAAAACAAAAAAAAATTGTTGAACCTAAATTAGGTTCACTTAGTCTATTGAATGAAAGTATTTAACTTATTTTATTATTATTATTATGTAATTGAACATAGTTAAAATGTTTACATAACACAATAGGATAAAATTTAATCCAATCAAAACTTGATAAACCCAAACTTTAAATAGATTTAAAATATCTTAATTATATTTAATAAAAATATATATTAAAAAAAAAACTATATATCAACATCTTATTTAACCAAATTAATTAAAAAAATTTATTTTACTACCTTCTAAAATTTAGTTATTTTATTGATGGTAACAAAAAAATACTTATTTTTTTATAATAAAAAAATTCTGAAAATAGTTAGCATTATTATTCCATGTATTCCATTTTATATTTCAAAAGTTTTAAATTTAGGAAGAGTAAACCAATTGCATTTTAATAATCGAATAATATAAAACTATCTTTAACCCAGAAATTAAAAAAATTATTGTATATAGATTTCCAACCTGTCATATATCAACGATTAAAATAAACTTGCTAATAATATGATACTTTTAGATTTCGTTTCGTGATGTCACTTATACCAATGCTTCCTTCTACCTTGTAGGTTGCAATAAAATATATGTGTTTTTTCTCTCTCGCCAAAAATAAAAGTTGCAATATCCTCGGGCTCTTATCCTCTCAATGTGAATCTCCTTCTCAGTGATATTTTCAACGTTCATCTCATTTCTTACCTTTTATTTATTTATCAGTTTATAGGTTACTTACTTTTTATTTATTTATTTTTTATAAGTTTGTATCATAATGTTTATCAAGACTACTAAATTTGTTGTTGAGAAGGTAATGTATATATAATATGCTTACATTTGAGATTGTAGGGAGGGTTTGGATTCTCTTCTATGAACAAGTATATTTTTGGACATGTGAGAATGAAAATAGAGATTGTTTAGGGTGATTCGATAGGAACCATTATTACTTTCTATGCAATATCTTGTTGTTTATATGAGATGATGATAAGTAAAAAGAAACTTTTTAATTCGTTGATTTTTAATAAGTTAAATTTGTTCGCAGATGAATTAGAATTTGAGTTTTTGGGGAATAGGTTTGGATAATGGTATACAATCCAAACCAATATATAAATAAATAAATAATTCAATTTTGAGGTCACAACTAAGTCAAACACCAAATTGGTGTATAAGACTCTCTTGTTTGTGGGACAAGGGACCCACCTTCGCACAACAATTTGACTGCTAAGTCTACAAAGGCATACATACTCTACCCCCTCTAGATTCTTTGTGGACAACACCCGTATAAGAGTATTCAAGAATAACGAAGCGCAAGGGATCCTCTACCCTAAGTCTCGACCATTGGGAATCTATTCAACTCTGTGGGAAGTCGGTGACTAGGCTACAAGAGGTGGGTGGAGAAGATCGACCCGAGCAAAGTGCCCTTATCCGCATATTATACCGATTTTGACATTGAAAGATGTCTAGTGCTTGATAGAAATATGCGTGCTTGGCATTAATGTTCACCTATTTCATATTCCCTAAATAAATGGATGTGACAGATCATTTGGTGTCCATGCTATAGCTATTTTGCAAATTGTGAATAAATACATGATCAATTGAGACATTGCTTCCCCCAGCATGGCTGTTATGAAGAGGTTAAGAAGTACATGACCAATCAAACATGAATTCTATATGTCACATTGTTATAGGCCCAACTCGGATGGAACATAGCTTTAAATATAATGACATGAAGAGGTTAAGAAGTACATGACCAATCAAACATGACTTCTATATGTCACATTGTAATAAGCCCCATCCTAGATGTAATGCAACTTTAAATACAATATTAATAACGTTTTCAGAAAATAATAAACCGTCAAAAATACATTTTGTATACTCCAACGCACATCACAGAAAAAAGTTATCCAAAATTTTTTGGTCAGCCTATATTTTCTCTACTTCTCAATTTGGAATTTATAAATTAAAAAGTTTGCATGATTTAATATAAGACTGGCCTCTACAAAGGAGGTTTTTACAGAATGTTCTTAGAGCTTTACATTTCAGTATTTCTTCATTTCGGAAGCTTAAAATTCCTTATGCCACAAAAAAAGTAGTTATTTTCTGTCTATATAAGCTCAGATTCAACCACATATGTTTTTGGTAAAAAAAAACTCATACACTGTCTTTCTTGCATATCGTCCTTAGTAGTGCATTCACTGCTTACACAGGCCTAAAACCTTGGCAGAAAAAAACCAGATATCCTTGCACAATGATGAAGATCGATTTGAAATCTCTGTTAATTCTGAATGCAGAGTGTTAAAATCTGAAAGACTCTTCAATGTTTGAAGAGCGATCAGTTATTTTCATCTGACCTCGAGGCAGCATGAACGTTGTTTTCGATAATGCATCTGCTTCCATATTCAATTCCCAGAAAATGTGACAAAAAGAGAGATTTTGAAAGGTTGTCATGAGTTTTTTAATGCTGCGAGTAATGGCTTGAAGATGAGGAGAGTGAATCTAAGATTTTTCTTGTGCCCAATCAATAACAAATTTTAAGTCACCGAAACACTGTAAGTCCCTGATATTTTTATTCTTAGCCACATAAAGAACCATCCAGAGAGTAGCAAGTTCGGCTTTATTATTTGAATCGTGACCAGGGGCATATAATAAGCTAAGTTTGGAATTTGTAGAAATATGTAGAATAGCTCCTGCACCTGTCAGAGGAGGCACACCTTGACTTGCCCCATCGAAGAAAGCCCAAGGGGTGCTAGTGATAATAGAAGGAGGGATTATATTTCGCACCTTAGTTGACTTTTGAGGGCACTTGTATTTAGAAACCCACTAAAAAATCATGGCCACAGTTAGCTCAATAGGGATGTGCTTATCATTGAAAATGGCCATATTTCTAGCCCACCAAATTCCATATGTAAAAAAAGCAAGGGAAGCTGCGTAAGAGCTTACCCCATGATCACTCCACCAATGATAAAATCTCTGCTCATATGAATCTGCAGGAGGTTGAAGTATCGAAGTGAAGGAGGAAGAGGCTTTATTCCAAACTGACTCTGCATATGAACAATGGAAGAGTAGATGAGAAAGAGATTCTTCATCAAAAGCACATAAAGAACATCTGATGGGACCTATCCATCCTCAGTGTTGAAGGTTATCCCATGTTAATAGCTTGCTTTTTAGAGATAGCCATAGAACCAGCTTGGTTTTGATGGGACCCGGAGCTTTCCACAAGGGAGATATCCGATAAGGAATAGTTCCAGAGAAAGAGGAAAGAGTTGCAACACTATAGCCCAGCTTTGCAGAATAGGAACCATGTGTAGGATTTTGAGACCATACCAAAGAATCATTTTCCCCAAAGTCCAACATAATAAAATTGCTTACTAAGACAGAAATGTAAGATTCCCATTCTGATGTTATAGGACCACAAGTCCCAAGCATGAAGCAGACTTCCAACCTAAGGAGCCCTCAGCTTGTGGAGAGGATGAGGTTGCATCAGCAATAGTGTGAATGTTTAAATTATGCGGCTCTGATAATATATCTTGAGAGAAGAGGTAAGTATTTCCTGTTCCAACCCATGGGTCCTGTCCAATGCGAACTTGTTCCCCATTTCCAATTTTCCATGTCGTCCACTGACCAATAAGAGGAAAATCCAAAACCAAAGCTTTCCAAACGATAGAGGCACTTTTATAAGACTTAATAAGGGATTTGAACTAAGAGACCAGCAAAATACCAGGGATATACTTAGCCCTCATAATCCTACCCCAAAGGGAATCAGGGAACTCTGTCAGTCTCCATAAAGATTTGGCAGCAAGAGAGTGACAGAAAATTGGAAGATTTTTTATTCCCCATCCACCCAAATCTTTTGGAAGGGTGAGCGAAGTCCATTTTACCAGAGGAATCCCCTCTGCTTTTTTACTAGCAGTTCAAAGAAAAGAAACATAATTTGTGAATTTTGTGGAGAATCCCTTTTGGGATTGAAGCAATGGAGGCCCAATAGACAGGAATAATTTGAAGAATTGATTTGAGAAGCACCAGCTGTCCTCCTCTGGAAAGAAAACGGTTTGTCCAATGTTGAATACGCTTTTCCACTTTCTTGTAAAGCCACAGCCAATCTTTGAAAGAATAAGAATTAGGCTTCAAAGAAAAACCCAAATATTTGAAACCTGAATGCCATTAGGAAAGGGAGAGAGAGATTGATTTGGGATAGGATATGATTCTCAAAATGATTATGAATCAAGCAAGATTTATCAATGTTTATCATCATGCCAGTAGCAGATTGAAAGAGAGAAAGAATTTTCTGAAGGGAACTAGCATTTTCAACAGAGGCCTCACAGAAAAGGAGAATATCATCAACAAAAAGGATATGAGTTAAATATTCGATACCCGTAATGTGAATTCCTTTGAGGACTCCTTTATCCTTTGCCTGATTGCATAAACGACTTAAAGCTTCAGTAACAAGGAGAAAAATAAAAGGAGAGAGGGGACAGCCTTGAAAAAGACCACGGAAGGCACGAAAAAAAGGAGAATGGGAGTCGTTGATGAGCACAACAAAGGATGCTGATTGGATGCAAACCATAACCCATTCGACAAAATCGATAGCAATACCAATCTGAATAAGTAAAAGTCTTAAGAAAGTCTAGTTCACTCTATCATAGGCTTTGGACAGGTGCAATTTTAAAGCAATAGAGGACTTTTTGTGAATATGAACCGAATGAAGAGCTTCCTAAGCCAGAGAGACAGCGTCATGAATTTGACGTTTAAAAAGGAAACCAAATTGTTCTTCCGAGATGATGGAACTTAAAATAGGCTTGAGACGCTGGGCAATGATTTTAGAAATAATCTTGTAAATCAGATTACAACAAGAAATTGGCCGGAAATCATCAAATGAAGAGGGCGAAGGTGGCTGGGCAATGATTTTATAAATAATCTTGTAAATCAGATTACAACAAGAAATTGGCCGGAAATCATCAAATGAAGAGGGCGAAGGTGATTTGGGGATCAGAGAAATGAAATTCGAGTTGATAACACTCAAGACTTTTCCAGATTTTTGAGACTCTTTCATCACTAAGAGCAGATCATCCTTGATTAAGTCAAAGAAGCCAAGAAAAAATTCAATTGTAAAGCCATCGGGGCCGAGACTTTTTCCTTTTTGAAAAATTTTGAGGATAAATTCCAGCTCCTTCTCATCAACTTCTTTTGTGAGGGATTCATTCATCTCGATAGTAATCATCCACAGAAATAGTTGTAAAACTTGTAAAATCTCCTGAATGGGGCAACCTGTTGGAGCTTTGAACAAATTTTTAAAATGAGCCACCCCAGCATTAGCTTTATCTTCGAATGTACTAGCCATCTCACCAGTAGGAGTTTTAATCTCCAAAATGGAATTTCTATTTTTTCGATGAGAAGCATATTGATGAATTTTTTTTGTATTGTTATCCCCCTCCTGGATCCAAAGAGCCCTGCTTTTTAACCGCCATAATTGTTCTTCCTTACTTAGTAGATCATGACGGTTCTTTTCTAAGGCTTTTAATGCAAGAGATTCTTCCTCGGATAAGATACCAGAAGAATTGTTTTTAAAAAGATCAGCTATATTTGCTTCAGTAGATTTGAGGGCATGAAGTTGAGATGCTCTATATTTACAAGCCCAAATTTTATTGACTCTTTTGATTCTAGAAATATTTTCATCCCATAATTGCATGAAAGGAATATGAGATGAGGGCTCAAAATGTGACCAATGTGAATGAACCAGAACTCTATAATCGGCCTCCAACAGCCAAGAAGGATTAAATTTCAAGGGAGGAGGGGGCTTAGATTCAGGAAGGGAAAGGGATAAAACAATAGGACGATGATCGGATATCCCGCTAGACTCCACACGGGCGCTAATATGGAAATTGGAGGACATGAGGGAATTCGATATAAGGAAACGATCAAGACGTTTTGCAATTGCATCATCCAATTTTCGATTATTTCTCCAAGTAGGCTCCATATTTGGTGGAAAAACATCTATAAGTCCAAGTGAAGAAATTAGAGAGATGAGAAAAGGAGCCAGAGGATCCAGTCTTGCAGAAAGACCCCAAATATCAAAAAGAGCCAGAGTGAAATTAAGATCTCCTCCAATAATAATATTAGGAAGGCCACGAATGTCAGAAAAAAAAAGAATCCCAAAACTTCCTCTTGTTTGCAATAGGTCCATAAACATTGAAAAGATTGAAAAAGCTATTAGATCAGGGATCATGAATGGATGTCTTAATACAAGATGTGGAAATGGAAGAGGAGCTGATGGAAAATTAGGCGCTAATGGTCGTGATGAGGCCTCCAGCCAATCCTGAAGAATCAATATAAGAGAAAAATGAATCCTTAAGCCAAGGGGATAATATCTCCTGAACACGAGCTCCTGATAATTTTGTTTCCTGTAAAAAAATAACATCTGGAGAGATAAGGTGACATAAACGCTTGAGGGCCAGCTGAGCAGGGGCGCCCCCAAGACCCCTGATCTTGAAGGAAATAATGATCATTTAGTGCCCTTCCTAGGGGCATTTGATGCTCTAAGTGCCCTTTGAATAGTATTTTGTTTTCTGGAATGAACTTCTAAAGAGGCTTGTGTCTGAGCTTTGGATAGAGAATATTTACGACCGAGAATTATTTTTGGAGGAGGCTCAATGGCCAAACCTCCTTTGATAGCTTGATTTGGGCTGGTGTGAGAGGAGACACAAGAGTGCAGTTTTTCTTTGTAAGGGCAAGGGGGGGAAATAACAGGGGAACGAGTGCCGGGAGAGGGAGATAGATGAGGGGGAGAAGGCAATACGACCATAGAGGAGGAGGGTTCGGGAACCAAGGGAAAGGCGCAATCGGGGGAGGGATCCGAAGGAACATCCAAGGAATCATTCAAATGATCAGAAGGAGGAATGAAAAAATGTGAAGGAGAAATCAAAAAAGAGGAACCTACGTTAGAGGGAGAGAGCAACTCTTATTTGCTAGCAAGAACGGGACATGCTTCATTGGGAGTCTCCGAAGTTTTGGACGGAGCCGAAGTCGAAGGGAGCTCTGAGGAGGGCACCAAGCTTTCAGGGGGAGACTTATTTTTCCAAATATTTTTATACCTAGGCCTGGATAAGTCTGGAGAAGAGCAGTCTTGAGCCAGATGTCCAACTTTCCTACACAGAAAACAACAGAAGGGAAGCTTCCAGTAATCCAGCTTCTGTGTCCATCTGTTGTGATGCATTTCTATAATGATACCTTCATAGATACCCTCTCTGACATCCAACTCAACCAATGGATATCACCATATTAGGATGAGAGAGGGAGATGAATGGAATATTTCCTTCATAACAAATGATGGTTTATACAAGTGTCTTGTCATGCCTTTTGGATTGACCAATGCACCTAGTACATTCATGATATTCATGAATGAAGTCCTTAAGGATTTTGTTAGAAAAATTTTAATTGTATAGTTGGATGTAATTCTTGTTTTTAGTAAAATATATGTGTTTTTTCCCTCTCGCCAAAAATAAAAGTTGCAATATCCTCGGGCTCTTATCTTCTCAATGTGATCTCCTTCTCAGTGATATTTTCAACGTTCATCTCATTTCTTACCTTTTATTTATTTATCAGTTTATAGGTTACTTACTTTTTATTTATTTATTTTTTATATTTTTGTATCATAATGTTTGATCAAGACTAATAAATTTGTTGTTGAGAAGGTAATGTATATATAATATGCTTACATTTGAGATTGTAGGGAGGGTTTGGATTCTCTTCTATGAACAAGTATATTTTTGGACATGTGAGAATGAAAATAGAGATTGTTTAGGGTGATTCGATAGGAACCATTATTACTTTCTATGCAAGATCTTGTTGTTTATATGAGATGATGATAAGTAAAAAGAAACTTTTTAATTCGTTGATTTTTAATAAGTTAAATTTGTTTGCAGATGAACTTAGATACACATACAATTCGAGATGAATTAGAATTTGAGTTTTTGGGGAATAGGTTTGGATAATGGTATACAATCCAAACCAATATATAAATAAATAAATAATCCAATTTTAAGGTCACAACTAAGCCAAACACCAAATTGGTGTATAAGACTCCCTTGTTTGTGGGACAAGGGACCCACCTCCGCACAACAATTTGACTGCTAAGTCTACAAAGGCATACATACTCTACCCCTCTAGATTCTTTGTGGACAACACCCGTATAAGAGTATTCAATAATAATTAAGCGCAAGGGATCCTCTACCCTAAGTCTCGACCATTGGGAATCTATTCAACTCTGTGGGAAGTCGGTGACTAGGCTACAAGAGGTGGGTTGGAGAAGATCGACCCGATCAAAGTGCCCTTATCCGCATATTATACCGATTTTGACATTGAAAGATGTCTAGTGCTTAATAGAAATATGTGTGCTTGGCATTAATGTTCACCTATTTCATATTCCCTAAATAAATGGATGTGACAGAGCATTTGGTGTCCATGCTATAGCTAGTTTGCAAATTGTGAATAAATACATGATCAATTGAGTCATTGCTTCCCCGGCATGGCTGTTATGAAGAGGTTAAGAAGTACATGACCAATCAAACATGAATTCTATATGTCACATTGTTATAGGCCCAACTCGGATGGAAAACAACTTTAAATATAATGGCATGAAGAGGTTAAGAAGTACATGACCAATCAAATATGAATTCTATATGTCACATTGTTATAAGCCCCATCCCAGATGTAATACAACTTTAAATACAACATTAATAACATTTTCAGAAAATAATAAACCGTCAAAAATACATTTTGTATACTCCAACGCACATCACAGAAAAAATTTATCCAAAATTTTTTGGTCAACCTATATTTTCTCTACTTCTCAATTTGGAATTTATAAATTAAAAAGTTTGCATGATTTAATATAAGTAGCACAACCACATTAATAAATGTGGTTGATAACACGGATAAACCTATATCAACCACATTTATTATTATTATTATTATTATTATTATATATGTATGTATGTATGTATGTATATATATATTTATATATATTTTCCCCATGGAAAAAAAAAAAATCTTTATTTTATTCAAAATAACAGACTCGCCTCTACAAAGGAGGTTTTTACAGAATGTTCTTAGAGATTTACATTTCAGTATTTCTTTATTTCGGAAGCTGACAAAAAAAGCAGTTATTTTCTGTCTGTATAAGCTCAGATTCAACCACATATGTTTCTGGTAAAAAAAAAAAACTCATACACTGTCTTTCTTGCATATTGCCCTTAGTAGTGCATTCACTGCTTACACAGGCCTGAAACCTTGGCAGACAAAAACCAGATATCCTTGCACCATGATGAAGATCGATTTCAAATCTCTGTTAATTCTAACTACAGAGTGTTAAAATCTGAAAGACTCTTCAGTGTTTGAAGAGCGATCAGTTATTTTCATCTGACCTCGAGGCAGCGTGAGGGCTTTTTTCGATAATGCATTTGCTTCCATATTCAATTCCCAGAAAATGTGACAAAAAGAGAGATTTTGAAAGGTTTTCATGAGTTTTTTAATGCTGCGAGTAATGGCTTGAAGATGAGGAGAGTGAATCTGAGATTTTTCTTATGCCCAATCAATAACAAATTTTGAGTTACCGAAACACTGTAAGTCCCTGATATTTTTATTCTTAGCCACATAAAGAACCATCTAGAGAGTAGCAAGTTCGGCTTTATTATTTGAACCGTGACCAGGGGCATATACTAAGCTAAGTTTGGAATGTGTAGAAAGATGTAGAATAGCTCCTGCACCTGTCAGAGAGGCACACCTTGACTTGCCCCATCGAAGAAAGCCCAAGGGGTGCTAGTGATAATAGAAGGAGGGATTATATTTCGCACCTTAGTTGACTTTTGAGGGCACTTGTATTTAGAAACCCACTGAACAATCATGGCCACAGTTAGCTCAATAGGGATGTGCTTATCATTGAAAATGGCCATATTTCTAGCCCACCAAATGCCATATGTAAAAAAAGCAAGGAAAGTTGCGTAAGAGCTTACCCCATGATCACTCCACCAGTGATAAAATCTCTGCTCATATGAATCTGCAAGAGGTTTAAGTATCGAAGTGAAGGAGGAAGAGGCTTTATTCCAAACTGAATCTGCATATGAACAATGGAAGACTAGATGAGAAAGGGATTCTTCATCAAAAGCACATAAAGAACATCTGATGGAACCTATCCATCCTCGGTGTTGAAGGTTATCCCATGTTAATAGCTTTTTTTTTAGAGATAGCCATAGAACCAGCTTGGTTTTGATGGGACCCAGAGCTTTCCATAAGGGAGATATCCAAGAAGGAATAGTTTCAGAGAAAGAGGAAAGAGTTGCAACATTATAGCCCAGCTTTGCAGAATAGGAACCATCTGTAGGATTTTGAGACCATACCAAAGAATCATTTTCCCCAAAGTCCAACATAATAAAATTGCTTACTAAGACAGAAATGTAAGATTCCCATTCTGATGCTATAGGACCAGCAAGTCCCAATCATGAAGCAGACTTCCAACCTCAGGAGCCCTCAGCTTGTGGAGAGGATGAGGCTGCATCAGCAATAGTGTGAATGTTTAAATTATGCAGCTCTGATAAGAGATCTTGAGAGAAGAGGTAAGTATTTCCTGCTCCAACCCATGGGTCCTGTCTAATGCTAACTTTTTCCCAATTTCCAATTTTCCATGCTGTCCACTGGCCAATAAGAGGAAAAGCGAAAACCAAAGCTTTCCAAACGATAGAGGCACTTTTATAAGACTTAACAAGGGATATGAACCAAAAGACCAACAAAAGACCAGGGATATACTTAGCCCTCTTAATCCTACCCCAAAGGGACTCAGGGAACTTTGTCAGTCTCCATAAAGATTTGGCAGCAAGAGAGTGACAAAAAATTGGAATATTTTTTATTCCCCATCCACCCAAATATTTTGGAAGGGCGAGCGAAGTCCATTTTACCAGAGGAATCCCCTCTGATTTTTTTACTAGCAGTCCAAAGAAAAGAGAAACATAATTTGTGAATTTTGTGGAGAATCCCTTTTGGGATTGAAGCAATGGAGGCCCAATAGACAGGAACACTTTGAAGAACTGATTTGAGAAGCACCAGTCGTCCTCCTCTAGAAAGAAAATGGTTTGTCCAATGTTGAATACGCTTTTCCACTTTCTTGTAAAGCCACAACCAATATTTGAAAGAATAAGAATTAGGCTTCAAAGAAAAACCTAAATATTTGAAACCTGAATGCCATTCAGCAACGGTGAAAGGGAGAGAGAGCTTGATTTGGGATAGGATATGTTTCTGAAAATGATTATGAATCAAACAATATTTATCAATGTTTATCATCATGCCAGTAGCAGATTGAAAGAGAGAAAGAATTTTCTGAAGGGAACTAGCATTTTCAATAGAGGCCTCACAGAAAAGGAGAATATCATCAACAAAAAGGATATGAGTTAAAGATTCGATACGTGCATTGTGAATTCCTTTGAGGACTCCTTCATCCTTTGCCTGATGGCATAAACGACTTAAAGCTTCAACAACAAGGAGAAAAAGAAAAGGAGAGAGGGGACAGCCTTGACAAAGACCACGGGAGGCACGAAAAAAAGGGGGAGGGGAGCCATTGATGAGCACAACAAAGGATGTTGATTGGATGCAACCCATAATCCATTTGACAAACTCGATAGCAAGACCAATCTAGATAAGTAAAAGTCTTAAGAAAGTCCAGTTCACTCTATCAGCCTTTGGACAGGTCCAATTTTAAAGCAATAGAGGGATTTTTGTGAATATGAACCGAATGAAGAGCTTCCTGAGCTAGAGAGACAGCGTCATGAATTTTTCATTTAAAAAGGAAACCAAATTGTTCTTCCAAGATGATGGAACTTAAAATAGGCTTGAGACGCTGGGCAATGATTTTAGAAATAATCTTGTAAATCAGATTACAACAAGAAATTGGCCAGAAATCATCAAATGAAGAGGGCGAAGGTGATTTGGGGATCAGAGAAATGAAATTCGAGTTGATAGTACTCAAGACTTTTCCAGATTTCTGAGACTCTTTTATCACTAAGAGCAGATCATCCTTGATTAAGTCAAAGAAGCCGAGAAAAAAATCAATTGTAAAGCCATCGGGGCGGGACTTTTTCCTTTTTGAAAAATTTTGAGGATAAATTCCAGCTCCTTCTCATCAACTTCTTTTGTGAGGGATTCATTCATCTCGATAGTAATCATCCGTGGAAATAGTTGTAAAACTTGTAAAATCTCCAGAATGGGGCAACCTGCCGGAGCTTTGAACAAATTTTTAAAATAAGCCACCCCAGCATTAGCTTTATCTTCGAATGTATGGGCCATCTCACCAGTAGGAGTTTTAATCTCCAAAATGGAATTCCTATTTTTTCGATGAGAAGCATATTGATGAAAAAAATTTGTATTGTTACCCCCTCTTGGATCCAAAGAGCCCTGCTTTTCAACTGCCATAATTGTTCTTCCTTACTTAGTATATCATGACGCTTCTTTTCTAAGGCTTTTAATGCAAGAGATTCTTCCTCGGATAAGATACCAGAAGAATTGTTTTTAAAAAGATCAGCTATATCTGCTTCAGTAGATTTGAGGGCATGAAGTTGAGATGCTCTATATTTACAGGCCCAAATTTTAGTGACTCTTTTGATTCTAGAAATATTTTCAGCCCATAATTGCATGAAAGGAATATGAGATGAGGGCTCAAAATGTGACCAATGTGAATGAACCAGAGCTCTATAATCGGCCTCCAACAGCCAAGAAGGATTAAATTTCAAGGGAGGAGGGGGCTTAGATTTAGGAAGGGAAAGGGATAAAACAATAGGATGATGATCGGATATCCCGCTAGACTCCACACGGGCGCTAATACGGAAATTGGAGGACATGAGGGAATTCGATATAAGGAAACGATCAAGACGTTTTGCAATTGCATCATCCAATTTTCGATTATTTCTCCAAGTAGGCTCCGTCTTTGGTGGAAAAACATCTATAAGTCCAAGTAAAGAAATTAGAGAGATGAGAAAAGGAGCCAGAGGATCCAGTCTTGCAGAAAGACCCCAAATCTCATTAAGAGCCAGAGTGAAATTAAGATCTCCTCCAATAATAATATTAGGAAGGCCACGAATGTCAGAAAAAAAAGAATCCAAAAATTGCCTCTTGTTTGCAATAGGTCCATAAACATTGAGAAGATTGAAAAAGCTATCAGATCGGGGATCATGAATGGATATCTTAATACAAGATGTGGAAAGGGAAGAGGAGCTGATGGAAAATGAGGGGCTAATGGTCGTGATGAGGCCTCCAGCCAATCCTAAAGAATCAATATAAGAGAAATACCAATCCTTAAGCCAAGGGGATAACATCTCCTGAACACGAGCTCCTGATAATTTCATTTCCTGTAAAAAAATAACATCCAGAGAGATAAGGTGACATAAACGCTTGAGGGTCAGCTGAGCAGGGGCACCCCTAAGACCCCTG
The DNA here is from genome assembly GCA_034641835.2 of Pinus albicaulis. Taxonomy (NCBI): domain Eukaryota; kingdom Viridiplantae; phylum Streptophyta; class Pinopsida; order Pinales; family Pinaceae; genus Pinus; species Pinus albicaulis. The sequence goes on from CM076580.1 coordinate 1,675,344,024, forward strand.
ATATTGAAGGAAAGAATGATCATTTAGTGCCCTTCCTAGGGGAATTTGATGCTCTAAGTGCCCTTTGAATAGTATTTTGTTTTTCGGAATGAACTTCTAAAGAGGCCTATGTTTGAGCTTTGGATAGAGCAGATTTACGACCGAGAATGACTTTTGGAGGAGGCTCAATGGCCAAACCTCCTTTGATAGCTTGATTTGGGCTGGTACGAGAGGAGACACAAGAGTGCAGTTTTGATTTGTAAGGGCGAGGGGGGGAAATAACAGGGGAACGAGTGCCGGGAGAGGGAGATAGATGAGGTGGAGAAGGAAATATGACCACAGAGGAGGAGGGTTCGGGAACCAAGGGAAAGGCACAATCGGGGGAGGGAGCCGAAGGAACATCCAAGGAATCATTCAAATGATCAGAAGGAGGAATGAAAAAATGTGAAGGAGAAATCAGAAAAGAGGAACCTACGTTAGAGGGAGAGAGCAAATCTTGTTTGCTAGCAAGAGCGGGGCATGCTACATTGGGAGTCTCCGGAGTTTTGGACGGAGCCGAAGTCGAAGGGAGCTCTAAGGAGGGCACCGAGCTTTCAAGGGGAGACTTCTTTTTCCAAATATTTTTATACCTAGGCTTGGATAAATCTGGAGAAGAGCAGTCTTGAGCCAGATGTCCAACTTGCCTACACATAAAACAACAGAAGGGAAGCTTCCAGTAATCCAGCTTCTGTTTCCATCTGCTGTGATGCATTTCTAGAATGATACCTTCATAGAGACCCTCTCTGACATCTAGCTCAACCAATGGATATCACCATATTAGGATGAGAGAGGGAGATGAATGGAATATTTCCTTCATAACAAATGATGGTTTATACAAGTGGCTTGTCATGCCTTTTGGATTGACCAATGCACCTAGTACATTCATGATATTCATGAATGAAGTCCTTAAGGATTTTATTGGAAAATTTGTAATTGTATAGTTGGATGTAATTCTTGTTTTTTGTAAAACCATGGAAGACGATTTAAGTTTTTTTTAAATGGTGCTAAAGAAGTTACAACAAGAGAAACTTATAATAAACCTAAATAAATTTTCCTTCATGTTAACCTATCTAGGTCTTATAATCTCTCCAGAAGGACAAAATATGGACCCAGAGAAGGTGAAGGCTATCAAGGAATCGCCTACCATAAAGAATATTCAAGAGGTAATAAGTTTTCATGGCTTGGCTAGTATCTGTAGAAAATTCATTAGGAACTTTAGCCATATATGTCCACCAATAGTCAAGATCATAAAAATGGAATATCAACAATTTAAGTGGACTATTTCAGCTAATAGAGTGTTTGAACTCTTGAAAGAAAATATAAAAGAATAGTTGATATTAGCTCTACATGATTTTTCATAAACCTTTCCAAGTTAAGTGTGATGCAAACAGAATGGCCATTGGTGTTATTCTAAGTCAAGATGATAAACATGTTGCTTATTTCAGCAAGAAGTTGAATGAAAATAAACAAAAATATTCCACCTATGACAAAGAATTTTATGCAGTGATACAATCCCTAAAAAATAGAGGCGTTATTTCATACCTACGGAGTTTATATTGTATAATAACAATCATACTTTATAGTTTATAACTAGGTATGCAAAGTTAAATCAAAATCATGCCAAATGGTTTGAGTTTGTGAAAAATTTTAATTTTGTTAAACATATCAATGCAAATGCTTTGAGTAGGTGATGCTTGGTTTTACAATAATTCCAAGTGGGTACATTGGGATTTGAACATATCAAAGAAATGTACAAGGACCAGGAATTTAGAGAAACTTATGAAGCATGTGAGAATCCAATGCTAAGGTATAGAACTCCTTGGATCGAATATATGATTTAGGAGCGACTGTTGCTCGAGGGTAGCCAAAATTTCATCCCAAAATGCTCAATGAAGGACAATTTATTGAAATAAAAGCATAGTGGAGGATTGGCTAGCCACTTTGGATATGATAAAACTATTTCTCAACTAAGTTATTTTTATTTCTAGCCAGATGAGATATGATGTTAAGAATTTTGTGGGTAAATGTAAAAATTGTCACTATGCCAAGGGGAAGCAACATAATGTTGGTTTATATCAGCCATTACCCATGCTGAGTAGGCTGCGGGATGCTAAAAGCATGGATTTTTCTTTGGTTCTACCTAAAAACCGGAAGGGAAATGATTCAATCTTTGTAGTTATAGATATATTTTAAAAAATGGCACATTTTATACCCTACTTTAAAACAAGTGATGACACTCGTATTGCAAATTTTTTTTTCAAGGAATTTGTGAGATTATATGGGCTACCCAAAATTGTATTTTCAGAGAAGGACATAAAAATTGTTGTTCTTTTCTAGAGAACATTATGGAGAAAGATTGGAACAAATTTTTCCTTTAATTCATCCTATCACCCTCAAACAATGGTAAAATTGATGTAGTAAATAGAATCTTAGGTAATTTAGTGAGATTATTGGTCTGTGAACATGGAAAACAATGGGACCAAGTTCTACCACAAGCTGAATTTTCTTACAATGATTCACCCAATAGAAGTACAGGAAAGATCCCATTTTAAATAGTGTATGGTATGCACCCAAGGGGCATTTATGAACTTAGAGATCGAGAAAAATAATAAGTAAGGAGTACAAGCGCCGAGTAGTCCACTACCAACCATGCAAAGGTTACATGAGAAAATCCAAGGGTAGCTACAAGATAGTATTTAGAGATACAAATAGAGGGTGGATCTAAGGAGGAGAGAAATTAATTTTGAAACTAGAGATCTATTTTTGGCACATTTAAGAAAAGAGATATTTAAAAAAAATGAATCTAATAAATTTAAGTTAAAGAAGATATTCCCATGCAAGATCCTGACAAAATTTCCAGCTAATGCTTATGTACTTGAACTACCACCTAAAATTGGGAGTTTTCCTATTCAATGTTGCATATTTATACCCCTACAAGGAACCTGAAGACGAGAATAAGGATGATCAAGAGAAATCTTAGTGGGAGACACGGTTACCAATAGCCAAGAAATTTTAATGGAAAATATCCTTTACCAAAAGGTTGTCAAAATAACCAAAAAGGACTATTATGAGTACTTGGTTAACTAGAAATACCTCCTCCCTAATGACGCAACTTAGATGAGTGTTGCAGAGATCCAAAAACATGGCATGATAGTTAAATACCTCATGGGCATGAGCCCATGAGACCCTTTTGATATGTGGGAGTCTAGTGCAAGAGCATCAGGGCAAGCAAATTCCATTTCCACATGGCTAATTTATTTTATTTCTGCAGCTATGATATGTAGAGGAATTTTTTTTTTGTTACGTTGTTAAGATGAAGTGTCCTTATGTGGGAAGATTTAAATATTCCACTTACTATTGTGGCATCTAAGCTTCTAAACTAGGGACTCTTGTAGGAATATATGAGGGCTATTAGTTATTGATCCATAACTTCCATGGATATTCCACTAGAGAGTTCGTCACAAAAGATCTAATAAAATATACTTAAAAATCCAATACCTACACTATTATAGTTTTATTTCTTTTTAGATTTATGGTTGTGTAGTTTATTATTAATGGTGCATGCATGCGAATAATTATTATGCATAAAATAGAAAACAAAACAAAAAAAAATCACACGGACATTTGACAAAATATATGACCTTGGAAACCATTTCACAAGAAAAACCCAGCTAGATGGTGAGGTTGCTTCGCTATATTTTTCTGAATGGAATTATGGTTATGGTTACAAAGACATATGGCTTGTGGCTCATGGGCTACTACAATGTGAAAATCCTCCCTGTGTTCTCCATCTCCTATCCCCCTTGTTTATTTTTTCTCAGTTATGGAACAAATGTACTTGAAATAATGGAACCCCATTAGAGGAAATTTGAAGCGACAAAACTTATTCTTGTTTGTGCTTTAAATGTAAATTACACAATGTATTTGTAAATAATATTTTTGTTAATAAGTAGAATGAAAAAGTGTGATGAATGGTACAATGATGGTATGCTTATATACCTAGGCAGGTGCCCCTTTATGACTGGTGATCTGAATGGAATGTATTATTTTTGTTGTGCTAAGTATCCAAATAGTAATTAAAATGTATGCATAAGGTTCTTTGAAGTTTGCAGGTGAAACAAACGATTTTAACTTAGTTAAGCAGATTTTTGTGTGAGGTTAAAGCATGTAAATTTCTTATAAAACATTGTACAACAGTAAATAACAGAGAACTAAACATTACATGTGATAGTACTCAACGAAATCGATGAATCAGTTCACCCCTCCTGGGCTACATTTGCTGGTCCAGCTCCCAATGGCATGTCCCTCATATCTTAATGCTAAAAAATTGTAAGTAAATGTGAATAAAAGCCTCAAATGGTTGTGCTCTCTATAAAAATAGCTTCATAATGCTTGAATTAGCTAGGAATTACTATTCATTTGCAGAAAATAGAGAATGGATGCTCAATACACTGAAAACACCCTAGTGGCCTTGGTGGCTCCTTGACCTGTCCTGAAGCTAAAACTGCACAAGATGACCTCTGATGGCTCTGAAACCTCTTCCAATGTGTTCAAAATGTAGAAATTAGTCTAGGTAGACTCTTGTTTCACCAAAATTGGTCGAAACCTGGCTTCTCCATGCATTTTTCCCAATGACACCTACGAAAACTGCACTAAATGTGGAGATTGTCAGTTAACTAGAGCTAAATTTAATGCAAACCCAAAATTTAGGGAATGTGCTCCAAACTTGTTGGCGATCACGTGCTGGCATTAAATGTAATGGTTGGAGTGGTCACATAAAACATCCGCCAAAACCGTCGAAGTTTAAACCGTGATGTTAAATGATGTTGTAACTGCCGGAAGGCTCTGGCCACTTGGCCCTTCAAAACCACGCAGATAAACTTGTTGTGGTAACCGTCGTTCATGGTCTTAGAATTGGTCACGTGAATGTGGGTTGGCCCCCTTTGCCTCCGGTTGAAAGTCATATGAAACTTTAAATTAAACCCGTCGATGTAATGGTTAAGTACCACTAGCAGCCCGAATGTTCGGGTGCTCTACACATGGACGGGAGGTCACATGTTCAATACCCACCGACTCCAAAAAAAAATTGCCATACCACTTGACCTCTGGCCTGGGGCCACATGGCAGCCTCTGGGAAGGCCACGTGGCACACTCTGATAGGCCCACAAAACCATAATATAAAAATATTTTTTTCCAAATATATTTTTTTTCCAAAATTTTCATATAAAGTCAAAATGGGTCGAAGGTCCAGTTTTTGGAGTTTACTGGGAATTTCAAACCTTCATAACTTCTGCATACGACCTCTGTTTTTCGAATCATTCACAGTGCTAGAACTGCAGCGATGAGACCTTTTCGGTTGCTTAGGTTGCAACCACTTCTGATCATTTTCATTTTTGAGCATTTTTTAGCAATGGACATGATCTCTTAATCACACCTCCCCATTAGGAAGCTTTTGGACCCCAAAAGCCTTAAATTACATGTTCAAAAGATGAGGGTACAACTCCCTCATCTTTTCCACTTCCATCCATCTTGCCTTACTTGGCTTGCTGCCCTTAAGCCCAATCCGAAGATAATCGACACTTCCTCTCTTAGAAGTGTGTGTCCTCCTGTCAAGGATGGCATCCTCCTTGAGCTCGTCCGGAAATTCTGGTGAGAAATCTTCTATTGATGGCAGTTGAAAGTCACTCCCTTGATCAGAAATCAATGGAGGCTCATACAAATGTAACTTCTCCACATTAACAACGAAATACATTTGCATATATGAAGGAAAGTCAAGTTGAAATGCATTATTACAAACTTGTTTAATAATATTGAATGGACCATAACGAATAGGCTTCATATTTTTACCTTCTCCTTCCAGCCTTTCTTTGCTAATGTGCAACCATACCTCATCACCTTCTTGGAACTTGTGATCAAATCTATGTTTTTCATGCCTCTCCTTGTACTTGCTTTGACTCTTTTCAAGTTGTTCTTGAACTTGCTGATGAATAAGATGAATTCGCTCAATGAACATGCGAGCTTTGTCAATGTCACTATGCCCATCAATGGCAACATCCTTCTCAAGAATGAAATCTAGAGGTGACTTTGGAAAATACCCAAAACATGCTTCAAAAGGAGGAGTATTTGTAGAAGAGTGCTTGGCCCGGTTGTAAGCATGTTGAATGTAATTCAGGTGCTCATCCCATAACTTAGGATGCTTGCTGCAATAACCTCTCAAAAGATGCACAATGGTTATGTTCACTACCTCGGTGGTTTGGCCATCTGTTTGCAGATGAAAAGCAGTACTCTTTTTCAACTTGGTGTCCATCATCTCCCATAGATTGGACCAAAAAATCCTAACAAATCTGGAATCCCTATCACTAAAAATAGAAGTAGGAAAACCATAATGAACCATACATGTTGAAAATATAATTCAGCAGTTTGTTCAGCAGTAATAGATTTCTTACATGGCATAAGAATACACATTTTGTTGAATCTATCAACTACTACATAAAGATAATCATGTTGCTTTCTATACATAGGTAGACCTCCAACAAATTCCATAGAAACACTTTCCATGGCCTTGATGGTACCGGTAATGGCATATATAACCCAAGCTTCCTATTGCTAGGCTTGCTTGTATCACATAATGAACAACCTCTAATGAAACGTGAAACACTATCTACCATGCGAGTCCAATAACAATACCTCTGTAAATGTGCCACCAGTTTTCTTACCCCGAAATGTCTAGCAAAAGAGAAGAATGAGCTTCTCTCATGACACTTAGTCTCTCTCCTTGTGGTATACACAACATGCCCAAATGAAATAGCAAATTGTTATGCAAGTGATAATCATTCTCTTCAAATTGATTCCCTTCACTCAAGTTAGCATACACATCCTTAAAATCAACATCTGATGCATATTGTTCTATGTAACTCTCATGTACAATAGAATCATTCTTAAGAAAAGTAGAAGCACTAATAATAGGCCTTGAAATCATATCAGCAAATTTATTGAAAATATATTTCTTGTACCTTATTAACAAGTGAAATTGTTGTAGGAAACCCATCCATCTAAAATGACGTGATTGTTGCAATTTACTTTGCGATTGCAAGTACTGTAATGGTTGGTGATCGGTATGTACAACTGTCTCTTTACCCATCAAATAGTGTTTCCACTTTTTGAAACTTTGAACCAACACATACAACTCCTTATCATATGTAGGATAATTAACTACAACACCATTAAATGTCTCAGAATGAAAAGCAATAGGCTTACCATGCTGTAAGAGAACTCCACCCATGGCATAATCACTAGCATCAGTCTGAATCTCGAATGGATGTCTCCAGTCCGGTAAAGCAAGGACTGGAGCTGAACTGATCTTCTCTTTCAGATATTCAAAAGCTTTCACCAATTGACCTTCTCCTCTCTTAAGCTTTAGCCTAGTAAGCATTAAAACTCTTGCAAATTATTAAAAAAACTTTTCACAATAACAATATTGAGAGTAAAACTCTAGCTCTGATACCAAACTTGATCTAAATGGAATGTATTAGTTTTGATGTACTAAGTATCCAAACAATAATTAAAATTTGTGCATAAGGTTCTATGAAGTTTTCAGGTGAAACAAATGATTTTAACTTAGTTAAACAGATTTCGGTGTGAGGTTAAAGCATGTAAATTCCTTATAAAATATTTTACAGTAGTAAATAACAGAGCATTAAACATCACATGTAATAGTACTCAGCAAATTTGATGAAGCAGTTCACCCCTCCTGGGCTACATCTACTGGTCCACCTCCCAATGGCATGTCCCTCATATCTTATTGCTCAAAAATGGCAAGTACATGTGAATAAAAGCCTCAAATGGTTTTTCTCTCTGTAAAAACGGCTTCAGAATGCTTGAGTTAGCCAAGAATGACTATTCATTTGTAGAAAATAAAGAATGGATGCTCAATACACTGAAAACACCCTAGTGGCCCTAGTGGCTCCTTCACCTCTCCTGAAGCTAAACCTACATAATATCACCTCTGATGGCTTTGAAACCTCTTCCAATGTGTTTAGAATGTCAAAATTAGTCTAGGTAGACTCTTGTTGCACCAAAATTGGTCGAAAATTGACTTCTCCATGCATTTTTCCCAATGACACCTAGGAAAACTCCACTAAATGTGGAGATTGTCAGTTAACTGGAACTAAATTTAATGCAAACCCAAAATTTAGGGAACACACTCCAGACTTGTCGGCGGTCAAGTGTTGGCATTAAATTTAATGGCTAGAGTGGTCACATAAAACATCCGCCGAAACCGTCAGAGTTTAAACCGTGATGTTAAATGTTGTTGTAACCGTCAGAAGGCTCTGGCCACATGGCCCTTCAAAACCGTGCGAATAAACTTGTTGTGGTAACCGCAATTCATGGTCTTAGCATTGGTCACGTGAATGTGGGTCATATGATGGGGGTTGGCCCTTAGGGGCTGGCCCCCTTTCCCGCCAGTTGAAATTCATATAAATCTTTAAATTAAACCCGCCAATGTAATGGTTAAGTACCACCAGCAGCCCGAATGGTCGGGCGCTCTACACGCAGATGGGAGGTCACACGTTCAATACCCACCGACTCCAAAATGTTTTTTCCATACCACTAAACCTCTGGCCTAGGGCTGCGTGGTAGCCTCCGGGCAGGCCACGTGGCGCCCTCTGATAGGCCCAAAAAACCATAGTATAAAAATATTCTTTGCAAATATTTTTTTTTTCAAAATTTTCATATAAATTCAAAATGGGTCAAAGGTCCAGTGTTTGGAGTTTACGGGGCATTTCAAACCTTCATAACTTCTACATACGACCCCTGTTTTATGAACCGTTCGAGGCGCAAAAATTGCAACAACGAGACCTTTCTGGTCTCTCAGGTTGAAACTACTTTTGAGTACTTTCATTTTTTAGCATTGGACATGATCTACTCATCAATTGGACATGTATTTTTAGACATACCTTTCCATTTCAACTAATGATGATTTAAAATATTGCTACGATTATTTATTATTTATTTTCATTTATTTAATTTTGTCTAAATTATATTTATTACATTGCCCCTCTATTCAAAGATCTTTGTCCTCAAAGCTTAATTATCGTTGAAAATTCATTAGAGGAAGTTTCAGCCTAAAAGTGGCCTCCTAAGGAAAATAATAAAATAATAGCTACGAATTTTGGAGAGAAAATAAGAAAACTACTTTTTTCATTTTATTTTTAGCTTATCTCCTTATATAATTACTCAAATTTCATGAGTAGACACCTGTTGGATGCGAAATTAAATTTTGTAACGAACGGGTACCTATTATGCATACTTTTGAGAAGACCCACATTAATAAAAATTGAAGATACATTAAAAAAACATGTTCATATAAAAACAATAGTTTTTTTTTTTTTTTTTTTTTTTTTTTCCCTCTAAAATATTTACATGTACCTTTTTTTTAAATTTAAAGGATTTTAATTGGTGTACATATTATGTACATGAAAATTTCATGGGCACTTTTAGGCTGAAATTTCCTCGTCATTAACTTTTAGGCTTCACATGCCTGCCTCATTTCGACATGTATTTTCGTTGTCTTATACTCTCCATTATATATATATATATATATATATATATATATAACTTTACTTTCTTTTTTTTAATAAAATTAATCAATTTTTTGCTTTAAATACAACTTCATAAAAAATTATTATAATGTAACTTTTTAAAAGTTACTTTATAATGTTTTATAAAGTGACTTAAATATAATTTTGTTAAAGTTATATATATATATATAACCACAAATTTGATTCATAAAGTCATGTATGTACCAAGCGTGATGTCCTCACATGTATATATATATATATATATATATATATATATCCACAAATTTGATTCATAAAGTCATGTTTGTACCAACTGTGATGTCCTCACATGTCATACACTCATAAACTTTAGGTTCGCGAGATTAAAACAGAAAAATCCAAATCGTGAACAGTAACTTTGAATTCAGCTTCTAGAATAACTATTGTTGTATCATTTATCTTTATTAACCCTTATGTTTGATTGAGAAAATGGATTGCAGAACTCTGAATCATTAAGCTTTCTTATAACATTTTTCATATCCTTGTAGATTTTGTATTCTATAACTCCCACAGTGCTACTGCCCTTGCGGTAAACTTGAGAAAATCATACATCACCAACATGACGCAAGTGATCCTTCAAATCGTGCCATGATGCAGAGCTAAGTAGTCCATGCATAATAAATTTGTTCTAGTATGCCTATAAAAACCACTCGAACAACTACCACTATAGTAGCTACCATATGCTTCAACAAATTATGCTCGCCCTCCATGAGCCCTCTCAATCTAGAGTCTATGTCCATCAAACCTGTAGCCATCTCTGCCTCTAATTGTATCCTCTACATCTTGATAATTATCAAACTCAATGAAATAATAATCAAATGGACATGGTGGCAAATTCAAATCAATGTCTATGATTCTCCCATACTCATAAAACAGATCTTTAATCAAATCATTTGGAAGTTCATCCATGAGTAGCTCCCCTTTTTCATCCACATTGGACTCCACAACTGATTGTGTTGTACAAGAACCTTTCCGAATTTCAATTACCTTAGTATTAATAGACAACAAATGAATTGTGTGATTGAAAGTATTTGTGAACGGTTCGACACCAACTGGAATTTGCACCTTATGTATATTCCTTTTATTAGACTCATTTTCTATTTAATGCCTTGTGTTTGGAGAAGTATCTAGCTCCATTATTTCCTGGTTTTTATTGTCAATTTTATCATCTTCAACAGCTTCCCAATTAGTAGACTCATATTTATCACCTTCTTCAACAATTTTTCTGCTAACAATCTCATCTTTAGCTACTTCATCTTCAATTGTATTACACTCACTTTGATTTTCAACCTCCTTTATGTCAACTTGAGAAGATACTATTTCAACATGTTCAACATCATTTTCTTGGTTAGAGCATTCTTTATCATTAGTCTCTTTCATGTCAATGTTCTCTTTTGTTAGACATGTTACATATTCTGCAAATGATATTTTTATTTGTTGTAATGATTATCGCATTTCACTTAATTTATCAATGATTTTAGGACATAAACTTAATGGCATGTTGTGCGGCGGATAACGTCCAAAGGCTTGCATGGCTCTGATACCACTGAAACGACAAAACTTATAGTTGTTTGTGCTTTAAATGTAAATTACACAATGTATTTGTAAATAATATTTTTATTAATAAGATGAATCAACAAGTGTGATGAATGTTACAATGAGGGTTTGTTTATATACCTAGGCAGGTTCCCCTTCATGATTGGACATGTCTTTGCTACGATTATATATTTAAGTTTAATTTTGTATAAATTATATTCATAACAAAATTTCAGCCTAAAAGTGGCCTCCTAAGGAAAAATAATAAAAAAATAGTTAAAATAATAAAATAAGAGATGAATTTTGGAGAGAAAAGAAGAAGACTACTTTTTTTAATTATATTTTTGGCTTATCTCCTTATAGGTTTACTCAAATTTCGAGTGTAGGCATGCGTTGGATGTGGAATTAAATTTTGCATCCAACGAGTACCCATCATGCATACTTTTGAGAAGACCCACAATAATACAAATTGAAGATACATTAAAATAAACATGTTGAACACACTTTTTTAATGTATATTCAATTTTTATCAATGTGGGTCTTCTCAAAAGTATGCATGGCAAGTACTTGTTGGATGTGGACTTTAATTCTACATCCAACGAGTATCTACGCTTGAAATTTAAGTAAACCTATAAGGAGATCAGCCAAAAATACAATTAAAAAAATAGTTTTTCTTATTTTCCCTCCAAAATATTTACATATACCTCTTTTTAAATTTAAAGTATTTTGATTGGTTTGCATATATTGACATGGAAATTACATTAAAATTTCATGGGCACTTTTAGGCTAAAATTTCCTCTAATTCCTTTTCCTCCTAGTGGCCTGATTATACCACAGCTTCATAGCCTACTAGTGGTTAAATTTGACTACATCAACTCTTAACTAAAGTTACAATATAGACTCTTCTAGAGTCTTATACATCATTATCAAGCAACTAGCCCCTTTTTCTTGAATAATGGGGGTTGAGTGGAATCCTCTCAAATTATGGTGGTGAAAGTAGGAAGGTCAACTTCTAAGTGGCATACCTTAGAGCCTTGATTTTATTACCAGGCCCTTGTAGCCTCTCCTTGTTCAACTGTAGACATACTTTGTCTTTGACCTTGAATTGTTGCTTTGTTATATGTTGATCATGCATGGACTTATATTTCTCATGTGACTTCTACAATGTCTCTTGTACATGTATACGAATATGTTTGATCTTCTATATGAAATTTTCATCCCTCAAGGCATATTTTGTAGGATATTACTTCACTCCTCCTTGTTTCCCATATGCAATGTCCAAAGGTGAAGGCAACATATATCCAAAACAAGTTTCAAATGGGGACTTTCTTGTAGAAGTGTGCAATGCTCTGTTGTAAGAATGTTGTATAAATACCATATTTTCATCCCAAGTTTTACATGCTTCTAGTTGTATCCCCTTAAAAGTTGCACCAAAGTCCCGTTAACTACTTTTGTCTACCCATATGTTTGCAGATAGACTGTTGTATATCTCTTCAACTCTGTGTCCATATTCTCCCATAATGTAGTCTAGATTTCACTAAGAAATCATGTTTCCCTATCTTAAAAATGATGTGCCTTGGTATCCCAAAGTGCACCCAAATTTTTCCAAAGAACAAGTTTCTTGATTCTTTTCCACTAATGGTCTTCTTACAGGACATCAAAACACACATATTGATGAACTTGTCAACTACCATTAATAGATACTCATGTCCCTTCCTGGTTGTTGGTAAACCTCCCACAAAGTCCATGGAAATTCTTTCCCAAGGATGAATGGGTACGGGTAAGAGATGATATAGACCTTGTTTCCTATTGCCAGGATTTAGAGTACAACAAATCATGCATCCTCGTATGAACCTATTTACCTACTCTTACATCTTGGGCTAATACATGTACCTCTTCAATTTTTCCACGGTCTTGCCTACACCAAAATACCCTACAACCTTAAAGGTGTGAGCCTCTCTAATGAATTACGATCGCCCACCTTTAGGAACATATAACTTATCTAGGTTGTAGAGTTAGACATCTTGGAAATGGTAGTCAACAATGTTGTCATCATCATGCACATGAATTTGACTCTGCAATTACTGAAACACCTCCATGAAGTCCTCATCCTCTGAATATGCATCTTTGTATGCATCATGGGTGAATAACACCATATGCATAAGAGTCCCCAAAGTTGTGATATTTGTTGTGGGTGGCCTAGTTGAGAGAATGCCATCCAACTTGTTTGTGTTTCCCTTCTTGTACTTGATTACCAAATTAAATTGTTGTAGAAACGCCATCCACTTGTAATGTTTGGTCTGTTGTAGCTTACTTTAAGACTACAAGTATTGTAGTGGCTGGTGATATGTGTGGATTATTGACTCCTTTCCTTTGCTTCTAATTCTTCACAACTTACACCATGGCATATAGCTCCTTGTCCTAGGTAGGGTAGTTAAGAATTTACCCATGAAATCCTTTAGAATGGTAGCATACAGGCCTTCCTCCCTACGTCAATATCGCTCCCATAGCATACCCACTCACATTTTTCTCCACTTCAAAGTGATGTTGCAAGTTTGGTAATGCCAAAACTAGTGTTTTCCATCTCTTCTTCTTCTTATTTATCTCCTTGAAATGCCTCTATCGACCCTTTCCTCACTGGAAATTCTTGCCACTTGTTGTTATCACATGTAGCGATGTTGCTACTGCTGAAAATGAGGCTATGAATTTCCTCAAGTACTGTGTTTCCCCAATGAAACTCCTAACCTCAAAAACATTAGTAGGAACCAGCCATTTCATTATGGCCTCCATCTTGGTAGGATATATCTTTAGCTCTCCTCCACCTATCACATACCCTAGATACACCAAATATTGTTTTCTAAACTCAAACTTCTTGGGATTTTCTAGCAATTTTTTCTTCTTTAATGTCTCCATCACCTGCATCAAATATGAGATGTGTTCCTCCTAGGTAGCATTGTATACTAGTATATCATCCAAATAAACAATAACAAATGAATCTATAAAAGGGCATTGTACATCATTCATCATTCTCGTAAACGTAGTCAATGCATTGCATAAGCCAAATGGCATGACTAACCACGCATAAAATGTTTGTCTGGTTTTGAAGATGGTCTTCCAGGTATCTTCTTATTTCACTCAAACCTAGCGATATCCATACTTTAAGACTAGCTTGGCAAAGTATTTTTCTTGTTGCAACTGATCCAACAGATCATCTATCTTGGGAAGGAGGTACATGTTCTCGGGCGTGATTTTGCTCAATTCCCTGTAATCTATTCACATCTGCCAATTCTCATATTTCTTTGGAATAATGATGATGGGTGACCCACACAGTGATGTAGTCGCTCGAATGACACCTTATTCCAGCAAATGTTGCAATCGTTTCTTCACATCACATGCTTATATAATAGACTTCCTATACAACCAATGTTTGGTGATGGGGAGTCTAGAAATATTTGGATCTTGTGTTCCACTTCCCTCTTAAGTGGTAACCCTTTAGGCTCGCAAAATACATCCCTATATTCCTGTAGAAACTCTTCCAATTGTTTTTGTTTCTTAGTACACCCCTCCAGGGATTCCTTACCTCTTACTAACTCTTCTAAGAACTAATTTTCTCTTAAAAATAATAAAACATACTTATTGATGGAACTAATCAATTTCTTGTTTTGGTTGGCACTTACCAATGAAATTTTTGACATTCCTTTGTGTGCATTGATGGTGAACGATTTTCCATCCTTGATGAGATGATACTAGTTGGCTCTATGCATGAATATTGCCTCTCGCATGTACATGTAGGGACTCCCAAACATGACTCAACATACATCAATGGGAACCACATCTAGTTCTACTTCATCAATAAAATCAACACTGATGGAAAATCTAATTTGGCATTGTTTTGTTAATTTCAGCTCTTCATCCTTAATTACCCATCCTAGTGGCTATGGGCTTGGATGATCACAAACCTTCAATCCCAATTTATTGACTAGATTTATTGTGGTGAGATTCGCTTGCGATCCTGAGTCAAATAGATCATCAATCTTGGTCTTCTTGACCTGTATCTTTATATGAAAGAGTTTGGTCATTTCTTTCTCTTCATGTTGTTGAAGGCTACTCAAATTCACCTAGGTATTATGCATATACACAAGCCTCATCCACTAATTTGTGCTTGAATAACATCACTTGTTGCCGTAGATGGTGGTGTAGACCCCCAAAATACTTGAGGAGTACATTTGGGTTCTTTGGGGAGATACACAACATTATGGCCATATTTCTGAACTATGTGGTTTACTCCTACATGCTTTGCCCCAATATTTGCCTGAAGTAGTGCCACCAGATCCAATGATCCTCTACATACCCAATAGGGTAAAACAATGACTTAATGATGGTTTTTAAGTCTACCCACTTAGTCATTGGATGTTATCCCTCTAACCTCGGGGTCTTTATGTGGATTTCCCACCAAGTTAGGGCATGGCCCTTTAATTTTAGTCGTGCAAATGAAATCTTCCATTCTTACTCAATTTTATGGACATTGAATAAATTTCCGTTTGTTGCAACCAATGATTTAGCTTCATAGTGTCGATCTCACTATGATATGGCCTAATATCGGCCTTCGCTTCCATTTTGAACAGGGTTTGTGATTGATTCATGACACGAATTGGGTTGATATTTTATGGGTTCCTTCTTTGGTAAGTTCTCCATTTCTTCATGATCTCTTGATCCCCCTTCTGATTTGATCTCTGCATTAGAACCCTAATATTCTCCAAATATATGAAGCTTATTGCTCAGGGCTTTCATGAGGATATTTACGTTACTATTTATATCTGTGATATTTTTCCACCCGTGAAAACCTCTCTTTTGTAGGATCACGAGGGTTATTCATAGATTCGTCAGTTATAATTAGGCTTTTATGACTGTTGGCCCAGCCAATCTAGATCCCCTGCAAATATCCACAATATACCAAAAGAAACCTACTTGATACCAATATGATTTGTAAAATGTTGTGGATATTCCATTGGACAGTTCATCACAATAAATCTGACAAAATATACTTAAAAATCCAAGATCTGCACTATTACAATTTTATTTCTCTTTATATTTATAGATCTATAGTTTATTGTTATTAATGCATGCATGCGAAATAAAATAATGCATAAAATAGATTATAGTGAGAAAAAATCTCACACACAAATTTGTGCAGCTATGGAATAAATGCACTCAAAATAATGGAACCCCTTCTCCTCCTAGTGGTCCGGTTATAACACGACCCCGTAGCCGCCTAGTGGTTAAGTTTTACTACCTCAACTATTAACCAAAGTTACAATATAGACTCTTCTAAAGTATTCTAGATCATAATCACGTGGATAGACCCTTTTCCTTGAATAATGGGGGTTGATGTGGCATCCTCTCAATTTATGGTGATGAAAATGGGAAGTTCAACTTCTGATTGGCATAAATTTTGCATACAAACTATGATTGATGCAATTATTGAGCCCTTACAAAGGTATTTGTGTGTAAAATAGGAAAAAAAGGTGTTGCAATAAATCAGGAATGATTTAACCCCAAAAAACGTCATTTGATGCCTTAAAATGCTCCTAAAAGGTTTCAAATCTCAATTTTCCAAACTGGGTCCCACAAGTAAAAATGGTCTTGAGAGATGATTCCTCCACTTTTTCCACTCTGGAAGCATTGCGATGGATGAAAAAAAATATAATGATCCAATATGGATCAGTTACAACTCCATTTTGTCTCATGGAGATATTTTTCTAGGGATAAGAGATACAAAACAAAGAAAAGGGATCTCGTGTAAAGAGAACTCTCTCAAGCCCATGAAATGCCACTCTATTTATGTAATTTCCTTCAATGCAAATTTTTAAAAAGTGATTTGTATGTTTAATATTATGTCTAATTCTGAGTCTGAAAAATAGGCAGTTGTTGAAACATTGTCAAATTAACCTTTTACCTAAACTAATGTTGTTGTGAAGAGCCAATGGCAAAGATCTAAGCACTCCATATTTTTTCTTAGTCTTCATGTTAATATATTTTTGTAAGGTTTGGGATCAAACCCAAACACTTGCATCGACTTGAATATCGTTGAATCATTCTTTCCATAGGGTGGGAAATCACCCATTGTGGAGGAGAATTGTTTGTAGTTTACATCAGCAGTTGGTTGAGAATTCCACACTACTTGGTTGGTGTTCCAACTTCCTATACTATGAAAATATTGTTGATAGCTTGAAGGATGGTAAAATTTGAGATGTCCAGGAAACCCAATATGGTAGAAATCATGTTTAGTTTGGTCATCCACTAAACGATTCGAATGTGTAAGCATTAGAGTGAAAACCGATATGTGGTTTCACATCCAAGGAGGAATACTCGGATTTTGGCATGATGGAAAAGTCCAATTGTGCCCCCCTCCCACCCACCACTCGCTTACATCATGGGGCCACCCACCGCCAAAAAATCCACGAGAATCGTGGATCTCAACAATGAGGAATTGCTATAGGGTAAATGCTTGGGTTTTTGGTTATCGAATATCCCTCTTAGGGCTTTCCGGTGCCCGAGGCAGACAGTAAGATTAGTTGTATAGTTCACAAAGATGGCACATACATATTCATATTAACTTAAAGAAACTTGATGGAATAAGATGGAAGATTACATCTTTAATGATCTTTGAGTCTTTTGGAGAGCACTGGATAGCGAAGCAGGGATCCTTCTTCACCAGCTCCAAATCTTGACTCTGCAATCAGTCAAAGCACCCGTGTAATCTCTACCATAACATACATTTCCTATCAATTAAGTCAATATATGATAAACATTTAAACAATGCACATCTAATCCATTCATCTCATGCTATATAAGTGATTAAATAATAATGACAATATCAACGCATAGAATGGACAAAACAAATACAGTTCTATTGATTTATAAAAAGGAGGATTACAACCGTCGGTTGTACCAAGCCCTCCTCAGCCTTCCAATCTCTCTATCTCTCAAAGTGGTGATGTCTTGACCAACAAGTTCTCCATGAACCTCTTTGAACTTTGACCTTCACTCTACAACAATGATCTCTACTTCAAAATTATTCAAAAACTTTGACAATTTTTCGACCTTGAACCAAGACCCTTCAACTCCATTTTATAGGAGATGGAGAGAGCAATCATTGCATTTCTCTTTCCACCAGTTCTGAATAGAAAAAACCAATATGTTTCCTCAAATTCCATGCTTTTTCCTTCCTTGAGAGTTCAGTTGTTTATGGCAAGGCCCAATAAGAGATTAGTGCTTTCCAGTTTCCTTTTTGTACTGACTCTCTTGTGAGAAAAAGTTGGAAATTCAAATCATTCTCTGCGGTTTTTTCCCGTTCCAAACTCAAAACACGGGTAACACTGCCCTCTAGTGTAAAAAAAGCATTGCCCTAGCCACTAACGCGGCCTATTCACTGATCAAGTGCATTATAACGCTCTTTTGTTGTTATAGTGAGGCGTTACCTTGGCAGAAATAGGTTTAGTTTAGGTCTTTGTATTCCTTCCATATTTATATTCTCCTCTGAGCTGATGAGAAGGTATTTTGACCTGTAACAGATGCCCCCTAAAGTGTGAGGTCAGATGATCCGGATTTATACCGGGGAACGCAACAGAATAAACACATAACCATAAATACGAGAGATGCGACGGAAATAACACTTCATTTCATTAATATCAAATAACGAGAAAGATGCTTACGGACATAATGGAAATAAAATAGCTAGGGTGCTTTGGTAGCGAATCTCGAGAAGAGATGTGGTGGCTACGGACCTACGAAGCGCTTTTACAATGAGGCGCGAGGGCCTATTTATTATTGAGAAACAATGGAGAACCCTAAACATCCCAAAAACCTAACCCTAGGAGATGAAGCGCCAAAACTATGGGCCCCGTTTGGGTAAATTGGTGTTTCAACTTCCCGGGGACGTAACTTTGGCATACTATCTCCGTTTGACGCATATGATACATCATTAGAAAGCTCTATCCGAGGACTACGAGTTTGTCGGGACGAATTTTATCGAGAAAATTTGCTGGCGCTTTCATGCCCAAAAAAACGTCGTTTAGGGCCTCAAAACGGCTCCGGAAGTTCGGGACCCGAAAAAGCGCTAAAAAATAGTAAGTTATGCCGAAAGCGAAAAAGCGAAAGAGACAATGGTGGGGGGGGGGCCAAGTGGAATAGGTGGGTGGCCACCAATATCCACCCTGGATCATTCCTCCCCCCTTAGGAAGCAATGGTCCCCATTGCGTTAAGTTCCTCCATGAGATGAGGAAATTTCTGCTGAACTTGGTCCCACAGTGAACCACTTTCCTTGGTGCGAGAGTTGGCCGACTTTGACAACCCGATACGGTTGGATCTGCTTTCGTTGACGAGTGTTCTTGATTTGCATGTCCATGATACAATCCGTGGTGGCCTGTTCCATGCGGTCGGGTTTAACTCTGTTGGTGTGAGTTGTTCCGCAATGTCAGAGGTGTCCGATAGAGGTGGAAAGTAAGGACGAAGGCGATCCACATTGAAGACGGGTGCGGACCAAGGAATGGTGGAATACTAAGCTCGAAGGCATTGTTACCCTACGACCCTTGGTGATGGTGTACGGCCCCAGTATCGGAGCGGGCGAAGCTTGCGGTGAGGTCCGGTGAGGCGCTCCTTACGCAAATGTAGCCATACTTTGTCGCCCACCGGAAGTGGTGTGGCACCGGTGTTGATCATGGCGCTGTTTGTACTTCGCATTGGCTCGTCCAATATATCATGAACTTTGTTGGCGGATGTGTTGAATGCGCTCGATGAAGCTACTTGCTTTGTCAACTTCGGATCGGACATGAGCTGAATCGGCTGAGCAATTTTGCAAACGGCATGGCTATGTCAATGGGACATAGTGGTCGGAATCCCAAGCCCACCCGAAAGGGGGCTATGGCCAATTGAACCGTGGAGAGCCCCGGTTATAACTGTGTTGTACATAGGGGAGGCTCTCGTCCCATGTGCATGGATGCTTTGAGTTGTACATGCGCAGAATGTGTACAATCATTCGGTGACTACCTCTGTCCGGCCATCTGTTTGGGGATGGAAAGGCGTGGACTTGGTGAGCTTTGTGTCCAACATTGACCGGAGAAATTTGGACCAAAATGTCTTTCGAGGAACCCGCTATCTCGATCCGATATGATAGATCGTGGGATCCCAAAGTGCACCCACACTCGTTCAAAGAAGAGTTTAGCAGGTGGCTTGGCTGTGATATTCTTCTTACGAGCCGCCATGATGGCCATCTTCGAGAATCTGTCAACGACCACGAAAACACGATCATTTCCATTCTTAGTAGAAGGCAGGGCCCGAGCATGTAATCCATGGAGATGGATTCCCACGGTCGACTAGGGGGTAGGTAGTGGAGTATATAGGCCTTGCTTCTTGATGGTCGGTTTGGCAATGGCACAAGCGATGCGAGGATCCGATGTGCTTCTCGACATCCTTTCGAAGGTTCGGCCAATAGAAATACTACGTAGTATTGCTACTGTTTTCTCGACCCCGAAAATGCCCGGCGACTACGGCGTAGTGTGCTTCCCATATCATCTTGGCACGCTCGCTTGAAGGAACACAAAGGTGTCCCGGGTGACATAAAAGTGCATCTTGGAGGTGAAAATTTGGAACTTGTGTGCCCCCCCAAAGAGTGCCTTGTAAGTGTGGCCGAATTCGGGTCACTCTCATAGAGAAGCGGCCAATCGTAAGTCTCGTGCCCACAAGAGTTGAGCACGGTGGTGAGCGCCACGATCGGTGGTCGGGTGAGGCAATGCTGCAACATTATTGGTGCTACCCTTCTTGTACTTGATGTTCAAATGAAAGCCCATTGCGAGATATGTGGACCACTTCGATGGCGATCATTCCGCAACTTCCCTTGTGTCTGTATGAACTGCAGGGGGCGGTGGTCCGTGTGGATGATTGTTTCCTTCCCCAAAATGTAATGCTTCCATTGTCGACAGAGCTTGCACAATGGAATACATTTCTTTGTCATAAGTGGGATACTTGCGAAGCTGTCTCAGAAAAATGTCTCATCGTGATATGCCCATCTGGATGTCCCCTGTTGAGTAAGAGCGCCCCAATAGCATAGTCGGAGGCATCTGTCTCGATCTCAAATGGGCTGCCTGCAAGTCACGGTAAGGTGAGCACCGCGAACGGAGGCGATTTTTCAATTCTTTGAATGCCTTACGTTGAGGTTCGACCAAAAGAATTTTTCTCTCGCTCCTCCTTTGGTGACTTGACTCAAGGGCCAAGTGATATGAGAGAATCCCAACACGAATCTACGGTAGAAATTAGCAAGACCCGAGAAAAGCCGCGAAGCTCTGTTATAGTAGTCGGGGCTGGCCAATCCCGAATGACTTGGATCTTGGTCGGATCCACATGCACCCCCTTTCATCAATAATGTATCCCGAGATATTGAACCCGGGTCATGCCAAACGTGCACTTCTCCAAATTGGCACACAACTTGTGTTGCCGCGGTGTTTGGAGGACTTGTCGGATGTGATGAAGGTGCTCTTCCCAAGTCTTCTTTGAAGATCGAATGTCATCCAAGTACACCACTACGAATGAGTTGGTGAATGGCCGCAAGATGTCGTCCATCATCCTCATGAAGGTTGCGGGAGCATTCGTCAACCTGAAAGGCATGACCGGCCATTCAAAAAGGCCTTCCTTAGCTTTGAAGGCGATCTTCCACACATCGAGGGTTCAATTGGTACTCGGTGATACCCGGACTTCGGGTCGATCTTGCGAAATATTTTGCACCTTGGAGTTGGTCCGGAAGGTCATCAATCCGTGGGATTGGGTACCTATTCCGGACGGTGATCTTGTTCGGCGCCCGATAGTCAATACGAGTCTCCACGTCCCATCCTTCTTACAGTACCAACACGATCGGGCTCCCACGGGCGATGAACTTGGTCCGATGTGACCTTTACGCAACGACTCACGAATACGCCTCTTGATTTCATCATTTTCCGGAAACGAGGCGTCGATAGATCGGTCCATTGGGTAGTGGCGCACACAGGGGTCGGATCAATCGGGTGCTTGACCCTGGCAGATGCGAGAGGAACCCCCTGTGGGTGAGGTGAAGATGTCCTCGTACTCCTCCACGACCTTATCCATTTGTTGTTGTCGTGCGAGAGGGCCCCGCGTCCGGAGGTCGTGGCCACGATCTTCTTCTTGCCTGGGGGCGGATCATCGGGGAAAACGAATTTCTGGTTTGGGAAATGAGCTTACTACATTGTTTTGCGAGTAACCAAAGAGATAGTCATAGGAGGTGGTACCTCCGGTATCCGTACAACTTATTTCCCAAAGTAATAATAACAGACACGAGGTCGAGACTCATACACGAGCATGACGCTTCCACAAGTATGGTTGTCCTAATAATACATCGGAAACATCAATAGGAGCAACGTCACATAATACCTCATCCGTGAAGGGCTTGATGCTATAGGGAAGGCGGCAGCTATCTGGGCCGACACGGAGATCTCGTCCTTGGTGAAGCCACCCCGATGGTGTATGGATGTGGGTGAGTCGTGGTCGGCAAGCCCAACCGCTTCACGGCGTACGCTGAAATGAGGTTCTTTTGGCTCCCATTGTCGACAATGAACCGTACAGGGGGAGCCCTTTACCCACATGCGGGAGTGGAAGAGACGTTCCTCCTCCTCCGGATCTTCCGGTTCCTCCTTCCCGGACCTTTGTAGTGGCAACGGTGGCGTTGGGCTCCGCATCAATAACTGCGTTTCCCCTTTTTCATTCCCCTTTTCGGAGTTCGATTCGGAGTCGGAGCATGCATCGACTCGAAGCCCTCATCTCGGCCACTAGCGGTCGGGCTTGGCCCGACACTCACTTGTGTTGTGAGTGGAGCTCTTATGGAACTCACACCACTTTCCCGTGTCCTTCTTTGGCTTTACGGTGTTGTTCTTGTCTTGTGGCTTTGATAGGTTGTCTTTAGCCACCATGCTCTCGTCCTTTGTTTTGCGGTTTGGAAGCACCTTTTCCTTGCTTTTGATTCGCAGATCCAAAGTCTCGCTTCTTCGTTTGAATTTCGCTCAATCTTGGCGAGCATACCGGTATGCCGTACCAAGCGAGGAGATGTCGAGGAACTCCATTTCCTCCCTGAATGTATACGTACGGAGACAAGCTGCGATACTTTAGCACCAAATGTTTCTCCGAATATTTGATACCCAACTTTGTGCGCGGGGGTATGGAACAGATTCGTCGGCTCGTGCACATCTTGATCCCTTTGTTGTCGCGAGCGTGGTCCATTGGATGTACTTGTCCTCATATCTCCCCACGGGATAGTACTTTGTTCCTTGACGGCGTCTCGGAAAGAATTCCAAGTTGGTACGGTCGAGAACGGAGAGGGTTACATGCCGGTCCTTGTTCTCACGATAGGTTTCCCACCGAGTCCTTAACATGGGGGGTAGCTTTGAGGAGTGCAAAAATAATCTTCTCCCGGTACGAAAAGTCATGAACAGAGAAATATCCTTCTAATAGATTCAACCATCTATCTACGGCATACTGCGTCTATTTGACCCTCAAATATGGGAATGTCAAAATTTACTTGTACCTTAAAGGGAGTCGCAACTCCGGAGTGGCTACTCGGATGCGGATGCGCCGCTGGTGAGCAGCCGTTGAAGGATACGAGCAAAACTATCCATCATCGCGTTCCTTTGTTTTTCGAGGGCCTCCTCGAGCAATATTTTGATAGGATCTCCTGCTCCCTCATCTTTCTTTTCGTCCCCCCATGGGCGTCCGTCGAGGTTTACGAGGCCGATCTTGCAAAGGTTCCACCGGATCAAGCCCTAGCTCCTTATACCCCGACCTCGTTGGGGACATGCAAAGAAGGATCGAGAAAAAATCGGACCCCTACGATACCACCGATCCGGATTTATGCGAGAACGCAACGGAATAAACACATAACCATAAATACGGAGATGCGGCGGAAATAACACTTCATTTCATTAATATCAAATAACGAGAAAAGATGCTTACTGGACATAATGGAAATAAAATAGCTAGGTGTCTTTGGTAGCGAATCTACGAGAAGAGATGTGGTGGCTACGGACCTCCGAACCGCTTTACAATGAGGCGCGAGGGCCTATTTATTATTGAGAAACAATGGAGAACCCTAAACATCCCAAAAACCTAACCCTAGGAGATGAAGCGCCAAAACTATGGGCCCCTGTTTGGGTAAATTGGTGTTTCAACTTCCCGGGGGACGTAACTTTGGCATACTATCTCCGTTTGACGCATATGATACATCATTAGAAAGCTCTATCCGAGGACTACAGCTGTCGGGACGAATTTTATCGAGAAAATTTCGTTTGGCGCTTTCATGCCCAAAAAACGTCGTTTAGGGCCTCAAAACGGCTCCCGGAAGTTCGGGACCCGAAAAAGCGCTAAAAAATAGTAAGTTATGCCGAAACTGAAAAACTGAAAGAGACAATGGTGGGGGGCCAAGTGGAATAGGTGGGTGGCCACCAATATCCACCTGGATCATCAGAGATGAAGACGATGGCCGAAATACTTTATAATGTGTGTAGTAGAGATAAAGAGATTGAAAGACTGAGGAAAACCTGAAACAACAACATATGTCAGAAAATATAGTATCTGCCTTGAGTCGGGCATTCCCATGCTCAGTAGCTTGAGTTAGAGTTCTGGCCCCATGTACTCTCCGTCGAGATCATTTCACATCATTCTTAGGTGTCTCGCTTGTTCCACTTCGTTGCATTTCGCTAGGAGCATGCCATTGACTGACGAGGGGGTCTGGTTGTCTTGTGTTTCCTCATGCTTGTACCTGCAGGGCTATTTAGAAATTCCTCAAAAATCACTGAAGTTCATCGTCATTTCATTCAGGGTCATTAATGATTGTTTTCGTTAAAAAAGAGTCTATAGTCCTAGAGTCTAGGGTTTTCAAGTCATTTGCATACATGTCATAAAAGCCTGCAGGCCATGAGGTTGGTTCCAAAAAATTCTCGTTTCATATTTTTATTATCAAAAGCATTTGGAGACATTTCTAGTCCAAAACTCTGTTTTGGAACTTGAAATTGTCTAATTTCATTTTTGTAATAATTGTATCTATTTCACCATAAGAAACTTCAGAGCAAGCCTCTAATCTTTTCCTAAGCCAAGTGTCGGATCCCTGCAAAAGACAACAAAATATTATCAGTCCAAAACTCAGAAAAGCCAAAAGAGAAGCGTTGTATTAAAAGATCAAATGTCAAAGTGCTGAAACATTATAAAGTGGGTTAGCAAACAAATTTAAATCAAATCTGATTTGATGAGATATTTTCTTCACATATAAATCATGGCAAACAATTTCATTTGCTTGAAAACCTCAAGGCAGAAATCGTGTTTGTGTTCTTGAAGGCCGAAGCCATGTTTTCATAGTCGTGGACAGTGATTGGAGGTGCGCGCTACCCATACAGGAGGCGCGCTACCCATATGAGGCACGCTACCCACTTAACCTTCCCCAGCCCTTTGCAGAGAACACGGGCACTACCCATATAAGGCGCGCTACCCATACAGCGACATAGCCAAACAATTTTGTCTTTGCGTCCGATTTCGAGCTCAAACGCCTCCATCCACTTGCAAACAGGTTTTTAATCATTGATCAGTGATTTTTGAAAGAGGTTTTGGTATTTTTTGAAGTTGGGAAACAAGCATTGCTTGAGGAGAAATCTATAAACCCTATGTTCATGCCAAATTCAATTCTCAGGGTTTTAATAGATATAGTGACAGTCTAGTGAAGGGTTTGTAAATTTTCGTGGTTGGTATATGTGCTCATACCTATATTGCTTGTGGCGCCCTGGCACATTATGTACATCATCCTCACGCCTTTTTGCCATTCTACCACTGCTATCACATCCTCCCATGTTTTCACATAGTCTCATGTTGACTTGTCCATATAGTCTCATGTTTTCACATAGTTTTTTGCCATTCTACCACTGTTGTCATTGCTATTATTTCATTGCCACTGTCTCCTATTGACAAACACAGTCCTTTGACAAATCCTTGGCCAACATTACAAAGGCTGCACACTACATTTGCATTTGGTACTTATTTGTCAAAATCACTTGTGAACCAAAAATAAAGACTGTTTTTATGCCACTAAAACAGAGCTATTACCACTGTCACTTGTTTGCTTATGATGTTTTGGTACATATGCAATATATTTGGGTTTTGAGAATGCATTGAAGCCTTTGACTTCACTACACCTATATCAACACACATATTGCAGACAACTTGTTTTCAAAGCTATGTCAGAGACAGATTCAGTTTATGAGCAGGAGTCTGACATTGATTCCACAGCAGAGGGTAATGTGCCACGGAGGCCTCACAAAGGTGGAAAAGGTGGTAAACATCTCAGGGAGGAGCCTACTTCTTTGGCTCAATTGCAGGCATGTCCGCTTGCAATGGATTGTTTTCGGTATCAGTCATGTTTTCGATTCTGTGAGATGATTTCACAAACCCAACTTCATCGTGAACTAGCTCGTCTGTTTGTTCTACATTTACATGATGGCCATGTAAACCTCGCTGGAGTAGATTTCATTCTGTCACCAGTGATTGTTGCTCAGGCCACCGGCATACCAAATATAGGAGAGGAATGGAACAAACGTCAGCAGTTGGAGAAATTCCACTATGAGCCATACATCAAACCTGGGTATATGAGGCACTTGGGCAGAGTTTTTCCTTTCAGATTCCTGAAGGATGAGTTTGCACCACTGATGAAACTCATCATTCGGTATTTCAGTTGCGAGGGCAGATTCTCGCGTCTCTTTGCGTACCATGTCCATTTGTTGATGCACTTCACGAGGGTACGTATGATGAACATTCCGTACTTCATGTATCGCAACATAGAGAGGATGATTATTTTTGTACAAAAGAAGACCCCAACACAGCAGCATAGGAGTATATATCATTACGCTCTGATCAAGATCATAGTGGTACATCAGTTGACACAGCAGGGCATTACTTGGGAGGATTTCATCTCCCGTGACTTCTTCACAGCGCCACAGCCGCCTCTTGAGATAGTTCATGATACGGGAGAGCCTTCACACCAGCCTGACATTCCTGAGTTTGAGCATATCAGTGCTCCATTGTATGTGACATACCAGCGAGGCCACAGGGCCTTATTTGCAGCTACACGGCGAGTATTATCTCCACCCGGGGTGGAAGGGGTCTCGCCGACTCCATCAGCAAAGCGAGTATTATCTCCACATGATGTGGAAGGGGTCTCGCCTTCTTATTTAGCACAGGTACAGATCCAGGACAGGGGAAAGAAGCCCATGCATGATGAGGGCCCATCAGGAGGCCAGGACACGGATTTCACGATCATTGATGTTGATGCGAGCTCTCCTAGCTCGAAACTGAAAGAGATCATCCAGGAGCAAAGGGCCGAGAATGACACGCTGAAAGATAAATTGCAGAAGGCTCATTGGGTGATAAACTACCTGGAGCAGCGTAACAAACAGCTAGAGGATGAGGACACATTGTATGAGCTGCGGCGAATCCGTGAGGATCGACAATTGGCCCGGAAGAGACCTGGTGATATGACACCGGCTGATCGAGATTCTTGCCTCACGCATGTTAAAATTCATCTGGAGAAGTTGTTGGCAAAGGCCAACAGAGACAAAGACATGCTTCGTCACATGAAAGGTCATTATTGGGCTCGCATGCATGTCTGCAAAGCAAGAATGAAGATTCTGAAGAGGAGGTTGAGCGAAGCACTAAAATGGCGGAAAAGGCCTGATCCACTCCGGATTTTGGCCGAGGCTTCGTTGGCTGGGCATGATACATGATGGAGGGTATTCACTCCGAATTTGAGCAAATTCGGAGAAATTTTTGTTATTTTGAAATATTTTGGTCCAAAAACAGATTTTTCCGTTATACGAGTAGCGCGTCGATATGCTCACTTTTGTTTGGGACACTTGCTGAAGGAAATATTTGCATTTTTGGGTTTGTCATGGTAAGTTATGCATGCTCAATAATTGCTGAAGCATTTCATCAGGTTCTGGATGGTCAAAAGGCCCAAAAACACCATGAAAACCACCTTGCTGCCACCTTTTGCACCAGCAGGAAGTACTTCTGGGAGAATGAAGTTTTGGAGGTTCAAATGAGCTCCAAATTGAGAAATTCTACTTGGGTTGGATAGCCAACATCCAGGGCTTTCCAACGAGCTATCATGAGCTCAATTTTGATGCCCAGAAGTGCCTCAAAATCAGGCTGAAAGGCGCGCTACCCATATAGCTCAGGCACGCTACCCATATAGATTTTTGGCTGATTTTTCAACTTCCAGCTCAGAATTTCGGCCAGTTGGGACCAGTTTTTCTTGTGGATGAAATTTTTGGGTTTTCATGATGTAAATTGATGGTTGGCATGTAACTTTGGCTCATTTTTACCTATTCTAGAAGATTCACTCTCAAAAAAGTGAAAATCATGTAAATGAATCAGTTTCCACTCTTTTAGAGGCAAGCTGTTAGCTGCCTAGATTTTAGCTCCTTGATTAGAATTTGGTTGAAACTGATCCCTGAAGAAGGAATTCGACCCCTAGAGGCATGGGAAGGGGTTAGAGTGATCTATATATTGTAATTTTTGAGACATTCTACAGGTTGGACTCTTGGGAAACTTTTGGCACACTATTGTACATATTTTTCATATTTTGGCTAAGGAAAGATCAGAGGTTTTGCAGCACCTGTTGGGATCCTTGTGGCTTTCAGTTTCTTGATGGTGTTTTCTCTCAGTTTATTGTAAGTTATTTCATGTTTAATGTATGCCATCCCTTCTTATGCTTCTGAAACTAAAATGAATGAGTAGATGAGGTTGAATCCATTGTTTACAGTGCTCTGCCTTTGAATTCGTTTAGTTTTGTATGTTTTCGCCTGTTTGAAAAGGATCCATGTTCATCCTTCCCCTTTTCAGCTCCTTTTCTTTCTGATCCATCCATATACTCAATCAAAAGCATCAAGACTATTTCCTACCTCGCCCCAACTCGAATTCTGCAAAGATCTGGCCTTATCCCCGGACCCAAAATTGTTTTTTCCCATTTCTCCAACAAAAACCCAAAAAATCAAAATCAAACATTCCTATCTCTTTACTAGCCTAAAATCAGTATTCATTTTTCATTATAAGTCATCTCAGCCCCTTTGAATATCCTTTGCCGAGATAGACCCGGAGAGAGCCTTCTCCTGTCCTCGTAGGGCTAGCTACAAGGCTGAGCGTGGTTTGATGTAGCCTTGAGTTTTACCTTATTTCAGCCTAAGGTAGATTTGAGCGCTAACATAGTGGCGACCATACTGGGGAAACTCTCAATGGTTTGCTTGTTGATGTGTTTGTTTCATGAGTCTTAGACGGAGTCTGAAGTCACGTCAGGTAACTTTCGAAACGCTTTTTCCATGCATAAGCGGAAGTAGATAAACGCTGCTTCAGTCGATCTTTGGTAAGCTTGTGAATGCAGCACTTGATTTGCAAATCACCCCAGTATACTTGTTCATGCTAGACCTTTGAATGATTGAGTCTAGAAGTCGATAGGCTGAAGATAATTGATTGTGTTCCTTGAAATTTTTCCCGAATAGATTAATACACTAGCTTCAAAAAGGAATACTAGGTCAAATCCTGACCCTAATCCACCAACGATATTTGAAAATCCAAATCTGATTCCTAGGATTCTTAGAAGACAAGGAAGTCAAGAAAGTTCTGAAAGAGAAAGTCAAGAGAGTTCTGGAAGTTCCAGATTGCTTTCTAGATCTGCATCTTGTCCTGTGAAAATTATATATGTTGACGAAATTCCTTTTGATGAACGATTTGAAACATCCTTATTTGTAAATTTTTCTGAAACTGAATTATCAAGATTAGTTCCGGATCCTTTTTTTTTTGAAGATTTGCAATTCATATTTGTTTCATATCACTTGGACAGACAGTTGCAAAATTCCATTGTGGCTACAACCATTCCCGAATTCACTGAATCTGCTTCACAAACTCTTGGACCATCTGAAGTTGCATCTAGTTCACGGATTCCCACTGAACCTTCCTTTATCCCTACCATTCCTGTTCAGCCTGAGATTTCTAATCAGCAATCAGCAGTAGTTTCTCCTCCGTCTCCACCGCATACACCTCATTCAACTACTGCTCCCAGTCCTCCTGTTTCTCCGAGACAACAGATTATAAATCCGCCAAGAGTCATGGCAGCCAGATTTGCACCTCTTGCTTTGCCAGCCAATTTAGATCCTATGCCTGCTGATTACCATAGCAAGATTCCCATATTTGATGGCACACCACAGAGTATATCAGCTCAGCAGCATATTGTCCGGATGACAGACTTTTTGGACCTGCATGAAGTTGATGCAGAAAATGTTTCAATGAGATTGTTTGCCCAGACTTTTGGAGGAGAGGTTCGTAAATGGTTCAGAGCTCTACAGGCCAGAAGTATCAATACATTGCAAGAGCTTCAAACACAATTTTTAGATCGATGGGAGATGAAAAAAGATCCGCTGCAGATCACTTCAGAGTATACAAACATTAAGCGTAATCCTGGTGAGTCCGTTCAGGATTATATTATCAGATTCAATACAGTGTATAATGCAATTCCAGATGACTTAAGACCGTCTAAAAAGTCAGCTCTTCTTAAATTCCCGGATGGTTTTGATCCGGAGATGGCTTATTCACTACGTGACAGAGATCCGCCTACCTTAGAAGATATGCAGAATATTGCCGTTAGTGTTGAGGCGAATCTGAACGATAAAAGAGCACGATTGAAAGCAGAGAAAAGAGTGACTATAAAGGAAGAGCCTTCCACATCTACATCCGAACAACACTTGCTTCGTGAGATGGAAAAAATGTTCAAAAGGATGACACTTGACAAACCAGAAACGCAGATTCGGAATCCAAACTACCGTGGCCAGCAGCAGCCACAGTTCAGAATTAAGCAGCGTGAACAAAGACCACAAGAGCCGGCAGCCCAGCAGCAGATTAAGACACCTCTTTTGCAGAATTTTGTGAGTCAAGATTCAGATGATGATGATGATGTAGCAGGTGAGAAAAATCATTTCTTCACTCCCGACGATCTGCCTATTTATATTACCGAGGATGAAGAATATGGAGAAAGTTCAGCTGCACAGAAAGATGAAGATTTCATTTTAGCAAATAATGCAGATTTAGAGGGAGAGTCAGATGATTACCAAAGAGGATATTTGAATGCCTTGTCCACTCAACAGAAGAAATACTCATTGAGAAACCGAGATGTGCCCATAAATCCAATTCAGAAACGAAAAGAAGCTTCAGCACCAAAGGCAAATTCACCGATACCACAGAAGAAAGGAAAAGAGACACTTGATCCCGTAGCTAGTAAAGTATCATCAGCAGAAAAGGTAAATCAGCCAAACATAGTGAAAGATAAGGCTGAAAAGAAGGAAGTTCTGGTCAAAGAAGTCGAAAAAGTTTCAGCATTTAGTTTGGAAAATGAAATTTCCAAATTAAAAATATCTATTCTTTTGACAGAAATCATGAAGAACAGCAGCTACCGCGGTCAAGTCTCCAAAATTCTGAACTTTGATCCAATGTTCGATACGGTAAATGTTGAGGATGATCAGCCAGAATTGATTTTCGAGCTTGCATTAGATGGTGAGTCCCCTGACAGTGATGTTCCTCCCTTTTATATCAGTTTGAGGTTGCATGAATATGTTTTGCACAATGCCATGTTCGATTCGGGTGCTTCGCACAATTTGATGCCAAAGGCGATCATGGAAAAATTGGGACTAGACATTACAAGAAAATATCATGATTTGTATTCATTTGATTCCAGCCGTGTGAGGTGTATAGGACTCATCAAAGATTTGGTTGTAAGCTTAGATCAAATTCCAGCGAAGAATGTCTTGATGGATGTGGTTGTGGCGGACATTCCCCCGCGATTTGGAATGCTCCTTTCAAGATCTTGGGGAGCAAAGTTGAAAGGTACACTTCAGTTAGATTTTTCCTATGCTACAATTCCAGTCTTTGGTCAAATGAGAAAGTTATATCGAGAGCAGAAGATGAAATACATGATAACCAGCAAGGAGAAGCCAATCAATCATCCTGTAAATTATGTACATACCGACTTAGAATCATTTGTTTTATTTGCTGATAGTTTTAATGATATAGATAGTCAATTAGTTCAGGCGGAAGATATACCAGAAATCACTGAGAATTTTAGAGAAGTTCTGCAAAAATAAAAAAGAGAAAAACAAGCTACTATGGAGCAATCAGCTGAAGACAATGGGCAGCAAACAGGAAAAACAGAGCTGGCGCAATTTCAGCATTTAGAGGAGGATGAAGATGCTCTTTGGACCATGGATTTTGATGGCGCAGTGGGTAGTGACAGTGCTGGAATTGGTGTTTGGATTCGTAGTCCATTTTCCGCTCCGGATAAGGTTCCAAGCAATGTGAGAGTGTGTTCCTACAAGCTAGCATTTGACTGTTCTAATAATGAAGCGGAATATGAGGCTCTAATTGCTAGCCTTAAGATTCTTAAAAAGCTGAAAGCGAAAAGGATTGCAGTGTATGGTGATTCAGAGTTGGTGATAAAGCAGGTTAAAGGTGAGTTTCAGGCCAAACATCCTCGCATGAGGGCTTACCGTAATGCAGTTTTAGACATTCTGAAATTATTTTCTGATCATACCTTGACATGTGTGCCTCGCATACAAAATGGTGTTGCTGATGGACTTGCTAAGGCAGCAAGCAATTTAAAAATTCCAATGAATTCCAACAACAAGTTCGAGATTCATGTGAAACATCGCCCCACCGTTCCAGACAATCAGCGATGTTGGCAAGTCTTTCAGGATGACGAGGAGATTAGTGATTTTCTGCAGAATAAGGGTAAGTTTAAAGACACCTCCATAGATACAGAACATGATGATGGTAATGATGACATACAAATAAACCAAATGGAAGTGCTACAACTTAAAGATAACATCATTCCTAAGGGATTTATTCCTTTGGAAGAACTGTTTGATCAAGACGATGTAGCCCGCAAACCGACATTGAGGCCGACGGAGAAAGGGGTTGAAGAGGTAAATATTGGGACAGCTGAGAATCCGAAGATGGTTAAGTTATCAAAGTCATTGTCACCAAAGGTAAAGGCAAAGTATGTGAAATTGTTGTCTTCATTTTCTGATGCTTTTGCGTGGGATTACTCAGATCTAAAAACATATGACACTAACATCATTCAGCATACTATCCCCATTAAACCAAATCAGAAGCCTTTCCGTCAAAAGTTGAGGAGAATCAATCCAAAGTTGCTACCATCGATTGAAAAAGAGGTAAACAGGTTGTATAAGTCAGGAATCATTGTGCCTATCCGATTTTCAGATTGGATATCAAATTTGGTGCCTGTGAGAAAGAAAACAGGTGAGATTCGTTTATGTATCGATTTCAGAAATTTGAATAAGGTATCATTAAAAGACAATTATCCGCTGCCAAAAATGGACCATATATTGCAGCGAGTAGTTGGAGCATCAAGGATGTCACTACTCGACAGATATTCAGGTTATAATCAGATTTTAGTGCATGAAGATGATCGTGACAAGACTGCGTTCACCACTCCATGGGGAACGTTTCATTATGCAAAAATGCCGTTTGGTTTGAAGAATGCAGGTGCCACCTTTCAGCGTGCAATGGACATGGCTTTTGCCAACGAGAAAGATGTATTTTTGGTTGTTTACCTTGATGATTTAACTGTGTTTTCAAATTCTGATGAGGAACATTTATATCATTTGAAAATTGTTTTCCAGAAGTGCAGAAAATATGGCATTTCGCTGAATCCGAAAAAAAGTCTTTTTGCCATGGATGAAGGCAAGCTCCTTGGCCACATCATATCGAAAGATGGCATCCGTATTGACCCTGCACGTGTTGAAGCCATACAGCAGATTGAACAGCCCCGAAACAAGAAAGAAATACAGTCATTTAATGGCAAAATGAATTTTCTGCGTCGTTTCATTCCAAATCTTGCAGAGCATCTTAGAGAAATCAAGAACATGCTGAAGAAGGACAGTCAGGTAAAGTGGACAGAAGAAGCGGTGAAATAATTCAATTTGGTAAAGTTATCTCTTTCTTCAGCCCCTATCTTAATAAGCCCGGACTACACACAGGACTTCATTTTGTTTTCTTTTGCTTCTGAGCACACATTGGCAGTTGTTTTAATGCAGAAAAGGGATGGAGTTGAGAAGCCCATTGCTTTTTTCAGTCGGATTATAAGGGACGGAGCATTGAAATACAATATTATTGAGAAACAAGCACTTGTGCTTGTAAAGGCCTTGAAATATTTCCGTATGTATATACTGCATTCCCACATTATAGCATACGTTCCTAACGCAGCAGTTAAAGATGTTTTGGTACAGGCAGATCCAGAAGGAAGACGGGGTAAGTGGATCGTTGCGTTGTTAGAATACGATGTGGAGATTAAACCGACCAAGCTAATCAAAGGACAAGGACTCGCCAAGCTCATGGCTGAAACAAATCTGCATGCTCTAGATATAAATTTGATCGCTGCCATGTCCGATGAAGATGAGGAAAGTACGTCAGTTCAGGTATCCGATATTTTTGTTTCTTCCCCTTGGTATGCTGACATTTTATACGTGCTTCAGAATTTATCTCCACCTCCCGGGATGCCTAGAAATAAGAGTAGAACATTGAAGTTGAGAGCTGAAAAATTTTGCATTCTGAATTCTGCATTGTATTGGAAAGACCCTGGGGGAGTGTTGTTGAAATGTTTGGTAGAGGAGGAAGCTCAAAGAGTTTTGGAGGACTTTCACAGAGATGACTGCGGAGGCCATTTGTTTTGGAAGACCACAGCGAATAAGATTCTAAGGGCAGGGTATTATTGGCCTTCTTTGTTTTCTGATGTATATAAGGCTGTTAAGAATTGTCACGAGTGTCAAATTTTCGAAGGGAAGCAAAAATTACAGCCTTTGCCTCTCAAACCAATTGAATTTAATGCACCATTCCAGCAGTGGGGATTGGATTTTATCGGGAAAATCCACCCAGCATCTTCCGGACAGCATAGATGGATATTGACAGCTACGGACTACTTCACAAAGTGGATCAAGGCGATTCCCACTCGACAGGCCACGGATGCGGTAATTATCTCTTTTCTTGAAAACAATATTCTGTCACGTTTTGGGTGTCCCAGTAAAATAATCACAGATAATGCAGCGGCCTTCAAATCGAAAAGGATGGTTGAATTTTGTTATAAGTACAATATCATCTTGGGACATTCGACCGCCTA
Organism: Pinus albicaulis; assembly: GCA_034641835.2. Lineage (NCBI taxonomy): Eukaryota > Viridiplantae > Streptophyta > Pinopsida > Pinales > Pinaceae > Pinus > Pinus albicaulis. The sequence goes on from CM076580.1 coordinate 1,675,379,472, forward strand.
CCATCCGCAAAAAAATGGCTTGGCAGAATCTTCAAATAAGTCCTTGGTGAATATCATTAAGAAATTGCTGGAAATCAAAAAAAAGGGCTGGCACAAGAAATTAGTGAATGCACTGTGGGCTGATAGGGTAAGTCAGAAAAAGTCTATTGGCATGTCTCCTTTCGAGCTGGTGTACGGGATAGACACGGTTTTTCCTACTTCGCTTGCTGTCCCGGTGGTCAAATTGCTTCAGGAAGCTGGTAGTGAGGAAGATCCCATGCAGTGGAGGATTAATCAGATGATTCATTTACAGCAGACACGGGAGGAGGTATTTCAAAATACTTTCAAGTTGCAGGAGCACATAAAGAAGATCTACGACAGAAAGGAAAAAGCAGATAAGTTTCAGCTGGATGAGGTGGTTTTGAAATGGGATGCTCGGAATGAAGATAAGGGAAAGCACGGTAAATTTGAAAACTTATGGAAGGGTCATTTTAAGATTGCAGCGTATCGTGGTCAAAACGCCTTTCTTCTCAAGGAAATGAATGGAGATGATTGTCCTGGAGGGCCGATCAATGGTCGGCTGCTAAAGTGATACCACTTCTAAGTATTTTCTGTTGATTTCATCATCATTGTACATATCGTTTTACTTATGTTTTATTGCAAGTGTGTACTGATCTCTCATCTTCAGTCTGGGGCCCGGAGCGAAGGCTATAATTCTGGAGATGGAGGTTGGTTGGTTTGAAGTTCGTCAAATCAGTTTTATCAATCTTTTCAGTTTTAGAGTCGAGTTAGTTTTGATCAAGTTTCGGTTGCTTTTCAGTCAAGTTTGCAGTCAATAAATGTATCAAAAGTTTTGTGTTATCTGTTGAAATAATGACTCCATCGCCCAATGGATGAAGGCACTTTCTGACTCCCCCAGAGATCTGTCGTTCTTGGCATCTCCATGGAGCCACCATCCCCATTGGAGCCAATGTTAGAGTCGGTCCTTACAGCCCTCCGTCAGAGATCATTTCGCTTTTTGCATATCATTCTTAGGTGTCTCGCTTGTTCCACTTCGTTGCATTTCGCTAGGAGCATGCCATTGACTGACAAGGGGGTCTGGTTGTCTTGTGTTTCCTCATGCTTGTACCTGCAGGGCTATTTAGAATTCCTCAAAAATCACTGAAGTTCATAGTCATTTCATTCATGGTCATTAATGATTGTTTTCGTTAAAAAAGAGTCTTTAGTCCTAGAGTCTAGGGTTTTCAAGTCCTTTGCATACATGTCATAAAAGCCCGCAGGCCATGAGGTTGGTTCCAAAAAGTTCTCGTTTCATATTTTTATTATCAAAAGCATTTGAAGACATTTCTAGTCCAAAACTCTGTTTTGGAACTAGAAATTGTCTAATTTCATTTTTGTAATAATTGTATCTATTTCACCATAAGAAATTTCAGATGCAAGCCTCTGATCTTTTCCTAAGCCAAGTGCCAGATCCCTGCAAAGACAACAAAATATTATCAGTCCAAAACTCAGAAAAGCCAAAAGAAAAGCGTTGTATTAAAAGATCAAATGTCAAAGTGCTGAAACATTATAAAGTGGGTTAGCAAACAAATTTAAATCAAATCTGATTTGATGAGATATTTTCTTCACATATAAATCATGGCAAACAATTTCATTTGCTCGAAAACCTCAAGGCAGAAATCGTGTTTGTGTTCTTGAAGGCCGAAGCCGTGTTTTCATAGCCGTGGACAGTGATTGAAGGTGCGCGCTACCCATACAGGAGGCACGATACCCATATAAGGTGCGCTACGCACTTAACCTTCCCCAGCCCTTTGCAAAGAACACGGGCGCTACGCGTATAGGGCGCGCTACGCGTTGGGTAGGCACGCTACCCATACAGTGACAGAGCCAAACAATTTTGTCTTTGCGTCCGATTTCGAGCTCAAACGCCTCCATCCACTTGCAAACAGGTTTTTAATCATTTCTCGGTGATTTTTGAAAGAGGTTTTGGTATTTTTTGAAGTTGGGAAACAAGCATTGCTTGAGGAGAAATCTATAAACCCTATTTTCATAGCAAATTCAATTCTCAGGGTTTTAAAAGATATAGTGACAGTTTAGTGAAGGGTTTGTAAAATTTCGTGATTGGTATATGTGCTCATACCTATATTGCTTGTGGCGCCCTGGCACATTATGTACATCATCCTCATGCCTTTTTTCCATTCTACCACTGCTGTCACATCCTTTCATGTTGACTTGTCCATATAGTCTCATGTTTTCACATAGTTTTTTGCCATAATATTACCACTTCTGTCCTTGCTATTGTTTCATTGCCAAACACAAACACAGTCCATTAACAAATCCTTGGCCAGCATTACAAAGGATGTATACTACATTTGCATTTGGTACTTATTTGTCAAAATCACTTGTGATCCAAAAACAGAGACTGTTTCTATGCCACTAAAACAGAGCTATTACCACTGTCACTTGTTTGCTTATGATGTTTTGGTACATATGCAATATATTTGGGTTTTGAGAATGCATTGAAGCCTTTGAATTCACTACACCTATATCAACACACATATTGCAGACAACTTGTTTTCAAAGCTATGTCAGAGACAGATTCAGTTTATGAGCAGGAGTCTGACAGTGATTCCACAGCAGAGGGTAATGTGCCACAGAGGCCTCACAAAGGTGGCAAAGGTGGTAAACATCTCAGGGAGGAGCCTACTTATTTGGCTCAATTGCAGGCATGTCCGCTTGCAATGGATTGTTTTCGGTATCAGTCATGTTTTCGATTCTGTGAGATGATTTCACAAACCCAGCTTCATCGTGAACTAGCTCATCTATTTGTTCTACATTTACATGATGGCTGTGTAAACCTCGCTGGAGTAGATTTCATTCTGTCACCAGTGACTATTGCTCAGGCCACCGGCATACCAAATATAGGAGAGGAATGGAACAAACGTCAGGAGTTGGAGAAATTCCACTATGAGCCATACATCAAACCTGGGTATATGAGGCACTTGGGCAGAGTTTTTCCTTTCAGATTCCTGAAGGATGAGTTTGCACCACTGATGAAACTCATCATTCGGTATTTCAGTTGCGAGGGCAGATTCTCGCGTCTCTTTGCGTACCATGTCCGTTTTTTGATGCACTTCACGAGGGTACGTATGATGAACATTCTGTACTTCATGTATCGCAACATAGAGAGGATGATGATTTTTGTACAAAAGAAGACCCCAGCACAGCAGCATAGGAGTATATATCATTACGCTCTAATCAAGATCGTAGTGGTACATCAGTTGACACAGCAGGGCATTACTTGGGAGGATTTCATCTCCCGTGACTTCTTCACAACGCCACAGCCGCCTCTTGAGATAGTTCATGATGCGGGAGAGCCTTCACACCAGCCTAACATTCCTGAGTTTGAGCATATCAGTGCTCCATTGTATGTGACATACCAGCGAGGCCACAGGGCCTTATTTGCAGCTACACGACGAGTATTATCTCCACCCGGGGTGGAAGGGGTCTCGCCGACTCCATCAGCAGAGCGAGTATTATCTCCACATGATGTGGAAGGGGTCTCACCTTCTTCTTCAGCACAGGTACAGATCCAGGACAGGGGCAAGAAGCCCATGCATGATGAGGGCCCATCAGGAGGCCGGGACACGGATTTCACGATCATTGATGTTGATGCGAGCTCTCCTAGCTCAAAACTGAAAGAGATCATCCAGGAGAAAAGGGCCGAGAATGACACGCTGAAAGATAAATTGCAGAAGGCTCAGTGGGTGATAAACTACCTGGACCAGCGTAACAGCTAGAGGATGAGCACACACTTTATGAGCTGCGGCGAATCCGTGAGGATCGACAATTGGCCCGGAAGAGACCTAGTGATATGACACTGGCTGACCGAGATTCTTGCCTCACGCATGTTAACATTCATCTGGAGAAGTTTTTGGCAAAGGCCAACAGAGACAAAGACATGCTTCATCACATGAAAGGTCATTATTGGGCTCGCATGCATGTCTGCAAAGCAAGAATGAAGATTCTGAAGAGGAGGTTGAGCGAAGCACTAAAACGGCGGAAAAGGCCTGATCCACTCCGGATTTTGGCCGAGGCTTCGTTGGCTGGGCATGATACATGATGTAGGGTCTTCACTCCGAATTTGAGCAAATTCGGAGAAATTTTTGTTATTTTGAAATATTTTGGTCCAAAAACAGATTTTTCCGCTATACGGGTAGCGCATCAATATGCTCACTTTTGTTCGGGACACTTGCTGAAGGAAATATTTGCATTTTTTGGTTTTTCATGGTAAGTTATGCATGCTCAGGCATTTCCAAAGCATTTCATCAGGTTATGGATGGTCAAAAGGCCCAAAAACACCATGAAAACCACCTTGCTGCCACCTTTTGCACCAGCAGGAAGTACTTCTGGGAGAATGACGTTTTGGAGGGTCAAATGAGCTCCAAATTGAGAAATTACACTTGGGTTGGATAGCCAACATCCAGGGATTTCCAACGAGCTATCATGAGCTCAATTTGGATGCCGGGAAGTGCCTCAAAATCAGGCTGAAAGGCGCGCTACCCATATAGCTCAGGCACGCTACCCATATAGATTTTTGGATGATTTTTCAACTTCCAGCTCAGAATTTCGGCCAGTTGGGACCAGTTTTGCTTGTGGATGAAATTTTTGGGTTTTCATGATGTAAATTGATGGTTGGCATGTAACTTTGGCTCATTTTTACCTATTCTAGAAGATTCACTCTCAAAAAAGTGAAAATCATGTAAATGAATCAGTTTCCACTCTTTTAGAGGCAAGTTGTTAGTTGCCTAGATTTTAGCTCCTTGATTAGAATTTGGTTGAAAATGATCCCTGAAGAAGGAATTCGACCCCTAGAGGCATGGGAAGGGGTTAGAGTGATCTATATATTGTAATTTTTGAGACATTCTACAGGTTGGACTCTTGGGAAACTTTTGGCACACTATTGTACATATTTTTCATATTTTGGCTAAGGAAAGATCAGAGGTTTTGCAGCACCTGTTGGGATCCTTGTGGCTTTCAGTTTCTTGATGGTGTTTTCTCTCATTTTATTGTAATTTATTTCATGTTTAATTTATGCCATCCCTTCTTATGCTTCTGAAACTAAAATGAATGAGTAGATGAGGTTGAATCCATTGTTTACAGTGCTCTGCCTTTGAATTCGTTTAGTTTTGTATGTTTTCGCCTGTTTGAAGAGGATCCATGTTCATCCTTGCCCTTTTCAGCTCCTTATATTTCTGATCCATCCATATACTCGATCAAAAGCATCAAGACTACTGCCTACCTCGCCCCAACTCGAATTCTGCAAAGATCTAGCCTTATCCTCGGACCCAAATTTGTTTTTTCTCATTTATCCAACAAAAACCCAAAAAATCAAAATCAAACATTCCTATCTCTTTACTAGCCTAAAATCAGTATTCATTGTTCATTATAAGTCATCTCAGCCCCTTTGAAGATCCTTTGCCGAGATAGACCCGGAGAGAGCCCTCTCCTGTCCTCGTAGGGCTAGCTACGAGGTTGAGTGTGGTTTGATGTAGCCTTGAGTTTTACCTTATTTCAGCCTAAGGTAGATTTGAGCGCTAACAGCTTAAACAACATGATTTCTCTAGAATAGAGATATGAAGAATCTGTCCACCGATAAGCACAATGTGGAAGTGTCTGTCATAACAGGATCAGGCTGAAGAAGCTGTCTCCATAAAAAATATCGCAACTTGGGGAAGGGAACACAACTTTAATGATGTAACCTTTGCCCCAAGGTCTTGACCGCCAATTCACTTAAACTGCATATTTCTCAACATGTGAATGAAGGAGCTGTCGTCGAACATGCGAGAAATATTCTGATTACCAGTCAATAATGAAAACTGTTAACAGACGCGAAGGTGGCCACCGATAATGATGATGGTCCCTAAGATGCACAGTACAATCTAGCGAGTGTGAATAAAAAGAGTTGAAGTCGAACACTCGTAGAATCATTTGATCAGGAGACAATGATGAAGACTCCTGATCAAACACAAGACTACCTGCCACTGATGTCTGCAAGTATCCAGGTACTAATGGGTTTCTGGATCATCTTCCTAGATAAGATGTTGAAGTTGATAGGAAGAGATTTGTTGAAAGGTAGGCACTGAGGCGTCCTACATCAGTCAACATGAAACGGAAACCAACTGATTTTATTTGTGATGGATATAATGAAGATTAAATGGGGATGTCGGACGACAAATAATTTCTGGCATAATGAGCGGTTTGGTTGATAAGAGGAGCAGTAGATAGCGAGATCTGCTTGAACAATAGAAGGCACTGTAACAGGGTACTAGGCAGCTGAGACTTAATGAACACCAAAGAGTGTGTTAGGATTTTACCGGTGTAGGGACACCGGGAGATGAAGGCCAATACTCGTAGATGGTAGGGTTCGGCTAACTGCGAAAGAGTTTTCTAGGAAGTGCCATGTTCAAGATTTTAGCTGCCAAATCGACCTTTTTGAAATGTAATAGAGGTAGTATCCATTTTTTCCAAATTTTTCCCCGTCTGATTAAGTTTAACGAGTCCAGACAAGTAAACTCAGTGAATTTTTCATATTTAGAGAGTCTGAAAAATATCATAAAAGACAACTCTGAGCCCCGTCTGATTAGGTTTAACGAGTCCAGACAAGTAAACTCGAGGAATTTTTCATGTTTAGAGAGTCTGAAAAATGTCATAAAATACAACTCCATTTGGGTACCTTTGTCATGTCTTGATAACCGGGCACGACAAAGGCAAAATAGTAAGCCCGAAATAGTTCATTTTCTGTGAGTTAGTCCATCGAAGCTGGAAAAGTGAGAAATATATGTTCGATGGATGTCTACCTCATTTTGTTATGAGTACGAGGAGACGGAGTAAACTCAGTACTCTTTGTGAAATTTTAACGAGTCCAACAAAGAAAAACTCAGTTCCCTCTGTGAAATTTTAACGAGTCACGCGGAGAAAACTCGGTCACTTTTTCAGTTTAAAGAGCTTTGAAAAAGAGGAAAAGAATGGCTCCTTACTCTCTGTCATGGTAGTTTAGCGAGCCCGACAAAGTCAACTCGGGGTTTTTTCAGTTTTATGAGCGAGAAAAAGGTCCCTAAAAAGGAAGCTCAGTGCTTCTTCATATCAGTTTTAACGAGTCTGAAGAAGAGAACTCTAGGTTTTTCAGATTAACGAGCAAGAAAAAGACCATAAAAATAACGCTCGACATCAACTTCGTATAAGTTTAACGAGTCCGAAGAAGGGAACTCGAGGTTTTTCAGATTAACGAGAAAGAAAAATACTGTAAAAAGAATGCTTGACCAAACATGTGTATGTCTACATATGAATCTTGATCACTCATCAGAACATCAGTAACAAATATCAATAGTTGCGACACATATGCAGTAAGAATTCACGACTTTTTCTGACTAGCTTAAGAGAGTCATGCCCTAGAATTGGCTATAAGAAGGTCAGAAGACCTTCATTTTCACTGTTTTGAGTGTTGTGAAGGAGATTTGGGGTGAAAAGGGGTGAAATATTTAGCTGACGATTGTGGTCAATCCAGGCAACGGTTTTCCTTCCCGCGAGATCCAGGTAAGATCTAGAACCTCCTGGTATCATTTAATTGTATTTTTGGTAAGTTTTGCTAGTTAAAAATGGGAACTTTGTGAGGCCCTAAAAAATATTTGCGGCTAACGCGGGCCAGTAGTGTTAGAGCCGCATTAAGCGCACTTCCCATGAAGGGATGTCGCGTTAGCACGCTCTGTTTTACACTATAGCCAGTGTTAGGCGCACCGCATTTTTTGGAAACTCATTTCCCATCGTTTTGCAGTGGTCCAGGAAATTTTTAATTGGTTAAAAATGTTGCATTTGCAGGTATTTAGTTGTTAATTATGAGTATTTGGTGTGAGAGAGAACATGAACGGGAAGAACGAGATATGATTAAGGATGCTGCAAGTTTGATGGCTCTCCGTAGATGTGGTTTCATAATATATGCCCGTTTAGAACTGATGAGGGGTCAAGAGGAGCTCCTGAGGTGGCTAATCCAGCAATGGGACGAGCGGCACCATGTCTTTCGGATTGGGGGCAATGAGCTCTCAATCGAGAAGGATGATGTGTACTTTTTGACCAGCCTATCATGTCGTGGACCGAGGCCCAACTTGACGGGGTCCAGAGCTGACCCGCGTTCCACTGCCGATCTTATTCTTGAGCATTGCATACGTGAGACACAGGCTGTGAGCAACTGGGTACCGATCACAAGGGTGACTTTGAGACCACTGAGGTCTATATTATGGATGAGTGTTCGCTTGGCAGGTGCCAAGAGTCAGCATGTGGCCACCAAGGCCCAGATGCTACTAGCCTTGGACTGTATGTAGCCTCAGGTGTTTGACTGGTGTGACGGAGTTGTCCATCGGGTCCAAGCAGAGCTTACTGCATGTGAGACCCGTACCCAGCAAGAGTTTGGGTATGGTACACAGATTTTATCTTTCTTTCTGGAGAAGGTACCATTGATGAGGCCCAGGATCATTACAGCGCCATTGGGCCCACGCGAGCCGAGGCAGGCTCGGTGGGCAGCTTTGCTTCCGCGGACTGGAGAGGGTCCCGTCCGCCACTGTTTTGATGATGGGTTTTTTTATTGGCTAAACTCCCATATTATTATGATTGAGGATTATCCCTATGTAGGGATGAACTTCACAAGCGATTCGGATTTAGTGCTGCCCCCTGGCACCAAGTGGGGACTCGATGGTAAGAAGGAAAAGATCAGTGTATTTCAAGGAAGTACTTTGTTTTTTGTCTTTTGAATGTTTACGCATTTTTTTTTTGTTGAAAAATAGGGTGAAAATTATGTTTTGACATGAAGCGTTTTTTGCTTGACACAGATGTGGCACCTGTCCGTCCAGTTGGGGCCCCTCGCTATGCACGGCGAGGACTGCAACTACCCGGGGCTGGCACACCAGCAGAGGATGCGGAAGCCGTTGAGGATGATGATGCCCAGGTTTTACATGAACTCTCCAGAAACTTGGAGGGTTTGAGTATGGGTATACCACCCCTTCCTATGCGAGAGGTTCCAGTTCGTTTGAAACGGCATACCGTAGGTGTGTCGGAGAGATACCTGGTGCCTCTGAGGAGGATAGCCAGAGTAGTTGTATGTTATCATGATCATCAGGCCTAGCTGGTAGAGCGGATGTATTAGTGTCATAGCGTGGCTTAGTATAGCCAAATTTTTGTAAAACACCCAAGTTTTGGAATAATTTTTTATGTAACTATTGTATTGGACACGACATATATATATACATACTTTTTGGTGATTTTGTGTTTTGTGATTTTTTATGTATTTTTCAATGGGATGAAAATATATATACTCATGTATAAGTCTTTTATAATAAATGTGACAAATGCCAATCTAACACATAGTTTTCCAAAGAATCGGCTAATGCATTAAATTCTCTAGGAACGTGCTCAAATGTGATTGTTTGAAATTGAAATTCTAAAAGTCGCACCCTTAAAAAATAACGTAACAAGACTGGATGACGGACACGGTAATGATTGTTTAACTGCATAATGACGAGTTGGGAATCTAACCTGACCACTAAATTAGAGATGTCACGAGACACCGCCTCCGTGAGGAGATGGATCACTGACATGTACTTAGCAACGTTATTTGTGGCACTACCTAGGAAAATTCCCCCAGAACCAAGAAGTTCCGACTCAGGAGTATAGAGAACCCAAGCAGCTGAAGCAATGCGTCTAGTGTGACGACTAGCACCGTCCGCATATCTGACGTATGATAAGGAGGATGACAACATCTGTGTGAAAGAAAAATATTATACATGAGAAAAACACCTCAAAAACCAAAAAAATATCTAGAAACATTAAAACAATAGGAAAAACTTGTATACATAAAATTACAAAGCATATGCCTAGTGCGAAACTAGGAAAAATACTTCTTTAGATAGAGCCCGTTACGGGGCTCCGCGAGTGGAATTTCATTACAGTCCTGAAGTTCGTAAGCCCCTTTTGAAAGGACTTTAGTGACGATATAAGGACCAAGCCATAATGGTTGGAGTGTTCCTACCCCCAAGAGGTCATGTTTCTGATCATAGAGTAGAACAAGATCACCCTCTTGGAAAGAACGAGGCTTGAAAAGTTTGTCGTATTGAACTTTGACTCGACGCTGGTGAGCTTTGAGTGCTAGTGTAGCATCTCGACGAGTTTCATCCAAATGATGGAGTGAGAGAAAGTTCTCTTCTATGGCAGTGGTGCCAGGCAGGATTTCAACGACGAGTTTGAGTGATGGAATTTCACACTCGATTGGAAGTACTACCTCCAGGCCGAATGCAAGTTGGAATGGTGTGAAGCCTGTGGCAGTTTTGACTGACGTTCGGTATGCCTATAATGTGGAATAAAACTTCTGATGCCATGTGGTTTTATGATTTATGACCAGTCGACGAATCATGGTTTTGAGGACGCCATTTACAGCTTCGACTTGACCATTAGCTTGAGGATAATAAGACGAAGATTGATCTTGACGGAAACCTAGCATGGATGTTCATTCGGTCATCATATGATTCTGAAAGTGGGATCCATGATCTGTGACAATAGATAGGGGTACGCCGAATCGACAGATTACCTGATTGAATAGGAAGAGAGCGGCGGTTTCGCCGTCGGCCTTAAAAGTGGGAATGGCTTCCGCCCATTTCGTAAAATAGTCGACCACAACCATGATGTAGTTGTGTCCATTTTCCGAAGCGGAATTGCAGGTGATGAAGTCAATTCCCCATTTAGAGAAAGGACCAATGGAGATAACTGGATGAAGGGGGGCAGGATGAGCACGTATTTTCTTTGTGAAAATTTGACATGGATGGCACTTCTGGACCGCTGCAATGTAGTCTTTAAACAAAGTGGGCCAATAGTAACCAGCACACAAGATTTTTTGGGCAGTAGCTATGCCCGAAAGATGACCACCGCATGCCCCTACGTGGGAGTCATTCAAAATGCGTTCTGCCTCATCGAAAGTGAGACAACGTCGGAGAATAGTATCGACACCACGGCGATATAGTGTATCATTTAGCACGAGGTAGTGCTTTGCATGGTGGCGGATACGATGACGGTCATCAGACGTGAGAGTTGGGCAGAAGCGTTGGGTTTGTAGGTAGACCAAAATGTCTCCATACCATGGGTCCGAAGAATCAACCAAGTATATAGATTCATCAGGAAATGGATCATGAGATACTTCTCTTGGGTCGATTCTGGGAAGGTCCGATAATAATTCGACGAAGACGAGGGATTTCTTTGCTTTGGCAGCTGTGAAGACCAAATCAAATTGTTGGAGGATTATGATCCATTTGGAATATTTTCCTCCAATAATTTTTCGAGACAGGATGTGTCGCATGGGGTTATCCAAAGCAATAATCGTAGTTTGTCGCAACAATATATAGTGTCAGAGACGGGTGACGGCAAAAACTACCGCCAGAGAAAGTTTCTCCACATGTGAATAACGTAGTTCAGGTCCGATTAGTCCTTTGGACAAATAGTATATCACATGTTCACTGTCGTCATTGTGAACTTGAACCAGAACCATTCCAAGTGAGGATGGTGAGGCTGCCAAGTAGAGGAGAAAGTCACGTGAGTAGTCGGGGGCACTAAGGAGTGGCGCTGAAACAAGTGCATGTTTTAAAGCGTCAAATGACCGTTGAGCTTGGTCATCCCACAAGTATAGTGTTCCTTTCTTCAATAATCACATAAATATTTTCGTCATCTCGGCATAGTTAACAATGAATCGACGTAAAAAGTTTGCCTTCCCTTGCAAACGTTGGAGTTGAAGGATGGATTTTGGTGCCGGAAATTCAACAATTGCCTTAACCTTATCGGGATCAACCCTAATCTTGTGCTTGGAGACAATGAAACCTAACAGACGCCCAGACTCAACCATAAATACGCACTTATGAGGATTCAGACGTATATTATAGAATCTACACCTAGCAAAAATTTCTTTCGGATGAGCGAGGTGATCAGGTCGTTTCTTGGAATGGGCCGGAAGGTCATCCAAGTAAGCCTGTACAATATGTCGAATGTCGTGAAAATCGTAGTCCATAGCCCGCTGAAAAGTTGCTCCAGCATTCTTCAGACCGAATGGGAGTTTGCGATACGCAAATGTGCCCCAAGGACAGATGAAGGCATTTTTATGCTGGTTGCATTTTTTAATTGCAATCTGGTTATAGCCCGAGAATCCATCCATGAAGGAAAAATATTCGCATCCGGCACAATCGTCGAGAATTTGATCTATGAACGATGTAGGATAATTGTCTTTGGGACAAGCGGCATTCAGATCGCGATAGTCAACACAAACTCGAATGGTGCCTTGTTTTTTATCGACGGGAATCGGATTGGAAACCCATTCCGTCAAAGGAACGGGATAGATGAAACCAGCATTTAAAAGTTTTTCCACCTCAATTTTGATGGCGGCTGCTTTGCACGGGTGAACAGGCTTGAGTCGCTGCCGAATTGGTTTGGCATTGTCATAAATCTTGATTTCGTGCTCGACTATAGATGGATCTATGCCGGGCATTTCGTCATAAGACCAAGCAAACACATCGCGAAATTCCTTGAAAAGGGATGTGAAGCATGCAATTTCCTCAGGATTGCAATCGGCTCCAATCTGAATATTTTCCACGATACCCGTTTTGACCGAGATATCAATGAGCATTGTCTTAGAAATATTACCCATGTTCCCTTCTGAATCGATAGTTTGAACAATCTTGTAAGCGGAGGGAACCATCTCAGGTGGGTCAAAGGATGGGATTTCAGTTTTTATCACGTCCGAGTCAATCATCGAAGCATGACGGTGAAACTCTCCCCAAGGTAGTTCTTCTAGAGACATGATCTCTCAAATAACTTCGTTTGTAGGCAACACTTCATTGAGGAGATCCTTAGAGAGAACTATGATGGGTGGGAGGTTTGTACCTTTGGTCGAAACCATAGCAGTGGAGGGTTCAGATGTAATTTGGATGGCTTGGTAGGCCAACTTGGCTGGTGAGAGTGGCATATGATCTCTGTAGGAATCGATGTCTGAAGGTGCCAGAAGGATCCATCGGTCGATAGAGCCATCCAAAGTGGTGGATATCATTGCAACCGTGTTTGGGATCTGTGGCGGCAGGAGAGGAAAATAACCCAGTAGGAAGATGCCTTCAGAAGACCAGTACCAATATTGACGTAAGAGTCAGGAAAGCCTCCTATTAGGGGTACAGTGCTACTTGGTAACGTGGTATAATCAGGGGTGCAGAATGATAACTCATCCACTATGACTATTTTCCCATCCAATGGAAATATGATGAGTCGGAAGACCGAAGAAACAATGGCAGTCATGGCGTAAGACCAACTGCGACCAAGCAATAAATTATAGTCGAGATGACGATCTACGACTTCAACGTCCACGGTTACCGTTTTCCCACCTAGAGTGATGGGAAAGCTAGCAAGGTATCCTTTTGGGAGGAACATGTGGCCATCGAAAGCTTTGAGGGAATTCGACGGCGGTGTTAAGATAGGAGAACCTAAATTGAGCCAGCAAGCTTGTGACATAACGCAGGTCGAAGCACCTTTGTCTATGACAATGCGATGGATTGGTCTCCCTTTCGACACAACCTACACCTGGAATGTGAGTTGGTGTGAGAGGCGAGGTTTAGATTTTTCCATATCAAAGATAGCTAGCATGGAATCCTGGGGGTCTATTCCACCAATGGCCGAAAGCAAGGCTTTCCTTTGTGTTGGACAAGTTTGCAATACTTCGAGAGTAGACATAGCTGACGGTGCCTGCACCAAATATTCTACAATGTTGTAGTTTTGGGCTGCATGTGCAGAGGTGTTATGAGTCGTGCATCGAAGTGTCCCTTTGGGGGGACGAATCACTAGGTCAGCAGTAGGCAGTTCGATATGAAAATCGTTGGGCAGCAGTGGATTTGAACTAGTACCAGGTTCTTGAGCCTCTATGGTAGGATTTCCATAAAGCTTGGCTCATGTTTGAAGTTCAACACTCTCAATGCCATAAATGGCATAGGGTCCTTCACCAGAAGGATGTGAACCACCATTGCCCCGTTTCTGGGGTTGTGGCGAGTTGTCAACCATGTGTTGATGTTGCTATTGTTGATTAGGGAAAGGATTATGAAGAACGACAAGTGTTCGCCCAGAATCCTTGTTTGCGATAAAATCGGTGCATTCCTGCAGCTGAGGAAATTTGTATGTCAAGTGGTCCTCCACATAGATCTTGCAAGGAAATTTCATGGGTTTATCCTTCCCTTTGTCATATTTGGCAGCGTTTTTCTGATTAGGGTTATTCTGATTGTTCGACTGCTCTTCCGAAGAAGATGTCTTTTTCTTGTTCTTCTTATTTTTCCCACTAGGTTTTTGTGAAGTTTGCACAGAATTTACCTCAGCGGTAGGAAGAGTAGTCTTTGGTGAGGGGCGGTGGCAGCCGAGGACGGCTGGGAGGCTTTCCCCCGAGACTGTTTTGTGGCTACACTAGAGATTGTGCCAACGAGACCGTCAGCATGAGCTCCGGTTTTCTTAGTAGCTGGAGGATTTGGGTTACCAGGGGCATTGGGGAGCAAATCATATAGCGTGCCAGATTGTGAATAGATTAAGTCCAAATGTTGGGCACGATGAATGCATTGATCTTCTGTAACTGCACCGGAAAGGCCAATGTCTTTAGAGATGTGGGGTAAGAGAGACTTACAAAACCAATTAGCTAAGAGATGATCCGGGATTGGCGCATTGACTAGCCTCCTCCTACGTCTCCATTCATGGATGTGATAGGAGATGTGGGTGGTGGTGTCTTGGCGCAGCGAGGTTAACAGTTACGTTTCGGTTTCAAATCTGATTGGTAATTGGAAGTTCTTTAGAAACTCCGTCGCTAAAGCGCAAAAAGTGTTGATGGCGACGTGTGGCAATTCAATATACCACTTGGCAGCATTGCCTATAAGGGTGCGGGGAAACAATTGAAGCCAGACACTATCATCCACCATGGAATTAGATATAGACCATAGATGAAATGTAGTGATGTGTGCGGCTGGGTCGTCCCCTTGTTTCCCATCGAACTTTGGGATGCCAGAAGGAATCTTGTGCGGTACTGGAGGCCAGAGCGGGTTGTGATTGATGGGATCATTAGTCAGTTTATGGATGTCAAGGATGTCCAGAGCTGCCAAAAATGGCAATTGTGGATTTTCCCCCGAATCTAACCAAGGAAGTATGGGCTGACTATTTAGACCATAGGGTCCGCCCATCAATGTGTTACCAGGAGTATAAGTAGGACTTTGATAAAAATTTCCTATAGGTGGAGGGGTAGGGACATATGGTTGTTGTCCATAGGGTATATTGTATTGTGGGGTGAACAGTTGGTTGCCCCCAGTATAAAAGTGCCCTCCCATTCCAGATGGAGGTTGGGGTGGGTTAGTCCATATGGATGCAATAGAGTGTCCCGGAGGCATGCTACTACTTGCATAGTTCGGCAATGGCATAGACCCTACACCTATATTTGAACCACTTAAGGGAATAGTATTAACAATAGGTTGTCCCATTTGTCCTAAGGATTGTAGGGGAAGTGAAATGTTCCTTGCTACCTGTGCGCTGGTGACACTGCCCCCTGGTATAGTGGCCAAGGGGTTTGAACTCAGCAAAGGGTCCCAACCGAAAGGGTTGCTAAAAGGAACCGAAGTAGTCACACTCGTGGGAGGAGAAACCGTGGGTCCCAACATATGGTAGGAGTAGATCCCGAAGGACTCGGAAAGCTACTGATAGTTGTGATGACCGTAGGGTTGGGATTAGGTATATGTTGACTACTGGGGTTGCCAAGTGATGGCATAGAACTGAGAACCGGCGGGGAGGATGTTGGCGAACCTAGGATGGTTGCCATTGGCATCAACCCTGTGGATTCCAGTTTTGAAATGGATGTTTGTGCGGCCGAAGACATGTCTTGGCGTGGTGGAATATGAACTATCACAGGCCCCAATGGATCAGTGAGTGGAGGATTGTAATGAGGTACAACCCCTTCTGTTAAAGGGTCCTCTAGAAATTCCATATGATATGAGGCTATGTGAAAATAAGTGTTTGTCAATGGAGACTGATCTTCCGTAGAAGGCACGGGTTCACCAAGGTTTAGTTGTTCCTCAAGAGGCAGATGAGGTAGAAATTGTTGTCGTCGAGACAGACGGCGTGGGTCAGATGACGCCACAGTGACCTGTTTATTTTTAACAAATTTTAATAAATTATGATGTATTATAAAGTCTCAATGACAGTAACCACACACCTAAAAAATAAAAAATAAAAAAGGACTCTCTAAAATCAATCAGCAAGCAGCCAGAAGAGGGTGCCCTATCTGAGTACTACTGTTTGCTGGTGATGAAATCCAGTGTCACAATAGTATACAGAGAGGGTTGGTTGAAAGTACAGTTACGGTCACTCTAGAGCTTCGCCCGAACCTTAGACGATAGGTGTAAGCAATCTAGTGAAGACGAGTACCCTCCTAAAGACTGAAGACAGAGGGGGTCCATTTGTTTCAGGTACCAGGACAACCCGTTCTAGTCACCTTGTGTAAGTCCCTAAAAAGTATGGCCACTAAAGATACCTCAAATCACAGACATCATCAGGGGGGTCCACAGTCAAGGACAACATGCTATATGGGCAGAATACCTAGATCCCTGATCTAGTTTCGACATCCCCGAATGGAACCCCAATATATAACACACCCACCGAATGTAGTCAAAGGTGGGCTACCTTCTTGTGCACCCAAGTGTTGTCTCGCACTGAGCTCTGGTAAAGGAACGGTCCCGATAATATGAGTGCAGTAGGATTTCGCTCGTTAATGACCCTAGTTTCAAGTTTTGAGATCTTGGGTGATTTTCTCACCTTTCCTAACCCAATATCCTAGCTTGAACTAATGTTGGTGTGAGCTCAAAAAGAGTAATGTGATTTATTTTATTATCGCTTGATTCTTAGTGTACTTGATTATTAGTCTTGCGGAGGGGGAGTGGATGTATGAAATGTAATGAGACTCTGACTCAAGAAATCATGCAAAAATATGCTCTAAATATTCAATTCAATGAAGAGTATTTCTACAAGGAGAGGTTTCTTTTCAACATCCATGCACTAACATTCAAATAGCATAGTTCAAATTTAAAGATTCAGACTTCTATCTACCTCTTCTTAACAGTCTATGAATTGAAATTTTCATAATCAACTCAGTTAGATGCAAAAAAACTAAAAAAAAAAGAATCTTCTCTAAAAATTAAATGCTTTTGACACTAAATTTTCAAACAAGAGCAAACAAATAGAAATGCTAGCTTAGTAAACAAGCATAGGGATTCAGTCAAGGAGAGATACTGATGGCCAAAAAACTTTGCAACCAAAACACAATCACAGGGGTGAACAACAAATTTTGGCTGAGTAATGCACTGTCTCTGAGTAAAGACAACGTTAATCCAGAGACTAACGCACTGTATTTAAGCAAAGCCAGTGTTATAACGCACTGGAAAGCCAATAGAGGTAGCGTTAGCAAGGGTAAATTTCTTCAGATGGTCAAACAGAAACAGGATTGAACTCTGCGAGCTTTTGAAATGTCTACTGAGCATAAATACTGGTCAGAAGGGTCTGTGAACAGAGGAAAGAAGAAAGGAGGAAAGAAATATTCCTTAAACTATGGGTAAACTCCCTAGCGGAGTCGCCAATTCTGCTATAGGGTAAAATTCTTGGGTTGCTGGTTATCGAATATCCCTCTCAGGGCTTTCCGGTGCCCGAGGCAGACAGTAAGATTGGTTGTATAGTTCACAAAGATGGCACATACATATTCATATTAACTTAAAGCAACTTGATGGAATAAGATGGAAGATTACCTCTTTAATGATCTTGGATTCTTTTGGAGAGCACTGGACAGCGAAGCAGGGATCCTTCTTCACCAGCTCCAAATCTCGACTCTGCAATCAGTCAAAGCACCCGTGTAATCTCTACCATAACATACATTTCCTATCAATTAAGTCAATATATGATAAACATTTAAACAATGCACATTTAAGCCATTCATCTCATGCTATATAAGTGATTAAATAATAATGACAATATCAACGCATAGAATGGACAAAACAGATACAGTTATATTGATTTATAAAAAGGAGGATTACAACCGTCGGTTGTACCAAGCCCTCTTCAGCCTTCCAATATCTCTATCTCTCAAAGTGGTGATGTCTTGACCAAAAAGTTCTCAATGAACCTCTTTGACCTTTGGCCTTCACACTACAACAATGATCTCTACTTCACAAGTATTCAAAAAATTTGACAATCCTTCGACCTTGAACCAAGACCCTTCAACTCCATTTTATAGGAGATGGAGAGAGCAACCATTGCCTTTCTCTTTCCACCAGTTCTGAATAGAAAAAACCAAGATGTTTCCTCAAATTCCATGCTTTTTCCTTCCTTGAGAGTTCAGTTGTTTATGGGAAGGCCCAATAAGAGATTAGTGCTTTGCAGTTTCATTTTTGTACAGACTCTCTTGTGAGAAAAAGCTGGAAATTCAAATCATTATCCGCGGGTTTTTCCCATTCCAAACTCAAAACACGGGTAACGCTACCCTCTAGTGTAAACAGAGTGTTTTCGTAGCCACTAACGCGACCTATTCACTAATCAGGTGCATTATAACGCTCTTGTGTTGTTATAGTGAGGCGTTACCTTGGCAGAAATAGGTTTAGTTTAGGTCTTTGTATTCCTTCCATATTTATCTTCTCCTCTGAGCTGATGAGGAGGTATTTTGACTTGTAACAGGAATCTTGTTGTCTAATTATTTGTGGGGAAAAGCCCCATTGCGCCTCTTGCCCCCTCCCCCCAAGTGGTAACAAAAGGTTGTTGAATCCAATTACTTGTGATCACACTATCGAGAATAAATATGGACAAAAGTGAGGTGTAGTTCCTAGGAGTTGTATGTTATGGGGAAAGAATGGGACCATGGGTTCATTAATCTGAGAACTAAATCGCTCCAACAAACCAAGGTAAGGGTTTCATTATGTGGCTAAATTGCGTCAGCGTACCATCTTCATAATAAGGGGAATTTATTCCCCATTAGCTTAATTATCTCTCATCAATGTTATTGGATATTTGTGTAGTTCATTCTAGCAAGTGCTTAGTTTGAATGCTTTGGGGAATTTGGTGAGTTTTGTGTTGATGTGTTCCTAATTTAATCCCATGGGTTATTTGGCTAATTTCATGTCAATTGGTGTCCAGTTTAAATCCTTGAGGGTATTTGGCTAGTTTCACAAAAATGGGTACCCAGTTCAAATCCCCTATTTCCTTTGGTTAGTGCCACATCAGTGGGTTTCTAGTCTAAATCCCCTTAGTTAGACACACTGGTATATTTCTACATGAATTATTACTACACCAATCTATTTCCATGTGACTTTTTAGATAATCAAGACTATGTTTTAAAAAAGCAAGATACACATTGTGCTTGTGAAGCCTCTCAATTAATTCTTATTATAGTCAATGTCAACTATGGTTGGCATTGTCCTCGGGGGGGGTCAGCGCAATTGATTAATTCAAAATTTTTGAAATTGTTGAAACAAGGAAGACCCAGGCTCAAATCCCCCCTGAAGTGACTCGGTTTACATCAAGGAGGACAGGGTGTAAACCCCCAGAGATTTACTAGTAGTTATGTGTCAGGTAGGCTATTGGGCTCCTCTAGGATACAAAAAATAAAAAATAAAAAATAAATAAAAACTATGGTTGGAATTAATATCCATTGCTTTAAATCATTTTAAAAAATGCATAATATGTTCATGAAAAACATTCCTCTCCAAAAAATAATTTCATAGAATTTGATGGTAAAAAATCACAAAATTAATAATGAAATTTCTCTATTAAGGGACTACTCAAATTCAAACTAAAAGCCAAGAATAATGATGGTTTTTTTATTTCTAATTTGATTTGAACTTGTATTTACCGAAGACTAAACACGTGAAAATATTGTGACTTTTGACTACAATTGTTGTATGTATAAAGAACAAAGGTAGAGATGCACAAGTATTGTTCTGATGGAAATAATTAATTTACAAATCTATTAAGAGTATGTTTCAAGTTAAATATTTTTATGAAAAAGAAAGAAAATATCAAATAATTGATTATAGGTCTCGATTATTTTAGTTAGAGGGGGGCAGAACTAGTTTGTTGTTAAAGTAAGAGTGAAATGGATAACTTTTAAGGCAAACTTTAGGCCATGGCGTGGTAACGACTATAGATTAAATTGGATATTTGGTAGTCTGGAAGTTCAAATGGTTTTTCTAGTGGGCCATAAAATCAGAGGGAAGTCCTTACCAAGTTGCATCGAGGAATTAAGTGTTCTAGTTCTACAAAGCTCTGGGAGAAGAGGGAATGGTAGGAGATTAATTTGGTTGCAGTCAAAATAATTTTGAGGCATGTTTTCTCTCAAAACGTATGGTATGCAGAGACTTGTTTTGGCCTTCTGCTTGTATCCCTTAGTATTTTTTCCTTTTCAGGTAACTTTTCAAACCTCTAATTTTTACAATTATAATTTCAGCTCTTTGTTTAGGCAAGTGACTGTAATTCTAGGCATGGTTTATGGTATCACACTGTGGGATGCATGTTTTTCTATATGAGGTCACTATTTAGTCTAGTTTGAAATATTGTTGGGTCCTCTATTCTATGTTAATTGTGGGCTTCTTTCTCTTTTGTCATCTTGCACCTTTTTCATTGTATTTCCCCCTTGTACAATTGGTTTATTATTGGTTGGAGAAGTTTCGTGTTGTTATCAAGTACTATTCCGCTAGTCCAATTTTGGTTTATTCTTCTGGGTGTCTTTTTCCCCAAATTCTCTTTTCTTGGCCTATTTTGTGATGTCCCTAGAAGGCACTACATGTGTGTTTAGATGCAGTGACAACATATCAAAAGAATAAGGTAGGGGAGGATTCCAAGGCCCCCAGGGCTATAACTGAGACCAACAATAGGCCCAGAATGCTATTGAGACCTACCATTCGGTCTTCCCCCTAGAAACATACAGAGAAATTCAACAAATGGAAACTATAATAGTTAGAGATAGGCAATATTTTTATGATTTGGAGCTTATGGAGGATGTTTAATAATGAATTCCCTATCCTGTCAATACCAGGGGAAGAAAAAAACAATACTTTCAAGCTTTATCTCTTTACTAGCATATGAAAAACTTCTTGGGTGGGATCCTTAATGGGAGGCAAGAAGAAAAAGGTATGTCTTTACTAGTCTTGGGGATGTTAAGCACGAGCAGATAAACCAAAGGTTATTTATGGAACCCATGGATGCTCTTTTGGTTCGAATAAAGCGACGCATTTCTTATATCTAAACTATGTCAATCCCTCCTAGCTCTAGTGCAAAATATCCAACTCCCTTCACCTCTTCTGATTCCTAATTTTTTTATTAGTGTAGGCAGGTTTTTGTACTACGATCATGCAGTAAACTCTTTAGTAATTTTATAGTTATTAAAAAACCTACGGTTTTGGACTTAGATTTATTCTACTGACAGATGGTAAAAATTATTTGGTTTCCCATTGGGTATATTGAGACCATCTGCCATAAAGTATGTTGATAGTAGATGGATGACCTCTGTATTGGACTATTTGATTTTGTGACGGTAATACAATTGAAACCTACAAAAATAAATAAAAAAATAATGATAATAATATAAAACACAATGTAATATTTCTCTGTTTTACATATTTTTGGCCATAATTAATTAATTTTGAATACCATATTAAAATATACATGTCATTGTTTTAGTATACTAATAAATTTATTGTTAAGCAACCTTAGTTGTATTTTTGGTATAAGTTATTATAAGTAGGTCCAATTTCTTCTTGATATTAAGTTATTATTATAATATTTGTAATTATTTATAACTAATTTTTGTTGTAAAAGAAAAATTGCAATAGAATTAATTTTAATTTTAATTTTAACTTTCTTATATCAAATTTGTATTCAAAGTGTAACATTGGATGCACAAATTTAATATATTATGTAATGTATTAAAATTGATGAATTGCAACTTATTGTTAATTTAATGGCAAACATCTATATTAGAAATCAAATTTCTATGATATCAATCAAACATTTGTAAATGTAAATCAAGCATCCATAATGACCTAAAATGACATCAATCAAACATCTATTTATTATGAAATGGGCATAAATCTAAAACTAATGTCTCTCATATCTAAATGCATTAAAAAAAATTAATGTACAAAACCATCAACCTTGAATGCCACTAGAGCTAGAGCTACATATAGCTCTAGTGGTAAGAAAAATAATAAACTATAATACCATTCATAGAAGGTCAACGCTCTTATTAGAACCACCAACCCCAATATTAACAATAAAATTGTCACACATCATGGCTAAGGTCCTTAATAGAACCATCAGTCATGGTATTAACAACATAAACATGAACATCACAGACATGAACCTAAGCATAACCACCAACCCTAGCATCAATAACATAAATGTGAGCATCATGGATAAGGCCCTCAATAGAATCACCAACTCCATTATCAACAATATAAATGTGAACATAAAAGTCATCTCCTTTAGTAGAACCACCAAAATTGATAGCAATATAATTAACAACATGAATAGATGAAACAATTATACCATAAACAATATAAGCAACAATGATTTCCTTTATAACATCAGGATGGACACCAATAAGAATATCAGGATAAGTCCCTATAGTACACTCGACAACATCAATATGAACACTAATAGGAGCATCTTTATCATTAATATGACCATGTTTCTTGTATTTCTCACAAGGAGAAACTATCAATATGCAAGGGACCCAAACAATATAGAATAACTATGTCAAGTATAAAGGATGGTTCCTTAGGAGAAACCAATGCTTAATGTTCCATATGACAACTCTAGATCTTATTGGTCTAATGCTAAAGACATATAACAAGTCACAAAGCTTATCTACATGGAGCTAGAATATATATATATATGTTATTGGCTCCAATTGATGGAACTCATGGCTATGTTGAAATGTTAGTGAAACATCATCAACACAGACCATGTAGACATCCTCATGTCTTGGGGGCATGTCATCTACAATTAATCATATATATTTAAATAGGAATCAATTAGATAATTTACACACAAACATAGGATTACTAACATGCACATTAAAAACCATAAAAAATTATTTATCTTGAATAAAATCATTATGACTATATTACCCCTCTCATTTGCTAGCTCATATGGGTGAAATAGTAGGTTCGTTATCATCCACTAGTCTATCCCTATATAACAGTAATATAAAAATTCAAGGATGTGATCATCCACAGTAGACAACATATTGAAGACCATAAAACCCACTACCTAACATAGTACAACCCAAACTTCTCTCCTGGGAAACATTGTATCGCATATATGTATACGTGTAATGGTCAACAGATATCTCGAAAAGTGGTTTAATGTAGGATAAGTCATGAGAAAACTCTTAAAAAATAAACAAAGAAGTTTGAATACATATAGGAAAACATTCCTTCCCCTGGCCCAAACTAGAAAGCTTGATATAGAGGATGACAAAAGTTCCTCAAAAGAAAAGAAAAACAAACAAATTAGACCACATACATACTATCATATTCTTAATGATAGTGTCCACATAATCTAAAAAATGAATTGATTTCATATACTACACACAAGGATTTGGAAAACAAATCATAAATTCTCATTATTAAAAAAGGTAATACATTGTTTTCCCCTAACAATGAATAAATCATTAGTTGTAGTTTCCATGGGGATTACATGATGAGTCACACAAAATGGTAAGATCTAAGCAGGAAACCCATGCAACCTCTAGATGTTTTGGGGAGCATAATTCCCCCTCCTAAATAATCCAATAATGCAGTATAATCATCGTTAGTGAGGTTGTACCAAATGTGTGGCCCAACCTTAAATTCCCATCAACACTAATCACAAGAATGGTTTAACTCAATCAGAACTAATCATTCCCCTTGAGGGATGTATCATGTATCCTCCCCATAACACTTAAGGAGGCCAACATCCATTAAGAGAGAACACGAGGCCTATTGAATAGGATGTGGGAATCTCTCCCACTCCATTTTGTGTGCCTCCAAACTTTGTAACATCAAATAATACATCTACAGTTCATGTGATTGATATACATAAAGAATTGATTAGAAATATATACAAATCAAAGATCAAAGTGTTTTGTAAGACAATTATGCATTAATATATAGAATGCATTAAAATCAAGAACACACAATAAAATTAAATATAATTATAAGAAACATATGAGGTGTCTATTAGGTTTAGTATGAATGGTTGTGTTATGGAATCTTATCCTCCCCGCCTAGGTTTCAATCATGTAAGTGACATGACCAAGATTCAAGCTTCTCTAGAGTCTAGATTACTTTGGGTACCATCACCAAAATGTGGAGAGGTTCCCAACCAATTTCCCTAGGAAATACATTACATGGAACAAAATGAGAAACATATGAGATTGAAAAAAGAAACTATTAATTTTGGAAACCAATAATGGAAATATGGGAGCTTTATTGCAATATCTTGAGTTACAGATTTGAATGATTTTTTATTTCAAAACCCTTTCTCATATAATCAAAATGAAATGATGAGAAAGCTAGAAAAAATGGCTAAAAGAAAATATGAAAACAACACATTGAAATTTATCATTATGTATAAGTATTACTTATTGTATACAGCTTCTTACTTACTTACTATTCACCTTATTTGTAATTAAATATTGTTACTTTTATTAATATTCACCATATAACTTTACTACAATTTCTTTTATTTTTGAATGGTCTTGTTTTCAACCATTTTTTTTATCAATATGAAATGATGAGAAATTTAATATGAATGAATGAATGAATGAAATTTTAACGTCCATGAGACTACAAATAGCCTATGGGACTATGGGTTCCTTGTTTTTCTCCTTTTGCATTTCAGTCCTCTTCTTGTTCAAATTGATGATGAGCTGGCCCAACCTTTCAACTATCTCATCGCTAAAAATACACTGCTAAGAAATCGATGCTAACATATTCCCATAACTTTCTCTGATGTCTTTGAACGCATCACATTCCAAAATGAAATGTTTTTTTTATTCCACCTCTCCAGACGTGCAAAATGTACACATTCGTTCTTCCCAAGCTTATTTAGGCCTTTTCCATCGCCTTGTTTCACACCAAAGATGATGCGAGTTGGTTCTTAATTGAGAAATAAGAACCTTTTCTCTCCACGTAATGGTAGATACAATGTACTCTTTTTGTTAGATATCATACATAGGGTTGAATTATTCGATGTAGTACTTCTTCTTTCTACCCAACTCTTTTCCCCATACCTGTTTACGAAATTTATCCATAACAAAATTCTTTAGCTCTTTTCTATTTGTGGGACAAGCATTGAGGTAGATATTCCATTTTTGCATCCATGTGTAGTTTTGTTTCATCCATGTTTTCTTTCTTTCACTCATGCCTTCCTTGAAGATAACATTAGGCCATCTACCTACTCCCACTTGCTCAATTCTTTTTAGATATCTTATGAGCTTCACCGTAGCAATTGCTTCGATGGTAATTGCTCCTGTTTCACTCAACATTATCTCATAAAGTACCGAAATTTTTATTTTGAACTTGCTCATGATCAAATGTTTTTTAATTTTCTCAATTTGCTTCCATTTTAAGATAGGGGTGTTGCTGGCCCACAATTCGCACCCATATAGCATCACTGGACAAACTAGGAGTCCAAAAATCACTTTAATCGTTTTCCAATCCCATAACTCTGATTCTTTGCATATGTTTTGAAGAGCATACAATGATTTCCACCCTCCTAAGATTATCTTCTTTCTGCAGTCCTCCCAATTAAGTTTATTGTTGAAATCGATCCTGAGGTATTTGTACTCATTTACTTCTTCAAGAGTGTTACCTTCAAAGAAGAACATATGCTGACTTTGCTTCATTTTATTAGAGAAAAGAATTACCTTGGTCTTGATAATATTGACTTGCATCCCCACTACTCTACAAAAATGCTCAAGGGAATATAAGTGCATCTGCAATCCATGGGCCAATTTATAAATCAAAACAAGACCATCAACATATAAAAGAAGCTTTATCACAAACCCCCCCAATCGAACACCATCCCCTCCTTGCAAATTTAGCCACTCTTCCAGTTTATCAATATATAAACCAAAAAGAGTAGGGGATATCAGAAAACCTTGATTGACTCCAATGTCACTTCTAAAGCTTTTTGAAATACCCGCTGAGGTTCTAATTTTGACTTTCACCTCTTCATAAAGTCTATGGACAGTAGCTCTATAATGCAAAGGAATTTCAATTTCTTCCATTCTACGCCACACTGTTATCTCTAGGGACTGTGTCAAATGCCTTTTTGAAGTCAATGAAACAACATAATACTTCTTATTTATCCCCCCAAACCTTTTCAATAATGTGTCTCAACCTGATGTTGTGATCCACTGTAGAATGCTTCGGCCTAAAACCCACTTGTCCTTTTGCCCTCTTTTCCTTCACTTCTACCCACTTATTGATTCTATTTTCTACCATCCTGCCGAAAAGATTTGAAAACAAAGGGTTGATCATAATGGTTATATAATTGGACGGATTATTAATGTCTCCACTTTTAAAAAGGGGTATTGCTAGGCTATTTTTCCAGTCTCTTGGGAATCCTTGTTGGATGATGTTGTTGAATATTTCCATGATATGCAGTGCAAGAGTGTTCCTTCCCCATTTTAGATACTCTGCTTGAAGTTCGACCAAGTCTTTTGCCTTTCCTATTTTCATCTTTTTAATTCCAATCTCCACCTCCTGTAATGTGAAGAGCCTTGTAGTTGTGTTGAGCCCTGGGGGAGGCTCAACCTCTGATTCTTTCTCATAGAATTGTCTTGCATATTCAAACCATTGATTAGTTGTAATATTATTTTCGATTTGCTTCTTCCTTGGTTGAAATTCCTGCCAGAAAAGTTTTGGGTTATTCTTTCCTAGATATATTAACTCTTCTTGCCTTGTTTGCATGAAATTATATTTTTTCCTTTTTAATATCTGCTTATATAACTTCTCATTGCTTGTCTTTTTCAAGGTTCTCCTTGTCGTTTTGCATTCTTCATCAAACCAAACAATTACAGGAAAACAATTTGATTCTGATTTCCTATTTTTTGCTCTTTTGCACTTCTCAAGTGTCCTTTGAATTATATTTGTTAACTCATGACTGTTGAAGCTTTGGAAACTCGTTTTATCTTTCTGAATTAATCTCTCTAGCATTGTCTTGAAGATAGTACAATTTTCTTGCGTTAGAAAAATGTTTCCCCTTGGTAGTGATTACCGAGAGCATTAAGTTTTTCTCTTATGCTGCCTTTCTTCTACCCATGATAACTTCATATAAATTGGGTTATGGTCTGATTTTAAGTCCCAATTATGCTCTCCAATCTTAACTTCATCTATCTTTTCTATCAAGTTTTGTGAACAAATCACATAATCAACGACACTTGCCCCATTAAATGAGTTTCACGTGAAGTTCCCAGAACTTTTCCATCTATCCAGACCATTGCAAATAATTAAGTTGAAAGCCCCACACAGTGTAAGCAATTCCTCTCCAAAATAGTTGCTAACTTTGTCATCTTCTAAACATCTCACCCATTGGGGATTCTCCTCTTCAGTGAGCCAAATAGGATTATGATCCTCTTTGCAACAAAGAATACTAGCTTGTTGATTTGTTGTTCTAGCATTAAAATCGCCCACAAAAAGCACTTCTCCTTGCTGATAGTATGCAGTAATATCTTGCTTTAAAGCTGCATACGGATCCTTGTTATCTATCCCCTTATTTTTGTAAGCTTTTGAGACTTGAGGGGAAAAATAGCATGCTGCAATTCTTATGTGATTCTCATTCTCTGATATTTTGAAACATAAATATTGTTTGTTTTCATCTTCTTTCATCAACTGAATGTGACGACCTTCTTTTTCTTTCACTAAAACCAGTATTCCCCCATACCCTTTGCCATTTTATGCTACCTTGTTCCAAACTGCTAACTTCAAATAACCGTCAAACAAAGGAGTTTTGCAACCATCATGTTCATGAGTTTGTGTGAGACAGATTATGTCTCTACCTTCTGCAATAGGCCATAACCCAGGTCCTCTCCTCCAAGGATAGCCTCTACAATTCCAACAAACTAAACTTAGGTAGACCTGGGTAGGATTTGACTGCTACGCAGTTTGACACATAAGACTCAACTTTGAGTCTTCGCCCCTTTCCATCCATGTTTCTCTTGTTGTTTTCCTCCCTATTATTTAATTCTCTGTTTTTCTTTACCGTCAGCTTGCTGCCCTATTTTTTCCTGAGTCTCAAACACTGCAATAACTACTTTACCATTGTACAACCATGCCCTTTTCCCTTCATTTCTTGCTACCCTAATTTTCTTCACTTCTTCCCTTCTCTCCTCTTGTTGTTTGTTAGTTAAATCTTCATCTAGGAAGAAGTGTGAGCCTTTCAAGGGTTTATTTTTTCTCAAGAGATGGTGTTTGTCGTGCACGGTTGCCATGGTGACTTTTATGGGGCAAGGCCTCGCTTCACATATCTTCTCCATCCTCCTTGCTTGGAAAATTTCCCCTTTCCAATGTAGTTTCTCTTTCAGAAAGTCAATTTCCAAATTGAGAGTACTTTCATTCCTCCCATAATCTCTTATTCCCCTGATAATAAAATTTGTTTCTCTGTCTTTCCTTTCTTTGTGTTCTTTTTCTTGTGCTCTACGAGCACTTGCATCTTTTTCTTCCCCCGTCCTTATGTAACCATTAGCGTCTTCAACTCTATCTTCGATTCCTTTTGGACCGCCATCCATATTGTTATTTTTTGTCTTCTCTTTTGAAAGATTTGTTGGTTGAAATACTTGAGTATCTACATGAATTGCTTTAGGAATTATCACATCCTTGTATGTTGCCCTTATCTTGTCATGTTTGCCATGATGTCTTCATGTTTATCCATTCTTGGTTTCCTGTCTCTAGAGCCTCTTGTAACATTGTTACCTGTTCTTTTAAAATTCTATTTCCTTAAATTAAACGTTGATTTGCAAATGTGATCTCTGAAATTTTGTGGTCCCTTTCTTGTTCTTTGGCTTCCAAAATCTCCAGCCTTGTCCTGGCCCTCATCAATTCTTCAACAGAGAGATCTGATGACCAAATGAGAGGTGTGGATGTGGGACTGTAAATGGTTGACTCTTTTTTATTTTTGTTGCCCTTATTTATTTTATTTCTCTGGCCTGTTTTCTTTTTCTTTGTCTTTGTCCTTGTTCCCATTTGAGGCGGGCAAGTCTACGCCTTAGAATGCCCCGATATTTCTTTGTATTTACCCAAATCCACTTCCTTGTTTTGTATGTTGAAACAATTTTGACTTGACCTAAATGATTGGTTTCCACATAATCTGATATTTCCTTGCCATTTTTAACATTTGCTACTAATTTGCTTTCAATTTTAAGATGAGAAATTCCTCAATTCTGTATGCCTGTAATTAGTGTAAACCGGCTGAAATTTTGTCAAACAGTTGACATACAAAATGTTGTATCTGGCACTTTGTTGAATGGCTCCACGTGATGTTGTGTATTTTCAACTCTGTTGTTATGGCTTACATTGTCCAGTATTACACTGTCCGTTGTTACACTGTTCGCTGTCCGCAGAGAATGTGAAATTGCAGAATTCAAATGTTTAGAAAGCCTTTCGAATAGAAAAACGTGGAAAATACCTGTATTTGAGTCACTGAAATGGGCGCCAGGCAGCCGCAGGAGGCGGTAGAGTCAAGAACAGCACAGAACAGGATGTCATTTTATCACGGATGAGTATCATTTGCACATCTCCAGGTTACCAGCTTATGATTATTATCAGTAATTTTTTCTGAGAGGACACCATGACGAGCTCATCAACCTGAGCAGCGGTTACCCTCTTCCACAGCGTCACCATGTCTGGCCGGCCTAAAACCTCTCCAAAGCCCACTTATTGAGAACCAGTAGTGTGGATAAACCAGAAATTTTTGTCACGGGAGTGCGAGGTCCACTGTTGGGTTCTTCGCGGTAACGAGGACAATCATGGGCAGCTCGTAGAAGAAAGATGAACGATACAGTGAGATGTTGAGATTGATCATTGTGTATAAAACTAGCAATTGCACCAGATGTTGCAAAGGAAACGCCGTAAGGAATTAGAGAAGAATCATGACATATACAAGATCATGTGCTATGCGAACTTTTGTGGAAATCAATAAAATTATAATTTAAAGGATTAATAATAATTATTCTAACTGTTTAGATGGACTTGGATAGAGAGTGACCAAGTTTCAATTCTTCTCTCTCATCTAACTGATATATTAGACATGTTGAAGACGTAGACACTTTCATTTTCATTTGATTTTTCAAAAATTTAATAATAACTTTTAAAACAAATTATCCATTATTTAAATAGACCTTTAAATTCTAACATAGTTCAGCAAAAAAAATTATCCATTATTTAAAGACCTCTAAATTCTAACAGAGTTCAGTAGAGCTCTGAATACTAACATAGTTCAGGACAATTTTTGTGAAAGAAGAACAACAATATGAGTCACACTTAAACTGGACATATAGATAGTTGCCAGCAACAGGAGGCACACTTGCCTCAAGAATTGCACAATGTTTCAAGAAAGGTGATAATATTGTTTAATTATTTTATATTTTGGAGTTTTTGGTTAGAATACAAAATTGTTTTTTATTAGATTATTATTAAAATATATTTTTAAATGTATAGATGAGTTAGTCTTTTTTTTCGAAATACTTAAATTATGTAGTTCATAGTTCAAACTTGTAATCTTTCATTCAAACTTGTAATTTAAGCCAATTCCATTTCAGATAACCAATGCCATTTTGGCCAAATTCATTTCAGATAAGTGACTTATAATTTCAACAAATCACATAAATTGTGCAAAGGTCAAAGCTCAAAATTTCAGATAACCAATGCCATTTTGGCCAAATCCATTTCAGATAAGTGACTTGTAATTTCAACAAATCACATAAATTGTGCAGAGTTCACAACTCAAAATTGTTAATCAATTTCAGATAACCAATGCCATTTTGGCCAAATCCATTTCAGATAAGTGACTTATAATTTCAACAAATCACATAAATTATGCAGAATTCCGAGCTCAAAATTGTAATTTTAATCAATGCTAGTTCAGACAAATCTCATTTAGAATAAGTAACTTGTGATTTCAACCAATCTCATTTTACAAATCAAACTAGTAATTTCAACCAATCCCATTTTCTACATTTTAAGAAAGAATATTTAAAAAAAAACACAAACCAGTTAAACTAATGAAATTCAGATAATTTAGTGTTCAAAATGTTGAGTAATATTAACTTGGGAATAACCTCTGGTTCTTTTTCTAAGTTTGGCTCCCCAATATTTTACTATGTTTATGATTTTAGAAGAGATGTTATAGTTAGGAGTTTCTTTTACTGATGCAACAAAATACCATAGCTTGAATGGTAAGTAGTTGGAGTGTTTGAATTGTTTTTTTTTTTTTTTTTTTGTGAAAATAAATATCATTAAAATCAGTTATGGCACCTAAATTTCATCAAAATTTGTTAAGGCACCCAAAGTCCTGAAGTTTGACACCCAAACCCAGATTTTCAAAAATTCTTATCTAAAATTTTCATAATCTTTCCAGACTTTCTAAATTATTTTGTAAGTTTTCAAAATTATGCCTAGTTTGTATTGCTACTTTGCTTGTATGTTAAGCTTTGGGTTTTTGGTCCCTATGGGCATTTATTTGGTAACTTCTATCTCCCACATGTGATAATACCATAGCGTACAATTATATAACCTATAACAAGGACATTGTTGGTTGTTGGACTTGCATTCGCAACTCCACTATAATTAAGTATAATTCAAAGTTTCTTCCAAAAAAATAACTTATTTTTCCAACTGACTATACCCCACCTTTCATCTGGTATCTTCAATGCTATTGTCTTGTCTAAATTGAAATCCAACTTAGCATACATTGTAAATACCTAGATAAAATAAAGCAGGAATCAAACCCTCCTACTAATCGACGTGCATAAATACTCATAAACCCATTGACTAGGAAATTGCATCCCACTGATCTCAGAAAACGTTTTCAAAAATTGAAATCCTAAAGATGCAAGAAACCAGTGATCACTCATGGGCTCAATGGGGCCTTTGCAAATTGGGGTAAACTTGTAAAAGTTACAGAAATACATTCTGGCAGACCCCTTATACCTTTAGAAAAGCTTGGCCAGTTACTGAACCTGCAAGCAACCAAACCCTGTTTAGAACCCGAGGGTATAATTTCAATAAAATTATAATTTTTCATTATTCAAATATATTTTTAAATTTATTAAAATTTGAATACTTTAATTTTAAATTTTAAGGATTAATAATTATTATTCTAACTGTTTTGATGGACTTGGATAGAGGGTGATCAGGTTTCAATTCTTTTCTCCCATCTAACTGATATATTAGACATGTTGAAGATGTAGTCCTCTCAAACTTACAAGGTCAACAACAAAAATGAAATTTATAACTTTTACATTTTCATTTTCATTTGATTTTTCAAAAATTTAATAATAACTTTTAAAACAAATTATCCATTATTTAAATAGATCTCTAAATTCTAACATAGTTCAGTAAACAAATTATCCATTATTTAAAGACCTCTAAATTCTAACATGGTTAAGCAAAGCTCTGAATTCTAACATAGTTCAGGACAATTTTTGTGAAATAAGAACAACAATATGAGTCACACATAAACTAGACATAACCAATGTCATTTTGGCCAAATCCATTTCAGATAAGTGAGTTTATTTCAACAAATCACATAAATTATGTAAATTTCAAAGCTCAAAATTGTAATTTTGACAAATCTCATTTGAACAAGTAACTTGTGATTTCAACCAATCTCATTTTACAACTCAAACTTGTAATTTCAACCAATCCCATTTTCTACATTTTAATGAAAAATATCTTTAAGAAAAACACAAACCAGTTAAACTACTACATCTTTTATTATTTTACTATAGCAGCACACGACATGATGAGGGTTTATTAATGAAGGCCTTGAACCTTTTAGGATGCCATAAATCCAAGTAGCACTCTGCTGCACTCCACACTTCATAAACAACACACCCACAAATATCATGGAAAAACAAAATTTAATCCTTCCAATGGCTTCCTTACTCTCCATTGCTGAAGAAAATTTAAGTACATAAAGCCCAAATGTCTGGATTTATAGTTATTGGGCTCCTTGTGATGCTTAGAACTGAAGGCTTATTATGATTTCTCTGCCACTGAGGAAATTTAGATAATGAAATTCAGTTAATTTAATATTCGAAATGTTGAGTAATATTGACTTGTGAATAGTTTTTGTGCTCCATTAAATGAGACAGAAAATTGATGAAGACACCACGGGCAGAGTGCAACAATTGCAGGGAATAAATAGTAAAAAAACACACCATCCTGCCTTGTCTCTTTTTTGACAATTAAATAATAAATAAGAACAGCAATATGAGTCACACATAAACTAGACATAACCAATGTCATTTTGGCCAAATCCATTTCAGATAAGTGAGTTTATTTCAACAAATCACATAAATTATGTAAATTTCAAAGCTCAAAATTGTAATTTTGACAAATCTCATTTGAACAAGTAACTTGTGATTTCAACCAATCTCATTTTACAACTCAAACTTGTAATTTCAACCAATCCCATTTTCTACATTTTAATGAAAATATCTTTAAGAAAAACACAAACCAGCTTAAACTACTACATCTTTTATTATTTTTTACTATAGCAAAGACACCACAACATGATGAGGGTTTATTAATGAAGGCCTTGAACCTTTTAGGATGCCATAAATCCAAGTAGCACTCTGCTGCACTCCACACTTCATAAACAACACACCCACAAATATCATGGAAAAACAAAATTTAATCCTTCCAATGGCTTCCTTACTCTCCATTGCTGAAGAAAATTTAAGTACATAAAGCCCAAATGTCTGGATTTATAGTTATTGGGCTCCTTGTGATGCTTAGAACTGAAGGCTTATTATGATTTCTCTGCCACTGAGGAAATTTAGATAATGAAATTCAGTTAATTTAATATTCGAAATGTTGAGTAATATTGACTTGTGAATAGTTTTTGTGCTCCATTAAATGAGACAGAAAATTGATGAAGACACCACGGGCAGAGTGCAACAATTGCAGGGAATAAATAGTAAAAAAACACACCATCCTGCCTTGTCTCTTTTTTGACAATTAAATAATAAATACCAAGCATCCTCACTCGTTGCATTGCATCCAGGGCATCATTGATGCTTTCATGGCTGCCAACCTCTGGTTCTCTTTCTAAGTTTGGCTCCCCGAGATCTTACTATGTTCATGATTGACATGTTATAATTAGGAGTTTTTTTAATTCATACAACAAAATAGCATAGCTTGAATGGTAAGTAGTTGGAGTGTTTGAAATGTGTTTTTGGTGAAAATAAACACCATCAAAATAAGCTAGAGCACCCAAAATTTATCAAAATTTGCTAAAGCACCCAAAGCCCTGAAGTTTGACACCCAAACCCAGATTTTCAAAAATTCCTCTCTAAATTTTTCGTAATCTTTCAAGACTTCGTAAATTATTTTGTAAGTTTTTAAAATTAGGCATAGTTACTGTTTGTACTGATGCTTTGCTTGTGCGTTAAGCTTTGGTTTTTGGTTCCCATGGGCATTTATTTGGTAACTTCTATCCCCCACATGTGATAATACCATAGCGTACAATTATATAGCCGGGACATTGTTGGTTGTTGGACTTGCATTCGCAACTCCACTATAATTATGCATAATTCAATGTTTCTTCCAAAACAAAAACTTAGTTTTCCAACCGATTATACCGCACCTTTCCTCTGGTATCCTCAATGTTATTGTCTTTCATTAAAACAAGGATTCTAAATTGAAATCCAGTTTAGTATACACTGTAAATACCTAGATAAAATAAAGCAGGAATCAAAAACTCTTAATCGACGCGCATAAACCCATTCATTAGGCAATTTCATCCCACAACTAATTTATCTTAGAAAACGTTTTCAAAATTGAAATCCCAAAGATGCAAGACTCCAGCAATCACTCGTGGGCTCAATGGGGCCTTTGAGAATTGAGGTAAACCTGTAAAAGTTACAGATCGCAGAATATGTGAGCAAGCAATAGAGACAGACGGTTTTTACCTATAGAAAAGGCTGCTCAGTCACTGAACCTGCTAATAGCCTAACCCTATTTTGATCCTGCCAGTAACCAAAGAAGGAATCAAACACTCCTAGTAATCGACACACATAAGCCCATTCACTAGGCAATTGCATCCCACAACTAATTTATCTCAGAAAACGTTTTCAAAAATTGAAATCCCAAATATGCAAGACTCCAACAATCACTCGTGGGCTCAATGGGGTCTTTGCGAATTGGGGTAAGCCTGTAAAAGTTACAGAAATACATTCTGGCAGAATATGCGAGAACGTAATAGAGGCAGACCCCTTATACATGAACCTACAAGCAATCAAACCTTTTTTTGAGAACCAAACCCTATTTAGAACCAGAGGGTATCATAGAAACAAACTGTGCATGGATAAATTAAAGCAAGGAGAAAAAATAAAAAGAGAACTCTTACACCAGTTGCGCTGAGGCAAGTCTATTGAATAGAGAAATTGCATTGCAAAAATAATTTAACTCAGAAAACATTTTAAAAAATGGAAATCCTAAAAATGAAAGACTCAAGGAATCACTCATACTTGAGTATTTATATTAGTTCGACCGTGCCTTTGCAAATTTGGGGTAAACCTGTAAAAGTAAGAACCTCTGAAGGTTTCAGAAATAAGCTCTCACAGAATATGTGAGCAAGCAATAGAGACAGACGGTTTTTACCTGTAGAAAAGGCTGCCCAGTCATTGAACCTGCTAATCCCTAACCCTATTTTGATCCTACCAGTAACCAAACCGGCTGCCCAGTTAATCAACCTGCCAATAGCCAAACCCTATTTTGATCCTCCCAGTAACGAAACCGTGTTTAGAACCCGGGGTATCATAAAAAAAAAACCAAGCAAGAAATAGAGGCAGATAGCTTTTACCTGTAGAAAAGGCTACCCAATTACCCAATTACTAAACCTGCCAATAGCCAAACCCTATTTTGACCCTGCCAGTAACCAAACCGGCTGCCCAGTTACTCAACCTACCAATAGCCAAACCCTAGTAAAAGTTACAGAAATACATTCTGGCAGAATATGCGAGAAAGTAATACAGGCAGACCCCTTATACCTGAACCTGCAAGCAACCAAACCTTTTTTTGAACCAAACCCTGTTTAGAACCGGAGGGTATCATAGAAACAAAATGTGCATGGATAAATTAAATCAAGGAGAAAAAATAAAAGAGAATTGTTACACCAGTTGCGCTGAGGCAAGTCTATTAAAGAGAGCAATTGCATCGCAAAAATAATTTAAGTCAGAAAACATTTTAAAAAATGGAAATCCTAAAAATGAAAGACTGCAGGCATCACTCATACCTGAGTATCTATAGTAGCTCGACCGTGTCTTAGAAAATTTGGGGTAAACCTGTAAAATTAAGAACCTCTTAGGGTTACAGAAATAAGCTCTCGCAGAATATGTGAGCAAGCAATAGAGACAGACGGTTTTTACCTGTAGAAAAGGCTGCCCAGTCACTGAACTTGCTAATAGCCTAACCCTATTTTGATCCTGCCAGTAACCAAACCGGCTGCCCAGTTACTCAACCTGCCAATATCCAAACCCTATTTTGATCCTCCCAGTAACGAAACCATGTTTAGAACCTGTGGTACCATAAAAACAAAAACAAGTAAGAAATAGAGGTAACTGAAGAGAGCAAGCAGGCAGTGGTTGGCAGTGGTTCTCGTTGAGGTAGGTTCCACTACATGTGAGCGAGGCCACGGGACTGTACTGAGCAGCTCCAGTTTCTGGAAAATTACAAAGTGGAAAGTGTTCTCAGGATTGTGTCGAGCAGCTCCGGCTTCTCGAAAATTACAAAATGGACAGTGTTGCCAAAGCTGGAGAGATGATGAGATTCTACTTCCGCGTGCAATGACCAGGTAGTTATCTTGTTGAGTTAGTTAGATAGTTAACATCTAATGGCCAAAAACATTTTAATCGTCTAACAATCAATCCAATGGCCCAAATAGAGACACAATGGCACTCAGCCAAGTTGTTTTCAAATAAACACGCCTTACGGCGTAATTATTTTTTATTGTATGTGTCCTCTTACTTTCTTACTAATCACTTCTTCATTACTTGATTATTATTTACTATATCCCTCATTTAATTTTTTAAGTTGAGCATTAGATATTTTCATCAGGGTGAGTATAATATAGGTGAAATGAAATTTAAAAAAAAAATCATAATTTATTATTAGAGAGAGATAACCCTCCATTATATAGGATTTGCATTTGTTTATCACGAAAATAGCGAAGTTTTGAGAATGGACTTTTTATAATGGAAGAAGAAACTATTCCAATGCACTACTTTTGTCTATTTATTTTAATAATGATGTAATATATGTGATTTACAAAATATTTATATTTCTAGGAGAAATCAAGTAGCTATATTAATTTCAACAATGATATAACACACAAAATATGATGCATTGATTTCAATAATGATGCAATCCAAAATGATTAAGTGCATTGATTTAAGAAATAGTAAAAGAAAATTGAATTGGTGTATTGATTTTGATAATGAAATAATGTGAAGTATTTAATGAAACGAATTCAATAAAAATATGGTGCAAAACAATTTCAAAATATATATTATAATGTTGGAAAATAGGTTCTTAATTATAAGATAGCGTCCAGCATTTTGTTTGCTTGGGTGCGAATCCTCTATTAGTATTTTCAAAATAAAAGCATTATATTCATCATGTTCTTTTGTTATATTGTCATAGATATATTAAATACAATGATATATAAAATCCATTAAAACCAATATCATGCAAAAGAATGTAAGTATAATTATGGCAAGCATATGAGGTTGGAGAAGGGAACTATTGATATTGGAAAGTGTTGTCATTACGACAAACACCCTCCAAGATTTTTCTTACACTCGAATTTTGGATCCTACTTGTGATCCTAGGATTTGTCATTCCTTGATCATTCATATCTTCTTCATGTTCAGTTGACTCTCCCTCAAATTCTAAGTGTCAAATTCACTTGCTCACACATGCTCTATCTTTGATGAATTCACAAACACATCTTTCTTTGCAAGCTTGGATAGGCATTGCAGCTCTTGAAGGTAAGGCTTGCGCAATCACTAGTGACAATGATTGCATAATCCATAAGCACATTGTATTACACAACATATGTCAACATTCAATATGCACTCTCCATTGAAAGTCTTCCTCACTTCAATTGCAATTGTACTCTATTTCGATGAGTTTTCTCAACTCTCGCTTTGGCGCACCTTTGTTTTCGTAAGTGTTGATTTCACATTTTTTACTGTCATTTTGGCTTGATTTCATTTTAAAAAGTGTTTCTTTCATGTCATCTTCTCTCTAGCATGTGTTGCTTTCACTTTATTTAAGCCTTTGCAAGTGTTATTTGCACTTTTCTCTTACTGTCGCAAGTGTTGTATTTTGGCATGGGAAGTGTCACACCTTGTAAAAGAATATTTGTGGTTCATTGTGAGAGGAAAACTTGGTACCAATGGGTTCTATTTACTATGTAGACATGTGCTAGACCCATTCCCAAAATTTTATGCATTGTTGTACTAGTGTCGTCACTGTCGTCGCAAAGTGTATCTTAAGTGTCACCTCTAGTAAAAGGTAGTCAATTGTACATTATTGAAGGGAAGTTCTGTTGCATTATCCTGCACTATTATTTTCTATTCATCATAAATAAATTCATTATACACATCCCCAAAGTCCCAAGCATTATTTCACTAGTGTCATCACTATCGTCGCAAAGTGTATCTTAAGTGTCGCACTTGGAAGTAAGTGTTGTTTTATTGTCGTTTTGATGAGGACATGTTAATTTTCGGTGGTAAATGATTCATTTTCGAGTGATTTATCATATATAAGTGTGTGATCACGTTTAATTCATGTTCTGGTCCTATCTCTCTACTTTCTGGTCCCACACTTAGTCTTCTTTGGTCAACCTCCTTTAGATCTCCCTCCCTGAACTGTGCATTATGAAATCTCAAGCCTCGATCAACCGGTCCTGCCTCTTGAAACTGTGCAATGCACAGTCATTGCCTCTAAGTATTGTGCATTACGTAGTCACAGTGCTCAACTATTTCCTCCTGCCCCTCATAATTTTGTTGTTTTTCCTCCTAGCTAGTCTCTCTTTGCGCATTGCACAATTGCGAGCAATAGTCTTCCACCCTATCTCTTTGAACTACACAATTTTACAATACACTGTCTCTCCCTCTCTCCTGAACTACACATTTCGCAATTACGGTGGGAAATCTTACCTCCTTGTGACCCTCAACTGTGCAATATTGCTTCTCATCCCTCCAGTTATTGCGCATTGCACAATTAGAAGCATTAAATCCTCACTCTTGGCCTCTGGAACTGCACATTGCACAATCCGTTACTCTTCCTCCTTGTCCAGTACTTAGTTCTAGTACATTTAGTGGTTTCTTCAAGAAGGTTAGACTAGGAGAATTTTGAGCAGATGTCATCTTGTCATGAGTGAATTTCATCTACAGGTATTGTATTTTTACATGACTGGATGATGCTTAGAAAGGATGAGAAAGATATTATGCTAGAAAACACTTATGAAGCAGTAACCATGAATAAGTCACTAAAAAAGAAGGTACAATAGTTTACCACGGAATACCAAAGATCAGAACCACATGAAGACTCCATATCATCCAGTCCCTTAGAGGGTGAATATGAAGAAAAAAACATATCTTTCATGAACTTGATGAAGTATTGAACATACCTCTCACAAATATTGAAGAAAAAAAATCAAGAATAGCTTGGCATTTCCACCTCATCATGAAGTCCATGTCATCATTGTCAAGTTGTGACTTGTACGATTGTCATCATAGTTTCATGTGTGTCCATGTGTCTTGCCACATCATTTGTGGATGCGATGACGTAATTATCAAAGGGAAAGGAATATGTAATGTGTGGAAGTCGAAGAGTTATATGTCGAATATAAAAATTCATATAATCATATATGGACAAAGAGTCTTTAAGAAAAGTCCAAAATTCATATAGAAGTCCAAAGGTCACATTAGAAGTCAAAGAGTCATGAGGTTAACCCAAGAGTCATAGGGGATATGAAAGGTCATTCCTCTTGTTATAAAAGAAACCTCATAACTCAAGAAAATGGCTTTTGGAGGCTTACCCTTTGGAGAGCTAGCCTTGGCTTCTCTAGCTTAGCATAGGAGAGAAGACAATTCTTTGCAAAAGCAAGAAGTGACTTAATTTTCCACTATTAGAGCTAGTGCCTCACTATTGTAACTGTGTACTTCAATATTTCACCTAATAATCAGAAGCTCATTGATCCAACATGTTTTCATGCATGTATCGTGAATATTGTAAGACTACTCTTTATATGTTTGTAGTATGTGTTTTTTTCACATCTCCTAAGGAAATTGAACTACTCAATTGGCTTTGGTACTTATCTTGTTGAATGTGTGTTGTATTTGCTGTAATGTTCATTGTGTCTATGTGAACTGTTTCACTAGATAACTAATGAATCTTTCCTTTCTCTCATATACCTCTCTTAGCATAGTACTATTTCTTTCCTTATATATACCCACTCTTACTTCCCTCTCGTGAAAGCCTCATTTTACACATTGTAGTTTTTGTTTCACGATGTCAATTTTCTTGCAGATTTCAAAGGTTATGTGCATACTCTCTTATGTTATTGATTGTAGTTGAGGAAAAACTTAAAGTTATGGTAGTCGGGTCGATATTGTGAATGGGGCTCCAACTCCAAACGGTGCGATGTATAATTGGGACTTCACATCCGAGAGATCCCCATGGTTGAAGGATTTCCAACATCGTCAACATAAAAAAAGAAAGATAGGGTGTCCCTTTATTGCAATATATTTAGTTAAATATTTGAAAGGTATTCTATTGAAACCACCTTTATCATATGATGAATATGAAATGATGGTTAAATATAGCATGTGCGGTTTAAATAAAAGATAAAGAAGAAAAATTGAGATTAATCATTGTGTTTATGTTTATTTATTTAGTATATGCATCATATTATTTTCTTACAATTCTCCTTATTCCTCATGTAACTTTTGAAGTGGAATTATTAATAGTACTCTTTAGATTATAAATGATACTTAATAAATTGAATGTGTATAAATTTTTGACAAATATAGAATTTTGACACGATTTTCTATGACTAGAACTAACATATATCCATCTTAACCCCAAATATCTCAAGATCTAAGAGGGATCAAATACATCGAGGTACAAACCTTTACTCAAGTATTTGCACTCTAAAAAAGGTTTGCACCTTAAAATATTTTATCTCACATGGTGCTTAATAGACATGATATTAAGATGGATCTAGTTCAGTACCATACATAAATCACCATGTGTTTGATGTTCCCAAAATAGTATAGAATCATACACAGCATTGTCAATAATGCACTGTAATAAATAAGATGCATTGTTATGTAATAATTGTGTTTTTAAGACTTGTGAAAGGTGCATCCAAGAAAAATGAGTGCACCATCCTAAAAATACAAGTGTTGTTTGGGTATTATGGTGCATTGATTGGACACCTCAT
Source organism: Pinus albicaulis (assembly GCA_034641835.2). Taxonomy (NCBI): domain Eukaryota; kingdom Viridiplantae; phylum Streptophyta; class Pinopsida; order Pinales; family Pinaceae; genus Pinus; species Pinus albicaulis. The sequence goes on from CM076580.1 coordinate 1,675,421,301, forward strand.
GAACTATGCATCCAACAATGCATTGAAAATTGTTATGTGCTAGCAATTTTATGCAGTCTTCTTGCAACATAGATGGTGCATCAATTGATCCTAAAGGAATTTGGTAGTAGAGGTTGTTTTTCCATCCTTTATTTGGTGTGCTTAAGCTTTCTAGACACCCCATGTATAGTGCACATACAAGGGCACTATCCTAGTGATTATTTGGCATGTATTTCAATGCACTCTACCTAAACTGATAAGGGATAGCCTAGGAAATATCAATGCACTTGAAAATCCATGTTACTATTTCTTTCTTCACCTTGTGTCAACACTATTAATATGTGTTTTAAGAAGCAACACATTGACATGTGCATGTATTAAAACAAATTCAATTGACTTCATATTGTAGCCAATGCATTTCATATGATTGTATGCATTGTTAGTAATGCTCTATTCTTGACAAATGGTATGATATTGTGTTATACTTGCATAGACTATGAGGCACCTTATACACCACAAAGTACTAGATCATTCATAGTATGCAGTTGCTTTAGCAATGTGTTAAGGTTTCGTATATGCATGATGAATAGTGCTAGGAATAATGCATTAGCATCGAATCATTGAGATGCACACATGTTTAGTGAAATTAAAATCACTTCATAGCTCTAGTTGATGTGTTATACTTTATTGGATGCACGACAAGTGGTTCTTCCTATGCTACACCACCATAAATGAATGTGTGGTGCACTACCAAAAATAACAAGTATTGTATGAGTGTGCACTATGCATGCACCCATAATGTTGTACAAAAAATGTGTATAGATGCATGCTCAACATTATTTTTGGGGAAAAAATCCTAATTATACAGTAAAAGAAAAAAAAATCATAAAGATGTAAAGGAAGTCCTAACTAAAAAAAAACTACCTGGTTTTCTCTCCATCATTGATGAGGAATGCCTGTGAAAATGTAAAAACCCCTTTGAAGGGATTTTTAAATCAAATTGAGAATTTCAATCCATCACAGATGGAAAATGGGGATTAAATTCGACAATCTAAAAGCACCATATTTCAAGGTAGTGCCACCATGGATAGAAGTGTTGGATATTGGAGGGGAGAAAATCATCAAACAATGGTGAACATTAAATATTAGCCAAAACATTTTTTTTCTAAATTTCATTCTAATCAAGTGCCTATGATTTCAATGTACTAGTTTTATGATTTTGTATAGTGCACCAACATATTAATACAATTAGGGTGTATGGATTTGTTTTCCAACTATGTGTATGCATTTTTAAATTAACTTTGGGTCAAGTCACTCCACATGTTGTGCCACTGGAAAGTTGATACGTACATTTCTCACATAATATGTGCATTTTACTTTATTTCATTGCCATTATGTAATTTTGAGTGAAATTTTTATTCAATAATTTAATGTTACAATTTTATTAATATTTTAATAAATTAAAAAAATAATAAATGTTAATATATATGTATTTGAAATAAAAATTTGCTCATGTTAAATGGTGAATTTTTCCTTTGCATTCAAGCACACTTTGCATGAGGGCATATAAATACTTTCTAGATACATTACTCATTCTAGGACAAAATCACAATATTACCAACTAGATGTAACATTGTATGGTTAAAAATAAGGATTGTTTATCTCCTTTCCAAATGAAATTATGCTTCACAAATAACGTGTATTACTTGTATAGGCCATATGTCTATATTTATCACAAAACTTAACAAGAGCTAATGTAGGCTTACACTAGATAGTGGAGAGGAATCATGGCTTCTTCAAAAGTCACACCAACACTACAACAAAGCATATTGTAGATGTTGCTAAACATTTTTATCATATATGAAATTCTATACAAACGAATCAAACATTTAATACAATGAAATAGGTGGTGTTATTTGTAGCAATGTTGTGGAAATACATAGAAATGCTAATTCCATAGACACAATTAATTAGTGCCTCCCAACTGTAGCATTAAAAATTCTATTTCACACAATATGCATTGATACAAATATAATTCATTAGGAAATCCATAAGACTATCATGGAAAACCATGCACCATTTTCCGAGAAACATGATTTTGCATCGAATAGAATGTACAAAAATGAAAGGGAATCGTTTTTTTTAGGGATACAAAGTATGCACAAAATTGGAGGATAAAATTTTTGCATGTATATATATAAAGAATATATATAAATTTGGGAGGTTGGGATTATTAGAAATTGTACAATTATTAACTTCAATTTAATTTAAGTAGTAAGCCTAGTTTTGCATCGAATAGCATGTACAAAATTGGAAGGAATATATTTGTTTTATACGGACACAAAGTATGGAAAAAATTGGAGGATAACATGTTTTCATGTACATACATAGAGAAATATATAAATTTGGGAGATTAATATTATTATAAATTATACAATAATTATTTTCTTTTATTTAATTTAAGCGGTAAATCAAAATGGTATAGTTAAAAAGTGTACTCGGTTTCTGTGATTTATCAATACATTTTTTTAAAATAAAAAATTCACATCTTAATATTTAAACTTTTCTCAGCAATTATTCACAAAATGAATTAATCATATTAAAATTTATACCTACAAATTTATTATTGAATTTAATTGATAATAGTTTTATTTATTGCTACATAAATAATGCAATTAATTACTAGAAATTTTACTTTCCACACAATATTGATAATGAGAATACAAAATTACTATTGAATTTAATTGATAATATTTGTATCTATTGCTACATAATTTCTAGACAACTTAATTTTCACAAAAGAATATTGATAACACTTATAAATGCTAACTTAAACTAAATGCAAAGTTGCAGTTCAATATTTGTTGTAAAATTATTTCATTTTCTTTCAAAAATAATCGTAAATACATAATACATACTAATTGATATTTTCTTGCACAACTAGGTAAAAAATGTCTTGTCATTATAACAATAATGACAAAACTAAAATTTTTTGATATCACAATTTTCACAAATCAATTTGAACTTTGGTTACTTAACACAGATGCGTCATTCCTTGTTGCATTTGTTTTTCATAACAAAATTGTATACACTTCATATTAATCTCCTAGAAGCATTTATTTTTCAGCAAATTGTGTTTTAAATTCTCCATCAACATTACATCTCTCACAGTTGGTCTCTCATTAGGTGAATCTTTTGAAAAAAACATACCAACTGGAAACAAATAAAGTATGCATGTGTATACATTGTTTCTTACAAATTCATCTCTATCTACATCATTAAAAATCATTTCAAAATACATTTTTTAATCTAGTTGATTTGAGATTCCTATGTGAATGAGTTATGACACTATGATCTTCCATAGTAGACTCCATAATAGACATTTTTAGGTTGACATTTCAAATCAGATAACATGATTCATTATCAGGACAAAAGAGTCAAGGAGGAGAAGAAATAAATAACTAGGAATAAATATAAGGTTAGAGATAGGATGACAGTAGGAGAAAGGAAAGGTCGGCCAAACTAAAAGGAAAAAACCCTAGAAAAATGGTAAAAGGGAGGCAATGTTAAGGATAAAATGAAGACAATATGTAAAATAGTGTACTATAATATAGTGAAATAAATAACGTGGTAAATAGTGGGATATATATTTAAGGGAGACTAAATTAGTAATATAATGGATAGATATATGATATAATTAATAAGAAATTGATATACAACTAAAAACAATATTAGTAATAATTTTATAATATGGTAGATATTAATTAAGTTAATTACATTAAAATGTTAAATACTAAAAATATTTTACTATAAGGAAAAAGGATATTAAATAAGTTAATTAAATTAAAATAGTAAACATTAAAAATTACTAAGGAAATTAGTAATATAATAGTTAGATAGACATTATTAATGAAATTAATAAGAATTTGGTTAATATAGTAGAATAAATTAAGTAATTTAACTAAACTATTAAATACTAAAAATTTACTATAAGGAAAAAGGATATGGAAGGAAAAATATAGAGAGAAGGGAAAGGAAAGGGAAAGGGAAGAAAGGAAGAAGGGTGGGGAGGAGAAAGAATAATCAAGGGAGGGAACAAAAATAAGAGAGGGGAGGAGACAAAACAAAAGGAAGAAAAAAACGGAACCATCAGGGACAGGAGAAAGGACAAAAAGGAAAAGGAGGAGGCTAAGGAAAAAGGGTCAAGGGATACAACCAAAGAAGGGAAAAGAAGAGGAAGAAAAAATGATAGATAAATGGGGAACAAAAGAGGAGAGCCAAAGGAGGAAAAAAGAGAGGAAAAAGAAGGACCCAAAGAAAAATCAAATATGTTTCTAGATTTGGCTTTTATGGGGACAAGATTGATTGACTAGGGGAAGTCAACCTGCAATAATTTCAAGGCCACTATCTATGTTTATGTTATTAGGGTTGTTAACAAATTCAAAAGCCTCCCTAAAGCATTGTTTGGAATAATGGTTCTCCCTAGCAAAAATTTGGGTGTCTTCAACAAGGCATGATGTCTAGTTTTGACTAAATGCTCAGTTAATGTCGAGGACCAGACACGTTCATGTTTAATTTCTACAATATTTCTCTTATTATAATCTTGAAATATCTCCATGCTTCACCTATGTAGCATTTTCCACTGTAACATGTAACCTTCTAAACTCCTTGTTGCTAATGGATGTCAATCTTATCCTTAATAGAGCCCATCTAATGTCTCAAAGACACCAAGGGTTTAAAAGATGTTATAATGTTCTTTTTCCTTTGAAATCTTGCAATTTTATTAGTAACTCCTCGAATGTAGGGAAGATATGTCATTCTAGCAATGTTGTCTAGAGGGTGGGTGTGGCCTAACCTACTATTTACATTTTTCATATCTTTCTTAATGTATCTCTCTTTATATCCAATACCCTTGAATACCACTTCAAGTGATCAAGTTCATGCTCAAGATGATCTGAGTCACAAATTCTAGATGATATAGTGGCTACGTTTTTTAATATGCCAATTTTATAAATGGGATGATGGTGTGAATCGGCATGAAGGTAGCTTTTAGTATAAATCTTATTTCTAAAGACCTGATGTCCAAGGGTACCATCCTGTATTTTGTTTAACAATACATCCAAGATATTCGACTATCCTGTCATTTGGAATACAAACACATGTTACCTCTTCTTTTTAATGTGTTGAAAGTTTTCCTCTTCACTGTTGCATGGAAGTTGTGTTATTTCTTAAAAGTGTGTAATTTATGCATAATAAAAGATACCATGGTACTTGCATATATTTTACATTGGTTTTAGTTAGAAAACCTGACCAATAATTCTAAAGACATGTGATATTGTTCGTTTAATCTTGAAGTCAACAATGGGCTACCCCAACATCTAGAATCTACCACTTAATATTAAAGGAAATTTTATTTGTGTTATCTCTCAACAAATTATTCTTGATTGCATACCCTTAAGGATATTGGATCATTGCTACTTGAATTGATATGGGAAGATTAAAAATGTTAGGTGTTCGATATATTGAAGAATGTAACTAGGATCGATCTTCATAATTGTACTTGAGTCATAATGAAATGTATTTATCAAAATAAAGAAAAAGAAATTTTATTATTATATAAATTGACTTATTAAATGATGGGTTTCATGATTGGGTCAATTGTTTTTAGGTTAAGATCTCCATTGTAGACCTCTAGGGTTTATGTCAAGTGTCCTTGTCCATGTCATAGTGTAAAGAAACCTTCTTGAGAATTATTTCTCAAAAAATAAAATCATTTTATTGTAAAATAAGTCATTTAGGCCTCCTCCACCAAGTCACCCTCAAATAAGATCAAGTCGGCCTCAAACAAGGAAATTTGATTTCACAAGAAACCTATATATTGGAGAAACTCAACTCATTTGGAAGCACATCTATCACAAGCTCGAATTGTAGTAGATGGGAGAAGAAAAAGTGTGAAGTTGAATAAGGAAGTTGGAATCAAATTTTTTGGGTCTCTCTCTCTCTCTCTCTCTCTCTCTCTCTCTCTCATGTGCAACAAAATTCTGAAGTTGTATCGAATATGAAAAACTGCATCGAATTTGTGAAGTTGTTGCATCAAGGTCGAAGATGTGAAGTTGATGCATCAAGGTAAAAGTTGTGAAGTTGTTGCATTGAGGTAGAAGTTGTGAAGTTGTTGCATCAAGTTCGAATCAGTGAAGCTGCATCAAAGTCAAATTTCTAGATTGTAGCTGCATTTTGAAGAGTTGACACTTAAAAGGAGGAAGGTATGACTTGGTGGAGTAGGAAGGATTGTTGTTCTAGGGTCTTGGTTGTCTCACTGTCATATGAATCTACTAAATGAAGACTTCTTGACTGGTTTTTCCCCTAGATAGGGGTTTTTCCTTGGTTGTCCGCCTACATCTGGTGTCTTTGATCTTCGTGTTATGGTTTTGGTAATTGCTTGATGAACTAAGATAAAATAAGAACACAAAAAAATTAATAAGAACATCAAAATATCACAAGTAATTATCAACATATGAAAATATATTTTCCTTTCTGATTTTCCAATTGGGTATCAGAGCTAAGGTGAAGAAGGAATAAAAAGGTAGCCTGAAGATCTATTGAAAGGAAAATAAGAAGTCGTAAGAAGTTGAATAAGGGTCATCAAGAAAAGGGATCATATAAGGCGATAAGCCTACTATCTTCAAGAACCATGTCTAACTCATTGAAGGGAGAAAATAAATTAGAAGGAGCCTCCAACTACAAGGCATGGAAAAATAGGATATAGCTCATCCTCGAGAAGAATAATTTTTTGGATCTAGTCAAAGGAAAAGTAATGAAGCCTAAAAATGTATCAAGTGAAGCAAAGAAAGTAAAGTTTAGAGAAACATATATATTACCCATGAGACTAATAGTGGATGGAATAGAGGACAACCCCATTCCATATATATATATATATCCAACGTAGATTTTGCACAAGAAATGTATGAGGCCCTATCCAAATTATTCAAAATCAAGAACCTTGGTCAAATTGCAAGTCTCGAGAATGAATTAAGAACTATGAATATAACTAAAGACGACATTGTGGCTTCCTTCTTTGTAAGGATAACTAGAATCAGAGATGAACTCTAGGCAATAGATGTAATAGTACCTAAAAAGGATCTCGTGATTACTGCTCTTCTAGGATTACCAACATCTTCGAGTTCCTTTGCATCAGGGATCAAGAGCTGGAAGGATACTACTACATTTGAACAATTATGGAATGCATGTAGTGAAGAAGAAGCCATAATATCATTAGTAAGAAACAAGGAGAATTAAGAGGAGAACATCTCAAATGTGTATTCCTCTCATCAAAATAATAATGGAAGCTTCAATAATTTCAAAGGGTCAAGGAAGAAGATAGACCTATCCAAGATTGAATGTTACAATTGTCACAAAACGGGTCACTATAGAATTAATTGTCCTGAGAATGTAAGGAATAAAATAAGATATAGGGATCAAGCAAACATTGTCGATGAAGGTTAACCAAAGAAGAACAAGATGGAAGAATTTGAATTTAAATACCTATTTGCTAGGGACTCTTAGGCACTCTATCCCGTCATATCCTTCTACTCTAAGTTTTGAATTGTTTTCCTTTATATTTTGATTTCTAGTACTTATAGGTCTAACCTTCTTTGGTAGAAATTTTTTTAATTGATTTGATATTTATAGGTATCCCTCAAGATTGGATTAAGAGGGAGCCCTCACCATTTCACCAAATATTAAGTATATTATTCCTTGCATTATATTTTTATAATTGGTTTTTTAGATGTGCTTATATTAGATAATAATAACATTTATTTTCATATTTTTCTTGTTTAAGAAATCTTGTTGATATACTCAAGGGTTATGAAGAAGACCTCAAAGAACAAGCTTAAAGCATGATATAAGTTATGTTGCAAAGGAATCTCTTCAAGAATTGATGTCCTACAGGGTTTGTTAAAGAAACAACACAAAGGTATGCCTTAAGATCATAAGCTTTGTTCTCTTCATAACAAAGGTATATTCATTTCTTTTAATAAACTACTTTACATTACTAACATCGTTATGTCTAGGACCTTTGAATCATAGAGATTCGTATTTGGATGAATAATCATTATATTTAATCTACCCACATTATATATTTGATCATTCTTATGGAACCCTGAAAAGGTTCTCTGTAAAAACCTAACCTACAGGTATGTCGATACTAATGTGAAAACCCTAGTCTACTTAGGGTTACTGGTGAAATCTAGAAAAATATTATTCTTTTGATGTTTGGGGTTTTTGTATTGTTATGAAACCATAGTCCTTAAGAGTTGGAGCATTTGGTAAATTAGGGTTTATGATAAAAACCCTTATAATGTCTAGAGTAATTTATTAGGAATGAAACCCTAGGTGTATGTTTGTATGTCTGATCGAAACCCTACCCTCATCAAAATTGTCGTATGTCTAATTTTAATATTTTGATATTTGTGTCTTGGGTTTACCTAATATGTATTGTTGTGATATTTTTGTGCATGATTATGAAATCCTATATAGGTATATGTGTTGACCGAATTGTTGATGCTCATAGTGTGTAAATTCTAGGGTTTGTAAAAAATCCCTAGTGGAAGTTTGATATTCGAGGATATAATTATATTATTTGACCTTGATGATGAATCTATTGTTTAAAACAAACCCTAGTATAAGTTTTTCATATCATTGAAACCATATTTTTTCCTATGATTGGTTTTTATTGTTTATATCTAAGGCTTAGTGTCTCAAATATGGAATCTAGGGTTTGCATTAAATCCTAGTAGAAGTCTAACATATAAACTCTGAAAATTGTTAGATGCATTGTATAATTTTACTTGTTTGAATTGATTCTAGTGTTTGCAATATATCATAGTAGATTTTGTCATATCTCTAAAAGCAATATTGAGGCCCTAGATATAATGAGACTGATATATTGATTGAGTTACTTTAAATGATGTGATCAAGGGTTGTGTGAAAATTCCTAGATCTTAACAATCTAAGGAATCCTACTGCAACCAACTGGATTACTTATTCTATTATGTCCAACTGGATTACTTCTTCTATTATGTAATTTACTTTACAAAATTATTTCTTAATCATACATGAAATACTGAAGCAATCACTGAAGCAGCCTATAATATAATACTCAAGACTCTGAAACAAGGAAATTGAACAAGGAAAATCATTCACACATATGACACCTTTATTTTGGACTAAGTCCCTGGAAAAACCCAATGTGATAAAACTAGTGTAGCAGATCTGAGGGTTTTATTATTATGCAGTAGCAATGTCTAAATACATATTTGAATAACCCTAGGGTAATTCAATTATAGAGAGAAATAGTGTCTGAAGAATTTGTGAGGACTTACCTCACTCAATCACTGATTTCTGGGCTAATCTGGATGAAGAGAAATCGCTCTAGGGAGGTAATCGTTGCACTCTCGTTGTTGTACTATCCACCTTCTACGTCACCCCCTTCCAAGCTCAGTGTTCAGCCCCAGACAAGTCATTTTTCCTCTATGAACCCTGAGGAATGGCCCCCCGGTGTCACTTTCTAGATCCTAGCCTCCAAAACTGATCTATAAGAAAAAATTTGGAAACCCTCCTCTGCCTATGTGTTTCTTTTACGTGAGCCCTAGATAGTCACTGTGTCAACCCTTATTCCTTCAGCACTGACTTGGTTAGATCACATCTTCCTCTCTCTGAATGATACTCCACCAACTAAGAAAATCCCTCTCTCAAGATGTTATCTATGCCCCTCACTGCCCAGATCTCTAGCTCGAATTTCTCATCAAACCATGCCCCAAAAATTTCGAACTCTTAGATAAATTCGATGTGTCTTTCCAAATGGTCCTCAAGCATTCCTTTATAGTCTTCTCATTAAGACATCAACAACCGATATTATATCTCTAATCAACGGCTAATATTATAACATGACTTGATCTCCACCTTCTAGATCATTCTCACTCATGTTTTATTAATACCCTTTAATTATTTAATTTCCCTAAGTTAAAAGTAGGGTAAAATAATTATTTATTTTAATAAAACATCAAACGAGTCGAATTTTCACAAACAGTTTCGGGGTTCTTTGGAATACTAGTGTCTAAGCCTCTCCACAAAATTTGAGACTTCACTTTCTGATGCTACAAAAATCAACACTTGCTCTTAGCGAGGAAAGTTATCTAGCAATTATCTCTGCTACATATTGCTTTGACTCTGAAGAATCCTCTGCGTTGTTGAAGTCCATCAACCACTTCGCTAATATTGCCCATGATACTTCCACTACCATTGTTGCATCTATACCACAACTCCCTCTCAAGTGCAGCATCTTCTATGCTGCTAACACTACAACTCAACTGTTGAGAGAAACAGCTGAACTTACCCAAGACTGAACAAGTGTTCAGTGGATGCACTTCAGTGTTGAAGACTATGACTGTTGATAACTACTGTGTTTTCCCTCTGATGCATTGTGCAGCACTGATCTGCACTGCACTGCAGCTGCTCTTCACTGTGCAGCACTGATCTGCATTGTGTTGCACTCCTGTGTACTGCATTGTTGTTGCCTATGCTCTACGTTTCTATCTACTGCATTTTCGTCTCCATCACTCCTTGGCTCTCGCTCTCACTGAAACTCCTCCATCCTGCTACTGCAAATATGGGCTCCCGTACAAAGGTAATGATCCATGAGGTGGGCTCCCCAAGGATCCTTCCCAACTAAAGTTCGGAGTGAACTACAGTTCAATATCACTCCACTTCTCTCCTTGATAAGCATGGGCACTCATGGAGAACTCATCCTCCTCGATTTTCGCGGCTGCAAAATTCAGGTCATGCTTCTCATCTTTCTCCTTCTTCTTCAAAGGACACTTAGATGAATAGTGACCCATCTTGCCACATCTAAAACACTTGACCTTCAAAACATCATGCTTCGCTTTCCATTGCGCCTGTTGTCCCTTTGATGCAAGGGTCGTGTTCTCCTCTTCCTCCATGGATTTTGATCTACTTACACTATTGTCATCAAGTTTGCATTAGACGAGGTCTCGCCTCAGCTCTTCCTCCTGAAAATATAACCACAACTTCTCCCAACTAGGCAATGATGCCTGGCCCAATATGCTCTGGAAAAACACTTGCCACTGCTTCATGACACCATTAAGGTCCATCTGTACCATGGTTTCAGTTGTAGGTGTAGCACCTACTGTCGAAAGTTGATCTCGAATCTCCTAAAACCACATGAGGTATGAAGCCACGTGCTCCCCTTTCCGCATCTGGAACATACAGAGCTTCTAATCTAAGTATAACTTCCGCTACTTGGAATATACCTCAAATAGGTCATGCAAATCCACCCACATCTCTTTGGAAATAACCTTGTCAGCCACATCTAAGATTATGTAATCCTTGACACCATCAAGGAGTAACATTTTTTTCCTTGGCCATATCTGCCTTATAATTATTGAATTGATCTGCATACGTAGGAACAGCTACCACGTTCTCCACAAACGCCTTCAGATCATGTTCATCCAGAAGGAACTGAGAATTTTCCTTCCAGATCATGTAGTTGGATGATCCCTCCAACTGATCCTGATCATGAATTCTGTGAGATGCCATCTCAGTCGAAATCTATTGAATTGTCTCCCTTTCCTCCCTATTGCCTAGTTCCTGGTAGGTTTATGCACTCCCTAGTGCAGTTGTAATTTCTGATGCTCCTCTAATGCTCAGCAACTAAGAAATGTGGACTTCCTCGGCTAGGAAATCACTGAGGAATAATTCCCTCAATATGTTCTCTGACTCCTTCTGATGTTTTTCTGCCCAGCAACAGCTTCAAAAAAATTGCGTCCCTCTATCTTCTGCGTGGAGGCTCTGCGTTGCTCCCTCTGCAACAGCAAGATATCGAATCTAGAAGCCCTTTCTCTCTATCGACTCACTCAAAAAGAGACAACCACGAAAACCTTAGCCCTTCTGGGTAGAACTGTGCAATCCTTCATGGATTCATTTTGCTGCACTGCAGCACAAACAGCCTTCACTTCAGAATTTAGATATGTTCTTCCTTTTCACATCAATTCTCTAACCCCATGTGAAAATTATTAGATCTTAACAATTTAAGGAATCCTACTGCAACCAAATGGATTAATTCTTCTATTATGTAATTTACTTTACACAATTATAACTGAATCATACATGAAATACTGAAGAAATCATTGAAGCAGTGTACACTATAATACTCATGATTCTGAAACAAGGAAACTGAACAAGGAAAATCATTTACACATATGACACCTTTATTTTAGACCAAGTCCCTAGAAAAACCCAATGTGGGAAAACCGGTGCAGCAAATCTAAGGGTTTTATTATTATGTAGTAGCAATGTCTTAATACATATATGAATACCCCGAGGGTAATTCATATTGGTAGAAGAATTTGGGAGTATTTACCGCACTCAAACACTAAGTTCTTAGCTGATCCGGATGAAGAGAAAACTGTCATAGGGAGGCACTGCCCAATTCCAATGTTGTACCTTCCAGCCTTCGCGTCACCCCCTTCCAGGCTCAGTGTTCAACCCCATCCAAGTTGTTTTTCCTCTGTGGATCCTGAGGAACAACCTCCTGGTGTCACTTTCCAGATCCCGACCTTTAAAAATGATCTACAAGCAAAATTCAAGAAACCCTCCTCTGCCTCTGCGTGAGCCTTATGCGGTCACTTTGTCAGCCCTTCTTCCTTCATCGTTGGCTTGGTTAGATCACCTCTACCTCTCTCTGACTGATGCTCCACCGACTGAGAAAATATCTCTCTTCGAATGTTATCTTTTCCCCTCACTGCTCAAATCTCTAGCTCAAAATTCTCAACAAACCACGCCCCAGAAATTTCGAACTCCTAGATCAATTCAATGTGTCTTTCCAAATGGCCCTCAAGCCTTCATTTATATTCTTCTCATTGATACATCAACGGTCGATATTAGATCTCTAATCAATGGCTAAAATTATAACATGACTTGATCTTCGCCTTCTAGATCATTCTCACTCATGTTTTGTTAATACCCTTTAATTATTTAATTTCCCTAATTTAGACTTAGCGTCTCCATTAAAATAATTAATTATTTTAATAAAATATCAACTTAGTGGAATTTTCACAAACATGATCCAAGTTCTTTGGAATATCATTGTCTAAGTCTCTCCACAAAATTTGAGACTTAGAGCACTTTCTGATGCTACAAAATTAACAATTTAAGGTTTATAACCAAACCCGAGCAAAAAGTTGAGATATAGAAGTATGTGTCTCTTATTGATTATGAAACAAACTAGGTGTAGGTATTTGATAAATGTTTCCATGATTCTGATATAGTTAACTTCATGCTTCTATATATGTATTTGGTTGTACTTGTTTAATTTGTGCAGGTACATAATCTTCAATATGTTGAAGATATTCATAAGTAAAGTTTATTTGATTAATAAGCATGATGAAGGAAGTTATATGAATGATGATGATCAAGATAACTTTGATAAGAAGGAATGAAGCCATGAGAGACTCTCCAATGTTACAAAAATTAGTTGATCCCCCTAAGTTAATAGAAAGTTTGGATAAAAGAAAGGGTATATCTCCCAAGTTGAGAGGGAAGGCATATTATGATAGTCATGATGGATACATTGAAGAAGAAATTAGATAATGTATATTGAGGGTGTCTTGGTGTTGCTGAAGAAATTAAAGAAGGAAATATTTCGACTAGTTGCATATGAATAACTTGATATAAGTGGCATCAAGATGATTGAAGACCCCGAAGGTTTGTGTTTACTTATATGTATTTGAAATTTTGTCACTGATTGGGGTTGTGATTGTACAGGTAAATCTCTCCTCAAAAGGTTATAGTTTTGGAAGCATGCTTGATTTGTTTGATGTTACTAATATTTTTTATTGGGAAAGATTTGAGGCATCGTGTGTAATACAAAATGCCTTGGAGGACATTTGGTCGGTCTGTGTGTTGATGTCTAGTTCCCAAAGGAGGGTGGCATTGGTCATAGAGCTTTGACCTTGCATTACGCACCTACTTCCCTGGGTTGATGGTCAGTAAGTCTAATGGTACCTATAAACATTGAACGCTATAGTCCATCTTAGTCCCACCAGATAGATTTCCCTGGTTAGGAATCTAATTCGTGGCACTGAGTGAGCCAAAACTCTTCGTAGTTTATTTTGAGATCTTCCATATATATAGTTAAGAGGAAGTGTTGAAGAATGTAACTAAGATCAATCTTCATAATTGTACTTGAGTCATAATGAAATGTATATATCAAAAGAAAGAAATAGAAATTCTAATATTATATAAATTGAATTATTAAAGCATGGGTTTCATGCTTGGGTCAATTTTCTTAGGCCAAGGTCTCCATTGTATACCTCTAGGGTTTATGTCAAGTGTCCTTGTCCATATCATATTGTAAATAACCCTTCTTGAGAATTATTTGTCAAGAAAGAAAATTGTTTTATTGTAAAATAAGTCATTTAGGCCTCCCCCACCAAGACGGCCTCATAGAATATCAAGTCATCCTAAAACAAGGTAATTCGATCTCACAATAAGCCTATATATTGGAGCAACTCGACTCATTTGGAAACACATCTCTCACAAGTTTGAATTGCAATAGTTGGGAGCGGAAAAAGTGTGAAGTTGAATAAGGAAGTTGGAATCGAAGTTTTTGGGTCTCTCTCTCTCTCTGTCTCTCTCTCTCTCATGTGAAACGAAATTATGAAGTTGCATCGAAACTGGGAAACTGCATCGAAGCTGTGAAGTTGTTGCATCAAGATCGAAGTTGTGAAACTGCTGCATCAAGGTCGAAGTTGTGAAGTTGTTGCATCAAGGTCGAAGTTGTGAAGTTGCATCAAAGTCAATGTTTTGGATTGTAGTTGCATTTTGAAGGGCTGACACTTACAAGTAGGAAGGGTTGACTTGGTGGAGGAGGAAGGTTTGTTGGTCTAGGGTGTTGGTTGTCTCACTGTCATATGAATCTACTAAAGGAAGAGTTCTTAACTAGGTTTTCCCCTAGATAGGGGTTTTTCCCTGGATTTCTGCCTACATCTGGTGCCTTTGATCTTTGTGTTATGGTTTTGGCAATTGCTTGATGAACTAAGATAAAAATAACACAAGAAAGTTAATAAGAACATAAGAATATCTCAAGGAATTATCAACATAAGAAAATATTTACGCCTTTCTGATTTTCCAATAGGTTCTACAGGTGCACATTCATAGGTTTAATTATATGGGAGCTCGACACACTACATGATCTACAAATCCCTATGGAGGTAAAACCATGTTGGCCTAATCAAAGGGAGGAGAATCATGTACCATATAGCTTCTCTTTGAATTTCGACAATCATCTTTTCTTGTTTTGAAAATTCAAACAAGTGGTGTGGTATTTAAGGCCTTTGAATGGTTGTTATTATTATGCATTGCATCTTCATAGTGATAATGGAAAAAAAATAAAGAACAAATGTCATCATTCTCTTCTTCCTATAAGCAGGGCCAGAGTCGATCAAATCAATACAATCACTTGAAACAATTATCAAGTGGCTAGCACATGCTATTGAGTGCACTTTGTTGGAGTTTATGTAATGTGCGAATTGCAGTTGTCATATACTTTCCTATTGCGCTAGATGAGAAACAAATTTTTGGAAAAAAAAATGTGATCTCTACCAAAATATCTCCACAACAGTTACACGGATTTTATCTAGCACAAGTAACCTCAATACAATAATTGTAGTTGTTTCAAGGAACTTCAATACTAGGATCAATAGCCGATCATAGAGTACTGGAGGAAGATGCATGTCATTGATTATAACCACTAGCCATATTATTCTCCTAACGTACAAGTATCAAGGTACAACCAATGCTCAGAGCAGCCAATCAACTTTCATTGCCCCAAGAATTCACAACTATCAATTCACTAGCACCATGATTTGGATGCAGCACAGACTCCAGTGGCAAGCGTGAGAAACCCATGTTAGGAATTCTAAATCTAATCATTTGGAAATCCTAGCAAAATACTTGAGTCATTTCGACTCTATGTTAGACATTTTGTAGAATTTTGTGCTCTTTGTTAGCAATCATTTATAGGGAAAAAAATGGGGATTGATTTGTTGTTGCAAAGCATGAAACAAAATGATGAAAAGGGAGATGTAGCTACAGACAACGGAGAACTAACAAATGTTGGAATTTGTAATGAATAAGGTTCATATACAGAACGGAATATTCAAAATATTTGGAATATGTAATTATCCATTATAGAACAAGTAATATATTTATATAAGAATGTTTGAATGTACAAGAAATATGATATGATACATTAATATGGTTACAAATGAGGGCCCTGCTTATATAGAAAGAAACATGCCCCTTGACGAATAGACATCTCAACCAACAGACATGTCCTTTCATAACTTATTAATTAGTATTTATATCATATATTTATGTTTGTTATATTGTCTTCCCCTCTGAAAAATCTGTGCTCAAAGCTTATTGATGAAACTACTTGATATATTTTTTTGTCTTGAATGTCTTTTCGTCTCAGAACTGCCATCTTCAATGATACAAAAGGATATGAACTTTTGAGTGCCATATAGAATTGTCATGCTGTGAAATGATCTAACCATCACAAATTAATCTTATGTGGAATCTAGCGAAAATTGGAAACTTGGGATGAATTGTTATCATAAGATTGGATTATGATGACATTGATATTCTTTAGAACATAAGTCGCGTGTCTCTGATCTAAGTGATATTGACTATCAAACTGGTTGAGATGTCTACTTTTATAATTTGTGTGTGGATAAGGAATTTTTGTGATCTGATTTCCCTTTATTATGTTTGTGGTGATTCCTTGATTTGCTTCAAGTATTTAATTTTCTCCGCATATGGAAGTTACCTTGCTAATTATTGGATCATCACTTGAATTTTTTGTCGTTTGAACTGCATCTAAATATGTTTTCACTTCAACTAGACTACCATCATTTTTATTTGTGATGTTCAATGGATTAGTATTCATTTATTTTTCTTCAACTTGCATTTATACATCTAAAGATTTTGTTATGCTTCCCTCTCAATGTGTTGTTGTACTTTGGCTTCCAACGAATTCTTATCCTTCTCAAGCTTCTTAAACTGCGTAAGTAATCTTTTGTCGGGGTCCTTAAGTCGATAAATTTATTCATTTTTGTTAGCAATGATTTTGATTACTTCATATTTTATATTTTGCACTAACTTTTGACTTTCTTTGATATATCTTGTACATCTTCTAGTGTTACTGAATTTGACTTCAATGTAACGTCTTGGAGTTATTTTTTTCTTCATGTAGAAAATGTTAAAAACTACTTCTTTGTATTTAGGATGAAGGACCCTATTGTTTCCATCCAAGGTGAACCTAGAATGATGTCACCTTAATCACTTCATAGGGGATCAAACAGAGAATTGCGATATAGATGTACAGTCCCCAATGCTTAATTGTAAATCAGTTATGTCATGTTTTTTGTCTTAGTAGTTTAGTTTTTCAATTACATTTAACTCAAGAATAACCAATTGGTTTGCGAGTTAAAGGTTTATATAAATTTTATTTTCGAGGGGCAAGATAGAAATAGTAACATCTTTTCCTTCCAAAGTCCCCTTGATTCTAAATAGCATTGAAGCATACTTATATGAAATTTCTATAAAATATTCATTTCTACTTTGTTATAGACACCATTGGGTTCGTCAAAATTTACAAATGGTCAATAATTCACAACTCTTTATATGAGTATGAATGGTTCACCTTAAACTTGGTACACATAACTTGTTTACCCTTCAAATAGAATGATGTATTGAAAGGAAAATGTTATTGATTTTTTTAACTCTCTAGATCTTTTTTATACTTCAAAAAGAATAGTTACCCTTTTTTATCACTTGTAATTTAGTGCTTTCATGGAAAAGTAATTAAATACAATTTAAATTATTTATTAAATACTCTTCCTTTACTTGGAATATTAAAATCTTAGATAAGAGTATCATTTTGATGTTTTTAGAGTTATTTTTTCAATAATGCTTTATTTTAACTGAAACTTTTTTTATCGCTAATGCTTTCATGGAAAAGTAATTAAATACAATTTAAATTATTTATTAAATACTCTTCCCTTACTTGGAATATTAAAATCTTAGATAAGAGAATCATTTTGATGTTTTTAGAGTTACTTTTTCAATAATACTTTATTTTAACTAAAATATATTTCAGTTAAACTTAATGATTTAAATATTATTTTATAATACCTTCTTATGCTTTATGTACGTATATATGAGAGATTCCTTTATTTAAATATTATTTTATAATACCTTCCTATGCTTTATATATATATGAGAGAGATTCCTTCATTTTTCTAAAATGCTTACATTATATAACTTGATTATTATATTAGTTTTTTATGAAAATAATATTATTAATAATCTTCCAAATAAATAGGGTTTCAACCATCGACACTTACTTCATACGATAGTTGGTAAAAGCGTTAAAATGAATGATACCTTACTTTACTCCATTAGTTGAGTTTCAACAGTGATGATTTCCAGATACAGTGATTACTTCCAAATGCAATCACCAATTGATTGGTCACAACTCACAATTTATTGGTCGCACTCATAAGAGAGGGCACAACACGAATTGTATGAACAAACAAATTACAACAATTTGACAGTGAATTATGCAGCAAATTGTGGTCAATCGACAATGGGTATATGCAGCAAACTACACATATGGTAGTGGTAACGACAAAGGAGTTGGTGGTTGTATCGACCCATCAGAGGCGGTGGTGGCGACAGCTGTGCAGCTCATTAGTCAACGACGCCTCTCTCTCTCTCTCTCTCTCTCTCTCTCTCTCTCTCTCTATATATATATATATATATATATATATATAACTCCTTTTTTTAATCCCCTTTTTATGTTTTATTTTTATATATTCCCTTTTTATAAAAAAAAATAATAATAATTTTTTTTCAACCTTTCTTTTCTTATTTTTTAATTTTTTATAATGGTCAAAGGCTTGACAACGGAATGGAGAATTTCCAAAAATTGTGGCTAAACGGCCAAGACCTAAGAACTAGGCTCTAATACCAATGTAACGAAAAAAATTCACATACGAAAAAAAATATTTGAAATATTTGAAATATGTAATTATCCATTATAAGACGAGTAATATATTTATATAAGAATGTTTGAACGTACATGAAATATGATATGATATATTGATATGGTTACAAATGAAAACCCTACTTATATACAAGACAAGGTACCCTTACAAATAAACATGTCTCAACAAGTGGACATGTCCTTTCACAACTTACTAATTATTATTTATATTATATATTATGTTTGTTACAAATCTAAAACTCCAAACACAACTAATATATTAAATCTTATGTGTGAGATATATGTCAATCAAAATAGAAAACTTGATCTAATGCACCAAAATCTATGCAAAAGATATACCATGAAAAACGAGTTCACCTTTTACATTAACAAATTTTACAAGAAGCAAAAGAAGCAGTGACACATACTAAAAAACAGAATTTTTTTAACACTAATCTTGATGAGATGGAAAACTATCATAACTTTCTTCAACTCTAAAGCTCTGGTACCAAGTTAAGAATTGGGCACAAACAAAAAACTATCGTAACTTTCTTCAACTCTAAAGTTCTAGTACCAAGTTAAGAATTGGCACAAACAAAACATAACGAATAATTGGTACAAAAGGCTTGAGACATCTATTCACATTGTATGGATCGCATGATATGAATTTATAGTGCATCGCTTTGACAATACTAGATCTAAATCTCACTGACAACACATCATCAAAGATAAAATTTACAAATTTACAGCTAGTCTCAGACTTTGTGATTGCCTAGAGACTCACAATCTAACAATTCTAATTCAATATCTTTCTCGTTGAAAATGTCTCCAAATAAGTCGTGAACTAACCAAATATTCCACATTCAGGAAACAAAACTACCAAAATACACTTATTCGAAGCTGCACACAAGATTGTATACAAACAAAGAGTAAAGTGTCGAAAACATTTAATACCCCGTGTAAGAAGAGGGAGCGAGGATTCTTAAGCCACATCACTCCCTGGGAGAGGGCACATGGAGATGGAATCGAATCTCCCCTCCCTGATTTAGCTATAAGCACCCCCCTTTCATTTGGAGCCCACAATTTGCCTCGTAATCATACCCAACATTTAACAATCATAAAACTGTAAGTGGTGAACTTATTCAACATCAACCTCCACAAATATGGAGCAATTGCATATTCTATGAACGTTTAGATTGACAAGAGGTTTATAAGAGATGATGGCACTAGTAATCGGTGTTCATACCTAGTGACCAACTTCAAGACTTTCTATCCATCACGATCATAGATGAACCACTCCACCCTACTTTCGCACGCCTACTTCCAACATTGATGAGTATTACATATTCTATAAAGGATTAGGTTGACAAGAGGTTTTCAAGAGGGGATAAATAATTGGTATGAATTGGTGCTCATACCAGTGCCCATAGTTTTAATAATTGGTGTTCATTCTTAATGCCCACCCAAACTCCAAGACTTTCTATCCATTAGGATCATAAATGAACCAATCCACCCCCCCCTCAAACTTGGAAACTTTCTATCGATCGTGATCATAAATGAACCGCTCCACCCCACTATAGCACACCAACTTATAGCCTTGCTAGTTAACATCCACTTTCTCTTACATTTGTTATGTATCGCTGAAAGGGGTGTGGATTCAAATCCCATGGCTGTCAATTTCAATTATGTAGTAATCTCATGCATTAGGTTTTCATTCATAGATGGCTCATTAATCAGCAAAATATTTTAAAAAAAAATGCTATTACAACATATATAAGATATATGTTATTATAACATAAATAAGATATGCTATTATAACATATATAACAACCAAAATATATGATTATTACAACTCTCAATGTTGATGCTTCTAATTTCATTATATAAAATACCATAATCGTAGCTACAGTCATCACTACCAATTAATGATAGCAAATATCATGTTTACACATGCAATTTACACTGTACTGCGTTTAGAGGCACTCTCCAACCCAGTATGAAAGAGATGTAACGTCTTGTCTTGTCCTGTAAATATTTTGACCCAATCAAATTACATAAAAATTAAAATTAAAATTAAATCAAATAAAAAAATTAAAAACGTGAAACACTTTTAATCAGTCAAAAATAAATAAAAATAACTTCATGGTATTCATGTGGAATATAAAGGGGGAATTAAATCATCTTAACTCTGGATCTACCAAACGCAAAGAGGGATTAAATCTCCTGAGATGCAATTTACACTTTATCAATATGATCCAAAACATTAATACAAATTTTTGGATAAAAAATTAATACAGTTTTTTGCAATATGATGCATAATAGTAGAATTAAATTTGACCCTATGAAATTAGTGTCATCAATGTTGTTGGGCATTCGGCTAGTTCCATGCCAACAAATACCCGGTTTGGATTACCTATGCTAGGTAGTCTACACAAACAAATTTACTAGACATATCATCCACAAATATGGAGAAGCATCCTTTAAATTTCCATGTGAGATTTTTCTTTCAAACAAAATTGTAAAAATAATTTTAGCAGATATTAAAAAATTCCAATTATTGAAAAAAAGACTATAGTAGTCAAAATCACTGCTATAGTCCTACCTTGATGACCTAATATTAATTGATAGGGAGAATGGTCATATGTATTTGTATTTTATGCAAGTTTTCTAAATGTATTTGTACTTTATGCAAGCTTTCTAACTTGTACATCCCTTTTCAATGGGTAAGTGTTACCATGATTCATGATTAATGACTAATTAAGTAGATAACAGAGCAACACTGTCAAAAAAAACAAGATTATAATTCAGTTCCAAAACATGGCTTCTCACAGAAGATGCCCCATGAAGAGATCAGCAAAATGATTTCAGAATTTTTGGTTTGTCAGAGAAGACACTATGCACTAACATTTCAGAATAATCCAAAAAAACAAGATTATAACTCAGTTCCAAAACATGGCTTCTCACAGAAGATGCCCCATGAAGAGATCAGCAAAATGATTTCAGAATTTTTGGTTTGTCAGAGAAGATACAAAGCACTAACATTTCAGAATAATCCAAGACCTTTTGTGACAATCTGTTCCAGTGGAATATCCACAGTGGTTTACATATCACTACTAACCTTTTGTGGCAATCTGTTCCAATGGAATATCCACAGTGATTTACATATCACTACTAAAGCTCACGTATAAGAGATTTTGGTACACCCTAATAACAAAAGTGGGGTCACCTAAGATATCTGGGCAACATTGACTGAGTAAACCCATTGCTTGAGCCTTGCAGAAAAAATTTCCTGGATCATACCAAAAATTAAATCCAAATTCAACACTCCCACAAAACTGTGTGGAGAGAACTTTAGTTATGAGATCTCCTGGTATAAAAACAATGAGCAACTAGCAGATATATACGACCACATTTTGATGAAAACCAAAGAAGCTGAGAAAATCACCATGTTGTCAACAAAAAACACATTGCAAAAAGGAAAAGAATTCCATATCAAAAGTGTATAAAGTACATTTGTCTAATAATGTTCAATTCAAATCTTTTACGTCATCATGCAAGGTGAAAATCGTGACCAAACACGTCATACAAAAAGAGCATGCCAAAAGTTCTAAGGATGCATAGGTTCAGCGTCGCTTGATGCGTCTTCCAATAGTGAATTCCTTAGAGGCAATTCTTCATGCCATAGAGGAAGTTTGTCTCCTGGATAAAAGTTCCTTGTCACTCCTTCAGAGTTTATCTGCAGGGGCGCAGTTCTCAAATAATTCAATACTTTGCAAACAGGACAACATGGTAAATTGGAGTCTTGATCATTCAATAAAACCATATTCTGACACAGTACAACAATAAATATGTTCACACCACAGTTTCTAATATAAAAGAAAGCTAGAAATTTGATTGAATTGGATTGTTTAGCTGAAGCTAATGATTATCAGTGACTTATTAGACTTCAGAAAACACACACACAAGATACTCACAACAACAGTGCGCACAACCCCTCCACTTGCTCCATCCCTGGCAATGGCCAGAGAAACACATTTCACCACTAGAGCCTGTATTAACAATATCAGATATCTCCACATTAGAAAATGTGTCAATAGAAAAGCAAATGTAAATTTTCAACTACAAGCCTAACTAGCTACCTTATTTGTAACAATGGTTACCAGAAACCCTTTGAAGTGCTACACTCTGCATGGCCATGTAAAAACCTATAAAATGTGATGCAGTTGAATGCACTTTTCTTGATTGTAGATTGCTTGATTATGAGTCAATTAGGGTTATCTCGGGTGGTTGGGCAGAACAATTATTATCCTCCCCACCCACGTTCAAATCCCTGATAGTGACATGGTGAGCTTTGATGTCTTGATGATTATTGTTGTAATGGATTTGAGCGTGAGAAAAACACTCTTAAGTGAATATTACTGTGGGCTGGCCTGCTACCAGCAACCTCACACTTTCCTTCAGGCTGAGAGGGAGGTGGATTTCTTTCCTTGGAAAAAAAAAATATTGCTTGATTATAACCTTTCAAGGAACACAAGTGAATTATTTGTCTATTTTTATACTGAAGAGAGTGTCTGCAAATGAATGTGGTTGTTTTACCCTGCATTTGAATATTTAATTCAAGAAAACTGGAAAATTAAATTGTCATTATTAGTTATACTCCACAGGAGTCATGTGCAATTCATTAATTGAAGTCAAAAACGGATTCTGATATCACAAAGCTCAGGTATTCAATATAGTAGTCAAATATCCATAATATTTCAGTGTTATACCTCGATTTCATGTGAATTCCTTTAAATTTTCAGTGAAGTAAGGTAATTTCGCCAATACAAACCCAGTTCTTGAAATATAATTTTGCAGATATTGTGTTTTAGATATTTTTTGTTGGTTCTACGCCAATCATAGATTCATAGATCACATTTTGCCCTTTTCGGTGCTCTTTCGGGCTGTGGTAAGATGCAAATTTGCCTTCTTGAGCACTGAATTTATTAGATAAGACGTGTTGAACTTCTGAAAATATGTTTACAGGGAGACAGAAAAACACACATTAGAAGGTGGTTAAAAAAACCAGAGTTATTGGAAGAAGACTTCCGACTAGGGTTACCAAAGAGACAGCTGAGTGTGCAATTCATCTAAAGGAACTTTCTGAAGCAATGCTGTTGAATATGTCTTTTAATGACCGTACATGTAACCAACAGATATCTTACGGTGTAATCACTTTATGGCGTCATCAGTTAGGTCACCAGGTCATCCATCATTATGAAGAAATCATTAGCAAGTACGAATTTTCTGGGTGAACAATTGTTTCCCCAACTACTCGCGTACATTAGGACGTCAATCTCTGTAAGAAGCCCACCATATTCAAACTAAATTATCATCACAAGTGGGGAGGATCATGGTGTCCATCCTTCTTACCTGTCTCTATTGATCATGTGCAAATATGTTCTTAGATTTTTTGAGTTGAATAAATTATAAAACCATAATAGTATTATATTGTGTTCTTACAAAATGAAAGTTCTTTACTACTCTTTATTTTAGTTATGTGCACAAATATTTTTCTTAATTAATGTCACATCCCATTGTGATTACTAAACTCACAAGTTTGGGTGTGTTACCTCTCTGTCAATGGGGGTACATTGATTTTTCAGTGCATCATTCACCACCATTATAAGCCCAAAGTCACAAGTCAAACCCATGTAAAAATCATGTGAGGCCCTGTATTAGGTCTCCTAGACCTGTCTTGTCAATTTGAGTCCGTATCCATTTTGTTTTTTGTCAGACCATGTCCCATCCGTTCAAAGCCTCACCTAGGCAATCTCACCCCTAATTGGATTGGAGAAACTTGGTGGACTTCTCATGAGGACTCATGGTTTTATGGGAACCTACATTTGTAGGGGTGATCACTAGCATATGGGCCAATCCAACCTGCGTCAAGGTGCACCTATGTCGTTTCAAATGGTTAGTATCTATAGAATTTGCAGATGACCTTACACATGACAGCTCTCATATCACAGCAGTGTCTTGTGACAACTTTCATGTTTCCCAAGGAAGTTCACAGCTGCCAATGCAAAATGGCCTAGGTTGTCAAAAAGTCAACCCAATCTCAAATTGCAGAGAATGAATACAGGATTTTGTTAAATTATCCTAAAACCAGCTATATAAGAAAACAAATCAGATCTAGTTACTTGATGGAATTATTAACTCTTGCATGCACAAAAAAAGAGGAAAGCAATCACACTGCACAATTATTTATGCTCTTCTAGGACAATTCATCATTTAAAATTATTTTCAAAACTTACAAGAGCTCCCTTACAGGGAAAATGGCTCTGAGAAATTAATCAAACGAACAGCAAACCTGAAAATTTCAGTCTGCACAGAAATCGAGACAGTCCGTACGATTGTATGAAATCCATACAGTTATACGGAATCTGCATGATCAATTGTATGGCTACTCTTTTCCTTGTAGGTGACTGACTAAAATCCTTGCCAATGGTTGAAAATCATACCTCTAATTTTCTCCTTCACTCACGTGACTTGCGAAATGAATGCCCTTTGTGTCTCTTTGTCCTTTGCCCTCTCCTTATTTTATAACATTGACATGAACCAAAAACCTAATCTTCGACGGTTAAGATCTAACCATAAGATCAATGGCTCTCCTTTAATTAAATCATTAAGTGACTCTCTTTAATCACTTTATTAATTAAAAGTCACTTTAATAAAAAAAATGTTCACATTATTAACTAATTAATAAAATGAACTTGTAGAAAAAACATAGGATACATTTAATGACAAATTCCATAAGTAGACACCCTCATGGAAATACTTATCTGAACTACAAACACTAACACTCCATCTTAGTGAGGAAGGTATTCTCCACCACTCCAAGCTTGTCTTGAAACCAAACGAACTTGCCCTTCACCAAGGGCTTGGTGAAAATGTATGCCAACTGCTCCTCCATAGAAATATATTGGGGCTTGACTGCTCCCTTCAACACCTTGTCTCTAATGAAGTGGTATTTGATCTCAGTGTCCTTTGATCTGTCGTGAAACACTAGATTCTCTGAGAGTTTGATACAACTCTGGTTATTGCAGTAAACTATTGTCGTCTCAAGCTTCTCGTCAAACAATCCTATGAGTAGCTTGCGAAGGCAAATGGCTTCACAACTAGCTACTGAGGTATGCTTCCTGTTAAACCAAGAAATGATTACTGACCCCACACTAAAGCAACACACAGAGGTGATCTTCTGATCAATATCACTATCTTCCCAGTCTGAATCTAAGTACTCCTGGAACCTCACACCATCTCCACCAAGGTGGTGGAATCCATATCCTATTGTACCCTACAAATATTTGAACATGTGCTTTGCTACAATCCAGTGAACCTCGTTCGGTTCCACTGTGAACTGGCTCAGGGTGTTAACAACAAATTTGATGTCTAGTCGAGTGTTGACTAAATACATCAACGAGCCAATCAAATGCATGTATTGTCTGGATTTTGCCAACTCTGAAACTAAGGAATCAATCTTCTTCAAATTGGTCACCATCAGAGTGGCCATTGGTTTGCTATCCTCCATCCTGAATCTCTTCAGCATCTCTACAGTGTAGTTCCCCTGTCTGACGAAGATCTCGCCCAATTACTGCCAAACCTCAAGTCCTGAAAAGTAATGCATTGCCCTGATATCCTTCATCTTAACTCTGACACTAGACCTACAATCAGTCTCTCTACACCTGTCAGAATGAGATCATCCACATACAACACAAAAAGGAGGGGCTCAGATCCAACCAACAAGAAGTATAGGTTAGGATATGCCTCACTCTTGGTGAAGTCTATGCCTTGCAGATAGCTCTCAAACCTGCCATACCAGGCCTTGGACACATGTTTGGGTCCATACAAGGCTTTCTTGACACTACATACATGCATCTCTCAGTCATGGACATCAAAACCTATGGTTGCTCGATGTAAACTTCTTCCTCAATGATGTCGTTGAGGAAGTCAGTCTTCACATCCATTTGGTTGATGCTCCATCCCATTTCAAAAGCTATCAAAATAACTAGTCAAATATAGGAATATATGGATACAGGAGCAAAAGTTTCCTCATAGTCTACTCCCTTTTTCTAAGAGAACCCACGAGCCACAAATCTGACCTTGTATTTCTTCACACTACCATATACTTAATGTTTTACTCTGTAGAGCCACTTGGAAGTCAGAACTGACTTCCCCTTTGGTCTTGGCACAATCTCCCATACATCATTCTTCATGATGGGGTTGTGCTCCTCCACCATGGCATCTCTCAAACCTGCCATACCAGGCCTTGGACACATGTTTGGGTCCATACAAGGCTTTCTTGAGCCTACATACATGTGTCTCTGTTAAATTTAGCAACTAGAGCCAAACTCCATGTTGCACTGCTCATATGATGGAGATGATATTTTTGTTGGATTCCTCTTTCGGAGAGGTGCAAGATTGATCTAAAGATCATCGTGTTTGGATGAGAAGAAGTTGAAAATTGAATTTATTTTCCACACGTGCACTTGTCAAGGTCAGACAAATTTGTAATGTAGGCTCACAAGCCCCAAAAGTTGTGCCACACACCCTCAGTGTTGGATATAAAAAGGAGAGAGACATGATCCTCATTTCATCATCAACTCATCTCACACATCTCTCTCTCATATGATTGGTTCGTACGAGTGTAAGAGGCTTTCTCTCTCCTTCACATGTGTGGAATAGCAGTAGAAGAATTCGAACTGTTTAGGGCTTTTCTGGATCAGAATTCTGATTTTATGAGGTCGCAGCTGGAGGCACAGAAACCAAGGTGAAGCGTTGACTTTGACTGTTGTTGATCGCAACATTGACCGTAGGTTTGACTGTTAATTTGACCGTTGACTTTGACCACTGTGTTGACCAGATTTCAAGATTTCTTTGGGTTTTGTTTCACTGTGATTGGAGGCCGAGTTTGACCGAGCTTCAATGGAGGCAGATTTGCTAGTTTGACCAGCTTTGACTTTACTGGCTAGGGCATCCTGTTGACTACTGTAAATTTCAGTTTCTCTCTTTGCTAAATTTGAAGAATAATAAGAAGATTTGATCAAAGGGTTTCCCCACATTGGGGTTTTTCCCTACCATCCGCCAAATATTTGTCCCTTGTCTTGGCATGTCTTCTGTCGATTTATTTATGTTCTATCAGTGTTTATTGTCAATGTTTATGTGATTGCACATCTGGAAATTGAATTGGGCTAATAAGAAAGATTGAAGTAAATTGCTCTAAGCATAGAACATACAATGGTTAACTAAAATTAACAGTCTCTCAGTCATGGACATCAAAACCTGTGGTTGTTCGATGTAAACTTCTTCCTCAATGATGTCGTTGAGGAAGGCAGTCTTCACATCCATTTGGTGGATGCTCCATCACATTTCAAAAGCTATCAAAACAACTAGTCAAATAGAGGAGTATTTGGATACGGGAGCAAAAGTTTCCTCGTAGTCTACTCCCTTTTTCTGAGAGAACCCACGAGCCACAAGTTTGACCTTGTATTTCTTCACACTGCCATATGCTGAAGGTTTTACTTTGTAGAGCCACTTGGAAGTCATAACTGACTTCCCCTTTGGTCTTCGCACAATCTCCCATACATCATTCTTCATGATGGGGTTGTGCTCCTCCACCATGGCATCTCTCCACACCTGTTAGATAGCTACCTCCTCAAAGCTGGCTGGAAGGCTCCAAATCTATGATGTTGGTAATCAAATCCATATATGTCAAGAACTTCCACGAAGGTTTGATCTTCATGAAAGTGGTCTTGGGCGACTCGACATGCTCATAAGCATTCCACAAGGTCTGCTCCACCCACTTGGGCATCCTAATTGATGTTGAAGGAGTTGATTGCTCGTCATGCACTAAAGGTTGGCTATCTCTACTACTAGAAGTCTCTACTCCCAGCTCCTCTTTTGGTTCCTCTTCCTAAGGCCCCTCTACAACTGTTGGTAGGTCCTAAGATTGCCTAAATGCCAAGTTCTCCTCAAACTTGACATCTCGGCTCAACATTGTCTTCCATTGATTTGCTAGGAAGACTCTTTAAGCCTTCAAATCCTCACTATATCCCATTAGGATGCCCCTCTCACCTGAGGGCTACAACTTTGTCCTTTGTTCCATAAGTATGTGGATGTAGACTAGACAACCAAATATCCTAAGATGTCCTATCTCAGGCTTCTTGTCTGTGAATGCTTCCTCTAGTGTCATATCCTCTAGAATCCTGTGTGGGATCCTGTTCTGCAAATACACAGTTGTGTTTCATTCCTTGGCCCACAGAAACATCAACAAACTCTGATCATAGATCATGGCCTTCCCTGCATCAATGCTAAACCGATTCTTCCACTCTGCAGCCCCATTGTGCCATTGGCTTCTCCCTCTTGATCCCTACCTCCTTGCAAAAATAAGTGAACTTGTTAGAGGTGTATTCACCCCCATTGTTTGCCCTTAATGCCTTAATCTTCCTCCCTATCATGTTCTCCACCTAAGCTTTGAAAGCTTTGAAATGACTTAAGACCTCACCCTTAGTCTTCATGAAGTAGATCTAGGTCTTCCTGGGGAAGTCATCAATGAAGGTCGCACGGTAATATGCACCCTTTACTGAAGATATTGGCATAGGCCCTGCTAAATCAGAATGGATCAAATCCAAAACACCTTTGGATCAAATCTTGTTGATAAAGAAAGATGCCTTGACATTCTTGCAAAGTGTGTTGGAAATACTGAGAGGGGGGTGAATCAGTATTTCTCTTACAATTAGTTAATTTCTTTTCAGAGCATTAATCAAATTAAACATAAAACAGCAGTGCACAAAATCAATAGACAGCAGACACCAAAATTCTCTGGTGGAAACCCTTCTGGGAGAAAAACCACCGAACACTTCTCTAATAAATTTGTGAGTACATCAATATTTCATCTCCAACTGAAAAGGCAGCCCCAACTCCCTAGTACTCTAGAGAAAGCCTTCTAGTTTTATCAGGAAGCTCCAACTCTTGGAAGGATGCTTCTACACCCTGTTTTACCAGCTCATACTTGAAGGACGCTTCAACGCACTACAAGCTCCAACTTTCCCTTGCACCACCCCGCCACCCTGAAATATTTTCAGGCTCCAACCTGAAGGAGACTTCAACCACCGTGCCACCCTGGAAAGATAAAGAACTTGACACACTAGTGTGGGCTCCCATACCAGGGACAATGACCCCCTTACATCATCAAAAGATATAACAACGAAATCCCAAGTACTGAAACCCTGACAAATCCTCTCTGCAAATTTCAATTCTTGACAAGTGACTTCAACAACTATGGGAAATGATGAAACCGCTCTGCCCTTACTACTGATTTACTGCTTATACTGCTGCTAGACAATGTCTGGAAGAAGCCCTTACTGTTGATTATGATACCATGCAAAATGCTTGTTAGTGAAATCTTTACTGCTTATACTGCTGCTAGACAATGTATGGAAGAAGCCCTTTACTGTTGCATATGTTGAAGATGTTAAACCCTGACCAGAGACATAGAGTAACAAGAGCAATAACTCTCCCTGCTGAAGATACAAAAAGGAATGCCATCATATACTGCATGTCTGCTTCCGTTTGCAATAGATCAGCTATCAACATCAAACACTGAAGAGATATCTTTCAAGACATTTACTATAGCATCATGATATCTTTCACACTTAGGAACAGAAATGACAGTGAGACACCCTTTACAGTAGATAGAGTAACCTCTTCTTGCTGCCAATGATAAAACCCTTATTGTGCTTAATCCCTACTACTGGATATGACGTTTCTGGACTTCCTTTTTTGTGCTTGATGCTCAGAAATCACTGTGATCAAATTCATATCTTCATTAAGTCGGTTATATTCCTTTTGAAATGGCACTGGAAGATCTGCAAGGTCTGCAAGATCGCAATCAGGCATTACGTTCAGGATGACCTATGACAATCAACTTCATAAATGAATTTCTTATGGTGATCCAAAATCACAGAGGTACCGAGGGTCCCTTCATAGCTTAAATGATCGAAACCTTGCACATGGAATACAGTTCTTTAGGTCACTGCTATTGTGCGTTTTGAAACATGCCTTGATATACAAAAAAACATGCCTTGTGATGAACTTCAGAAGCCAATGCTCGGACTGTCTTATTTCTTTCAGCAGTAGGTATATAGGCATGCGGATCCTTCAAAGATTGCTATACACAATAGGTTGCAAATTCAATTATATAATAAGATTCCAAAACAGTCTACGTCTTATCCACAAGGCTGAAGGGATTAATTGTCATACCGATTCGCATCACAATCCATAAGTCGGAGTCTCGCAATGATAGAGCGTATATGGTGTTCAAATGGGAAATTTGTTAGCTCCTGTATTGATCAAAATGCTTCGCTATTTTTCATGAACCACAGAAAGGAGAGGTCGAAGCCCTTGTGTACTTGATAACGCTTTCACAAATTGTAAGTTCAAGTCTGCAAGGGTTATAATAAGGTTACTGAACCGATTTCAATGCCGGCCTTCAAATCGTGGAGATAAAAAAACCTCATGTCCAAAATTGATGCCCTAAAGAGGGCCAAACTTCAGGGTATAAATATTCTTCTTCTATCCTCAGGGCTGCAACAGATCAAGGACGAAATTCATGCTTGAATACTTCAGGATTACAGCAGGAAGGAAACTTAACCCCAATGAAACACCCTTTTATTCCCCAAAAAAAAACCATGCCATAACTGAATAGATTTCGCTCATCCACAGATCTGGAGAGTGTAGAAAAATGCCCTAATAAAGGGCTGATGTTGACACCTAATCCTTGGGATTGAATGAATATGTAAAATAATGTAAATAGAAAATAAGGAGAGCTGGAATATGAAGAGACACTGGGAGATGAAGTCCAAGAGTCTCTCCCTCCATGTATATATCTATGATCACCCTTAATGCAAAATCACAATTCGCACTGTGGAGTTACCTCCTGGCCTGACAGCTGAATTCCTTCAGCAGATCTCAGCCACAGAAACCTCCCGACGTACCCTATCATTTGATGAAGCAATACTCCACAGTGCCAATATATTTCAGACATAGTTTTAAAACTAGGCCAGTCTAACTCAGACTCAGCCTAGTTGACCAAGCCATGCCCCTTCCTGGACCGACTAGGTCAATTATCCGGTTTGTCGGTCGGCCCATTACCAAACCAGCCGAGTTGGTCACTAACTCGACCGGTCCATTCTGGTCGTTCTCAACATTGAGAAAAAAAAGGCAAGTTGGGCGGACTTGAAATCATTTTTTTTTCGTTTAAACTATTTCCTAACCCCTCAACCCTCTCCCATTCCTACAAAGGTGACCGAACTCCCCCCCCCCCCCAATATTTCCTCATAG
This sequence comes from Pinus albicaulis, assembly GCA_034641835.2. Classification (NCBI taxonomy): domain Eukaryota; kingdom Viridiplantae; phylum Streptophyta; class Pinopsida; order Pinales; family Pinaceae; genus Pinus; species Pinus albicaulis. The sequence continues at coordinate 1,675,453,789 of CM076580.1, forward strand.
CTATCTCATTGCATTTGTGTGAGCATTTGTGAGGAGTTTGTGAGCAGTTGGAGTTGGTTTTAGGAGCAGCATTGAGGAGGTTCTTGGGCGATCTGTGGAGCAACATCGAGGGGTTGGTTTTTGGAGCAACATTTGAGCAATATACACAGCAATGTTCGTAGCTGCTCCCCATAGAAACTTCGGAAGACCTTGGTCACATAGCATGGCGTGGGCAACTTCCACAATAGTCTTGTTCTTTCTTTCAGCAACACCATTTTTCTCAAGAGTATACGTAGTTGTGGTCTCCCCCTTAATGTCAACTTCTCTACAAAATTCATTAAACTCATTTGACTGATACTCAGTCCCATTATCGGTCCTCAAAACTTTGATTTTCTTCTCGGTTTGATTTTCCACCAAGGCCTTGAAGGCACGAAACCATTTGAATGCTTCGTCCTTCTTCTTCAAGAAATATATCTAGGTCTTGCGGGAGAAGTCATTTGTAAAAGTCATGTAATAGGAACATCATCCCAAGGATACTACAGGTAGCATACCAGATAAATCAGAATGTATCAACTACAAGATGTCAGTTGTCTTTGTGACACTTCAGGGGAATGGTCCCCTTGTATGCTTCCTTTCGGCACAACCCTGACATATACCTTCATGATCATCTCTAAATTCGGGCATCCCTATCACCACCTTCCATGCTTTGGGAAGGGCTTTGTAATGAAGGTGTGCAAACCTCCGGTGCCATAACTGTGTTTGAAGAGTTGTATCACATGACATAGCCCCCAATGGACTTCCTCCAACCTGGTAGAGTGTATCAAGTCTAAAACCAATAGTAAGAGCTTCCTTGAAGTTCTTCTTCCAGATACATACCTTTCCATCAACAAATGCCACCTTGAACCCTTTGTCTTCCATTGTCGAGATGGACACAAGGTTCTTCTTCAAATCAGGTACGTAAAACACATCTTGTAATCGAAGGACTTGACGTTAAGATAGATGGAGGGTCACAGTCACTATCCCTTTCACGGGATAGGTGGCATTATCTCCAAGGATAATTTCCAGATTGGTATCCTTCTCAATCAAATCAGAGAGGGCTTTTTTAAAACCAGTGAGGTGCCTTGAAGCACCACTATCATAGATGGAGGGTCATAGTCCCTATCCCTTTCATGGGATAGGTGGCATTATCTCCAAGGATAATTTCCAAATTGGTATCCTTCTCAATCAAATCAGAGAGGGCTTTTTTAAAACCAGTGAGGTGCCTTGAAGCACCACTATCAATCAGCGAAACATCCGGGGTGTCAGGAGGAGATGCAGCAGATATTAGAATAATGCTATTTTAGAGTTTACTGCTCATCTATGTTTGTAAGTAGCAGTTTCTTGTTAGAAACTTGTTGTTTCTTGTTAGAAACTTGTTGTTTCTATATTCTTAGTAGAAACTTGCTGTTTCTACTTTCTTAGTTTGTAATTAGCAAGTTCTTGTTAGAAACTTCTTGTTTCTACTTTCTTTATTGAGCTTCACTGCTCATTGTAAATCAATTCATTCATTTATCATGGTATCAGAGCTCAGGTATTTTTTTCGCAACAATTCTTCAATATTTGAAAAATTTTGTGCTTCATTTCGAAACAGCTCTAAGTCTAAAATTTTTTTTTGGCGTCACAATTTCTGAGCCGTTGTTTTTTTTTCTCTGCGATTCTTTCTTTGGTGGGTCGTTTTCTGCTGAGTATTTCGTGGGAAAAATACTCCTATCAGTCATATCTATCCTGTACGTGCTGCTGAGTTTGGTTGTTGGTCCAATGTGTTGAATTTCTGTCCAATATCAGTCCATCTTGCTGGTTGAACATGGAGGCTGCTAGTGCAATTTGCATATGACTGGGACGAGTTATTAAAGGCTAAGCTGGGTATTGTTTTTCTACAGTAGATTGAATTCCAGACTGCTATTTTGGCAAAATCGAGGTATGCACCCATTTTTTTTGTGGCTGGATGAGCATTTAAATTTCCAGTAGTTTTTTGTCTAGATCAGCCGCCATCTGCATTAAAATTCGTGCCAGACTTCTTGGCCGTTTTGCGTCTCTTGGGAAACATGTAGGTGGCCTCACTAACCAATCTGATGTTGGAAGGCAAATAGCGCTTTAATGGCAACAATTATAACATCTGGAAACAGAGAATGTTGACCATTTTTTAATATAGGCGTCTTGACCAGCTCGTTTTGGGCACAGAGCTTCGTCCTGGTACACCTGGTGCAGATCAAGATAAGTTTGATGATCGAAATTGAGAGGTTGTTATGCTTCTCAAACTCTCTGTAACCAATGATCAGTTACTATAGATCCCTTCCGACAAGACAGCTGCCGAAATCTAGAAACATTTGAAGGAATTGCACGAGACATCCGACAAGAGCAGAGCTTTCTTTCTAAAGAATCAGTTGTTCTCCATCATGATGTACGAACATATATCTTTACAACAACATCTTAACAAGATTAAAGCCATTCGAGATCAGCTCGAAGCCATGGAGGAAGAAGATATGGTAGTCATCACCCTGAAAAGTCTACCAAAATCTTATGAACACTTTATAGAAACTCTCAACATTACCTCCACTAATGTTGATCTGAAGTTTCCAGAGCTATGTACCAAACTCCTGCAGCAGGATCGTTGGAAATAGCAGTTTGGTAGTGATGCTTCATCAGCCTCCTCAGAAAATGCTTTTGCTGCCAAATATCAGTCCTCTCAGTCATTTCAGAAGACAGGTTCTTCTCAGTCTTATGATCCAGATAAGAAGAAAAATGTGCAGTGTAATTACTGTCACAAGTTTGGTCATTTGAAGAAAGATTGCTGACAGAGGATTGCTTCTGAACAGAAGAAGCAGGGAGGGTCTCATCAGCAAGCGAATGTTGCAGAACATTCCAAGAAGAAGGAATCTACCTTTTATGCCTTTATGGCTAAAAGATACTCAGATCACGCCCCGTCATCTGCCTGGTACAATGACTCTGGTGCATCACGTCATTTCTCTCACAGGCGTGACTAGTTTATTGACTTCTCATCTTTCAGTGATTTCGTGGTCTTCGGCGGAGGTGTGGAGTACATGGTGGTTGGCAGAGGTACAGTTCAGATCCAGTTTGGTGGGCGCACACTCATCTTCCTGAATGTGTACTATGTTCCTAGTATGGAAATTAATCCGCTGTCTGTCAGCCAGATTATGAGAAACTCTCCTCAGCTCGATGTGGTGTTCAGTGCGCACAAGTGCTCCATTATTGACAAGGACACTCGGCTTACGGTTGTTGTTGGCCTAGAGGATCATGGTCTATATAGGCTTCTTGACACTGGTGATTCCCCAGAAGTGGCTCTAGCAGCTCGTGTTTCTCCCATCAGCACTCTATGGCATCAGAGATATGGGCATTTAAACATTCAATATCTCTCTCAGCTATCTCGGGAGGGACTTGTGTCAGGGTTACCTGATATTCAGACACAGCATTTGGGAGTGTGCGGCGCCTGTCAAGCTAGCAAGCAACATCCGTCTTCATTCAAGGATGGAGAATCTTGGCGCGCATCTAAGCTACTCCAGTTAATTCATGCTGATATTTGTGGTCCTATGAATACATCTTCAGTTACGGGTTGCAAATATTTTTTGCTCATTGTAGATGATTTCAGTAGAAAAATGTGGGTGTACTTTCTAAAACATATATCTGATGTATTTAGTATCTTTCAAAAGTTTAAGTCCTTAGTTGAAAAAGAGTCTGGTTGTAATATCGTAACTCTTAGGACAAATAATAGGGGGGGAATTTTGTTCTTCTGCTTTCTCCAACTTCTGTGATACCCATGGCATCAAACGCCAATTAACCACACCCTACACTCCTCAACAGAACAGTGTTGTAGAACGTCGCAACCTTACGGTTGTTGAAATGGCTCGTTCTATGTTACAACATAGGAGTGTTCTGAACAAATTTTGGGCGGAAGCAGTGTTTACTGCAGTCTATATTCTTAATCGATCACCTACTCAGGCTGTTAAATGGAAGACTCTAGAAGAGGTTTGGTCTGGTCGAAAGCCTAAGATCAGCCATCTCAAAGTTTTTGGCTCAGTTGCATATGTTTGGATTCCCGGTGCTAAGCGCTCTAAGTTGGATTCCAAAAGCCAGAAACTCATGATGACAGGGTATAGTGATCACCACAAGGCCTATAGGCTAATAGATATAGACACTGATCATCTTATCTTCAGTTGGGACATGGTATTTGATGAAGACAGAGGGTTCTTTCAGTCCCTTCCTTCTGAGCAGTGTTCTAAGGATCAGCTTCACAGTGTTTTTCTTCTGTTAGGTCCACCTGATGGGAGGGATGATGCAGCATTAGTCTTTGATGATGCACTACCTGAGCTTCCTCCGAAAAATAATCCTCCTCTTGCTGCTCCTATTGTTCCTGAGCCTCTTCCACCTCCTCCAAATATTGGTTCTTCTACACTCCGGCCTAAATGGTGGGCTAAAACTATTGGTGATCTTCGGGATAATGAACTCCATGAAGGTAGAACCTCCAGAAATAAGAGCAAACAACAGCCTATAGTAAATTTTGCTCTTATGGCTAACATACACAGTGTTTTTGAGCCTCAAACCTATTCAGAGGCTAAGGGCATACCTGAGTGGGAACAGGCTATGGAGGCTGAATTCTAGAGTCTTCAGAAGAATCACACTTGGACCCTTTCTAATCTTCCTGCAGGGAAAACACCCATTAGCTGCAAATGGGTGTATAAAGTGAAATACAAAGCTGACGGAACCCTCGACAAGTACAAGGCTCGTCTTGTTGCTCAAGGATTCTCACAGAAAGAAGGCATAGACTATGAGGAGACCTTTGCTCCTACAGTCAAGATGAGTACCATACGGCTTGTCCTTGCCTTAGCAACTCAGTTCAATTGGACAGTCCATCAGATGGATGTAAGAGTGCTTTTCTGAATGGTGACTTACAAGAAGAAGTCTACATGACGCAGCCTCCAGGTTCAAGGTTGCCAATCAATCACAGAAAGTTTGTAGATTAGTAAAAGCACTCTATGGTCTGAAACAAGCCCCTCAGGCTTGGTACATGAAAATTGATAAGTACCTAACAGATCATGGTTTTCCGCGGAGTCCATCTGATGCAAACCTGTATATCAAACATACTGGTGATGATATTCTGTTTGTGGTTGTCTATGTGGATGATCTTATTATTACTGGCAGTTCAACACATTTGATCCATGGGATCAAACAGGATTTGTGCAGCACTTTTGATATGACAGATTTGGAGCTTCTTCATTACTGTTTAGGGGTGGAAGTCTGGCAGATTGAGAACAACATCTTTCTCTCTCAGTCCAAGTATGCCAGAAATCTTGTGGAAAGGTTCAGAATGTAGGATTGCAAACCCACCACGACTCCTATGGAACCAGGGCTCAAACTTTCAGCTCAGTCATCCTCACCACTTGTGGATGAAACTTTATCCAGGCAATTAGTGGGCAACCTCATCTACCTTACTACCACTCGACCTGATATCAGTTTTGCAGTGAGCTACATTTCACGCTTCATGTCAGCTCCTAAAGCTGATCATTGGATAGCAGCAAAGCGTGTGTTGCGTTATGTAAGAGGAACCCTTGATTATGGACTTTTGTACACTCAAAGATCAGATCCTACACTCAGTGGTTACACAGATTCAGACTGGGTTGGTTCGGTTGATGACCGTAAATCTACAGTTGGGTATGTGTTTAGTCTAGGATCTGGCGCTATCACATGGGCTAGTAAGAAGCAGCACGCAGTGGCTCTCTCCTCGACAGAAGCAGAATATCGAGAGCAGTTAAGGCATCTTGCGAGGCAGTTTGGCTTCGACGTATGCTTGCGGATATGCATGTTTCCTAGGCAGGTCCTACTCCCTTGTTCTGTGATAATCAGGGAGTGCTCAAACTCGCCAAGAATCCAGTCTTCCATGAACGAACAAAGCATGTGGAAATTCATTGTCACTACATTCACCAGCTTGTTGAAGACAGATCCATTCAGTTACTATATGTTCCCACAAAGGAGCAACCAGCAGACATCTTCACCAAGCCTCTTGGTCCTGATAAGTTTGTAAAATTCAGAGGGTCTATCGGTGTTGTAAATAGATTGAGCATTAAGAGAGGGTATTAAAATAATGCTATTTTAGAGTTTACTACTCATCTATTTTTTGTAATTAGCAGTTTCTTGTTAGAATCTTGCTGTTTCTACTTTCTTAGTTTGTAATTAGCAGTTTCTTGTTAGAAACTTGTTGTTTCTACTTTCTTAGTAGAAACTTGTTGTTGTTGTTTCTACAGTTGTATTATTTATTGAGCTTCACTGCTCATTGTAAATCAATTCATTCATTGATTAGCACAGAGGGCAGATACAAGAATAAATACATTTCTCTTATTATCAACAACATGCTTGATATCGTACACAGATTTCTTCAACTCTTGAAAGGTTGTACATTTCCACTATGATCGAGATTGAGCCTTCCTTTTTCCTTGGAACCTGTTGCTTATGCCATTCCTTCTCGAATTGTTGTTGTCATCATCCCTAGGAGAGTCCCTTCTATTAGGGCACCCTCTTGCATAGTGACCAGTCTTGTTACAAGTGTAACATCTTCCCTTCCTTCCTTTGGGCCCCGCTCTACCATGGTTTTGATTTCTCGGGCCACCATGGTTCTTCTTCTTTGCATGAGCAGCGAAGGCAGTAGGGTCACTTCCATTTCTATTAGAGGGATAATCTCTCTCCATAATTCTTGTTTCCTCTTAAGTGCATCTCGTCAATATTTCATCAAAATCGGGAATCACACTATTATTAAGAATAGTGGTATTGAATACATACCAATCACGGGGGAGACCTCCAAGTGCAATAAGAACCATCTCTTGATCAGATATTGCTTCCCCAATAAATGGAGTTATTCACAGTTAAATAATATTCAACAAATTAGGATTCATGATGATTCTCATTATGATATATCTTTAGATGATTCTGAAAGGATTTGATTAGCATTGCTAGCCCTAAACATGCTAACCAGCTTATCATACATCTCTTTAGATGTGTTTAGCTCAGAAATGTAAGCAACCAAGTGCTTATGAATAGAATCTTGGATAATCATATTTGCTTTGATTTCCCCTTTTCTATACTTCGTCTTTGTGGCAGCCGCTGCATTTGATGGAGGCTCTTCAATCTTCCCCTGCACATAGTCCATGACATCTTGATCTTCTAGTACCAAATCCAAGGACATCTTCCATGCATGATAATCAGACTTATCAGTCAATTTATCATCAGCCTTGAAACCCTTGTAGGTTGAAGAGGCCATCTGTCCTTGATAGGATTCCTTCTTCAGTGATTGCTTTTAACACTTTTAACACTAGCTTGGACTTTGTCTTCACCTCAGCTCTGAAACCATGTTAAATTTAGATAACCATGGTGTGTTCTATGCTCAATGCAAATTTACTTCAATCTTTCTTAGGCCCAATACAAATTAGCAATCACATAAACATGAAAGTAAAATGTTGATAGAACACAATAATAGATCAACAGAGGACAAGCCAATAATATAGATTATATTTACAATTCTTTTTGTCTAGCAAGGATCTGAGATATTGTGCGTTATGGCAGTCAACAGGATGCTTCAGCCAGCAAAGCCCTTCTAGATCAATCAACCTTCCAAGTGTCACATCCACAGTGTAGAAATTTTAGACCCAACCCCGGCTATCAATTTCTCCTTATCACTCCCATATAGTTAAATGCCCATTCACACAAACATACATCCAAAATTCTGGAAATGATAAATATTTTTGAAAACACAAAAATTCTGGATATTTCACAGTGCTAAAAATTGCATAAATAAAACACAAAATATTTCTGCCATACACACAGAAAATGACACGCTGATTTTTGGTCAATATGACCCTGGAAAAACCCCCTACAACTCTTGGGGAAAATCAGTTCGAGAGCTCTTCTTTATTTCTAGAAAATGCTTTTACAATGAATTGAAATATACAGAAAAATTCCAGCAACCACAATAACAAAGTTATCTCGTTTTCCGTGCTCATCTCTGCCTCGGAAAATGTGCCAATCTGCAAAACAGTCAAAACAGAAAATTATTACGGCAATGAATAGCCTTGAAAATTGTGCCCAAAACTTAGTTGTACGGTCGAACGGACTATACGAAAAAGTACAGTTGTACTCCCTCCTCGAAATCTATGCATGTTGCCTCGAAAATCATGCCCAACAACCTTGGAATTCGTGCCTTCAATCTGATGTACTTTCTCCTTGATTTATGTACTGTCCCTCTCCTCGAAAATCCTGCCACAAGTAGTTGTACGAAATCTATCTTGATTTATGTGCCAATAAATGTTGTACGGATTTCTGCCTCGAAAATCATGTAGCCTTTAACTGTTGTACGAACTGCTGAAAAATGTGTCTCCCTCCTTCAACTTCTCACGCTCAAAAATTCTATTGCTCTCTCTTCCTCCTCTTTCAATCTACTCATGAAAGAATGAATGACCTTTTCCCTTCTTTTCCTCCTTTAACCTAAGCCTAAGTGACTTTTGGGGAATCCCTAAATCCAATGGCTGAGTTAGCTTTAGATCTAGGACTGAGATTAAATGTGCATTTAAATCTCACTTTCTATTATTTAATTCACCCCACTTAAATAAAGGCCCACTTAGCCTTTTATTTCCATAGTCACTTTTTAACTTTCTAATTTCACATTAACTTTAATAAAGTCACTTTAAAATTAGACTTAGTAACTTTATCACTTATAAAGTCACTTTTAAATTAGATTTGACTTTACCACCTATAAAGTCGCTTTAGGAGAAAAGATAAATACATTAGAACACTTTTTCCTAGGCCAAAGATCAAAGCCTTAGGTAACCACTTGTCCTCTAGTACCCAAATTTTAACACTCTTCCTCACCACACCCATCTTGTCTCTGAAGTAGACATGCTTGCCCTGTGGTAAGGCTTTGGTGAATATGTCCGCTACCTACTCATCTGTGGGAATATCCTCAAGCTTAACAGCGCCCTTTTGAACATAGTCTCTGATGAAATGATATTTGATCCAGATATGCTTTGACCTGTCATGAAATACTGGATTCTTCGTGAGTTTAATGCAACTCTGATTATCCCAGTAAATCACTGAAGGTCTCAACGGTTGACCAAATAAGCCAAACAACGTCTTGCGAAGCCAGATGGCCTCACAACTAGCTAGACTGGCTGCCATATACTCTGCTTCCGCTGAACTTAATGCTACTAACTGCTGCTTTCAGCTGAACCATGACACCACTGCCGAACCCAACCCAAAACAACACCCTGAAGTGCTCTTCCTATCAGAAGCACAACCTGCCCAATCAGAATCAGTGTAACCTGCCAATCTCACTCCATCCCCCTGCCTGTAGTCCAGACCATAATCCACTGTCCCATGCAAGTACCGCAAAATGTGTTTTGCAGCCACCCAGTGAACCTTTCTAGGCTCACACATAAACTGACTCATCGTGTTGACTGCAAAACAAATATCTGGTCTAGTGTTGACCAAATACATCAAGGAACCAATCAGTTGTCTGTACAATGTGGGATCCACCAACTCGGAATCCGAAGCATGAAGCTTCTTCCAGTTGGTGATCATCGATGTCGACATGGGTCTACAATCCTCCATGTGGAATCTGCCAAGGATGTCCACAATATACTTCCCCTGTCCCAGGAAGAAATGCCCCTCCTCCTGCCACACCTCCAAACCCAAAAAGTAATGCATCAAGTCGATGTCCTTCATCTCAAACTCCGCCGCAAGATCTCTCTTGCAGTGCTCTATGAGTCTCTCTGCACCTGTAATGACTAAGTCATCCACATACAGCACCAAAATGAGAGGCTCCTCACCTATCACAATATAGTAAAGGTTCGGATCTGCCTCACTCTTTGTGAAACCCATCCCTTGCAAGTATGTATCTATCCTGGAGTACCAAGCTCTGGGAGCTTGCTTCAGGCCATAAAGGGCCTTCTTCAGTCTGCACACATGGGACTCCTTCCCATGCACCTCAAAGCCCTGTGGCTGCTCAATGTATACCTCCTCCTGTATGAAGCCATTGAGAAATGCGGTCTTCACATCCATCTGGTGGATCTTCCAACCCATCTCTGCTGCTATCGATATAATGGAGCGGATCGAAGTATGTCGAGCCACGGGAGCGAAGGTCTCCTCATAATCAACTCCCTCTACCTGGGAGAACCCTCTAGCCACAAACCTCGCTTTGAATTTCTCAATGCTGCCATCTGCAGCATGCTTTACCTTGTAAAGCCATCTGGAAGTAACCACGGATTTGCCCTCAGGTCTCGGCACCACCTCCCAAACATCATTCTTCATGATAGAAGAATACTCCTCTTGCATGGCCTCTCTCCAGACTTGCTGGCTAGCTGCCTCCTCATAGCTAAGCTCAGGAGTCATGATGTTAGCAACCCAATGCCATATAAAGCTTAGGCAGCTCGGGTGGTGCGCTCTCTCTAACTGTCTCTTAGAGCTGACAGCAGGATGTGGCCTATCTCAAGATAATGCAAACCACTTGGGCTTCCTCTTCTGAGCTCACTTCTCCCACAGGAATTGAAGAATCCTCTTCCTCATCAAAAGCCTAATCCTAAACTCTTGGTCACCTTGGCCAGACCTCATGCATGAACCTATGCTTGTAGATCTTTGTCATGTAGGCTGTCCATCAATGGGCTACAATGAGCTGCTACCGCGGACCTTTCTGCGCATGTTGCCGGCCTCACCCATCGACTCTCGACCTTGCTCACTAATGGACACGATCGATGTCCAGGATCCACGATATCCATTGGATCCTGTGGCCCGACTCAGCTGCTCTGCCCAGGGTGGTGAATCTAGACTCTCTAACTCATGTGACCTCACAGAAAGCCACGACCTCCTCAGACTTCACATCCCGCCTGACAACAACTCTCACTCCTGGGAACATAAATCTAAAGGTTGAAGTCTCCCGGTAACCAGATGCCCTTCTGTAGTGGGCTCTAGCCTGGTCCTCTTCTCCTTGAGACCATAGGGTATGTAAGGCACCCAAAATACGAAAGTGACCAACTTGTCAAGGGTTCTTCCCAGGGAAAAGCCTCCTTGAGTCTAAGGCACGATGTGGACTCAATTCACCTGATGTTGCTTCCGTACCGCCCACAAAAACAATGGTAACCCCTGATCATGTAGCATGGCTTTGGCAGCCCCAACAATGGATCTGTTCTTCCTCTCTGCAACCCTGTTCTGCTTGGGGTTGTAAGGAACTGTGAACTCCCTCCTGATGCCTGCCTCTGCACAATAATCAACAAACTCACCAAGAGTATACTCCCCTCCATTGTCCGACCTAAGGGACTTGATCTTCCGACCTGTTTAAGTCTCCACAAGAGCTCTGAACTCTTGAAACCGCTTGAAGACCTCACTCTTGGTCTTCAAGAAATAAATCCAAGTCTTCCTCGAGTGATCATCAATGAATAAAACATAGTACTCATATCCACTCAAGGATACATGAGACATCCGACCGCTCACATTGGTATGAATCAAATCAAGAATCCCTGTCGATCTGCTGTCACTGCTGGGAAAAGGGGATTTGGCAAACTTCCCCATAACACATCCTCTACATGTATCTAGGTGATCATAACTGAAATTTGGCACACCTATGGTGATCTCCCACAATGTCCTCAAGGCCCATGATACATGTGCCCCATCCTACGGTGCCAAATCTCGCACAGCTCTGAAATGCTAGCTCTGCTGCTGGTACTACTACTCAATGCCATAAGGGGCTGAAATGAAAACTTGTACACCTTGGCATGGCGCATACCAATCACTCTAGTTGAATCAGCTGGAGCACCCCTGGGATATATAAGCATTTGCCCTCTCCTGAACAACATCTCTTACCCTCTGTCCTCCAATGCTGAAACGAATATAAGGTTCTTCTTCATCCCTGGCACATATAGAACATCCAACACTTTCAAGGGAGGTTTGGGTTCCCTATGAAATGTCAATGTCCCCACACCGACTGCTCTAACAATGTTGTCGTCTCCGAGTACTACCCCTATATCAGTGCCACTCTTTGAAAACTCTGAGAAGTACTCACAGTCTCCTGTCATATGACGGGAAGCCCCACTATCAACATACCAAATACCTGAAGATGCTCGGCTAGTGAAGGGAAGTGCACACTCCCTCTGCACTAGTGGACTCAAAAGCAATGAACCCAAACTCTCGGTCAAAGCTCTCTGAGAAGTCCTCTATCTCTCTTGATGCTGCCATGGTCTTGTCCTTAACCTTCTTCTTCTTCTCCAAACACACAACTGCATAGTGTCCCAACTTCTGACAATTCCAACATTTAACTTTGGAATAGTCCTTCTCCTTGTTCACCTGTTTACCTCTACCTTTGCCTTTTCCCCCACCACCACTTGTGGAAGCTTGCTTCTTTCCTTTGCCCCTCTTGCCCCTTGCTAACAATGCTACATTGTCATCTTCCTCTACCTGCTTGGCTGCCCCAAGATGGTTCTTTCTGATTTCATTCTGAATGCAATCATCCCACAACCTCTCCCATGTGGGAAGGTTCTCCCATTCAACAATCCCATCCACAAAACTCTCCCATGTTAATCCTCACCAGCTCAGTGGGTGGAATGGTCTCTCCAACAACAACCAACTCATCTCTCACAGAAATGATCTTTGTGAGGTATGCTATAACACCATCAGTCTTAGCCATTTTAATGGTCTTCAACTTCTCCCTTAGGACCATTTTTTCTGTTTTCATTTGTGCTTTGGTAGAGATTGGTCAAGGCTGTCCACATCTGATGTGCATATGTCTTTCCTTTCACATGAGGAATAACATGGTCTTTAACAACATCTTGAATCAGTCTTTTTCCCTTGGCATTCTTCTTATTAAAATTTGCCAACTGAACAAGGTTAGCAGACACTGCTACTGGGTGCTGTGTGGTATGTACCATTATGCCCCAGACTTCTGCCTCCTCAAAGATGCTCTGGATTCTCTCCCTCCATGCACTATAGTTGCTCTGGCCATCCAACCTATCCTCCACCCTCAAGCCCAAAGACATGCTTACTGTCCTAACAAACTGAAGTTTTCAAATCTGTGGTAAAGGTTCAATTTTCTGTGTGAAAATATCTTGCTGTAATTTTTCACTTGTTGTCCCAAACTGCACTTTTCAGCCATCCAAGATCTGATACCATGTAGAAATTTTGACCCAACCTCGGTTATCAGTTTCTCCTTATCACTCCCATATAGTTAAATGCCCATTCCCATAAACATACATTCAAAATTCTGGAAATGATAAATATTTCTGAAAACACAAATTCTGGAAATTTCAGTGGTGGAAATTGCAGAAATAAAACACAGAAAATATTTCAGCCACACAGAGAAAATTAACACTCTGATTGTTGGCAATATGACCTTGGAAAAACCCCCTACAACTCTTGGGGAAAACCAGTGCGAGAGCTCTTCTTTATTTTATTTCTATAAAATGCTTTTCTGAGAGGTGAAATATAAGGAAAAAAATTCCGGCTTAAACCACAATAAAGGACTTATCTCGTTTTTTGTACTCGTCTCTGCCTCGAAAAATGTGCCTATCAGCAAAACAGTCAAAATAGAAAATTATTACAGCAATGAACAGCCTTGAAAATTGTGACCAAAACTTCGTTGTACAGTCGTACGAATTGTACAAAAAAGTATAGTGGTATTCCCTCCTCGAAATTTGTGCCTTCAATCTGTTGTACCTTCCCCTCGATTTTTGTGTTGTCCCTCCTCGAAAATCATGCCACTAGTTGTTGTACGAAATCTACCTCAATTTATGTGCCAATAAATGTTGTACGGACTATTGCCTCGAAAATTGTGTAGTCTTTCAACATTATTTCATTAATGAAAATGTCTCTGGCCTCCACTTCTCACGCTCAGAAATTCTCTTGCTCTCTCTTCCTCCTCTTTCAATCTGCTCATGAAAGACTGAATGACCTTTTCTCTTCTTTTCCTCCTTTCACCTAATCCTAAGTGACTTTTGATGTTCCTAAAATCCAATGGCTGAGATAGCTTTAAGATTTAGGGCTGAGATTAAATGTGCATTTAAATCTCACTTTCTATTATTTAATTCACCTCACTTAAATAAAGACCCACTTAACCTTTTATTTCCATAGTCACTTTTTCACTTTCTAATTTCACATTGACTTTCATAGTCACTTTAAAATTAGACTTAGTAATTTTATCACTTATAAAGTCACTTTTAAATTAGATTTAACTTCACCACTTATAAAGTCACTTTAGGAGAAAAGATAAATACATTTGGACACTTTTCCCTAGGCCAAAGATCAAAGCCTTATGGAACCACTTGCTCTCTGGTACCCAAATTTTAACACACAGCCCTCAAATACAACTCATCACAAGACAATGTTGGTCAACCAAAAGTCAATGCAGAACAGCAACGAAAAGTCAACGCTGCAGATTAGGGCTTCCATCAAACGGCTATGTTTTCCATGATTTTAGTGTCCAGCAGTACGGCCTCTCAAAATCGGAATTTTGGCAAATTTTTGAGGTCAAACGACCAAGGGTTGATGTTAAATTTTGATAACAATGGTGTTCTATGCTTGATGCACTTTTACTTCAATCTTTCTTAGGCCCAATACAAAATAGAAATCATATAAACTTGAAAGTAAAATGTTGATAGAACACAATAATAGATCAATAGAATACAAGCCAAATATACATCAGATTTACAATTCCTTATGTCCAGCAAAGATATGAGATATTGTTGCATTACACCAGTCGGCAGGATGCTTCAACCAGCAAAGTCTTTCTTGGTCAGCCAACACTTTCATGTGTCACACCCACAACCCTCTAAGACAGCTCATCACAAGTCAACGTAAGTCAAACCAGGGACACCGCAGAAAAGTCAATGCAAGTAGCTTCAGAAAAGTCAATGCAATAAACTAGGGCTTCAGTGAAACAACCCGGAATTCCTCGATTTTAGTGCCCAGTTGTACGGCCTCCTAAAATCGAAATTTCTACAGAAGATTAAGGTCAAACAACCAAGGGTTGACCATGGTCAATGCTGGTTAATGCTGCAGTAGAAAAGCCCTAAATAGATCGACGCAGAAAACAGAAAGCCCTAAACAGATCAGCGCAGAAAACAACAGCTTCGCTCCACACGTATGAGAAGAAAAAGGCCTCCAAAGGCTATCAAACCAATCAGATCACAAAGAGAGAATGTGTGATGAGAGGATGAGAAAATGACCTCCAAGTCTCTCCAATTTATATCCATCAATGAGGGTGTGTGACACATCTCTTAGGCACGTGGGATAAATCTGGCCGACCTTGTACATGTGGAAAATAAATTCAAAATCAATGTTATGGTCATCCGAACAAGATGATATTTAGATCAATCTTGCACCTCTCTGAAAGAGGAATCCAACAAAATATGACCATCGTCATATGACCAATGCAACATGGAGTTTGGACCTAGATACCCAAAATTAACATTGACCACGATCAATGTTGGTCAACGGTTTTGCAATTCAGTGCTAAATAGATCCGCAGAAAACAACGCTTTCAGCTTCGCACGTGTGAAGGGAAGAGGCCTCAAAAGGCTATCAAACCAATTAGATCACAATGAGATATGTGTGATGAGATGATGAGAAAATGACCTCCAAGTCTCTCCAATTTATATCCATCAATGAGGGTGTGTGACACATCTATTAAGCATGTGAGCCTACATTAAAAATCTCGCTGACCTTGCACATGTGGAAATAAATTCAAAATAAATGTTTTGCTCATCCAATCAAGATGATCTTTAGATCAATCTTGCACCTCTCCGAAAAAGGAATCCAACAAAAACATGACCATCGTCATATGAGCAATGCAACATGGAGTTTGGGCCTAGTTGCCCAAAATTAACACGAATCCGAAGAAGAAAATATGCCAAGAATTTCTTTGGAAAGTATCATAGGGATAACTCAACCACAAACATTAAAACTTAAAGGACATATTAGGAAGCAAAACTTTATTGTGTCAATAGATTCTAGAAGTACACAACTTTATAGATGTCAATGTGGAAAAAAGACTAAACATTTTTGCCTATCTTGTAGCAGATTTAAAAGTTATGGTGGCAGATGGAAAACGAATAGATGGAGTAGGGAAGTGCCATAAAGTTAAAATGCAACTGAAAGAATACAAAATGGAGTCCAATTTTTATACGGTCCCCTTAGGAGGTGTAGACGCCATCTTAGGAGTACAATGGTTGCAAACACTAGGGACATATTCTACAAATCACCAAAAACAATTCATTAAGTTCAAAATGGATGGAAGGAAGTACAAGCTGTTCGGATTCCAAGCCCCACCTACCGAAATCATTTCTGCTCAGCAAATGAAGAAGCTTATTCACAAGTGAGCCCCAGTATTCATCGCACAATGTCAACAATTAGAGTTATTATCGATGGAAGGGGTTCACCAACAGTCTGAAGTTACATCCCTAATCTAGAAATATGACAAGGTATTTCAAGATTTGTCGATGAAATTACCCCCTGAAAGGAAAAATGAGCATATCATTGAAGTCAAACCAAATTCAACACTAGTAAATGTAAAGCCATATAGCTAGCCCCATCATCATAAAGTAGAAATAGAAAGACTGATACAAAATTTGTTAAAGCATGGAGTCATTATGAAAAGTAGAAGTCCATATGTTGCACCAGTGGTATTAGTCAAGAAGAAAGATGGTGACAACACAACATGCGCTGCCTTGGTAGTTGTTCCTGACTAGTTAGACAAAATACGAGATGTATGCCAAGGATTTGGACTGTGGTTCTATGATTGAAAATATTAGTCAATATGTCAATTTTGAATGGAAAAATGACATATTATGGTACAAAGGTAGAATTTATCTAACCCCATCATCCAATTTAGAATGAAAATTTTAAAAGAATCTCACAGTTCTCCTGCAACTGGGCATGTTGGATTCTTCAAAACCTACTACAACATTCAACAATCATTCTACTTGAAAGGTATGAGTAAGGAAATCCAGAAGTATGTCGCTGAATGTGATGTTTGTCAGAGAAATAAGGGTGAAAATATTCCAACTCCTGGTCTACTACATCTGTTACACATTCCAAATAAAAAAATGGGAGGAAATCTCGATGGATTTCATTGAAGGACTACCTATGTCTGATGGTAAGGACAAGATATTTGTCGTAGTAGATAGACTCACCAAATATGCCCACTTCATGGAAATCAGAAAAATTGACACAACCAAGCAAATTGCGGAAGTGTTTTGTAAAAACATTTATAAACTTCATGGTTTTCCCAAGGTTATTGTCAGTGATAGAGACGCAAAATTTAAAGGCAATTTTTGGAAATATTTCTGCCACCAAGCAGGAATATCTCTCAACATGAGTTCGGCTTCTCACCCCCAGACAGATGGTCAAACTGAAGCTGTAAATAAATGTTTGGAAACATATCTCTGTTGTTTCGTCACCGACCAACAAAACAAATGGTCTCAGTGGCTACACCTGGCAGAATGGTGGTACAATACCACCTAACATACTTCAACTAAAATGACTCCCTTCCAAGCCCTATATGGCTATGAACCACCCAGGCAGAAGGTTCAAGCAATAAAGAACCACTTAGAATAAAACCAAAGAATTATTAACTTGTTAAAAGAAAATTTAGCAATGGCACACAATAGAATGAAGCAACAAGCCGACCAGCATTGCACAGAAAGATAAAGCAAAGAAGGAGATTGGGTTTTCGTCATACTTCAACCCTATAAGCAATTATCATTAAAACAACAAGGGAAAAATAAGTTATCTCCAAAGTATTATGGACCATACCAAATAATCAAAACAATAAGTACCATGGCTTATGGATTAAAGCTATCAGACTATTGTCGAATTCACAACACATTTCATGTATCAAGCCTCAAAAAGATACTGGGTCAAAATCAAACAGAGATACCTGAGACTGACGAAGAAGGAAGGATCACATTAGAACTTGAAGGCATACTCACTACTAGAGAGAAGGTACTACGATCCAAGACTATTAAAGAATATCTTATCAAATGGAAAAGACTACCAGAAGAAGGTTCATCATGGGAGACGAAACATTTTCACCAACATCACCCAACGTTGGCTATGCTTTGAGGACAAATCATTTTTAAGGGAGAGGCAATGTTATGAATAAAATATTCATAACTATATAATATATTAAAAGAAATAATAAAATAATAATAAATAAACGTTAATTAATAATTAATAACTAAAGTAAATTAAATTAAGTTGCCGAATTAATTATGAAAGGACACTTATGTCAAAAGTCGTTTCTTAACCTTGTGGCCAGTCAACTCCTATTAAGGAGAACCGCCCAAGGTCTTGTACATCATCCATCATTTTGAATAAAATATTTATAAATTGTTTATGTGCATCAATGTGTCTTCGATTGGCAAAGTCATTGAACAAGTTTAATTGTTCCAAGAAGGTGTCCCATGTCTGTAGGTTGAAGAAGCATTTGTGTGGACTCAAGCAAGCACCCAAGGCATGGTATTCCAGGATTGATGGATATTTTATGAGTTTGGTCTTCACAAAGAGTGATACAGATCCTAACCTTTACTTCATGGTTGTTGATGGTGATCCTTTGATCTTGGTGTTGTATGTTGATGATTTGTTCCTTACTGGGGAAAAGAGGCTCACTGTCAGGTGCAAGAGGAAGTTGGCTTCAGAGTTCGAGATGAAGGTTCTTGGCTTGATGCATTATTACTTAGGATTGGAAGTGTGGCAAAGACCTGGTGAGATCTTCCTTGGACGAGGGAAGTACACAATTCAGATCTTGAGGAGATTCGGTATGATGGACTACAAGTCCATGGCTACACCTATGGTGACAAATCTAAAGAAGCTAAGTGATTTCACTACAAATTTGGATTTGGTGGATCCCACTATTTATAGGTACATTGGATCCTTGATGTACCTAGCTAACACACGGCCATATATTTGCTTTGTAGTGAATACCCTGAGCCAATTTATGGTTGAGCCAAGGCATGTACATTGGGTTGCAGCCAAGCATATGTTGAGGTACCTGCACTATACAATTGGATATGGTCTGAGATACATCTCAGGTGGTGAAGCGAGGCTGCAAGGATATGTTGATTATGATTAGGTCGAGAGTGCAATGGATAGAAAGAGAACATGCGAGTGTTGCTTTAGCTTGGGATTAGTTATAATATCCTCGCTTAGTAATAATACGAAGCAGACTTCTGTCACACTCAATATAGCAGAAGCACAGTATATCGCAGCCAGTGTCGCAAGTCAAGAAGCAATGTGGCTTCTAAAGCTACTTGCAGGGCTATTTGATCAGGCACTAGAGACAAACTTGATAATATCATTATAATCAAAGTTGTGCCAAGCTTTTGGAGAATCCAATATTTCATGACAGGTCCAAGTACAATGAGATCAAATATCATTTCATCCAAGACATGGTGCAAAAGGGAGCAATGAAGCTCCGGTACATATCCATAGGCAAGTAGATTATGAACATTCTCGCCAAGCCTCTGTTTAGGGGGGAGTTTGTATACTTCAGAGACAAACTTGTCATGGTGTAAAATGTCTCCCTCGCTAAGAGGGAGTTTTGATGTTTTGCAGCATTGGATAGACATTCTCCCATGGGGTCACGCTGATTTGACTAGAGGAGAATGATACATTCACCCATGGGTCCATGTTTATTTCGTTAGGAGTGAATGGTTCAGGTGCAGTCTTTCTCCCATGGGTCCATGTTTATTTCGCTAGGAGTGAATGGTCCAGGTGCAGTCTTTCTCCCATGGGTCCATGTTGATTTGGCTAGGCGAGGTTGGCCCACGATCCTCACATTGCTTGCTTCAGGATGGAGTGATCTATTTTTTGTAGAGCAGGTTTGAATTGTTTATTGAGTGGGGTTTTTCACCCAACAATGGAGTAAACAATTCTACTCTAATGTTGAGTTGTCATGTAGGCTCCATAAGTGAGGGGGTTTCTTGTGATGAGGAGCCCATTGATGGGTCTCCACTCAACATTAGAGATCTATATAAATATACAAACATGTGTGCGGCAAATTATCAATATAGCAAGCTCATTGAGCTTTACTAGTAGAGAATAAATTCGGCCAAGGAGAAATCTTTTTCCAGATATCATCTTTTCACCTATATTCATCATTTTATCATTCTTTCTGGAGGTCGCATGTGTGAGGAAGAAGGTCGAGTTTGAATAGTCAAGTTGACCAAATTTTTGACCGGCTTTGACAATTGCACGTGAACTATTTGACTGAGTTCGATCGCAAATCTGGTCGCACATGCAAATTGAGCGCATGATGCACATGCAGATTCACTGCAAGGTCGAGCTGACCATAGGGTTGAGTTTGACCAAGCTGAAGTTTGACCACAAAGTTGACTTTTGACTAGTTTGACCAGCGTTGATTAAGTAGTAATTTGACCAAGTTTGAATGGTATTTTGACTTGTATAAGAAGGATTCACTGCAAGGTCGAGCTGACCATAGGGTTGAGTTTGACCAAGCTGAAGTTTGACCACAAAGTTGACTTTTGACTAGTTTGACCAACGTTGATTAAGTAGTAGTTTGACCAAGTTTGAATGGTATTTTGACTTGTATATCGGCACATATTTCTAAACAAAATTCCGATTTGTAAACCTTGTTGAAAGACAATTTTGCCTCAAGAAAAGATTGTTTGGTTTTCTCCCAATGTTGGGTTTCCCAAGGTAAAACATTGTTTATTATTCATGGTTGTCTTTCTATGATCTTTATCGTTTCCGTTGCATTTCCTGTTGAGAAATTTTGTGTAATTATTCAATGATATCAGTGGCATCAGAAATATTCGTTGAAAATCATTAGAAAGTAATTATCAAAGCAAAAAATTGTGTTCTATTGCACATGCCATAGAATTTCAACATTTGTGTGCTCCCCGAGGCCTGCATTGGAGCTAGAAGACGGTTGGACACAAATTCTCATAAGTCTTGCTACTTCAAGATCACTGAGATTCTTGCCTTTCATGGCAAGAAACTCAAAACCCCATCAAGTCGATCCCCAACTTTCACATTGGTTACTAGCAAGATTGTCCTGAGATCTATCTCTCAAGCTTGCAGAAGTAACCCGAAAATAAATAGATTTGTTTTTCTCTCAGAGTAATTCTTCTAAAACCATGTTAAATTATCCTAAACCGAGATATCTAAGTAAGCAGATCAGATCGAGTTACTTGCTAGAATTATTAACTCTTGCATGTAGCAAAAAAAAAACAATCACACACAATGCACAAATATTTATGTTCTTCTAGATCAATTCATCATTGAATATTATTTTCAAAACTTACAAGAGCTCCCTTCTGAAAAATTAATCAAGCGAACAACAAACCCGAAAATTTCAATTTGCACTGAAATCGAGGCAACCTGCTATGCAATCTATATGGTTGTATAGCATGCTCTCTTGGGTTGTATGGCTACTATTTTCCTTGTTGCTTATCGGTTGTCTTCTCCTTGTTGAAGATTGGTTGCCTTCTCCTTCTTGAAATATTCGCCAATGGTTGAAAATCATATCTCTAATTTTATCCTTCACTCACGTGACTTGTTGAATGGATGATTTTTTGTCTTTTTGTCCTTTTCCCTCTCCTCCTTTCATAACTTTGACATGAGCCAAAAACCTAATCTTCAACAGTTAAGATCTAACCATGAGATCATTGGCTCTCTTTTAATTTAATCGACCCACTTTAGTCACTTTAATAAAAAAAGCTTCATTTTATTAATTAATTGACAAAGTGAACTTCTAGAAAAAGCATAGGATACATTTGATGACGATTTCCATAATTAGAGACCCTCATGGAAATACCTATCTGAGCTACAAACACAAATAGATTCCATGTCATGTGGAAATTTTCAAATTAAAACATTTGGTGAAAAGCTATGGCTTCGTCAAACTTGGTCAGCTAGACAAGGGAAGGGCATTAGAGATCAAGCACAAGGGCAAGATAATGTCGCAGTCAAGGTGATGATGTGGCAACTCCCTAGATTATTGGGAAAAACAGAGACATACCCATTACAAATTAGGACGTGAGCAGCAAAACCCATGCTCCAGACATAATAGAAGAGCAAGGACGTCGGGAATCCAGCATTAGGGGGTCCAGTCAAATTGTCAAAGGATAAGTCAATGTGGAATCAAGTCAAAAAGTAGTTGTTGGGTCAAATCTAGTCCTTGGAGAAGGGTTTACTAGCCATTGCAACCAACTTAGACCAAGAAAGTAAGAGGGTGGACTGAAAATATAGTTATTAAAAGGAAATAATGACCAATAAATAAAGTCGAGCCTCCAAGGACAATTTGCACCACCCTTTTGTGGACAAATCAAATGGGAGATGGATCAAGCAAGCTAGACGTTGGGGGGAATATGTTACTATCTTGATTTTTTACCACCAAAAACTATTGTCAAAGGGAAGTCATGGCCTTTCTTGGAAGAATTTGACCCCCCCAAGGAATAATTAAATTAATTTGTATTATTTTCATGGAAGTAAAAAATTGTTAAGTTGCAAATTGTGGAAGATGGGAAATAATTTTATTTGGAGAGACCAACTGGCCATTAGCTAGTTGTTAGAAGTTCATCTATAAAAGGCTAGGCTTTCCTCCATTGTACTCATTTTGTTCACTTGAGACAAGTGATATCATTAATAAAAGAGCTCATCTATTTGCAAACTCTTGTATTTTCTTGTCAAACTGTGGAGAGCTAATTGTTATTGTTTTTCTTCTTGCTATTGTTATTGTGCATAGTATTAATAAATCTAATTATACTTTGTTAACAAGTAAATTCCATCCTAAGACATGATATTTTCCCTTGAGGAGTTCATAAGCTACATGGAAGTAAGCAACTAGGGGTTTCCCACTCGTTGGTTTTGTTTTTGCAGGTGAGGTTGATCCAAGGGTTTTAAGCCACTTCGAAAGGGAGATTTACTACTTTAAGGATCTTGTATTTTTCCGCACACAAAGGATAGAGGTTGGAGATGTCACAAGAGGAGGCCACTCCTAAGAAGAGTTGAATGTTTGCAGGGTGAATTAAGCAAGAGTAGAGGCAATTTTTGGAAGGACCAAGCCCACTCCCTTGGCAAGAACCATTCATTGCGACTTCGAAAGACATATACTTCACACTCCAGCAAGAGGTGAGTCTCCAAGGCCAAAAGCCCAAAAAAATCTCTTAACTTTTATTTTCTACAGTTAGGATAGGATTCACTTGTTGGTTTTTATTTACATGTCAATTTTAGCAAATTATTTATTGGAGAAAAGTACCATATTTGTTAGATCTAACCTACATTTTGATACAAGTTCATATTTCCCCCATTTTACACTTGTATCTAGCCTTTTGGTTGCAGATTTGTAAGTTTAGAGAGTCATTTCCTTGATAGAATGTGTTTTCTATCAACCAAAAACAAGTTCTACAAGCCCACAGGTGAGTACTTTATACCAGTGTTATCAGAACCGAACCGGTTCTGAAAAACCGGCTACTCCGACCGGTTTGGAGGCAATACCAGTCCGTACTAGCCCTCCGAACCGGAAATGACCGAGGAAGGACATTAGAGATCAAGCACAAGGGCAAGATGATGTCGCAGTCAAGGTGATGATGTGGCAACTCCCTAGATTATTGGGAAAAACAGAGTCATGCCCATTACAAATTAGGACGTGAGCAGCAAAACCCATGCTCCAGATATGCTAGAAGGGCAAGGACGTCGGGAATCCAGCATTAGGGGGTCCAGTCAAATTGTCAAAGGATAAGTCAATGTGGAATCAAGTCAAAAAGTAGTTGTTCGGTCAAATCTAGTCATTGGAGAAGCGTTTACTAGCCATTGCAACCAACTTAGACCAAGAAAGTAAGAGGGTGGACTGAAAATATAGTTATTAAAAGGAAATAATGACCAATAAATAAAGTCGAGCCTCCAAGGACAATTTGCACCACCCTTTTGTGGACAAATCAAATGGGAGATGGATCAAGCAAGCTAGACGTTGGGGGGAATATGTTACTATCTTGATTTTTTACCACCAAAAACTATTGTCAAAGGGAAGTCATGGCCTTTCTTGGGAGAATTTGACCCCCCAAGGAATGATTAAATAAATTTGTATTATTTTCATGGAAGTAAAAAATTGCTACGTTGCAGATTGTGGAAGATGGGAAATAATTTTATTTGGAGAGTCCAACTGGCCGTTAGCTAGTTGTTAGAAGTTCATCTATAAAAGGCTAGGCTTTCCTCCATTGTACTCATTTTGTTCACTTGAGACAAGTGATATCATTAATAAAAGAGCTCATCTATTTGCAAACTCTTGTACTTTCTTGTCAAACTGTGGAGAGCTAATTGTTATTGTTTTTCTTCTTGCTATTGTTATTGTGCATAGTATTAATAAATCTAATTATACTTTGTTAACAAGTAAATTCCATCCTAAGACATGATATTTTCCCTTGAGGAGCTCATAAGCTATATGGAAGTGAGCAACTAGGGGTTTCCCACTCGTTTGTTTTGTTTTCGCAGGTGAGGTTGATCCAAGGGTTTTAAACCACTTTGAAAGGGAGCTTTAGTACTTTAAGGATCTTGTATTTTTCCACACACAAAGGATAGAGGTTGGAAATGTCACAAGAGGAGGCCACTCCTAAGAAGGGTTGAATGTTTGCAGGGTGAATTAAGCAAGAGTATAGGCAATTTTTGGAAGGACCAAGCCCACTCCCTTTGCAAGAACCATCCATTGCGACTTCGAAAGACATATACTTCACACTCCAGCAAGAGGTGAGTCTCCAAGGCCAAAAGCCCAAAAAAATCTCTTAACTTTTATTTTCTACAGTTAGGATAGGATTCACTTGTTGGTTTTTATCTACATGTCGATTTGAGCAAATTATTTATTGGAGAAAAGTACCATATTTGTTAGATCTAACCTACATTTTGATACAAGTTCATATTTCCCCCATTTTACACTTGTATCTAGCCTTTTGGTTGCAGATCTGTAAGTTTAGAGAGTCATTTCCTTGATAGAATGTGTTTTTCAGTGACCAAAAACAAGTTCTACAAGCCCACAGGTGAGTACTTTATACCAGTGTTATCAGAACCGAACCGGTTCTGAAAAACCGGCTGGTCCGACCGGTTTGGAGGCAATACCGGTCCGAACTAGCCCTCCAAACCGGAAATGACCGGTTCGGTACCGAACCGGCCAGTTCCGTACCGGTCTGGTTCCGACCGGTTCAGAGACCGGTTCCACCGATTCACAAGCCTGGGCTTTTTTTTTTTAAATCTTATTTTTTTTTAACTTTTTAAATTATTATTTTTCCTAGTTACTAACGCTACCTTAGGCCCCCCACCCCCTCTATTTCACTCACGCTATTCATTCGAGTCTCTTGCAATTCTTGAGCTGAGTTCGATGAAGAGAATTCAGAGAGTTTTTTGTAGGGTTGTTCTAAGGGAGATTTTTTGTAGATTTGAAGAGTTGATTGGAG
Source organism: Pinus albicaulis (assembly GCA_034641835.2). Lineage (NCBI taxonomy): Eukaryota > Viridiplantae > Streptophyta > Pinopsida > Pinales > Pinaceae > Pinus > Pinus albicaulis. Next base: position 1,675,479,252 of record CM076580.1, read on the forward strand.
TCCTGCAAAGTTGTTGGGTTGGCAGATTTTCGAGATACTTCAAAGATTTTTTTTTTTCTCAAAGAACTTTGGGTTTTCTTCAGTGGTTTTTGCAACTGGTGGAAGATTTTTTTATTTTGTTGGGGTTGCTACATAGTTGATTTCAAAAGATTTTGGAGCTGATTTTCTCCAAAATTTCAGAGGGTAATCAAGGGCCATGGGAATCAAGCCATAATCCCATTGTAGACTTGGATGCTACTCATTCTTCAGATGAGGATAAGAAGGACGATTAGGACGATGATTAAAGATTGAGGATTTGATCATTGATTTGTTGTAGTTGTAGCTTGTAGTATTGTAGGTTGTAGTATAATACTATGATCTATGATGTTATTTTGGACTATAAAGGCCTTTTAGAGCCTGCTTATTGATGTTTGTAACATTTTAAGTTCAACGGTGTTTTGCACTAAGTGCTATTTTGGTTGTATGCACTATTACTTGCTATATAAATGAAAACTTTTGCATATGTGTATAAATGGTTTGGATTGATATGGGGATGCACATGAATATATTTGTTTTTTCTTTAAAATATGAATATTTTATGTGTTTTTGGTAATCCAGTTTTTTTTCCGGTTCCGACCAGTTCCCGGTCCACAAGGATTTCCGGTTCGATGACCGGTTTGGTTGCGATAACATTGCTTTATACTAAAACTTGAGATTTTCAACTCTACATTGGTATATAGTCACATTTCTTATATTAACGTTGAGTTTCTTCCATTTTCCCATTGTTATAATCTTTAAATAAAATTCTGGAAAAATTATGGGTAAATAAACATAACCCAGAATTCTGAAAATCAATTTCTAACTAATTGGAAATTACATTTTCAGTTAATGTCAATAGAGGGGAGGCTCCCAAAATCTCTATAATCACCCTCTAGCCATCCCACACTTTAGGGTAACTCCCCATAGGTGTTTTGACACAATGGACCCGCTGATAAACTTAAAATAGGCTGTTGTCCCTGTAATTTTAAGCAGACTTAATTTCTGTTATATGAGACAGCAAGCAGTTTTCAACTGTAACTCCTTAACCAGGTCACTAAATTGATAAATCACTTCATATTTGGTTAACATACATTTAGTATACCAAAATCCATAGGTCATACGCCATATCTTTGTTTTATTTTGGCTACTAATATTTGCTGTTAAAAAACTGCATTGTTTTAGCACTGTTTTACATCAGGACACTAGACATATTGAACACACCTCCACCCCATTGAGTCCACATAAGGCACTGGACACATACCAGAGTTGTTAGGGGATATTTAAGGACTTCCCCCTTGGCTGTTAGGGCTTGTTGGGCCTAAATAGCGGGGGCTTGGGCTGAGGTGACAATGGGTCCCTGCTCTATGTGTGCACATCTAGAAAGATTGCTAGAACCTTAGAAGCCTATATTCCCAAATGGGAAAAGCAGGAATATAATGCAAAATGCTGGAATAGCAATGTAAAACATCATTTAAAAGCAATAGGCCAATATGGAGACCTTCTAATCATTATAAAAGCAGCAAAATATGCATAAGAAATAGGCCATAGGATGTACAACAAGATATAACAAGCCTCCAATGGACAAAACCCTCAAAAGAGGTGTTGCTACTATATATCAAAGAGCTGGAAGACTACTACAGCGCTGTTTAAAAGGCACTAATACAGCAAATGGATATACAAAATAACATGGGCTGATATATGCCACAAAGATAGATCTAATACAGATCTAGGCACTATACAACCTCCAATGAAGAACCCGTCAAGGGTTTTCAGAAATACACCATGTACAAGATGGGAATCTAAGCCCTAAGGCTGAAGATTCACTGCAACATATAGATATGGAAAGTGTGGCTGATCTGAAATAAGAAATAATGCAGCTTCCTCCAATAGATCTCCTAGATGAAAGGTTGATCCCTTCTCTAGCAAACCTCCTCTCCAAATGGTGTACTGAAACCACCCAGCGACTCCTTTCTCAAAATAACGCAGATTTGGAAAGAAACTGCGCTATAGGGGCAAATAAATATATGGCCTGCTGCCAAGATCTGAAAATAAGCTCAAGGGCCTTCCTTACTATCCTCCCAATGGAAAGGAACCCTTCTCCACTAAAATAAGTACTGGAGTGACCCAAAGATGGTCTCCACTGCTGCAACCTGCAAAACAACTCAACCCTCAACAGGATCTGCATTGTAGATGTAAGATGAAGCTTTGGCCAAATGCCTGATAGTGGAAATGAAGTACAAGACTCTTCCAAGAGCTACTCAAAGAAAGAGGTGGGATTCTCGATCAGGAACACCCAGTGCTAAACAGCACTTGCAATCTTAGCTAAACAGCCAAAGAAAGTTATATGTCTAAATAGACCATATATTCAGAAATATCATATACCAATACATAATGAATATGGTTGCCATCCTCTTCCTTTTATAAGATTTGAGCTTCCAAACCCTAAGCTCCATTCATTTATGACCCTACTTCCATTCAATGTGTCTCCATCCAAAACTACGTTGTCCCTCATTGATTGCCACTCCTCCATGACAGCGCTGTTGATTTGGTCAAAGTTGACCCAGTCAAGGTGTTGCAGCCTCTTTTCACACCAAAGGGTGCTCAATTAAGCTACCAAGATGTTTTCCTTTTACATTGGCATTAATTTATTCATTATTAAGGAGACTTATGGACCTTCATTGTCCTCTTATTCATACAACAAAACAGCAAAACAAAATTTAATATTCCAACTAGCTCATGGCTAATTGGAAATATTACAGTCCTCCCTTTGCAAATGTTGTTTGTCCTCAAGCAACTGACAAGGTGAGTGCTGCAACTCTTCTCCTCCATCTTTGGTGACACCATCATGTGATAAGCTTCTCTCATAAGCTAAGTGTCTCCCAATCCATCCCTCCATGAAATGCTCCTCCAAAGTTCTCATGAGATGCAAATGATTCATCCCACAAGGAAGTAATAGATCCAATGAAACAAACATGGTTTGCCCAATGTTCTCCCTGAAACATGTAGCATAATGAACATGGATAATTTCTCTGTCGTAGGGCACATACAATCCTCCCATCCTCCTTCTAATCATTCCCATAAAAGGATAAGTACATCATCAATGTATGGGATCAAAACTAAGAACATACAAACAGAAATTTGCAAAAATGGAGGTGGGTCATAGTCCCACATGTGGAACCAGCGCAGTATAGCTCCTGACTGCATCAGATAATGATACGGTAAGTGGTTTCCCCATCACTTACTTGCTGCCCAAGTCTTCTCACAATAGTTGAAAATGTGAGAAATGTTTGGTGCCTTTGGAGTGCACCCATAGTGACACAACATCTCCCTATATCCTCCAAGGGAGTGGCCATGTTCAGAAATGTTTATGGCCCAAAGTTGGCCATGAAGTTTATATGGAAGAATGCTCCTCCTTGGAGCTATGGCCTGCATATACATGGTAAAGGAATGCAAATAATCATCATATGAAACATCATGTACATAAGCATGTATCTTACCAAAATTTCTGCTCATAAAAATAGAGTGGTCCATAGATAAATCCCCTACAGGTGGTGGTGGATCATCTCCTGTTATTCCAGCGTTGTGATCCCTTTCTGGTTCTTCTTCTTCTTCCTCCTCATCATCTGAGAAGACCTCGATTTAATGTGCCTTTCCTGCTGCACATCTATGTCCGAGTGCCCATGATTCTTGGCATTTGAAGCAAAGCTTCCTTCTCCTCAAATCTCTTCGGACATCATCATCAAGAGGTTTTTTATTTTGGCTCTCTTTTGAGAAAGAAGCCTTCTCATCTTTTCCCTTTGATGGAAAAGAGGGCTTTTGCTGAAATGTCGCGTTTGCTTTTGGGCCTTGGCAAGGCATCTTGTAGATCTCTAGCCCTTTCAATGGCATCTTGAAAGGTAGTGGGCTTGGTAGACTTAACCAACCCATGAAGTTTTTCTAACCCATCAACAAACATATAGACCCTTCTTGTTGCAGAAAAATCAGGAACCATAACAGAAAGTTTAAGAAATTTAGAAATGTAAGTTTTTGGATTACCTGATTGTTTGAGCTTTGCAAGCCCCTTGAATGGTGCCTCGGGATCTCTTCTATTAAACCTCTCCACCAACCTCCTTGTGAACTCTGAATATGCAGTCACATTGGCATAACCCAATGTAGACAAGCCATGGAACCACCAATCATGTGCTTCACCCTCAAGGTGCAGCGCTGCTATCTTAATGGCCTCCATCTCTGGTACTTTGTTCAGCTGGAAGTAGATGTCAAGCTTCTCTACCCATGATTTGGCAATGCATTTTGATGACCCATCAAAGTTGGGTAAGAAAAAATTGCCCATAGTGTGGTGTAGATCATGGTTCTGAATGAATCCTCCACCTCTATTATGACGCCTGGGTCTCCTATTGTCCTTAATCTGACAAAATTCTTGAAAACTCAAGTGGCCCTTGAATCTCTGAGATTGAGACTCATACTCCATTAAATAGTCTTCAAGAGTTTCTTGTTCTTGAAACCCTTCATTTCCCACTGCTAAGACTATAGGCATTATAGAGCATTGGGAAACTTGTTGCTGCTGCGCTGGTTGATCACTCCAGTGATGAGAAATGTCGTCAGAGCATTCACCATGTTGAAATCCTTTAGGGGATTCCTTGTATCTATACATCCTCATCTCGTTTATTTCTCTAGCACTGTCTTGCATAGCTTTGAGAAGAATCTTAGGAAATTCTTTCTCTTCATCTTCTCCTGATAAAGGGGTCTTACCCTTGTCTTCTTTGTCATTTGTATAATCAAACCTACGATGTCTTCTTTTGAGATATCTCTTCTCTCTATCTGTGAGAGGATCTCCTTCTTCAGATGACATATTGGCTTTTCAAGATGCACAGGTTGTGCCAAGATTATGCTTTGATACCACTGTAATATTCCCAAATGGAAAAAGCAAGATTATAGCGCAAAATGCTGGAATAGCAATGTAAAACATCATTTAAAAGCAAGAGCCCAATATGGAGACCTCCTAATCATTATAACATCAGCAAAATATGCATAAGAAATCGGCCATAAGATGTACAACAAGATATAACAAGCCTCCAATGGACAAAACCCTCAAAAGAGGTGTTGCTACTATATATCAAAGAGTTGGAAAACTGCTACAGCATTGTTTAAAAGGCACTGCTACAGCAAATGGATATACAAAATAACATGGGCTGATATATGCCACAAAGATAGATCTAATACAGATCTAGGCACTATACAACCTCCAATGAAGAACCCCTCAAGGGTTTTCAGAAATACACCATGTACAAGATGGGAATCTAAGCCCTAGGGCTGAAGATTCACTACAACATATAGATCTGGAAAGTGTGGCTGATCTGATATATGAAATAATGCAACCTCCTCCAATAGATCTCCTAGATGAAAGGTTGATCCCTTCTCTAGCAAACCTCTTCTCCAAATGGTGTACTGAAACCACCCAGCAACTCCTCCCTCAAAATAATGCAGATTTGGAAAGAAACTGTGTTGTAGGGGCAAATAAATATATGGCTTGCTCCCAAGATCTAAAAATAAGCTCAAGGGCCTTCCTTACTGTCCTCCCAATGGAAAGGAACCCTTCTCCAATGAAAATAAGTACTGGAGTGACCCAAAGATGGTCTCCACTGCTGCAACCTGCAAAACAAGTCAACCCTCAACAGGATCTGCGCTGTAGATGTAAGATGAAGCTTTGGCCAAATGCTTGATAGTGGAAGTGAAGCACAAGACTCTTCCAAGGGCTATTCAATGAAAGAGGTGGGATTCCCGATCAAGAACACCCAGTGCTAAACAGCCAAAGAAAGCTATATGTCTAAACAGACCATATATTCAGAAATATCATATACCAATACATAATGAATATGGCTGCCATCCTCTTCCTTTTATAAGATGTGAGCTTCCAAACCCTAAGCCCCATCCATTTATGACCCTACTTCCATGCAATGTATCTCCATCTAAAATTGCGTTGTCCTTCATTGATTGCCACTCCTCCATGACAGCGTTGTTGATTTGGTCAAAGTTGACCCAGTCAAGGTGTTCCAGCCCTTTTTCACACCTAAGGGCGCTCAATTAAGCTGCCAAGATGTTTTCCTTTTACATTGGCATTGATTTATTCATTATTAAGGAGACTTATGGACCTCCATTGTCCTCTTATTCATAAAACAAAATAGCAAAACAAAATTTAATATTCCAACTAGCTCATGGCTAATTGGGAATATTACAAAGTTGTCCTAAAAAATATCAGTGACGGTGCATTCACTTTGGAGGGGGTACAAGTTACATCACATTGGTGGGGATATAAAAATTTGGAGGCTTTTGTCCAAATTTAACATTCAACATCATTTATTCCTCTCCTATTTGGTGCTTCCCCAACTATTGGTGCACATAGGACCTCAATATCAATAAGAGGCCCCCTACTTTAAAACTAAATTATATTAATGAGGGATGTTGTACAATGTACAGGCTTCATGCCCGCATCTCTGTTTCCTCATGGTAAATATTTCCATATCCTGAGCTGAATATATTATAATCACCATGAATGATGATAGCATTCTCATACTTGAAAGACGTTTTTTTCTTATTATTTAATTTGTGTTCAGGCATATTTTTCTTAACTGACTCTGTCTCATTGTCATTACTCTAAACTCATTACTTTAAAGTTTAGGTGGATTCAAATTTGACACTCAATGCCATTCCTTGGGATAGTAACATGGAAGCTTCATTCCACATTCAAGATGCAGAATCATTTCTTTCTTTACTACTTTACTTAAGTAATGTTCAAAGGCATGCCTTCTTTTTACTGCAATTCATTACCATTACTATTATTGTACATCCTTGGGTGAAATCCACGACCTTAATGTTGAAATTTCATGGGCATCATTAATCTGTAAAATCCTTGTCCGACAGCTTTAAGTTGAAATTTCATGGGCATTGTTAATAAACATTACACGTGCTGAAAAGGAAATAGTTGCTTGCAGATATACATTTGAAATAGAAAACCCTGTTCATGCCTAGTGCCTAGACAGAGTAATGCCTGTAGAAAATATGGTTATCTTGAACCCAAAAGAAAGAGCTGATAAATGCTGTTCATAAATAATATGGAAATACCGATGCCTAAACAACGTGGATGAAAGGTTACCATGCAGGGAAGGCAATGGATGCTTGCAGATATACATTTGAAATAGAAAACCCGGGGTTACCATGGGCATTGTTAATAAACCTTACACATGTGCTGAAAAGGCATCAGATGCTTGCAGATATACATTTGAAATAGAAAACCCTGTTCATACCTAGAGTCTAGACAGAGTAATGTCTGTAGAAAATATGGTTATCTTGAACCAAAAAGAAAGAGCTGATAAATGCTGTTCATAAACAATATGGAAATACCGATGCCTAAACAACATGGATGAAAGGTTACCATGCAGGGAAGGCCCTAAAGTTTAACATTTCAAAACTCAAGTCCCATCATATCTTTAAAACATTTGCAAACTTCACAGATTGCAAGAGAAAAAAGATATCTACCACATAGCTTAAGCAGCATGGTAAAAATTATATACAACAGCATATCAAGTTACACAGATTGTCTATATAATAACTCTTACTGAAAATCAGAAAATATTTCTTTTACGTTCAAATAACTTTGAGTATAAGCAGCCCATGCGACGTACAGGAGTCAGCGACAGGGTGTTCTGTTAAGGCACTCCTTGGTGAATGTTGAGAAATGTAACTAGTATCAGTCTTCATAATTGTACTTGAGTCATGATATAATGCATTTGCCAAAAGAAAGAAAAATTATTTAAGCATGGGTTTCATGCTTTGTTTATTTTATTTCTAGGTCAAAAGCATCCATTGAGTGCTCTAGGGTTTGTGTCTTGTGTCAAAGTCAAAGCCATGATATATTAGACCCTTCTTGGGCTTTGCATGTCGAGAAAGAAAATTTATTTTGATGTAAATGGGTCATATAATCCTCCTCCACCAAGTCTGCCTCAAAGAACAGCTTCGAACTACTATTTATACCCATGCATTCGACCTATTGAGGAAGAGATACACATAACCCATTTGATCTGCAACTTGAAGTAAGAAAGAAGTGTGAGTTACATAAAGAAGAGATTATTCTATGACAAGTGTCAAGAAGTAAATGAAGCCAAGCGAAGGAGAATAGGAGGGCTGAAAAAGTACAGAACTGAGTTAGGAGACCGAAATATGAAGAAGGAAGAGAGGGGCTGAAACCCTAGTTGACATGATGTTTTCTTCGACTTGATATTTGGAAGTTTGACTTCTTCATGAAAGGCTGGCTTGGTGGATGGAGGAAAGTCTTGGTCAAAAGTTCTAGTTTGTCTCATTTGATTTGATTCTAAAGAAGAGAGAAGAATTTCTGGGTTTTCCCCTAGAAGAGGGGTTCCACCCTGGCTGAGTGCCTACATCTTGTGTCGTCTTTGGTGTTTGTGATCTTCATTGTTTGGCATTTGTCTTGATGATAAAAACATAATAATTGGAAGGAAGAACTAAAAAGAAATATCACAGGAAATGTCAAAGAAAGAGAAATAAAATTAATAAAATATTAAAAACCCTAACTATGCTGCCCTAAGAATTTCTCAACAGTAAAAAAGTCACTGGATTGAAACCCTGTGGGCACAGATCCAGCCATGACCATGGGTTGGTGTGGCCCAGGGCGGGTGTGATTCCTAGGTGATTTTGATGGTTTAGATGCCCCTGGGTCACAGTTTCTCAGGCCATAGGTTAGTCATGCTGGTTTGCAGACAAAGTAACGAAAATAAGCACTTCTACAAACAAAACTAGATCTACATTTTAAACAACCAAGATAGACAGTATGCTCACAAAGTCTGTTGAGCGATTCTTATGATAGCAACTGGCAAACCTCAACTTATTGGTTGGAATTAAAATTCATCACATTCAATCACTTAAGGATAACTATTAAATTAAACTCAGATATCATATTGTTAGTAAAAACAAATGCCAAAGTTATCATTTACCTCAGCCTCTTCTTTACTCATTCCTTCCTTCCATGCCTGATCAAGAAAACCATATAGGTAGCTTGAACCAGATCCTGTACAGATGAAGGGAAAACAAAGCAATGTTGTAATCTTAAAATAAAAGATAAATAATATCCTCAACAGAGTTAAATAAATGATTAATTGTAACCACAGCAGGAAAAGCTTTTGAACAATGTTCCACCAATAATTGTTGCTTGCCATTTCTGGTTTTAACACACTTTACCAAATCCTAAGCATGTGGATTGCAAATAGATGCATTTCCATTAATTGTCCAAATGCGGACACAACTAATTTGAATTCAGAAGTTTCGCGAACTCATGCAACCAAAAAGAGTCCAAAATGTTGCCCTCTTATTATATTTCCCTAAAATATCTATGTTGGTTGGTACATCACCTATTAACTCCATCTACAGAGTGCATCTCTAGTTACATTTCCACAAACATCTACAATGATTAGCACATTATCTATTGCCTTCATCTTCAGAGTGCATCTCAGACATGGGTTCTGCTGGAGTGACATACTTTAGATGGTCTCTTTCTCTCCACTAATCTTCCTTCCCATTTTTTATTAATACATTTTTTACAGAAGTACCACTCTATAATTGGATGCACCTTACCAGCTTAGTTGTTTCTCAGTCACAATGATAGTTATTTAGTTATTTTGTGACATCAATATAATTTCTATTTATATTTCTGTTGCTAATGAGGGGGCAGTCAATGTCAAAATATTAAATCCCAATATAGGCATTTGTAAAATGTAACGTTTGCCAACACCCAACTATATATTGAACCAAGTAAAGACCATGTCTCACGTAGCATGTAAACACAACAAAGTAATACCATTACCAACTTGGTCAAGGGTAATTAACATCCAATTTCCACCATTTGATCATATGGCATTATAGATTCACCCCAAAGGAGGTAAATTGCATATAATGTCATATCACCCTAACCAATGTCTCACTGTAATGACATTAATTGGTTTATGAGTCTGCTAAGAGTTTGTTCCAGGTATTTATGCAAGGCACTGAAGGCTAAATGTGAGGATAACTGTCTTCTCTAGGAATACTTTGGCTTTTAGCAAGAAGCAGGCAAGCAAATTTGTAGGTTCAAAGAATGGTACATAGAGGACTACCACGAAAGATAATTCTATTAATATCCACAAATGACCAAAAAAGCAGGTCAATGAGCACAAGAAGTACAAAAGTAGTGATTAGCAGTGGGAGAGCAAAAGCAACACCTAAAAGCCTAATAAGTAAGAAAAGAAGCTATGCAATAAAAACAGTAAAAGAAAAATTAAATGACTCTATCCATCAATACAATGTAAGTGGCCTATTCCACTCAAGTAGAAGTAGACAAAGAGGCAGAAGATGAAAAAGAAGCAACCTCGAGACTCCCATAAGGTGAAGATTCCATTATAACAGAGGAAACTCCAAAGTTTACATCTACCACAGAGATGGGGCGTATGCACTAGCAGAGGATGTCCTCAAGAAAATATCAGTCTCAGAGCATGATGGACCATGTACTCTGCAACAATGTCAAGGCATCCCTCAGGATTCTTGGTATGTGTAATGAAATTCTCCTCTAATTCAATCTCTTGTAAATGACACAACTCATGAATCCTCTCATTACATAGGACGTGACAGTTAGAGTCCACTCAAATATTGTGAGAACAAATCCAAAGCTGGCCAAGATGACTCCAAAGGCCATACGTATAAAGTTGTCAAGTATACTCACATTGAACAACAAGACCATTTCTCAACTACCTGAAATTCTCTGGGTGGAAAGACATCTTGGGACTGAGACTCAAGGGAGTCAATCCAAGTAATCTGAATGTACCATCAATAATTTCTTCTTTGATCACCTGCTTCAACTCATACTTGGGTAAGAGATGACCAGCAATAAAAGAGTATTAGAAAGGGGGGAAGGATTAATAGAAATACCAATGCTCTGCAACAAAAAAGAAGGCTCTAAAAACCAATATCGGTGTGGCCCAATACTAATTGCAATCATCTCCTCTGACAAGCAGAGAGCTGAGTATATTCCTCTCCTTGGTGCTAAGTTGCCCAAACTGTGAATCCTATGAAGTAAGCAAACAAATCTGAAAATGCTCTCAAGACATAGATGATGGCCACCAGTCTTCACTTCGAAGATGGCCTAAGGAACTCTTTGGTAAAGATGGATCATATGTTTTAACAATAGAGTCTAGACTCTCTCAATCCTAGTCCAAATATAGGTTAGCAAGTAGGTTCCCAGGTATCACAACAATAAAGAGAAACAGCTTTTACGATCATCTCCAAGAGGAGTATGTTGGACGAGATGTCATAAAGTGCAGCTAAAATCATTACTACTCGATCAATGAGAGTGAATTGCATCTCTTGTCCAGTTAAGATAGAAAGGAGTGCCTTAAACTAAACCAAGGGCCTGAAAGTTGTACCCCCAAATATGTGTAGGTTGTGGTGATCTCAAGACTCAATCTCATTCCCTCTGAAGTAGAAGTTGATGGCCACATAAAGAGCACTTGGACACAATAAAATCATGACCTTAGTTTTACTAAAGTTACTACCAACCGTCTAAGATCACAGAAAATAATCAATTACATAAAAGTGGAGAGACCTAAGTCATTACACACAAAAAGTAAAAAATATGTTAGGAGACAATAGATCAAAATGTTTCATGTCTTAATTCAGAAAAAAACTGTAATATGATCTGCTAGATGGATACAACCTTGATCACTACATATGAAAATAAATAAATAACTATAGATGCTTCTTTTTACTAGCTTTTTCTCATGAGGTATTTCTCAATTGTTTACAAAAGAAAAGCATGTTTCATCATGAATGATTTATCTGGCTTTATATTGTGCCCAGCTTTTGGGTGAGGATGGGCAACTAAGAGCCTGGAAAGGGACCTTCATTGCCACAGAGTCGGGACCATTGTTGGGTCAAGGATGGGAGCAAACTCAACCTGCTTGGAAGGAAAAGAAGCGACTTCGAAGCATCCTGAGGGCTATTGTTTCTGTCTTTGAGTGCAATTCTGGCCAAATGGTGCAACTTTCCTTGTTATTCAAGCACAGTTGACACAAGGAAACACTTTCTAGATACATTGCTCAATTAAGGATGAAATCAATGTTGTCAACTTTATGCAACAGCTTATGGTTAAAACTCGAGTATGTATTATGTCTTTTCCAAGAAAGATTCTGCCTCACAAGTCACTCATTTACTTGTACAAGCCTTACAAAGGAGGTTATTTGGATGTTTGTACCATGTGCGTGTGCATATGTGACAGGCCCTGAGAGAACCTAATGCAACTTCAAACTATTTTTTGGAGTGGAAGTAATGTCTGCCCAAAAATGCACAACAGTGGCTCAGGGTTTGGACACATTGACATAAGTGTTGCTGTAGAAAGACATAAACATGATGATTGAAGACATTTTGGTTCAAACGTTTAGTACCCTGCAATGTTCTCACTGTGGGCATTCAGTAAGCAGGCATCCAAGAAATTTACTGTAAGTGTCTAAGAACCCAGAAGCACACCATGGCCAAACGTAGCCAGTGCATGGGGTACACTATATATCAAAAGAAATCAGGGGCTGCAGGTTACAGACATCTGCTCCCAATGTCCATAGCATTTGATGATTCCCATAAGACATTTTTTTTGGTGAACATGCTGAATTGTTGTTCTCGTCTTATATGAGCCAGATTGATTTGTGCAATGTGGACCTAACCAAAATGCAGCCAGTGCATAAGGTCATTATAAGCACGCCTCCCTGACACTGCTATCCTACTGGATGGGGATTCACTTGTGATATTGGTCATCATGTGCAAGCAAGGATGGTCCTGAGAGGCAACTCATTCCATGTTTTGATTGGCGTGTTTCATTATGGATTTTGAACTGCACAAATATGAAAAGCAATGAGTGGTACTGTCAAAACATTAGGGGGTTGGTCTTATCCAAGCAACCATCTCCAGCCCTGCAAAACTAATTTATCCACATTATCTAATTCCTTTGATCTAATGATAATAGGAGAGCATCATCACGACTCCTGGGAGGAAAAAAATGGTTCAATCTCTGTCATGCAAGGTGATAAAACACAACTATCGATTACACAGTACCTCCAATTACTATTGAAAAAATGTATATTTTGCATAATACAACGAAAAAGAAAGGTAAGAAAGGAGCAGCCTACCTCCAATTGCAAATGGTAGCTGCAAAATTGTACCACCAAGAGGCACTGAATAGATGCTTCCGCCTTCATATTTGTCCCACCCACCAATAATTAGGCCAGTCTCAAGCATGTTCTGATAAATAAATAGCCACAAGCATTGCACTCTGTTATATTTAATAATAAAAATAATATTGAATGAATAATTTGCAGTAGTAGCATCAAAATAGCTTCAGCAGATCTGTCTCATCAAAAGACACATCCATTAGTGAAAAGGCACCCCCCTCCTAGGTATTTGTATCAGGGACCTTCATTGCAATATCATCTTTCTAATTCATTCTATCAGTTATTTATCTATCAATACATTTATTAAATACAAACAGGAACTAAGGGAAATCAATACATCAAAAAAAGAACACTACAGGAAATCAAAGAATTAATTAAAAAATGGCCCGAGGATCTTACAATGCTAGATTCGGCACCTGCAATAAAAATCAACAATGGCATGAAAGAAACTGGCATTGAAAAATGTTCTAACAAGAGGATTCAATCAAACTTGATGAGAAAGAAGTTAATAGAGAAGAACTAGAGAAAACAGTGTCTTCTGCCTTTACTCCTGCCTGTAACCCTGCAGAGGATGCAGCTACCTGAGATAGATCTAATTTCATTATAATGGCAGACAATAAGGCACCGAAAGCAAACATCTATGATCTATTCAGGTTCAACAAAATCGTCCTTGAAAACCCCTCGGACAATGAGCACGGTGATTCTCAAAACCCTCACAATGGCGAAGTACATATTCAGTCTGACCTAGAAGAGTGCTTTCCAGATCAAAAAAGTTTCCAGATCTTAGACTATGTGAATTCACTCGTTCTTTGGATCGCAAATGATATTTCATATTCCTCAGGATTCGAAAGCCCTTCAGAAGAGTATAAATATTATTTGCCTCAATTTCCAATATAGTCAAACTAACACATGCCTGTTCTGTTTTGTAAATGGATTCAACATGATTATTGAAACTCTGACTCGGAATTTTGATGTGAGAGGGCTCAGAAACAAATCAGAAAATTGGTACAGCAAAGTTGAAATGTAGGAAACACTAAATTGGCGATCGTCATGATATGAAGTGCTCCTCCAACTCAAGTAGAGGAAACAAATGAGTTGTTCAGCCACTGGAAAAGGATTGTTGGAGGGAGCATACAATATAGAAGAAGAGACTTGTGCAATGGGATCCTAAAAAACCATCAATAAGGTCTTCATCATCAACATCACTCTACCCAATCACTGCAATTCCAGTGCCTGAGGAAACACTTGCAGCATTAAGAGAAGGATCATGATAGCGGTCTTCTTCATTTAAACCACATTCTCACTTTACCCACATCAATATTCAATTAAACTTCAATACGAGTCACCCCTACAATCGCGCCCTTCCTTCTATCGGCCCTCTGGTCAAAGCTTATATATCAACTTAGTCTAACGAACATTCAAATCGATATTCGAATCCGAACTTACCCCAAGACAGCCTTTGGTTTAATAATACACTACGGCAGCATTACTTCGGGCCCACACTAACATTCAATAATACTCTTCACTTTATAAACCAAGACCTTATACAAATAAACGTATGCCAATGTGAATAACACTGGTCTTACCTTTGCAAACCTTAATCGGAACAACAGAAATCAATATATATTGGAGTTGGGCCCCAGCGTTAATGCACCCATCGCATCCAACGGTTGTTGGTTTGTCGCTTCGCTTCAGATGATCCAACGCCCCCAATCGAATATCACGTGATCTAGTTGCCCGGACGTTAATTCACAAATGTTGTGCGATGTAAGTGGTATCGCGAAACCGCTCTTCTCCACGTGTCAATCAGATAGCGATATCGCGTTGTTTTTACAAAAACAACTTACCACTTCCTAACTGACGCGAACCCGCTGGTATTCTCCCCAGAAACCGCCTTAAATGTTTGTCCTCGCGGTTCCGATTCAGGGTTCCCTTCCTTCATTCTGTTACACTCTACTTCGCTCGTGCTTGTTTCTTTTTGTTGTGAATTCATAACCCCTTCGCACAGTCCTTCGCCCTGGCTCGTCTTCGTCCACAACCTCTCCACAGGCTCCCTACGGCCTCTATCATTCACAAATTACCCTGTAGGCATACATTATCACAGAAGTATTCTCCTCGCATTGATTTACTAGATAAATGTTGAATCCAAGTCATATCTCTTCAAAGCATCGACTCGTGTCGTGGTCAATAAGCAACCCTAGATAAGGGCGAACCACAGAGGATTCGATCCACAGAATGGTGCACGTTCAACTCCACATTACCGCATGGACATGAGTATCGATATCTGTAGTGATACACAGGGTACATTTAAAGACTCAATTACAAAGTCATCCACACATTGTCCATACAACCTTAGGGCCGCTCGTATCTATATAATTCCGAAATGAAATATACACTCAGAACTCAAGTTCCTGTATTAACAAGAAAGACTGGGCTATTCTCCGTCCAGAATTCAATCAAGGACACTTATATAATTCCCACATAAATTTGGGGCAACCCTTCATCAAGATATACGAATGAATCAAGTACAACAGAATCCTTTCTATTACAACCAGCAATTTATAGTTCTAATAAATCGACCTCAATCACAAAACTTCATCAAACGCGTCTTATACATTCTCCCTCGGGAATTCAGACATTCCTTATATATTTCGACCAAGAATACATCAAGTTTCACATGGGGTTTACAACCAAATTCTTCATCTATATATACACAACTAGAATTAATTTCGAAAGCATTTACTTACAACATCATAATAGACCAGATCTTCAATTACAGAGGCCTTCTATTACTACTCTGCGCTATTCCTCAACAAAACTCTCTCTCTCTATATTACAGTTGCTTACATTTTATGCTCAAAGATGACCTAAATCGATTCAGGTCTTCAAACAGCTCATCGAACTCTTAACATTCCCAATTCCTAAATTTAGACTCAATAATTGAAACTAATCCTAACTTTGCTCATAACCCCAGGCTGACTCTTCCTATTCCTGACATAATCAATTCTCTCATGTTCTCAATGACTCGAGAACAATTACAATTTCTTACAAAGTTTATTCAAAATACTTAATAATTACATGAGGAAGTAAAAGCATGAGACCCCCTATGTCTGCTTATGTACAAGGTATTTGATTGTGCCTAATGCCCCTACATCAGACTCCCAAGGTTCAATTTGTTCATGATCTCCTGATCATGGTTCCTTAATTTCTGCCTCGTGGATCCCATACTCTGTTTTGTAGCTGTCCAACAGCTGCATCATTCTCCTCCTGCAAATTTCCAGGTCTCCATGTCTTGTTCTGTAATCTACTTCCAGTTATACTTTCAAAATCTGTTTTTGCCTTTCCTTTACAAAAATCCTTCTACTTCCTGGCTGCTGTCTGCTGCATCAGTCTTCTGATGTTTTCAATTTCTTTGTCCAGCCTATCCTCTAGCTGGAAATTCCTCTACCCACTGCTGCTGCTTCCCATTCCTGTTGCTGCCAATACAGTTGCTGGGATTATTTTTATTTCTGCAGATGTCATCCCCCATGTTGCGTCCTCCCAAACTTCTTGTCCCTCTGCAACATGCTTTTGCTCATCATCTACAAATTTTCTTTTAGAAAATAAATCATCAATCAATTGTCTTCCTGCAGTAACATACCCATCCAGTATACTAGCAAACAGAATTAGATTCTGCAAGCTAGTATCTGCTCCTCTTTTCCTCACAACTTCAGGCAATTTCATTCCAGTGTCTGCAATCTCTTCCTCTTGCATAATTTCTCCCAGCAAACAATTCAGCCATCTCCCCCGTACTTGTTTTACATCTTCAACATGCTACAAATTAATTCCAGCACCTCCTTCTTCTTCATGGGCAATCTTCAGCGATTGCCTTTCATCCTCTTGATGGATTTTGGCAATCCAATTAAGTTCTTTAAGCTCTGCTTTCTCATCTTCTGTCAGCATGGAATGATGCTTCTTCCTCACTTTAGCAGCTTTTAAAATCTGCCCTCCAGTCTGCTCTTGGCCCATCGGACTAGCCAATTCTTCTCTGTCATCAGCAGTGACAATTTCCTGCATATGAGACAGGGCTGTCTCATCTTCCTTCAGCAACGGTTCTTCTTTTCCCAAGACAATTCCAAGAGATGGATTGTCTTCAGCCTTTCCTGTAAACATAAGCAAACTATCAGTTCCCAAACCACAAGACCCAAAGGCCTCATTTGATGACCCAATCACCAATCCTTCTCTCTACAGTTCTAAATCTCTTTCAAGACTCAGAATTTCTTCACTGTCCTCTTCCTCAGCTGCCAGAGTTATCTCCACTGTTCCAATCACTATGTTAAGATGATGATCCTTCACTATGCTCTCAGCCAACTTAGTTTCCCTTTTTTTCAATTCTCTGACAGTTTTCATTAGCTGTCCCTCTTTGCCTACATGATCAACACATGAATCAGCAGCATTAAAATTCCAAGGCTTCAATACCTTCTTCTTCTCTGACAACACGTCAGCATGTTGTTCAGAACTCCCCTTTAAATCCTCTGTCAGCATCTCAGTATGCTGATTTGCATTCCTCATGAGACTGTCAGCTAGTCTCACCTTCCTCCTATCATCTACTTCATGAATGCTATCCCTGAAAATCTTCCTGCCTTGCTTCCTCGGCAAATCATCTTGTGCATAGGTCCTCTGCTTCTCCAATTCTCTTCTTTGAAAATCCAACCTCCTATACAACTCAACAACTTCAATTGCAGTAGATTTCGGAAACCTTACACAACTTCTTATACCTCTGCTTGTTCTTGACCAATCATCTGCTGGTCCTTCTCTCTCAGCCTCAACATTCTGCTGAATATCTTCATTTGACTCTTCTTTCTTCATCTCTCCCTGAGATCTCACTATCTCAGCATTGATCTGAACAGATTTCAGATTCAATGTCTCCTCCTCATCAACAAACTCTGAAGCTTGTTCATCTTCCAGTGGTGTACCTGCAAACATACACAACTTTTTAGTTTTCAAATCACAAGACTTTTCAGTCTTGGCTGCTTCCTCAAGCACTTCTTCTTGAACAGGTCTGTACATGGAATCTTCAATTTCCATCTTTGACTCAAGAACCTTGAGTTCTCCCTCCTTTGTGGAGTCTGTCATCACTTCACATTTGTCAAACTCAAAAACACAAGCCCTTACATCATCTAGACTTGTCCAACAACCCAGGAAATCCCCAATGACTTCCTCTTCAGCAAGACAAGATTCTTGCTACCTCAAGTGTTCACCATGGTTCACAAGACCTCTTGCAAATCTCCACTCCTCATCTGTACTCTGGTCTGCTTCACAAGCAGAAATTTCTTCTTTCAACTCAGTTGCTCTGAGTTCTTCTCTCAATAAGGCAATCTCCTTTAGCCTCAACCTCAATTGTAATGGTTGCCATTTCACACTCTTCCTCATGAGCCAACCAACTCTCTGGTTCTCCTATATCATCCTCTCCAGTTCATAAAGTTGTTTACTGATCTCAGCTATCTCTTTCCAATGCTCTTCATCAGTGAGTTTCTTCCTCATGCCATTTGCCTTGGCATCTTCCCTCACTCTTCTACTGTGGCCTCTCTCAGAACCTCTGCTGTGGCTATCAGTAGCCATCTTCTCCTCTAGGACTTCTTCACTCACAAGCTGCACTAAGCCTCTGCAACAGCAAGCTCTCTTGCTGCAACTTACCTCACCAATCCTTTTCTCTGGATCCAGCTTTTGGCAAGTACTGGTCCCCTGTCTGCTGGAACCTTCTAAGCACTCTCTTCTGCTCTTCCTAGGCTTCACTCTGCAACTTTCCTCAAGAACACCTCTGTTCTCTTCTCATCCAACCTCTGTTGGGAATTCTTCCAGGTTCTGCCACACTTCTTCTTCACTCAGAGTCCCTTGCTGGACTCCTCTGTCACTGCTCTCAAAGTTGTGATCTTCTTCTGCTGAGATGTCTTCAATTGTCTGCACTCTGACTTCTGCAAACAATCCTTCAACCAGATTTAACATTGCTCACCTTCTCTTGAGAACACTGCAATTGTCCTCTTTATCCAGCCTCTAGTTGAATATCAGGCTCACTGCCTTCACTATCAAATTTTGTCTTTATCTTCCTGCAACCACAATTCTGCAATTACAATTTCAAATCAGATTTAAAATTATTTACCTGCAAGATCTTTGCATGATCTTGTCTTCCACTCACTCTGCAAATCTTGTTCACTGTAATTCTGTGTATCCTTGTTGCCTATCAGATCTTAGAATCTGATCTTCCTTCCTCAAATCTGCAGTCTTCAAAACACTTGTCCTCCAATTGGACTCTGTAATTCTGCAATCACCTTCACTGTATCCCTGTAGGCTGCAATCTTTATCAGTCTTCAAAAACCTGATCTCCTTTTCTGCATGCAATTAATTCAAAACCTGAGCTTCAAACAGAGCTACTCCTGATGCTCTGATACCACTTGATAGCAGTCTTCTTCATTTAAACCACATTCTCACCTTACCCACATCAATATTCAATTAAACTTCAATACGAGTCACCCCTACAATCGTGCCCTTCCCTCTATCAGCCCTCTGGTCAAAGCTTATATATCAACTTAGTCTAACGAACATTCAAATCGATATTCGAATCCAAACTTACCCCAAGACAGCCTTTGGTTTAATAATACACTATGGCAGCATTACTTCGAGCCCACGCTAACATTCAATAATACTCTTCACTTTATAAACCGGGACCTTGTACAAATAAACATATGCCAATGTGAATAACGCTGGTCTTACCTTTGCAAACCTTAATCGGAACAACATAAATCAATATATATTGGAGTTGGGCCCCAGCGTTAATGCACCCATCACATCCAACGGTTGTTGGTTTGTCGCTTCGCTTCAGATGATCCGATGCCCCCAATCGAATATCGCGTGATCTAGTTGCCCGGACGTTAATTCACAAATGTTGCGCGATGTAAGTGGTATCGCGAAACCGCTCTTCTCCACGTGTCAATCAGATAGCGATATCGCGTTGTTTTTACAAAAACAACTTACCACTTCCTAACTAACGCGAACCCGCTAGTATTCTCCCCAGAAACTGCCTTAACTGTTTGTCCTCACGGTTCTGATTCAGGGTTCCGTTCCTTCGTTCTGTTACACTCTGCTTCGCTCGTGCTTGTTTCTTTTTGCTGTGAATTCATAACCCCTTTGCACAGTCCTTCGCCCTGGCTCGTCTTTGTCCACAATCTCTCCACAAGCTCCCTACGGCCTCTATCATTCACAAATTACCCTGTAGGCATACATTATCACAGAAGTATTCTCCTCGCATTGATTTACTAGATAAATGTTGAATCCAAGTCATATCTCTTCAAAGCATCGACTCGTGTCGTGGTCAATAAGCAACCCTAGATAAGGGCGAACCACACAGGATTCGATCCGCATAATGGTGCACGTTCAACTCCACATTTCTGTAGTGATACACAGAGTACATTTAAAGACTCAATTACAAAGTCATCCACACATTGTCCATACAACCTTAGGGCCGCTCGTATCTATATAATTCCGAAATGAAATATACACTCGGAACTCAGGTTCCTGTATTAACAAGCAAGACTGGGCTATTCTCCGTCTAGAATTCAATCAAGGACACTTATATAATTCCCACAGAAATTTGGGGCAACCCTTCATCAACATATACGACTGAATCAAGTACAACAGAATCCTTTCTATTACAACCAACAATTTATAGTTCTAATAAATCGACCTCAATCACAGAACTTCAACAAACACATCTTATACATTCTCCCTCAGGAATTCAGACATTCCTTATATATTTCTACCAAGAATACATCAAGTTTCACACGGGGTTTACAACCAAATTCTTCATCTATATATACACAACTAGAATTAATTTCGAAAGCATTTACTTACAGCATCATAATAGGCCAGATCTTCAATTACAGAGGCCTTCTATTACTACTCTGCGCTATTCCTCAACAAAACTCTCTCTCTCTATACTACAGCTGCTTACATTTTATGCTCAAAGATGCCCTGAATCGATTCAGGGCCTCAAACAGCTCATCAAACTCTTAACATTCCCAATTCCTAAATTTAGACTCAATAACTGAAACTAATCCTAACTTTGCTCATAACCCTAGGCTGACTCTTCCGATTCCTAACATAATCAATTCTCTCATGTTCTCAATGACTCGAGAACAATTACAATTTCTTACAAAGTTTATTCAAAATACTTAATAATTACATGAGGAAGTAAAAGCATGAGACCCCTTATGTCTACTTATGTACAAGGTATTTGATTGTGCCTAATGCCCCTGCATCAAATCAACATCACAATGTTATGGAGATAATAAGATCATTAATGTCCTACAAATGACCACAAAAGTAGGTCAATGGGACTGTTGAGTACAATGATCTTGATGCAAGCAAGAGTACCAAACAATCTCATATATAAAGAACAACAGATAAAGTAAAAACATAATGTCCGCATGCTAAAACATTGAAAACCTTCAACTCCAAGTGCAGGGACATAATGTCTGCATGCTAAAACATGGAAAACCTTCAACTCCAAGTGCAGGCAGTCGTAGAAAGGAGCCAGGGACTAGGTCATGGTCCATTAGAGCTATCTCTAGTATCTACTAATACTCAAAGCTGAATGAAAAGAAATCAAAATAGAATGGTGCCTAGAGGGAGAGCTCGGGAAAGAACTAGACCCTCTGCTGCACTGTTGCTGGAAAGAAGTAACCCGTCATTAGTGTCTAGTGCACCTCAACAATCTACTAGTAAGAGATCTGGGCTGGTGATGTCTGTAAGTTGTTGGGGAAAGGGAATGGTCCATCAAGTCCACACCAATTTATATTTCAAGGCAATGCTACTATTAGTCTACCTCTTGGATCCCCTAGGTGATGGAAGCATTGTAAAGAAGGATGTAATCCATTGAACAATATCTGGTCTAGAAGAACGCTGGAAACTGTGGAGACGAAGCCTGAGGGGTTCCTGTATGTAAAGGGCTAGACATCTTTGGTCAGGTATCAGAAGAAACTAGATAGGATCTGGATCCCCCTAAACAGATAATGAAATCTCACACGGATCTCAAAATAAATGGGGCAGCGAAATACGAAATGCTCCTCTGTCTCAATCTCTCAAAGATGGCACAGTTGGTGGACCTTGTCTAGTCGACCAATATAGTGGTCAATCTCAATCCACAATCTATGAGAGCCAACTCTACATTGTCCCATGGAATCGGTGATGAAGAATGTAACTAGTGTCGGTCTTCATAATTGTACTTGAGTTATGATGTAATATATTTGTCAAAAGAAACTTTTTTATTATTATTAAATCGACTTATTAAAGCATGGGTATCATGCTTGGGTCAATAGTCAATAGGTCAAGCCTCCATTGTAGGCTTCTAGGATTTTTCGGTCAAAGTAAAAGTCAATTTTTGTAAGTGACCCTTCTTGGGCTCATTAAAATTTAAAGTCAAGAAAGAAAATTTCTATGTAAAAATTGTGTCTTATCCTCCTCTGTCAAGTCGGCTGTGTCCTTCATCAAGTCGGCTATATCCTCCATTCAAGTCAGCCCCAACAGAATAGGCAGAAACAACTATAAATAGTAAAGTGAGCTCGACTTAGTTGGATACACAAGTTCTATCTGTGATTTTGAAAGTGATGGACAGTAGATATAAGAAGAAATTATTACAACTGCAGAGAGGACTGAAGTATTGAAGATCTATGATTACAGGAAGTCGAATTGCAGGAGATGTCAAGAAGAACCGAGAGACTTGAAGAGCTGGAAGAAGAATACTTCAAAGGCTGATGGAGAGAGGTTTAGGTTTAGAGTCTTGGTTATCTCACTGTGATTTGAATCTACTGAAAAAAGAGTTTGATTGGGTTTTCCCCTCATTAGGGGTTTTTCTCTGGCTGAGTGCCTACATCTGGTGTTCATTGTGTTTTTGGCATTTATTTGATGATAAGAACACTAATATAATCAACATAAAACAAAAACATTATCACAAGTAAATGTCAAAGCAGAGAAATCAAATATAAATGATGCCCCTAATGAATTTCTCAACACGGTATCAGAGCTAGGTTCATATATTTAAGGGCAAGAAGAAGATCCTTAAAGGCTTCAATACGGTCAAGAGAAGACTATTGGCTATGACCGAGCTCCTAGAAGTAATAAATCAGAATTCTGGGCATGACAACTAGCCCTAGTCACAGTATCAAATCTCGCAGACCTGTTCAAGAAGTCCGAAATAGGTTTTGAAAGCAGAGAGGCTCTGTTCTCTAGGTCCAAAGGGTCAGTATTCAAGCTAAAGGAAAGCCGAGCTCCTATAGGGAAGAAATTCCAAGTTATGGGCATATCTACTAGTCAATATTTATGTGGTTAGGGCTGCAGACCTGGGCTAACAGAGCGAAGGAATTAAAGAAGGGCGGACCTGTTTTAGGGTTCATCTTACAAGATTCTTAAGCTAAGTCAAAGAAAAGTCAAGGCCGAAGAAGAGGGAGTTGCTCTGGGTATATTCTGAAGTGGTTCTTCTTACTGAAACAAGCCCAAAGATATCACAGACCTGTGGAGTCTAGGCCGCAGATCTGAAGTGGTTAATTGAAGGGCTATAACAAGCCTAAACAGGGTGCTGTAGGTACCTATCAAGACAGCATATATGATAAGAGATTAAGGAGGAAAGTCGCAACATTTCAGAGAGCTGTTGTAGCAGTTGTGGAGAGATATAACAAAAGGTTGGATGCCCAAATCAGTAAGTAAAGCTACAGTTAATCTAATCCAGAAAAAGGAAGTCACCTTAAAGAAGACTCTATACCTCAAATTGCAGATTAATGGCACAATCAAAGACAACGAAATATCTTTCAGATCTCTGTAATAGAAATAGTCATCATCTGGTGGAGGAAACTGGGCCAACTTCAGCGGAAGACATTTTAGGCCTGTTCTAAAAGATTATTCAATAAGGTGTAAAAGTCCTAGTTTGAGATATCTACTCCAGGAAGTGGTCAATATGAAAAGAATATAAGTCCACTGAATGAAAAGATATTTGTCTCAAGAAATATTAGTGACTGTGCCCTAAGAACCAAGGCTGGAGAAGTATATATATTGGTGTTGAAACCAAGATCTGAAGCAATAAGTAACAGATAGTCACCTTATGGTGAGCATCTTGTTTTGGAGTTGTTCTTAGGAAGATCATGAATTCAATATTTGAAAGTTTATTACCGATTGGGGTTGTGTTTGTACAGGGAGATCTCTCTTCTAGACGATTGAACACTTTGGAAGCATGCTTGGACAAATGGATATATATGGTTTAGTTTACAAGGAGAGTAAAAGCATATTATGGCAAGATGTTTGGGAGGACAACTGGCTGGTCTGTGTTGAGTGGCACTGGTCATGGAGCTCCGACCTTGGATACGCACCTAGATCCCTCAGTTGATGGTTGGCAAGTAAGCCTGATGGTACCTAGAGTGCCTGAAAGCTTGATTCCATCTTAGTCCCACCCAGATAGATTACCCTGGTCAGGTATCTAATCTGTAGCACTGTGTGTGCTAAACTCTTCGTAGTTCATTTCATTTTAAGATCTTCAATGTACTTTCATGTGTATGTTACCTAGTTAAGAGGGAGTGTTGAACAATGTAACTAGTGTCAGTCTTCATAATTGTACTTGACTCATGGTGTAATATATTTGTCAAAAGAATTTTTTTATTATTATTAAATTGACTTATTAAAGCATGGGTTTCATGCTTGGGTCAATAGTCAATAGGTCAAGTCTCCATTGTAAGATTCTAGAATTTTTGAGTCAAAGTAAAAGTCAATTTTTTTATGTGACCCTTCTTGGGCTCCTTAAAGTCAAGAAAGAAAATTTCTATGTAAAAATTGTGTCATATCCTCCTCCATCAAGTCAGTTGTGTCCTCCATCAAGTCAGTTGTATCCTCCATTCATGTCGGCCTCAATAGAATAGGCAGAAACAACTATAAATAGCAAAGTGAGCTCAACTTAGTTGGACAAGCAAGTTCTATCTGTGATTTTGAATGTGATGCGAAGTAGATATAAGAAGAAATTATTACAACTGCAGAGAGGACCGAAGTATTGAAGCTAAACTCTATCACAGGAGCTGAAGTATCTATGATTACAGGAAGTCGAATGACAGGAGACGGGAAGTTGAATTGCAGGAAACAGGAAGTCAAATTGCAGGAGATGTCTAAAAGGATCAAAAGACTTGAAGATCTGGAAGAAGAATACTTCAAAGGCTGACTTGATGGATGGAGAGTGGTTTAGGTTTAGAGTCTTGGTTATCTCACTGTGATTTGAATCTACTTAAGGGAGAGTTTGACTTGGTTTTCACCTAATTAGGGGTTTTGCCCTGGCTGAGTGCCTACATCTGGTGTTCATTGTGTTTTTGGCATTTATTTAATGATAAGAACACTAATATAATAACATAAAACAAATAAAATATCACAAGTAAATGTCAAAGCAGAGAAATCAAATATAAATGATTCCCTAATGAATTTCTCAACAATCGGAAGGGCATGCATCCAATGGCAAACATGTAATGGGGTCAAAAATTGAGTCCATTCCTCATGACCATGAACTGCTCAGCATAGATAATCATCTCCAGAGGTAACCCACCCTGAGAGTTTATCCAAGTGACATGTACATATTTCCTATAGATATCCTCTCAAATGATTTTATTCATCTCTTCTTTGGCTGGCAAGAGGTGATCAAGCCCACATAGAGAGTATATGAATGGAAGAAGTTGGTGCGTCATCATACCAACCGAATCAAGGAGATCAAAGACTCTGGTATACCAACACCAAGAACAAGTCAAAGGACTAGCTGTTGCAATGGACTTAGATGAACGATAGGCCAAGTATGGATATTAGTCATGCCCCTTCATCGTCTTAGTGTGTTGAATTTGTAACTATGGTCGGTGTTCATAATGTACTTTTGGTCACTTAACATAAATATATTTATCTTTGTAAAACATATTTATAAATGCTTGAGTCAAAGGAAAATTTATTAAGTGACAAGTATACTCCCCTCTAAGTCAAGTTGGCCCTAGCCAAGAGACGCGTACATTCACCCAAGACAGACTACTATATAAGGAAGTTCAAGTTCCTCATTTGGGCAATTCCCATTCCTCTCTCAAGACAGCCTTTGGGAAATTGAGTGAAGGACAAGAAGGACGAAGAAG
The DNA here is from genome assembly GCA_034641835.2 of Pinus albicaulis. NCBI lineage: Eukaryota > Viridiplantae > Streptophyta > Pinopsida > Pinales > Pinaceae > Pinus > Pinus albicaulis. Next base: position 1,675,505,695 of record CM076580.1, read on the forward strand.
AAGGCTGAATTTTCTCTCCTATCTCTCTCTAGCAACTCGCACGTGTGAAGGAATCTCTCTCCGTGATTCGCAGTTTCTAGGGCAACTATTGCAGGGGTGCGAACTTTTATGGCTTTCTAGGGCAACTGGTATAGCAGGAGGGCCAAAATTTTGTTAGTGCATGATCAAGAGCGAAGTGCAAGATCAAATTTGGGTGACTTGACTTGGAGCAGAAGACCAGGTTTGACTATAGGTCTAGGTGTGTCTCTTTTTGAACAAGAAGAATTTGGGTTTTTCCCTGTAGTGTGTTTTCCCAAGGTAAATGTTGTCTCTCTATTTTTGTGCATTGTGATCTCTACTATTTCACTATTCTTTATTGTTGAATTTCTGAGGTATAATTGTTGAATGATATATTGGAATAAGTTAAAAGAAGATCTACATCAAAAGTAATTATCAGAATTTCAAAAATATTGTGCTAACCCTGGTCCCTAATTGAACTAGAAAATCAACATGGTATCAGAGCTTTGGTGACGAAAGCAAAGTACATTGAGATCATTTTTGCGGAAACCCTAGAGAGAGCATTTTATTAAAGTCATTCTTGTACATTGGCATCTATGGCTTTCTCCATGAAATCCGAAAACAAGCTAGGGGAAGCATCAAACTTCAAAGCTTGGAAAGTCAAAATAGATCTTATTCTTGCCAAAAACAAGTGTTGAATATAGTGACAGGAAAGAATAATGAACTGATAGATGCAGTTGGAAAAGAAAAGTTCAAGGAGGATGATATTACTGCTATGAGTCTAATAGTGGACTCCATTAGATATCATCTCATTCCCTACATTGCAAAGCATGATTCCTCCAAGAAAATGTATGATGCCCTAATAAATATTTATACTATCAAGAATGTTGGTCAGTCCATGAGTTTGAAGAATGAGCTCCTTGGAATACAAAGATGACTAACGACGACACTATGGCTTCATACTTCGTAAGGATTTCACAAATCAAAGATCAAATTTCAGCTATTGGAGAACCTATTCCCGATCAAGAACTTGTGACTACAACATTCAATGGTCTTCCTAGATCATGGGATGAATTTATAGCAGGCATAAGCAGTTGGAAAGAAGCTCCTTCATTTGAGCAATTATGGACATCATGTACTCAAGAAGAAGCAAGATTGATGGCTAGAGAACGTCAAGATGAAGGAGTTCAAGCTCTTATAGCTCGCTTTAAAAACAAGGGAAAGAAGAAGTTTGGACCTCAACATAAGAAGTCGGGAAAAGGGTCTTCTACTTCCAAGAAGAAGAAAGACTTATCTAAGATACAATGCTATGGTTGTCAAGAATATGGACATTTCAAAAAGCGATTGTCCTAATATGGCTAACAAGAAAAGGGAAACAACATGCCTCCACAGCATAAATTGAAGAAGATGAAAAGTCAAAGAAGCCCAAAGGTGAAAAATATTTCTTCTACTATTCCGCTTTGACAGGTTCCTTTACAAATGATGATGACATGTGGTTGGTAGATAGTGGAGCATCAAGACACATAACTAGAGAGCGTGAGAATATTTCAAGCATGACAGAGAAGAAGTTGTCTCAAAGGATTGAAATGGGAGACAATAACAGCTATGCAGTCAAAGGAGTTGGAAAGGCACCCATAGAGTTGGAATCAAGTAACCACGTACATCTCAGGAATGTCCTTTGCATACCAGGTTTGAAAGATAATCTTGTCTCTATTTCTTGTTTAGAAGATAAAGGAGAAGGGTTGCTCTTGTGGATGGCAAAGTACTTGCATGGTCAAAGGGCTCTATTATAGGTGATGTTAGGGTTATTGGGATTCGTGATGGAAGACTATATAGACTTGTGAGTCAACCAGATCAAGCACTAATACATGATGAAATAGATCCAAGTTAGCTATGGCGCCGAAGGTATGGACATCTTCATTTCAGAGCATTGCCTGAATTAAGTGGAATAGTATCAGGGGTCCCTAAACTACAGATAAAGAATGATTGTGTATACAAAAGTTGTGCTCTTGGGAAAAACATCAAGAAACCATTTCCAAACAGTGACAACAGATCTAAGGAAGCTTTGGACTTGATTCATTCTAATTTTTGTGGTCCAATGCTCCTAAAATCACTTGGAGGTTCGTTGTACTATGTAACATTCATTGATGACTTCTCCCGAAAGACGTGGATATAACTCTTAAAGACAAAAGATGAGATCGTCGACAAGTTCTAGGAATTCAAAGCTGAAGTGGAAAACTTGACAGATAAAAAGATCAAGATACTGAGATTTGACAATGGAGGAGAATACACCTCAAGGAGCTTGTTGCTTTTTGCAAGCAGGCTCGGATTAAGAGGGAGCTAATTGTTCCCTACAATCCACAACAAAATAGTTTGGCAGAACGAAAGAACAGATCCATTGAAAAATTTATCAAGGCCATGATGCATGATTTGGACTTGTCGTTGTTCTTATGGGGAGAAGCATCATGAACTGTTGTGTACATTCAAAATCTAAGTCCCCATAGAGTTCTAGAAGGTATGAATCCTGACGAAGCCTTCTCTAAAAGGAAGCCTGAGGTTGGGCACATGAGAATCTTTGGTTGTCCTATATATATTCATGTTCCTAAGGATAAGAGGAATAAGCTCGAGCCTTCAGAAAATAAAGGCATGTTTGTTGGATACAGTGAATCTTCAAAAGCCTACGGAATATACATTTCAGAGCAACGTCAGATTGAGGTCAATCGAGATGTCACCTTCGATGAGAAAGTGGCATATTGGAGGTCTACGGAAGTATATGTAGTTTCATTGGAAGAAGTTAAATAGGAACCCTCAAGGGAGGAGCACTCGAGTTCTACAAAATGCACCAAAAGGCGAGAAGGGCCTCAAAATCCAACGGAACCAGTCAAAGTTTCAGAGATCAAGAAGAGACCAACATGGCTTAGATCCACATTATAAGAGGTGGAAGGACATGCAACTCCTAATGGCACATCTAGAGAAGTAAAGAAACCTAAGAGGCTCTCCAACTATGCAGCCCTCATGACAAAACTCATTGATGAAGAACCTTCCACATATGAAGAAGTAGCAGGCCAACAAGTGTGGAAAGAAGCTATGAATTTGGAATACCAATCAATCATGAAGAATGATGCCTGGGAGATTGTGCCAAGGCGTAAGGGGAAGTCAGTAGTATTTACAAGTGGATCTATAAGATAAAGCAGGTTGCAAACGGTTGTATTGACAAATACAAGGCGCGGTTCATAGCTAGAGTATTCTCCCAGAAAGAGGGAGAAGTCTATGATGAGACTTTTGCTCCAGTTGCTAGGTATACCTCTAGTAGATCCATCAATTCAATTTTTGCTTTCATGGGATGGGAACTACACCAAATGGATGTAAAGACTGCTTTCCTCAATGAAGTAATTGAGGAAGAGTTGTACATAGAGCAACCTCAAGGATTTTAGGTATATGAAAAGGAGTCTCATGTTTGCAGTTTGAAAAAGGCTTTGTATGGACCAGGGTTGCGGGGAAGCTTCTCCCCACCCCCCTCCTCGATCCCGCTCCCAAAACGCGCTCCGTTCAGGAGCTTTTTGGGAGCGCTCGGAAGCACGCTCCCGAAAACGCTTCTTGAGGGGAGCGTTTTCAGGAACGTGCTTCCGAGCCTGAAAAAATGCTCCCTATCTTTTTGGGAGCGTTTCAGGGAGCGCTCGGGAGCGAACGCTCCCTGAGCGCTTCCCCCATTAAAAAAAAGCTTCGGGAGCATTTTTTTAATGCGGGAAGCGGTCGGGGAGCGTTTGCTCCGGAACGCTCCCCGGCGCATAGAAAAAAAATTAGCGTCAATTTTTGATTTTTTTTGGGAAAGGAGGGAGGGGGGTTGGGTAAATAAAAAGCCCACCCCCCTCATTTTGTTTTTTTCATTTTAGTTGAGAGTGAGAGAGCAAGAGGAGAGCAAGAGGAGCAGAGCGATTTGGAGAGTTGGAGAGCGGAAGTGCCAAGGAGAGAGCAAGTTTGCAAGCAAGAGGAGGATTGCAAGAAAGAGGTAGGTCTTCTAATCTAGTTTTTTATTTTCTAGGAATTGTTTTTAAATTGTTCAAAAATGAAAACTTGATTTTTTTTCTAAATGTTGCATGCTAGTGTGTTGAAAAGTGAAAAATTGCATTGTTTTTTTCCTATGTTGCATTTCCCATTCCCATTTGGCATTCCTTCATTTTTTTTGCAGGCTAGAAACTTGAAACTTGGTTCCTTTCTTTGTAATAATGGTGTTGGAGAGGAGAAGAAAGAGGCCCATTAGAGAAGAGGAGGATGAAGAAGTGGGCTATAGTGGATTTGATGAAAATCCTGAAGAGGAGAAGGAGTATGCTGAGGAAGAAGGGGAGAGTGGAGAACATGAGGCCACAGATACCCCAACTAGACAGGACCAAAGTCAAATACCTTTGTGGAAATATGTTCAGAGGCAAGAAGGAGGGAAAGGTGGTGGAACCACTAAATTTCTTCCAATAAAGAATACACAGGTTCATACACCCGTGCCAGAAGGCACCTTTGTGGGAAAATGCCAGGGGATGGAGACAAAAATCTAGGAATCAAAATTTGTGTCAATGTGCCAGCAACACAGAGAGAGAAATATAGAAAGGAAGAGGAGGCTGCCCTACAGAGATCTAAAAGATCTAGGGGTTTCATTGATTCTTATACACCATCAGGTCCATCACATCATGGACAAAGAAGTCCATCAACTTCCACCCATGGTAGTGGATATGGAGGCACACTTGGACCAAACACCTCCTTAATAATCAATGAATGAATTGAATTGATTTACAATGAGCAGTGAAGCTCAATAAATAATACAACTGTATTTACAGAAAAAGCAAGTTTATACTAAGAAAGTAGAAACAACAAGTTTCTACTAAGAATATAGAAACAGCAAGTTTCTAACAAGAAACTGCTAATTACAATCATAGATGAGCAGTAAACACTAAAATAGCATTATACTAATACCCTCCCTTAATGCTCAATCTATTTACAACACCGATAGACCCTCTGAATTTTACAAACTTATCAGGACCAAGAGGCTTGGTGAAGATGTCTGTTGGCTACTCCATTGTGGGAACATATAGTAACTGAATGGATCCGTCTTCAACAAGCTGGCGAATGTAGTGACAATGAGTTTCCACATGCTTTGTTCGTTCATGGAAGACTGGATTCTTGGCGAGTTTGAGCACTCCCTAATTATCACAAAACAAGGGAGTAGAACCTGCCTGGGAAACATGCATATCCGCAAGCATACGTCGAAGCCAAACTGCCTCGCAAGATGCCTTAACTGCTCCCCGATATTTTGCTTCTATCGAGGAGAGAGCCACTGCCCGCTGCTTCTTGCTAGCCCATGTGATAGCATTGGATCCCAGACTAAACACATACCCAGCTATAGATTTACAGTCATCAACCGAACCAGCCCAGTCTGAATCTGTGTAACCACTGAGTGTAGGATCTGAACTCCGAGTGTACAGAAGTCCATAACCAGGGGTTCCTCTTACATAACGCAGCACACGCTTTGTTGCTATCCAATGATCAGCTTTAGGAGCTGACATGAAGCTTGAAATGTAGCTCACTGCAAAAATAATATCAGGTCGAGTGGCAGTAAGGTAGATGAGGCTGCCCACTAACTACCTGAATAAAGTTTCATCCACAAGTGGTGACGATGACTGAGCTGAAAGTTTGAGCCCTGGTTCCATAGGAGTCATGGTAGGTTTGCAATCCTGCATTCTGAACCTTTCCACAAGATTTCTGGCATACTTGGACTGAGAGAGAAAGATGTTGTTCTCAGTCTGCCAGACTTCCACCCCTAAACAGTAATGAAGAAGCCCCAAATCTGTCATATCAAAAGTGTTGCACAAATCTTGTTTGATCCCATGGATCAAATGTGTTGAACTGCCAGTAATAATAAGATCATCCACATAGACAACCACAAACAGAATATCATCACCAGTATGTTTGATATACAGGTTTGCATCAGATGGACTCCGCTGAAAACCATGATCTGTTAGATACTTATCAATTTTCATATACCAAGCCCGAGGGGCTTGTTTCATACCATAGAGTGCTTTTACTAATCTACAAACTTTCTGTGCTTGATCGGCAACCTTGAACCCTGGAGGCTGCATCATGTAGACTTCTTCCTGTAAGTCACCATTCAGAAAAGCACTCTTTACATCCATTTGATGGACTTTCCAATTGAATTGAGCTGCTAAGGCAAGGACAAGCTGTATGGTACTCATCTTGGCTGTAGGAGCAAAGGTCTCCTCATAGTCTATGCCTTCTTTCTGTGAGAATCCTCGAGCAACAAGACGAGCCTTATACTTGTCGAGGGTTCCGTCAACTTTGTATTTCACTTTATACACCCATTTGCAACTAATGGGTGTCTTCCCTGCAGGAAGATCAAAAAGGGTCCAAGTGTGATTCTTTTGAAGACTCTGGAATTCAGCCTCCATAGCCTGTTCCCACTCAAGTATGCCCTTAGCCTCTGAATAGGTTTGAATCTCAAAAACACTATGTATGTTAGCCATAAGAGCAAAATTTACTGTAGGCTGTTGTTTGCTCTTATTTCTGGAAGTTCTACCTTCAAGGAGTTCATTATCCCGAAGATCACCAATAGTTTTAGCCCACCATTTAGGCCGGAGAGTAGAAGAACCAATATCTGGAGGAGGTGGAGGAGGCTCAGGAACAATAGGAGCAGCAAGAGGAGGATTATTTTCCGGAGGAAGCTCAGGTAGTGCATCATCAAAGACTTATGCTGCATCATCCCTCCCATCAGGTGGACCTAACGGAAGAAAAACACTGTGAGGATGATCCTCAGAACACTGCTCAAAAGGAAGGGACTGAAAGAACCCTCTGTTTTCATCAAATACCACATCCCGACTGAAGATAAGATCATCAGTGTCTATATCTATCAGCCTATAGGCCTTGTGGTGATCACTATACCCTGTCATCATGAGTTTCTGGCTTTTGGAATCCAACTTAGAGCGCTTAGCACCAGGAATCCAAACATATGCAACTGAGCCAAAAACTTTGAGATGGCTGATCTTAGGCTTTCGACCAGACCAAAACTCTTCTGGAGTCTTCCCTTTAACAGCCTAAGTAGGTGATCGATTAAGAAGATAGACTGCAGTAAACACTGCTTCAGCCCAAAATTTGTTCGGAACACTCCTATGTTGTAACATAGAATGAGCCATTTCAACAACCGTACGGTTGCGACGTTCTACAACCCTGTTCTGCTGAGGAGTGTAGGGTGTGGTTAACTAGCGTTTGATGCCATGGGTATCACAGAAGTTGGAAAAAGCAGAAGAACAAAATTCCCCCTAGTTATATGTCCTAAGAGTTATGATATTACAGCCAGACTCTTTTTCAACTAAGGACTTAAACTTCTGAAAGATGCTAAATACATCAGATTTATGTTTTAAAAAGTACACCCACATTTTTCTACTGAAATCATCTACAATGAGCAAAAAATATTTGCAACCAGTAATTGAAGATGTATTCATAGGACCACAAATATCAGCATGAATTAACTGGAGTACCTTAGATGCGCGCCAAGATTCTCCATCCTTGAATGAAGACCGATGTTGCTTGCCAGCTTGATAGGCGCCACACACTCCCAAATGTTGTGTCTGAATATCAGGTAACCCTAACACAAGTCCCTCCCGAGATAGCTGAGAGAGATACTGAATGTTTAAATGCCCATATCTCTGATGCCGCAAAGTGCTGATAGGAGAAACACGAGCTGCTACAGCCACTTCTGGGGAATCACCGGTGTCAAGAAGCCTATATAGACCATGATCCTCTAGGCCAACAGCAACCGTAAGCCGAGTGTCCCTGTCAATAATGGTGCACTTGTGCGCACTGAACACCACATCGAGTTGAGGAGAGTTTCTCATAATCTGGCTGACAGACAACAAATTAATTTCCATACCAGGAACATAGTACACATTCAGGAAGATGAGTGTGGGCCCACCAGACTGGATCTGAACTGTACCTCTACCAACCACCGTGTACTCCCCACCTCTGCCGAAGACCACGGAATCACTGAAAGATGAGAAGTCAGTAAACCAGTCACGCCTGTGAGAGAAATGACGTGATGCCCTAGAGTCAATGTACCAGGCAGATGACGGGGCGTGATCTGAGTACCTTTTAGCCATAAAGGCATAAAAGGCAGATTCCTTCTGCTCGGAATGTTCTGCGACATTTGCTTGCTGATGAGACCCTCCCTGCTTCTTTTCTTCAGAAGCAATCCTCTGTCGACAATCCTTCTTCAAATGACTAAACTTGTGACAGTAATTACACTGCACATTTTTTCTTCTTATCGGGATCATAAGACTGAGAAGAACATGTCTTCTGAAATGACTGAGAGGACTGATATTTGGTAGCAAAAGCATTTTCTAAGGAGGCTGATGAAGCACCACTACCAAACTGTTGTTTCCAACGATCCCGCTGCAGAAGTTTGGTGCATAGCTCTGGAAACTTTAGATCAACATTAGTGGAGGTAATGTTGAGAGTTTCTATAAAGTGTTCATAAGATTTTGGTAGACTTTTCAGGGTGATGACTACCATATCTTCTTCCTCCATGGTCCGACCAATGGCTTCGAGCTGATCTCGAATGGCTTTAATCTTGTTAAGATGTTCCTGTAAAGACATATGTTCGTCCATCATGATGGAGAACCACTGATTCTTTAGAAAGAAAGCTCTGCTCTTGTCAGATGACTCGTGCAATTCCTTCAAATGTTTCCAGATTTCGGCAGCTGTCTTGCCGGAAGGGATCTATGGTAACTGATCATCAGTTACAGACAGTTTGAGAAGCATAACAGCCTCTCGATTTCGATCATCAAACTTATCTTGATATGCACCAGGTGTACCGAGACGAGGCTCTTTGCCCAAAACGAGCTGGTCAAGACGCCTATATTCAAAAATGGTCAACATTCTCTGTTACCAGATGTTATAATTGTTGCCATTAAAGCGTTGATTGCCTTCCAACATCAAATTGGTTAGTGAGGCCATTGTCGGATATCTTAGATCACTGATCAGAGATTCCTCCGATGCACAAGTTCAGGATCAAACCCCAGAAGCCTCAAAAATGAACAAAATAAGAGGAAGATTCACGACATACAGATCAAAAAACATAAACTCCACAATTCAGCTCAAAAATACGGATGATCAGCCAAACGTCAGCAATCCTTTTTCTGATCGAAAAAAAAGAATAACAGAAGAAATCCAATACAACTAAAATTCAATGCCCAAAAACAGCATTTCACTAACCACAATTACTACTACAATACCAAAATGACAGGACATGCAGGAAAGTGGCAGAAACAACAAGATAGAAGGCGCGGTCTCAGAGATCTGCCACAGAAAAATTTACCCAAATGATGAAAAGTTGCAATCTGAAAGATCAGTGTATCGAAAACAGTATTTCATGAACTACAATACGTCAATTGTGAGGAGAAACGAGCAGCATTCTGGAAGAAATCTGGGCAGCTTTTGATGATGAGATGCCTCATAAGATAAGTCGAGCCACAAGGGATCAAAGAAAACCAGATGCTATGCAATCAACCGTATCTGGGAACCCAAAGCGATAACTCGTCAAGGGGAGTAGCAACAGGGATAACACACCAGACGCCCATAAATGAGAGATTAGACGGCAATTTAACAGTGTCACACTGTCTGCGTCAATCTGAAGGCAAAAAGAGAGGCCCTGCCCGATTTATAAATTGTAATTCTTATCGAAATGGCGGCTTAGAAATTGTGACGCCAAAAAAAAATTTCAGACTTCTAGAGAGCTGTTTCGAAATGAAGCATAGAATTTTTCAAATAATGAAGAATTATTTCGAAAAAATACCTAAGCTCTAATACCATAATCAATGAATGAATTGAATTGATTTACAATGAGCAGTGAAGTTCAATAAATAATACAATTGTATTTACAGAAACAGCAAATTTCTACTAAGAATATAGAAACAGCAAGTTTCTAACAAGAAACTACTAATTACAATCATAGATGAGCAGTAAACACTAAAATAGCATTATTCTAATACTTAAGGCGTAGAACCATATCCGATTTCCTTGATGAAGGGTGTAGGAATGATGTGGATTCAAAAAATTTCCGATTTCTATATGCATGTAGGGTGCCATTCAATGTTCTTCGCTCACCTTATTGGCATGAAATGGTTTCTGCAATTAATGATGCCCCCAAAGGATACACGAGCCCTGAGTATGACAAGGCCAGAACCGTGGGACTTGATCATGAAAGAGCTAAAATAAACAATTCTTTGGCTAGAATGACAAATTCTTGGAATGAGCATGGGGTGTCCATTGTATCTGATGGATGGACCAATGTAAAAGGAAAGCCATTGATAAGTGTTCTGGCTGTGTCGGTTAGTGGTGCAATATTCCTTTCAGCATATGATTATTTAGACAAATTCAAGACCGGCATTAACATTGTAGAACCATTACTTGAAATAATTGAAAATACTGGGCCATACAATGTCGTCCAAGTCATCACTGATAATGCTGCTAACTGTAAGGCAGCAAGAGCAATTATTGAGGATAAATACCCCAACATATTTTGGTCTGGGTGTTTGGTTCACACAATGAACCTTTTGATGCATGATATCATTAAAAAAAAAACAACCTCAATTCAAATGGCTTGGTGATTTGTACAAGAGGTAAAAAAATGATAAAATTTATTACAAATCATAGCAATACCCATGGACTTTTCCGTACTCACTCCAAATTGGAGTTGTTGAAGATAGAAAAGACTACATTTGCCGCCTTTTGAAGGTAAGAGAGTCATTGGTTGCAATGGTATCAAGCCCACACTGGAAGGTATTAAAGGACAGGGCAGCGACAATAGTTGACAGGCAAGGTTTTGAACATGTGGACGAGACCGCCCTTGACCCTTTGTTTTGGGCACGTGTGAGGGAAATTTTGAACTTCACCAAGCCCATTTATCACATGATTCGTTTTTCAAATACAGATAAACCAGTGATTGGGGAGGTTTATGAGCAGATGGATAGCATGTTGGATGAAATAAAAGATGTTGTTAAGGATAATGATCCCAACTTGTATGCAATGATTCACGATTGTGTGTGTGTGCACGGTGGAATAAACTCAATGTTCCACTACATGCCTTGGCATATATCCTTATGCCAAAATACTACTCTCCATCTTGGTTGGGCCAACCTGCACCTAGAGGTTGAATTAGGATCAAACCTCACACAGATCTAGAGGTACAACAGGGATACATGAAGGCATTAGACAAGTTGGTCCCCGACAGGGAGTGTGTTGCATTGCACCTTGAATTAGGCAGATACTTCAGTTGCACTGGTAACTTTGGTTCTTTCCATGCAATGGAAGACAGAGACAGATTTGATGCTCTCACATGGTGGGAAGCATATGGCGGCATGGGACTTTTGCCAAAGTTGGCAAAAAAAGTTCTCTCACAAGTTGTGAATACTTCTTCTGCAGAGAGGTGTTGGAGCACCTACAGCTTCATACATAATGTGAGAAGAAACAGGTTGAATTAAAACCAAGCTAAAAGCTTGGTTTATGTGCATTACAACTTGAGGTTGTTGATTCATTACTGCGATCGGGCATATGAGGATCAATCATATAAAGTTTGGGACAACAACCCAGAGGATGATAATTTGGAGGACGACACTGTACATATGGAAGAATTGGAAGCAAAACTTTTGAGAGATGATGATGAAGCATCAGCAGCACCACCACACACAGGGCCAGTCCCACCATCCAGTACCAGTGCCAGTGCCAGTGCTTGACATCCAACTATTTTTCCTTTGTAGATTCAGCCTCCACCTACATCCTCACGTTGTCGTCCGCCTTCTAGTCATGGTCGTGGACGTGGTACTCCTAAGAGTACTAGAAGACCACCATTGCCTCGTGGTTCTCACAAATTAGACATTTCTCGTGGGCGTGGCAAGGGGCCAGCCAATAGATAAAATAGATTTGTTGTTAACTAGTCTTTTCTATTTTCTCGTAGGTTTTATCTTTTATAACTATTGAACAGTTGAAACTTGACTCTTTCATATTTAATGACAATTTAAGTTTGAAGTTTGAATTTGAAAGGTGAAACTTTGAAGTTGGCATTTATAAGTTTATAAGTCATTATGAAATATGAATATGATGAAAGTTATATGGTGATCAATGAATCAATGATGATAAATGTTATATATTGAATTTTGAAATCAATGAATCAATGATGATAAATGATATATATCAATGATGATAAATGTTATATATTGAAATTTGAAATCAATGAATCAATGATGATAAATGTTATATATCACTGATGATAAATGTTATATATTGAATTTTGAAATCAATGAATCAATGATGATAAATAAATTATGATATATATCAATGATGATAAATGTTATATATTGAAATTTGAAATCAATGATGATAAATGTTATATATTGAATTTTGAAAGCTCAAAATCTTCAGATTGATGATTCGCGAGACTCAAGAGTCAATATGTTGTATGTTTCCAACTTGTGGGCGTGGTTGATGAAGATTATAACTTCTAGATGATTGATGTTATATGATTCAATCTATGTTTTTATGTTTTTTATGTCTAATTCATCATTATACATGCTTTTGTTGACATATATGCATCAAAATATAAAATATATATATATATATATATATATATATATATATATATATATATATATATAAAAGCTCCCTGAAACGCTCCGGACCGGGAGCTTTTGAAAATGGCGCTCCCGCTCCCAAGTAACCTTGGTATGGACTCAAGCAAGCTCTAAGAGCTTGGTATGCGCATATCGACAGCTATCTGACAGGATTGGGATTTACCAAAAGTGGAGTCGATCCAAACCTTTACTTTAAGGTTGTTAAGTGTGCACCTATGATCTTATTATTATATGTTGATGATGTTGGAGAATGTAACTAGTTTCGGGCATCATAATTTGTACCATTCTGTATTTTATGTAAAAGGAAAAAGAAAAATTATTATTATTAATTTTCTAGAAAAGAATGTTCTTCATGATTCTAGGTTTTGACTCAGAGTCAAAGTCCTATTTAGGATCTACTGTAAAAGAAAAAGAAAAAGAAAATTTTTAATACAATTTTGGGACAAAAACCCCTCTAGGTGACTTATGGTGCTAAGTCAGCCTACATGTCAAATTGGCCTTGCCCCAATGGACATGTTTATTCGCGCCCCTCTTAACTATATAAATAGAGGGAAGATGGATCTCATTTGGACACACACACTTGATGATTTGTGGCCTGAAATATCGCAGAGAGGACAGAGAAGTAGTGGAAAGCCGAAGTCTGAAATAAAGAAGTTTCTCTTAAGCTAGGGTTTGTGGAAGATTTGCCTTGGTACTTCTCTTAATTGTTGGTCTCTTGTTGATGGATCTGCTAGAAAGAAGATACGCTTAACTTGGAATCTAGAAGTGGAAGTTTTTTGTGGTTATGGATCTTGGATATCTCATTTGATCTGATTCAATAAGAAGAGAATTTTCCTGGGTTTCCCCTCGGAGGGATTTTGACCTAGCTTGGAGCATATATCTTGTGTTCTTTTGTTTCTGTGATCTTCAGGTTCATGTTATGGTAATTGTTTGATGAAAAGAATCAGAATAAAAGTTTAATAAGAAATCAAATAAACTCACAAGCAATTACTATGGATAAGGAAATCTGAATTAAACTATAAAGCCTCCCAAATTCCAACATGGGATCAGAGCAAATGTATAAAACATGTGGCTAAATATCACACTCTATTGGCAATAGATCGAATTTTGGTGCATTACTAAAGCTCGCATAATGAAATTCTTAAGTATCTTATCAATGTGGATCATTTATATTCCACAGCAGCTCGTTTTATTATAGTTATTTCTGTGGTGACTTTCTGGATCATGACCGCACCTATTCACGATTCTCACATAAACTCTTGCATATTGTAGTTTGGATTCTCATGTTCTTTGAGGTATGTACTTACAGTGAAAGTTATATAATTAGTGGCTTGAAATCATATGATGGCACAATAATTCTCGGTGATCTACAATGGTCGGATCAGTGGTTTATTTACATAATTAAAGGCTAGTTTTTATAATTCATTGTGGCATGACGGTTTCACTCATAAGACTTTGGCATGGATTCACCATGGCATGTACTTGCCCTGAACATTGCACAGTGTTGTGGTTCATCAATTCGCGATTTATGATGGATCACTACCCTTTGAAGTTACAGACACGTAATTTTTTACAATAGTTCGAATCTCTAGTTCATATAATATTTAAAGAGGTCTGCATTGTTTATGATGGCTCGATCTATGGAAATTTATGGCTTGATGCAAACTCACATTAACATCGCATCTACATGCTATGGTTGTATATAATGGCTCATTTGACATCTATGTCAAAGACCCTCGATATAGCGTGTTGATGACTTGGAGAATCGGCTATTAACTTACATATGATGACTTGACTCTTTGTGATATCGTTATGAGACTCTATCAAAGTGTTGGAGCCTGGTAAATCGCATCTCTGCAATGTATATTTGTGATGCACTTGTAACCATATATGACAAGAACTTAGATTGCAATTTGCAGTAGATCATCGTGGCTCGAATATATAATGAGTATAATAGCACATACAGTTCTATGGAGTGGCACCAAATCATTACACTACTCGCACTATGTATCGATGGCAATGAATCATTTGTTTAGATCATATATGATGACTTGCATCTTTGACTTGTATTTGATGTTGAAGGACCCTGAAGGAAATGGTCTTGAAGCTTCCAGCTAATGAATTCATTCTAGGAACACATTGATGATTAAAAGATGAAGCAGAATCTTGTTGCAATGAAAACATAAAGCGATAAGAAATGTTAATTTCATAGAGAGCATATAGTATAATTTGACACCTTATCCTAGAAGTTGTTATAATTTGACAACTCTGATATTGATGATTTGCTTGGGATATGACTTGAATCCCTAGTAGGTAATATTTCAAAAGCACGTGAAGAGGCTAGAAGGAGATTTCGTTTGATCGACATCAAATATGATCTCCTGAAGAAAGAAAGAGAGTTGACATTAGTAACTCCAACGAAGAAGATATTGTAGCGTGTTTATTAGTTCGTTCCATGGGTACTTTGATTAAGAAGTGAAAAGCATGGAGAAGGATTTTTGCATATATGCGGAAGGATGTTGATCTTAAAGGAAACAAGTAAGCAAAATCTGATATCTTGACAAAAGGCCATCATATTGAGGTAAATATGTTATTGATGTTTTGGTATTGATTAATTGGTTGGTATATGATTTTTACTACCTGAAAGAATGTTGCAGAAATGCATAATGACAATTGAAACAAGTGCATCTACAACTATTTGTGGATGACTTTGGTAATCCTTGAAGGATCATGTGGTCAAGATGTTTACATCATCTTGGGATTGAAAGGTAGCAGGACAAGAAGATAACATGATGTGTATGTTTCGATGACAATGAAGATCACTTTCATGATTAAAGGGAGCTATGACTAGCTCTACTTCGATTGGCTCAATATAATGCCACTACTAATGATGATTAGAGGAGAGTTATATGAAAGGTTGATGGCCCAAATCCTATCACAATTTGGCTCCAGGAAAATGAAAGCTCAATTTGATGAGATGCGAAGAAAAGGAGGAACCATGCAGCTACCTGAAGATCTCCATGAAGAACTAGTAGTTGATGTCCCAATGAAGACACGTTAAAAGAACTTGTGGTTATGACTTCTCGATTAAAAGGAAGTAAGGAATATCCTTAAATGTTTGAAAAGGAGCAAGAATATATTGCTCGATCTAGAGGGAATAAGGATCTCTTCTCCAGTTGAGAGTGAGATGGACATTATATTCTCTTCTTCATGTGTCATGCACTACGCCAAGACTTGTTGAAAAGTGTAACTAGGATCAGTCTTCATATTGACTATGTAATTATGAAAAGAAAAAGACAAAGATAATAAAATGTATTTGTTGTACTTGCTTCATGGGTTTCATGAGCAAGAATTTTATTATAGGCTAATAAACTTCTTCTTGATGTCTATTTAGGGTTTGTCTTATGTTTATAAGTGTAATTAGAGTCGTGTATATGAAGAGCATTGTCATCATTAAAAGCTCCAAGACCTTGTCATGAACCTTGTAGAAGAAAGGCTCTAACAACCCTCAAGACAGCTAGCTCTCTTGAAAACGTTGGAAAAGATGTGATGAAGGTGGCTGATAATCAATAACGAAGTCGGCCTACATGTCAGCATAAATTTTTACTGTGTGGTCAACCTAAAAGAATGAACAGGTGCCCTATATGTACCTTGATTTGCAGACATTTGTCATCAAGAAATTGTGGATTGTTCTGTCATAGAAATGCGGATTTCAGAGGACTAAAAGTTGTGGATTTCAAAAGGTGTAAGAGGAAGGAGATGAGAGCAGATTGCAGAGATCAAGTACAGGGTTAAGTTGCGGATTTGTTTGAGATATCACAGCACCTGTTCTCGGATCTTATCTCAAGAAAAATTTGCGGTCACATCACAGAAGTATTGCATACCATTGCTATGTCACCAAGTAATGCAAAGAACCTGTATCGTATGCAAAGTTAAAGGCAGTGGACAAAGTGCGGATCTGTTTAAAGAAGGACAAGGTGAAGAAGATTAAGTATCTAATTGTTGACGAAGTAATGAGAAGTAGAGACCGAGCTCTCTAGTACTAGTGCAGGTCAATGCAGATTGGGGCAGAAGAGAAGGGTTAGTGTTGAAGACAAGCAAGAAGTAATGACAAGGTCCTGGAGGCATTCTTAGGTCAAGGGTCTAGGTCTTGGTCATGGTACTTGTCACTTGAAGATCTATAAGAAGAATTTCTCGTGGGTTTTCCTCTCCAAGAGGCAGAGGTTTTGCCCTGGCTCTAGGAGCCTACTTTATGTGTCTTGTGTATTTTGATAATTGACTTGATGTAAGACTAAATAAACTAAAGAAGAGAAGACATAAGTAACTCAAGTAAGCTCACAAGTAATTATCAAGAAGAGAATTTGAATTGATCATCAGCCCTCCAAATCCTCAACATGGAATCAAAGCTAAGGTGTTGAACTCAAGGGCTACTTGACGAGAAGTCACTCCAGGAAGCAAAGATCAAAGATTGGGGAAGTCAAATCAGTTTGCAAGGAAGACTCTCAAGCTACTTCAAGAAAGATCAACTCATTCAAAGAAATAATCTTTGCCATCAAAGATTGGCATTCAAGACATTGCTAGAAGAGGACATCATCTTTTGAAGATATCCTTTATCATCAAGGATCCAAGGAATATTTCTATCTTAGAAGAAGCTCCTAACTTCATCTTCATCATCATCAAGATAGCTCCAAGCTACTCTACTCAAGTAAGTATCTATGACCTTACTTAAATCTGTCAAGATGATTTATTGTAAAGAGAGCAACAAGCTAGTTGGGTCATCAAACTTTAGTGCATGGAAGAAGAGGACAGATTTGAATTTAATTGAAGACGAAGTTATGGACTACATCGAAGGATCGAGAATTCAACCACCAAAAGAAGATGCTCTAGCTCATGCCAAGTACATGAAGGGAGAAATCAGAACCCAGAGGATTCTCATAGAATCCATTAAGGACTCACTCATTCCCTATGTATCAAAACTGAAGTCTACTAAAGAAATATATGAGAAACTGGTGGAGCTATTCTCTGTGAGTACTGCAGGAGACGCAATCTCTTTGAGACAAGAACTATAAAATGAAATTGTCAAGGGAAAAAGGAACCACTCCATACTTTATGAGGATTTCTAAAATAAGAGATCAACTGCGGGAACTGGGAGAAGTAATGTCTGACACTGAGATGACTACAGTGGTGTTGAATGCTCTACCAGAAGAATGGGAAAACTTCACTTCAAGTGTATACAGGAAGAAAAAAGCCACGCCATTCCATAATTTATGGTTTCTATGTAAAATAGAGGAAACAAGACTTAAAGCCAACGCTGATACAAGACCAAGTGAAGGGAATCAAACCTTTGCACCCATTTCCAGGAAGAAAAGAAAATTTGGTAAATTTGGTCTTCAGAATAAAAGAAGAAATATGGACAAAGTACGATGCTTTGGATGTAATGAACTTGGCCATTATAAAAGAGATTGTCCTAAATCTGAAAAGGACAGAAAAAAAGGGAAGAACTTGATGCAAAGAAATCTAAGAACCAAGAAGTGAGGGATCTCCACTATGATTGAGATCATCTTCTCCTTTAAGTGATTTCTATTGGTTGTAAAAAAGTATAATAGGAAGCAGTGCATATTATAGCATCATGATCGAAGCATGGCAAGAGCTCTCGATGAAACAGCTCCTGGAAAACCTCATTGATATCATACTGATGGAAGGCAGTTATCAAGATCAAGGGTCATCATGAAAACTGGTGCTGACATTTTCTAATGGAGTTCTCTATAAATTCACTGATTAGAAAGAAAGCAGAATGGTTTCATCAAGAATTCCATGCTACAGAATTTTGGGATGTGATGACATATTGATGGAGCAGACCAAGGGAATGAAGCTCTTCATTCTATTAAAACTGCTACAGGATGACTGAAATGAAAAAGGTATGCGGTATGTATATATTTATATGTTGTCACTAGATGTTGTGAAGTCATGTCATATGGTTGCAGGTAATAGACTTCTATATTTATAAGTATGATCTATGAAGAAGGATCTCTCGGTGCACTGATAGATGAAATCAACATGATATATCCTCGTATGGAATATGAGTTGGTTGTTTATGAACGAGGAACTAGAAATTTTGCAAGTTCCTGGGAAAGAAGAATGTGCAGAAAGCAAGAGATCATGAAATGCAACCATGTCAAGAGGCAGTTATCATCAGAAAGCCAAGAAGATGTGACTAGGAGATCTCCTGGGAGGATATGTAGACTCTGACAAAAGTCTGGTAAAGAAGAAGTCCCTTGACAAGACATATCTTAAGGAGATGTGTCAATCTGAATAGAGGATGTCGATGCCTACAAGAAGATGTCATGGTGAAAGATCATCACTGAGGTAACTTTTGATTTATAAATTCATATGTATATGTTTATCTGGATAAGTTTATGCAGGGTTGCCAGTCATGTGGAAGGATGTAAGATCCTTGAAGATGATTCGAAGGAAAGCAGCATGGCATAAAGGTGGACCAAATGAGAAAGACTAATGAATCACTTTCTGATGGTTGACATGACTCGTGATTGAAAGTGATGGATGATCTGTGCCCTATGAAGCCAAAGGTTGAAGATTCCTCAATATCGAAATCCATGACATCAAGGGGAGGAATTCTTAATGAGCAGCTAGGTGTCTCGCCATTGCTGCTGCAGGACCCTGGTTGAAAGGGAGTCTAGTGGTAAGTTTCTTACTTGGAAGAAACTTGAAGTATGTCCTTCCTAAGTTAAGAGGGAGTGACGTATGTGATTCTCTAATGCATGTGGCATAGACACATCATGTTGGTCTTCACCTGGAAGACAGAATGGAGGATTGGGTAATCATCTGGCATTCGATACTCTTTGAGAATGTGATAGGGCATTCAAGAGAAGAGTAGTCGAGGACCGATATTCTTTGAGGGTTGGCTACCCAAGAGAAGAATAGTTCAAGAAGGTCATACTCTATGAACACCTGGGTGGAGTATGTACCTTGGAGAGACAATGACTATGGTGTCTATAAGTCGTGTCTCTCCAGCATTGTAGCCCATTGTCTCATTGAGAGATGGGGTTGTTACTCAAGGCCTTGCACTAGGACAATGCTAGTTGATATGATGCTATACAGATGCGATTACCAATTTGATTCTTCTTATGAGATTCTTCAGTTTGAAAGTGACCATGTACCTATATGAATACCTCCCTAGTTAAGAGGGTGATCCAGGTGGATATTGGTGGCCACCCGCCTATTCCACTTGGGCCCCCACCATTGTCTCTTTCAGTTTTTCCATTTTGGCATAACTTACTATTTTTAGCAGTTTTTCGGGTCCTGAACTTCCGGAGCCGTTTTGAGGCCCTAAACGACGTTTTTTGGGTACGAAAGCGCCAACGAATTTTTTGATAAAATTCGTCTCGACAGCTGTAGTCCTCGGATAGAGCTTTCTAATGATGTATCATATGCGTCAAACGGAGATAGTATGCCAAAGTTACGTCCCTGGGAAGTTGAAACACCAATTTACCCAAACGGGGCCCATAGTTTTGGCGCTTCATCTCCTAGGGTTAGGTTTTGGGATGTTTAGGGTTCTCCATTGTTTCTCAATAATAAATAGGCCCTCGCGCCTCATTGTAAAGCAGTTCAGAGGTCTGTAGCCACCACATCTCTTCTCCGAGATTCGCTACCAGCACCCTAGCTATTTTATTTCCATTATGTCTGTAAGCATCTTTCTGTTATTTGATATTAATGAAATGAAGTGTTATTTCCGCTGCATCTCTGTATTTATGGTTATGTGTTTATTCTGTTGCGTTCCTGCATAAATCTGGATCAGTGGTATCAGAGCGGTCTGCTTTTTCTCGATCCTTCTTTGCATGTCCCCAACGGGGTCGGGGTATAAGGAGCTAGGGCTTGATCTGGTGGAACCTTTGCAAGATCAGCCTTGCAAACCTCGACGGACGCCCATGGGGGACGAAAAGAAAGATGAGGGAGCAGGAGATCCTATCAAAATATTGCTCGAGGAGGCCCTCGAAAAACAAAGGAACGCGATGATGGATAGCTTTGCTCGGATCCTTCAACGGCTGCCCACCGGCGGCGCATCTGCATCCAGTAGCCACTCTGGAGTTGCGACTCCCTTTAAGGTACAAGTAAATTTTGACATTCCCATATTTGAGGGTCAAATAGACGCGGATGCCGTAGATAGATGGTTGAATCTATTAGAAGGATATTTCTCTGTTCATGACTTTTCAGACCGGGAGAAGATTATTTTTGCACTCCTCAAAGCTACCCCCCATGTTAAGGACTGGTGGGAAACCTACTGTGAGAACAAGGACCGGACAGAACCCTCTCTGTTCTCGGCCGTACCAACTTGGAATTCTTTCCGAGACGCCGTCAAGGAACAGTACTATCCTGTGGGGAGCTATGAGGACAAGTACATACAATGGACCACGCTGCGACAACAAAGGGATCAAGATGTGCATGAGCTGACGAATCTGTTCCATACCCTGCGCACAAAGTTGGGTATCAAAGATTCGGAGAAACATTTGGTGCTAAAGTATCGCAGCTGTCTGCACAGATACATTCAGGAGGAAATGGAGTTCCTCGACATCTCCTCGCTTGGTACGGCATACCGGTATGCTGCCAAGATTGAGCAGAAATTCAAAGAGAAGAAGCGAGACTTTGGATCTGTGAATCAAAAGCAAGGAAAAGGTGCTTCCAAACCGCAGAACAAAGGACAGAGCATGGCGGCTAAAGACAACCCGTCAAAGCCACAAGAAAAGAACAACACAGTAAAGCCAAAGAAGGACACGGGAAAGTGGTGTGAGTTCCATAAGAGCTCCACTCACAACACAAGTGAGTGTCGGGCCAAGCAGTCGCTAGTGGCCGAGATGAGGGCTTCTGAGTCAGATGCATGCTCCGACTCCGAATCAGAACCTAAAAAGGGGAATGAAAAAGGGAAACATATTATTGATGCGGATCCCAATGCCACTGTTTCCACTACAAAGATTCAGAAGGAGGAACCGGAAGATCGAGAGGAGGAGGAACGTCTCTTCCACTCCCAGATGTGGGTAAAGGGCTCCCCTGTACAGTTCATTGTCGACAATGGGAGCCAAAAGAACCTCATTTCAGCAGACGCCGTGAAGCGGTTGGGCTTGCCGACCACGGCTCACCCACATCCATACACCATCGGGTGGCTTCACCAAGGACGAGATCTCCGCGTCAGCCGGCAGTGTCGCCTTCCCTATAGCATCAAGCCCTTCACGGATGAGGTATGATGTGACGTTGCTCCTATTGATGTTTCTGATGTATTATTAGGACAACCATACTTGTGGAAGCGTCATGCTGTGTATGAGTCTCGACCTCGTGCTGTTATTATTACTTTGGGAAATAAGTTGTACGGGATACCAGAGGTACCACCTCCTACGACTATCTCTTTGGTTACTGCAAAACAATGTAGTAAGCTCATTTCCCAAACCAGGAAATTCGTTTTCTTGATGATCCGCCCCCAGGGCAAGAAGAAGACTGTGGCCACGACCTCCAGACAGGGCCCCTCTGCGCGACAACAACAAATGGATAAGGTCGTGGAGGAGTACGGGGACATCTTCACCTCACCCACAGGGGTTCCTCTGCACTGCCAGGTCAAGCACCCGATTGATCTGACCCCAAGTGCGCCACTACCCAATGGACCGATCTATCGACGCTCTGTTCTGGAAAATGATGAAATCAAGAGGCAGATTCAGGAGCTGTTGCAGAAAGGTCACATCAGACCAAGTTCATCGCCCTGTGGGAGCCCGATCGTGTTGGTACAGAAGAAGGATGGGACGTGGAGACTCTGTGTTGACTATCGGGCGCTGAACAAGATCACTGTCCGGAATAGGTACCCAATCCCACGGATTGATGACCTTCTGGACCAACTCCAAGGTGAAAACTATTTCAGTAAGATTGACCTGAAGTCTGGGTATCACCAGGTACCAATTGAACCCTCTGATGTGTGGAAGACTGCCTTCAAAGCTAAGGAAGGCCTTTTTGAATGGCTGGTCATGCCTTTCGGGTTGACGAATGCTCCCGCAACCTTCATGAGTATGATGGACGACATCTTGCGGCCATTCACCAACTCATTCGTAGTGGTGTACTTGGATGACATTCTGATCTTCAGCAAGACTTGGGAAGAGCACCTTCATCACATCCGACAAGTCCTCCAAACACTGCGGCAAAACAAGTTGTGTGCCAATTTGGAGAAGTGCACGTTTGGCATGACCCAGGTTCAATATCTGGGATACATTATTGATGAAAGGGGGGTGCATGTGGATCCAGCCAAGATCCAAGTCATTCGGGATTGGCCAGCCCCGACTACTATAACAGAGCTTCGCAGCTTTCTGGGTCTTGCTAATTTCTACCGTAGATTCGTGTCGGGATTCTCTCATATCACTTGGCCCTTGAGTCAAGTCACCAAAGGAGGAGCGAGAGCAAAATTCTTTTGGTCGGAACCTCAACAGAAGGCACTCAAAGAATTGAAAAATCGCCTCTGTTCTGCCCCAGTGCTCACCTTACCAGACTTGCAGCAGCCATTTGAGATCGAGACAGATGCCTCTGACTATGCTATTGGGGCGGTTCTTACTCAACAGGGACATCCAGTGGCATATCACAGTGAGACATTGTCTGAGACAGTTCGCAAGTATCCCACCTATGACAAAGAAATGTATTCCATTGTGCAAGCCTGTCGACAATGGAAGCATTACATTTTGGGGAAGGAAACAATCATCCACACGGACCACCGGCCCCTGCAGTTCATACAGACACAAGGGAAGTTGCAGAATGATCGCCATCAGAAGTGGTCCACATATCTGCAACAGTTTCATTTGAACATCAAGTACGAGAAGGGTAGCACCAATAATGTTGCAGATTGCCTCAGCCGACCACCGATCGTGGCGCTCACCACCGTGCTCAACTCTTGTGGGCACGAGACTTCTGATTGGCCGCTTCTCTATGAGAGTGACCCAGAATTCGACCACACTTATAAGGCACTCTTGGGGGGGCACGCAAGTTCCAAATTTTCATCTCCAAGATGCACTTTTATGTCACTTGGGACACCTTTGTGTTCCTTCAAGCGAGCATGCCAAGATGATATGGGAAGCACACTACAGTCGAGTCGCTGGGCATTTCGGGGTCGAGAAAACGGTAGCAATACTACAGAAGTATTTCTATTGGCCGAACCTTCGAAAGGATGTCGAGAAGCACATCAGATCCTGCACTGCTTGTGCCATTGCCAAACCGACCATCAAGAAGCAAGGCCTATATACTCCACTACCTGCCCCTAGTCGACCGTGGGAATCCATCTCCATGGATTACATGTCGGGCCTGCCTTCTACTAAGAATGGAAATGACTGTGTTTTCGTGGTCGTTGACAGATTCTCGAAGATGGCCATCATGGCGGCCTGTAAGAAGAATATCATAGCAGAAGCCACTGCTAAACTCTTCTTTGAACGAGTGTGGGTGCACTTTGGGATCCCACAGTCTATCATATCGGATCGAGATAGCAGGTTCCTCAGCACATTTTGGTCCAGCCTCTGGTCAATGTTGGACACAAAGCTCACCAAGTCCACAGCTTTCCATCCCCAAACAGATGGCCAGACAGAGGTCGTCAACAGAATGATTGTACACATTCTGCGCATGTACAACTCAAAGCATCCACGCACATGGGACGAGAGCCTCCCCTATGTACAACACGGTTATAACCGGGCTCTCCACAGTTCAATTGGCCATAGCCCCTTTCAGGTGGGCTTGGGATTCCAACCACTATGTCCCATTGACATAGCCATGCCGTTTGCAGCTGCTCAGGCCGATTCAGCTCATGTCCAGTCCGAAGTTGACAAAGCAAGTAGCTTCATCGAGCGCATTCAACACATCCGCCAACAGGTTCATGATATATTGGACAGAGCCAATGCGAAGTACAAGCAACGCCATGATCAACACCGGGTGCCACACAACTTCCAGGTGGGCGACAAAGTATGGCTGCATTTGCAGAAGGAGCGCCTCACTGGACCTCACCGCAAGCTTCGCCCGCTCCGATACGGGCCGTACACCATCACCAAGGCTGTAGGGAACAATGCTTTCGAGCTTAGTATTCCACCATTCCTTGGTCTGCACCGAGTCTTCAATGTGGATCGCCTTCGTCCTTACTTCCCACCTCTACTGGACACTTCGGACATTGCAGAACAACTCACACCAACAGAGTTAAACCCAGACTGCATGGAACAGGCCACCACAGATTGTATCATGGACATGCAAATTAAGAACACTCGCCAACAGAGGATCGAACTGTATCGGGTTGTCAAAGCTGGCCAACTCCTGCACCAAGGAAAGTGGTTCACCAAGGACCAAGTTCAGCAGAAATTTTCTCATCTCATGGAGGAACTTAACGCAATGGGGACCATTGCTTCCTAAGGGGGGAGGAATGATCCAGGTGGATATTGGTGGCCACCCGCCTATTCCACTTGGGCCCCCACCATTGTCTCTTTCAGTTTTTCCATTTTGGCATAACTTACTATTTTTAGCAGTTTTTCGGGTCCTGAACTTCCGGAGCCGTTTTGAGGCCCTAAACGACGTTTTTTGGGTATGAAAGCGCCAGCGAATTTTCTGATAAAATTCGTCCCGGCAGCTGTAGTCCTCGGATAGAGCTTTCTAATGATGTATCATATGCGTCAAACGGAGATAGTATGCCAAAGTTACGTCCCTGGGAAGTTGAAACACCAATTTACCCAAACGGGCCCATAGTTTTGGCGCTTCATCTCCTAGGGTTAGGTTTTTGGGATGTTTAGGGTTCTCCATTGTTTCTCAATAATAAATAGGCCCTCGCGCCTCATTGTAAAGCAATTCAGAGGTCTGTAGCCACCACATCTCTTCTCAGAGATAGCTACCAGTACCCTAGCTAGTTTTATTTCCATTGTCTGTAAGCAAATTTCAGTTCTTTGATATTAATGAAATGAAGTGTTATTTCCGCTGCATCTCTGTATTTATGGCTATGTGTTTATTCTGTTGCGTTCCTGCATAAATCCGGATCAGAGGGAGTGTTGAAAACTATAACTAAGATCAGTCTTCATATTGACTATGTAATTATGAAAAGAAGAAGACAACAATAATAAAATGTATTTGTTGTACTTGCTTCATGGGTTTCATGAGCAAGAATTTTATTATAGGTTAATAGACTTCTTCTTGATGTCTATTTAGGGTTTGTCTTCTATTTATAAGTGTAATTAGAGTCGTGTATATGAAGAGCATTGTCATCATTAAAAGTTCTAAGACCTTGTCATGAACCTTCTAGAAGAAAGGCTCTAACAACCCTCAAGACAGCTCTCTTTAAAACGCTGGAAAGGATGTGATAAAGGTGGATGATAATCCGTAATGAAGTTGGCCTACATGTCGACTTGAATGTTTACTATGTGGTCGGCCTAAAAGAAGGAACAGGTGCCCTATATATACCTTGATCTGCGGCCATTTGTCATCAAGGAATTGCAGACTATTCTGTCATAGAAAAACAGATTTCAAAGGACAAAAAGTCGCGGATTTCAGAAGGTGTAAGAGGACGGAGATGAGTGCAGATTGCAGATATCAAGTACAGGGTTAAGTTGCGGATTTGCTTGAGATATCACAGAACCTGTTCTCGGATCTTATCTCAAGAAAAATCTGCGGTCACATCACAGAAGTATTGCATGCCATTGCTATGTCACCAAGTAATGCAAAGAACCTGTATTGTATGCGAAGATAAAGGCAGTGGACAAAGTGCGGATCTGTCTAAAAAAGGACAAAGTGAAGAAGATTAAGTATCTAATTGTTGACTAAGTAATGAGAAGTATAGACCAAACTCTCTAGTACTAGTGCAGGTCAATGCAGATTGGAGCAGAAGAGAAGGGTCAGTATTGAAGACAAGCAAGAAATAATGACAAGGTCTTGGAGGCATTCTTAGGTCAAGGGTCTAAGTCTTGGTCATGGTACTTGTCACTTGAAGATCTATAAGAAGAATTTCTCGTGGGTTTTCCTCTCCAAGAGGGAGAGGTTTTACCCTGGCTCTAGGAGCCTAATCTTTGTGCCTTGTGTATTTTGATAATTGACTTGATGTAAGACTAAATAAACTAAATAAGAGAAGACATAAGTAACTCAAGTAAGCTCACAAGTAATTATCAAGAAGAGAATTTGGATTGATCATCAGCCCTCCAAATTCTAAATAGGACTAACAATCATACGTCTAGTGAAGGCCATGGAGGGAGAATGAGGTCTGAAGGATTGGATAAGCATCTAAGATTGATACTCCTTGAGGATAAAGAATCCAAGATGGGAAGTGGACCGACACTCTTTGAGGATTGGCCAAATATCCAAGATAAGGGTGGTTGAAGAGGACTAGAATTCATTGAAAATGGGTAATCCAAGACAAGGTATGTCCTAAAAGGACATACCTAGTGAACATTGAGATGGGGTATGTGCCTTAAGAGGTAGTTTGGTGTCTCACATAAATCCTCCCAGCATTGTGCTCTAATTTAGTGGAAAGATAAAGATTGTAAGTTAAGGCCTTGTTAAGTTGTCAATGTTGGTTATGATATTGATGCTTAAAGATGGCTAATCAATCTAACTCTTCTTATGACAATATTTCAATTTGAGAGTATCCATGTACTAGGTGTACAATTATGAATAGCTCCCTAGTTAAGAGCGAGTGTTGGAGAATGTGACTAGTTTCGGTCTTCATAATTTGTACCGTTATGTATTTTATGTAAAAGGAAAAATAAAAGAAAAAGAAAAATTATTATTATTATTTTTCTAGAAAAGCATGTTCTCCATGCTTCTAGGTTTTGAGTCAAAGTCCTATTTTTGACCTATTGTAAAAGAAAAAGATAAAGAAATTTGTAAATACAATTTTGGGACAAAACCCCTCTAGATTCCAAGTCGGCCTACATGTCAAGTCGGCCTTGCCTCAATGGACATGTCTATTCGCACCTAGGGAAGATGGTGCTCAACTGGACACACACACTTGATGATTTGTGGTTTAAAATATCGCAAAGAGGACAGAGAAGTAGTGGAGAGTCAATATCAACTAAATCGCCAATTGCAAACATATAAGAAAAAACAATCGCACATAACGAGATGTTTTACCGGGAAAACTTAAAGCTAAAAACCCCAACTATCATATATTATGTATATCATGGAATCATGAAACAATCTTATACAAAGCTCAGCTCATGGAGCTCTCAGTACAATATACAATCGTCTCACACTGTCATGGAGAAATTTGCATATCTATGCACCAATTTCTTGTCTCCTAATAGCCTACCTCCACTGCGCAATCCCTGCGGAAGAAGATCCCTAAATGAATTCGATCTTGCCTTGCCTTGACTGCGCAACCCTCATTGGCAACTCCAATGTGTGTGTAGATGCATTGAATGCATCACTATAGTCACAACTGATAGTCAAACACACCCTTTCACCTATCTCTCCACTGGGTCTCCACTGGATCTGACATGCAAGTAGTTAACCGATGTATTTCTTTAGTTGCAAGTAAGACACTACTTGTGAATTAATTAAATAATTAATTCACTCATCTTTCACTAGCGTATCTTTAGTTACAACTAGCACAATTGAGTTTAACTCACTTAACTGAGTTAAACTAAATAACAACTCCCATAACTACTCTTCCAACTCTGTTACAACTCTACCACAATCAGTTACAACGAAGTCCCTCATGCATGAGTCACCAACCAACCTTGGAATGCGTAATTCCTTCAGCTAACTGGGTTGCCACATCAGTTAACTGAAATCAAGTGCTCCAAGAGAATAAGTTATTATTTATTGTCTGATTATCATTAAGGGCTAATAATAATCGACATGCATTCTATTTTTAGATTTGCAATCTATAAATAGACTTCGCTCATCTTCTAAAAATAGAAACTCATCTAAAGATAGAATTTGCTCAACCATCTAGAATAAGCATCCTGCTAATTTTAGAATATGCTCACCATTCTAAAAATAGACATACACCTAAAAATAGCCTGCGGGCCCCACCTAGTGAAGGTGCTTAATTTTCACTAGGATCATCATCTTGTTGAATCTCAACACTCCCTCTCAACAAGAAAGAGATTATTCTTCACCCTGATCCTGTCTCTATGGTATTCGAATTTGCTCCTAGTGAGCTCCTTCATCAGAATATCTGCATCCTGATCTTCCGTAGAAATGTACTGAAGCAACATGATTTTCCGTTGCACACAATCTCTGATATGATGATATCGAATATCTATATGCTTAGATCTATCATGAAACACAGGATTAATCGAGAGTTTAATGCAACTCTGATTATCACAATGAATCACTATAGGATCGAAATGAGAACCAAACAAACCGACTAGGATCTTCCTCATCCAGATAGCCTCACATGCAGCTTGACTTGATGCCATGTATTCCACTTCCGCTAAACAGCTGTAGATCCGATACTAAAAACCCCTCCTGATGTGCTCTTTCTGTCCGTTGGGCTGCCTACCCAATCTGCATCCATGAATCCATGCAACTTCACCTCATTCGTCTATCTGTACCATAAGCCATACTCAGATGTGCCCCTGAGATATCTCAGGACATGCTTTCCCGCCTTCCAAAAGAACTTGGTAGGCTTAACCATCGCTTGACTGAGCTAGTTCACCACATAGCATATGTCCAGTCTTGTATTAACTAAATACATGAGAGAACCCACCAATTGTCGATAGACAGTAGCATCCATTACCTCTGCCAACGTAGCATCCTCTTTCCCACAATTTCCTGGAAGAGGAGTATCCATGGGTTTGCAGTCCTCCATGTGAAACTTACCGAGTATCTCCCGAGCATACTTGCCTTTAGACACAAACAGTTCACCTTCTCACTGCCATATTTCCAATCCAAGGAAATAATGAAGGAGGCCTATATCCTTCATCTCGAACTCCTTTGCAAGGTCCTCCTTGCATGAGTGTATCAGCCGCTCATCACCAGTCAATATTAAATCATCAACATAAAGAACAATGATTAAAAGCTTACCCTCCACCACAATCTGGTATAGGTTTGCATCCGCCTCACTCTTAGTGAAGCCAAGTCCAGTGAAATAGCTGTCGATCCGAGTGTACCAAGCACGGGGTGCTTGCTTCAACCCATACAGCGCTCTTTTGAGTTTGCACACATGCGACTCGCTGCTGAAGATCTCAAATCCTTTAGGTTGCTCAATGTACACTTCTTCCTCAATGATCCCATTAAGGAACGCAATCTTCACATCCATCTGATGAATGTGCCAACCCATCTGCACTGAGAGAGCAATGATGGTCCTTATGGAAGAATATCGTGTGACGGATGCAAAGGTTTCTTCATAATCAATCCCCTCAATCTGTGAGAAGCCCCGAGCAACAAATCTTGCCTTATACTTCTCGACACTCCCATCAACAGCTTGCTTTACCTTGTAGATCCATCTTGAACCTACCACTGATTTATCAATCGGCCTTGGAACAATTTCTAAAGCACTGTTTCTGACAATGGAGTCATACTCCTCCACCATTGCATCTACCCATGTGGGCTCCTGCACTGCTTCCTGAAAAGAAGATGGCTCTGTCATGATACATTTGCTCATGAGAGCCATGTATCTAGTGAATCAGTCAAGAGACTATCTATGTCTGCGTTGTGAAGTGGGGCTCCTACATTCTGTGCCTCATCAAGCTCCAGCCTCTTAGCTTCCATGGTACGCCTTCTGCCAGTTCTGATGTTTGGCTCTGTGTGAGTGGATTCCTCCACTCCATGATCCTCCTCCTGTGGTTGATCCACATCTTGAGGCCCATCTTTGGGAACAAGTAGTTCCTCCTCTAGATCCAAGTGTAGCTCCCTCTCAAGCGACAACTTCATGGCTTTCTCCACATTGAATTTTATATCCCGTCGCACCACAGTCATCCAACTGTTTGGCAAATACACGCGATAATTATGGGGTGTTTCTGTGTACCCCACAAATATCCCAACTTCTGCAGTCGGCTCCAGCTTCTTCCTGGCGTTCTTGGTCACATGAACATAAACAGATGAGCCAAAAATCTTAAAGTGAGAAACATCCGGTTTCTTACCAGTAAAAGCTTCTTCAGGTGTACTCATGCCAAGTACTCTACGAGGACAACGGTTTTGCACATAAACCACAGTGTTGCGTGCTTCCGCCCACAAGTGCATTGGTAGGCCCTGATCATGCAGCATAGCTCGTGCAGCATCCACGATCATACTGTTCTTCCTCTCCGCGACCCCATTCTGCTGTGGGTTATGAGGCGCTATGAGTTCTCTTTGAATTCCTTCTTTGCTACAGAAGTCTTTGAATTCGTTCGAGATATATTCACCACCATTATCGCTCTGCAGAGCCTTCAGTTGCTTCCCCGACTCCTTCTCCACCAATGCTTTAAACTCACAGAACTTTGAGAATGTTTGATCCTTCTTCTGCATGAAAAGGATCCAGCATCTACGAGAATAGTCATCAACAAAAAGCAACATAATACCTGTGTTTTGCTGTTGAAGCAACCGAGAATGGTCCACACACGTCTGTGTGAATTCTCTCCAGAATCACCAAAGCACGGTTCTCCTTTTCATGAAAGGTGGTCTTCACAAACTTACCCATAGTACATCCCTTGCACTGATCTATCTGCACAAGTGTACCCTTGGGAAGTTCAGTAGAAATCTGCTACAAAATCTCCAGGGCGCCATGGTGAAGATGGCCCAATCTCCTGTGCCATAATTCGCCCTCATCCCGGCTCACCACTTCTTCTTTTCCCACCATTGCAGCGCAGCCATCTACCTCCAGCGTGTAGAGATTCTTGACTCGAATCCCTATCCTCTTGGTTTGAACCGTTGTTTTATGTCGCAAAAAAGTTTTTCCATTGTTGAAAACAACATCATAACCTCTATCCTCCAACCAAGTTCTTCTTTAGACCTGGAACATGCATAACATCTTTCAACAGAAATGGTTTACCCGACTCCCTCTCAAAGGTAATGGTACCAATGTCGGTCGCACTGTATTGTCCATCATCGCCCAACTCTATATGCATTTGGAGATCTTTCTCCTCCAAGTCGTTGAACAACTCCTTATCTCCCGTCATGTGGAAGGAAGCACCACTATCAAGATACCACACCAATCCCATTGTGCTTGAAACAAAGCATGTGATCAAGGAGAAATCAAGTTCAAATTGCGAGGCAAGGGCCTCATCAGCTGCAGCTCCAAGAGCCTTCTTGTTCTTCTTTTTCTGTGGGAAGTTAGTGGCAAGATGCCCATGTTCGTGATAGTGAAAACACTTCACCTTGGACAAATCCAGCTTCTTACCTTTAGCCTAGGATTTTGGATGGGATTTCTTCCCCTTCCCTTTCCTCGCTTTGGCAGCCAAAGCACAATCCTCTTCATCATCATGCTTTGATGAAGAGCCATCCCTAGTACTCCGCCTTATCTCCTCCTGCACTAGATCCGACCAAAGTCGCTCCCAATCCGGCAGTTTCTACCGCCCATTGACAGAGTCTTGATAATTGTGCCAACTCTTCGGAAGTCCAAGGAGAGCCAACCTCACCAAGTCATCATCGGCAACTGTAATTCCCGTACTCCCCAGCTCAATACTATATTGGACAAACTTCGTGAGATACTTTGGAATACTGTCGCCCTTCTCCATTTTGATTTTTCTAAGTTTATCTTTTAGTGCCAACTTCCTATGGTCGCTGCTGCTTTGGAAAATATTTGTCAAAGCCTTCCAAATTGCAAATGGAGTGGCTTTCCCGTGAAGGCTTGACACAATATGGTCTTTCACACCTTCCAACAGAATTCTTCTTGTCTTCGCCACTTTCTTTTGCCAGATGTCAAGTAATGCAACATCCATCGAAGTGGGCTTAGGAACATCGCTATCGATAAACTCCTTTAGGCCATTATCTTCAAGCACCACCTCCATCCTGTCCTTCCAAGCTATGTAGTTAGAGTTGTCCTCGAGTGCATACTCCAACCGCAACCCATTGAAAGCCATTTCAAAGTTTACTCAACTGTCGCACCAAGAAATTCTTGCAACAAATTCGAATTGTTCCACTAGCACAAAACTCAGCACCGCTTCAATCTTGCAATCTCCAGTGATTAACACTGCTCCGATACCATGTAGAAATTTAATACAATAACATGTATATTACCGAACTCCCCTGATCTAACAATTAAATCCACTGTTAAATACAGAATCCTTCTACTCAATTATTTGCGGAAATTAAATCACCAATTGCAAACATATGAAGGAAAATCAATTGCACATAACAAGATGTTTTATCGGGAAAGCTTAAAGCTAAAAACCCCAACTATCATATATTATGTATATCATGGAATCATGAAACAATCTTATACAAAGCTCAGCTCATAGAACTCTCAGTACAATATACAATCGTCTCACACTGTCATGCAGAAATTTGCATATCTATGCACCAATTTCTTGCCTCCTGACAGCCTGCCTCCACTGCGCAATCCCTGCTGAAGAAGATCCCTAAATGAATTCAATCTACCCTTGCCTTGACTACGCAATCCTCATTGGAAACTCCAATGTGTGTGTAGATGCATTGAATGCATCACTATAGTCACAACTGATAGTCAAACACACCCTTTCACCTATCTCTCCACTGGGTCTCCACTGGATCTGACATGCAAGTAATTAATTGTTGTATTTCTTCAACTGCAAGTAAGACATTACTTGTGAATTAATTAAATAATTAATTCACTCATCTTTCACTAGTCTATCTTTAGTTACAACTAGCACAACTGAGTTTAACTCACTTAACAACTCTCATAACTACTCTTCCAACTCTGTTACAACTCTACCACAATCAGTTACAACGAAGTCCATCATGCATGAGTCACCAACCAGCCTTGGAATGCGTAATTCCTTCAGCTAACTGGTTTGCCACATCAGTTAACTGAAATCAAGTGCTCCAAGAGAATAAGTTATTATTTATTGTCTGATTATCATTAAGGGCTAATAATAATCGACATGCATTCTATTTTTAGATTTGTGATCTATAAATAGACTTTGCCCATCTTCTAAAAAGAGAAACTCATCTAAAGATAGAATTTTCTCAACCATCTAGAATCAGCATCCTATTAATTTTAGAATATGCTCACCATTCTAAAAATATACAGACACCTAAAAATAGCCTGCGGGCCCCACCTAGTGAAGGTGCTTAATTTTCACTAGGATCATCATCTTGTTGAATCTCAACAAGATTTTCCTTGGTACTTCTCTTGATTGTTGGTCTCTTTCTGATGGATTTGAGAAGATAGGATTGAGTTGGCATCTAGAGGTGGAAGTTTCTGTTGTTATGGGTCTTGGATATCTCATTTGATCTTATTCTATAAGAAGAGAATTTTTTTGGGTTTTCCCCTTGCAGGGCTTTCTCCCTGGCTTGGAGCCTATATCTTGTGTTTATTGTTTTTGTGATCTTCATGTTCATGTTATGGTAATTGTTTGATAAAAGGAATCGGAATAAAAGTTTAATAAGAAATCAAATGAACTCACAAGCAATTACTATAGATAAGGAAATCTAAATTAAACTATAAATCCTCGTGATTTCCAACAGAGGATTTGTTTCTAACAGGTGCCAAGCCTCTTATCATTTTGTGCAAGAAGTGGTTGGCTTCTAAGTTCGATATGAAGGATCTTAGGTTAATGCATTATTACTTGGGATTAGAAGTATGGCAGAAACATGACAAAGTCTTCCTTGGTCAAGGAATGTATGTGTTAGATATCTTTCAGAGATTTAGTATGATGGATTGCAAATCCATGGCAACTCCTATGGTGATTAATTTGAAGAAGTTAAGAGGCTCTGAATCTAGATTGGTAGATCGATTTATGAATTGGCAGTTGATTGGTATGTCGATGTATTTGGTTTACACCAGGTCAGATATTTGCTTTGTTGAGAACACCTTGAGCCAGTTCGAGGTAGAACCGAGCCACAAGTATTGAATTGTGTCCAAGCACATCTTAACATATTTGCGCAGCACAGTGAAGTATGGCTTGAGGTATGTTGCAAACAAGGATGTGCAGCTTTAGGGATATACAGACATTTATTGGGAAGGAAGTGTTGAAAACATGAAGACTGCTTCGGGAGTATGCTTCAGTTTGGGATCCACTATGATATCATGGATGATCAGGAAGCAGATGTTGATTGCACTTAGCAGTGAGCACTGCTTAAGCAAAATACATCACAGCCAATGAGGCTTGTACCGAAGCAGTATGGCTTCGAAAGTAGTTTGTGGGATTGTTCGGCCAAGAATTTGAACCAATGGTGATACATTGTGATAATCAAAGTTGTGTGAAGCTTTTAGAGAATCTCGTGTTCCATGAAATGTAGAAGCATATTGAGATCAAGTCCCACTACATCTATGAAATGGTGCAGAGGAGAGAAATAAGGCTAGAGTACATATCCACCAATCAGCAAACAATTGATTTTCTGAAAAAGACGTTGTCGAGGGACAAGTTCGTGTACTTCAGAGACAAGCTAGGACTCGTGGAGATCACCCCTCTCGTTGAGACATTCTCCCGAAAGGGAGAATGGGTCTTGTTACCGCTCAAACTAGCAGGGGTCCTAGGAGGGGATCCTATAGAGCAACTACTATGTTGAGGGCAACGATGGAGCGATAGCCCGCTGTCACCTCTGTTGAAAAGTGTAACTAGGATCGGTCTTCATATTGACTATGTAATTATGAAAAGAAGAAGACAAAGATAATAAAACGTATTTGTTGTACTTGCATCATGGGTTTCATGAGAAGAAATTTTATTATAGGTTAATGGACTTCTTCTTGATGTCTATTTAGGGTTTGTCTTCTGTTTATAAATGTAAATAGAGTCATGTATATGAAGAGCATTGTCGTCATTAAAAGCTCCAAGACCTTGTCATGAACCTTGTACAAGAAAGGCTCTAACTTCCCTCAAGACAGCTCTCTTTAAAACGCTGGAAAAGATGTGATAAAGGTCGTTGATAATCAGTAACAAAGTCGGCCTCTAGGCATTCATAGGTCAAGGGTCTGAGTCTTGGTCATGGTACTTGTCATTTGAAGATCTATAAGAAGAATTTCTTGTGGGTTTTCCTCTCCAAGAGAAAGAGGTTTTGCCTTGGCTCAAAGAGCCTAACTTTATGTCTTTTGTATTTTGGTAATTGACTTGATGAAAGACTAACTGAGCTAAGCAAGGGAAGACATAAGTAACTCAAGTAAGTTCACAAGTAATTATCAAGAATATAATTTGAACAAAACTAGCCCTCCAAATTCTCAACAAGGTATCAGAGCTAAGGTACTAAAGTCAAAGGGCTATTTGACAAGAAGACACTCAAGGATCAAAATTCAGTTTTCCAGAAAACATCAAAGCAAAAGTCAAAGTCTACATTTAAAAGTCAATTCAGCTTGCAAGGAAATCCTCAAGCCATCTCAAGAAGACTTTCAACCTTATTCAAAGAATGCACTCATCAAGGAGGTAATCTTTGACATCAAAGATTTTTGATATTGAAGACATTGTTGGAAGACACATCATTAAGCACCACCCAACACTATTGAAGACATCTTCATTCTGAAGTAATCCTTGATCATGAAGGATCCGAGATCACCTACTTTGAAATCAATCTAAGAAGGAGTTCCTGCCATCATCTTCATCATTATCAACAAGAAAGCTAATAGAAGAAGAAAAGCATCTACTCAAGTAAGTATCTTTATGACTTCATACGAATCTATCAAAATGTCTTCTTTGCAAAGAAAGCAACAAATTGGTTAGGGTTTCAAACTTTCCTGCATGGAAGAAAAGGACAATGATGTCATGCCAAAAACATGAAGGGAGATATAAGAGCCTAAAGGATTCTTACAGAATCCATAAAAGACTCTCTCATCTTCGATGTATCAAATCTAGAATCATCAAAAGGAATATATGAGAAATTGATGGAGCTATTCTCTGTGAGTACTGCAAGAGAAGCAATCTCTCTGAGATCAACTGCGGGAACAGGGAGAAGTAATGTCTGACACTGAGATGACTACAGTGGTGTTGAATGCTCTACCAGAGGAATGGGGAAACTTCACTTCAAGTTTATACGGGAAGAAAAAAGCCACACCATTCCATGATTTATGGTCTCTATGTAAAATAGAGGAAACAAAACTGAAAGTCAAAGCTGATACAGAACCAAGTGAAGGGAATCAAGCCTTTGCACCCATTTCCAGGAAGAAAGGATGATTCAGTAAATCTGGTCCTCAAAATAATAGAAGAAATATGGACAAAGTACGATGCTTTCGATGTAATGAACTTGGGCATTATAAAAGAGATTGTCCTAAATCTGAAACGGACAAGAGAAAAAGAGAAAAGTCCATATCTCAGATATAAGAGAAGAACCTGATGCAAATAAATCTAAGAAAAAAGAAGTGAGGGATCTCCACTATAATTGATATCATCTTCACCTTTAAGTGATTTCTGTTGGCATTAAAATAGTATGATAAGAAGCAGTGTATATTATAGCATCATGATCGAAGCATGGCGGGAGCTCTCGATAAAAAAGCTCCTGGAAAACCTCAATGATGGAAGGCAGTTATCAAGATCAAGGGTCATCATGAAAACTGGCGTTGATATTTTTCTAATGGAGTTCTCTATGAATTCACTGATTAGAAAGGAAGCAAAATAGTTTCTTCAAGAATTCCATGCTACAAAATTCTGGGATGTGATGACATACTGATGAAGCAGGCCAAAGGAATGAAACTCTTCATTCTAGTAAAACTACTACAGGATGACTTAAATGAAAAAGGTATGAGGTATGTATATATTTATATGCTGACACTGGATGCTGTGAAGTCATGTCATATGGTTGCAGGTAATAGACTTCTATATTTAGAAGTATGATCTATGAAGGAGGATCTCTCAATGCACTGACAGATGAAATCAACATAATATATCCTAAAGGAATATGAGGTGCTTGTATATGAACGAGGAACTGAAAAATTTGTAAGTTCCTAGGAATGAAGAATGTGCAGAAAGGAAGAGATCATGAAATACAACCATGTCAAAAGGCAGTTATCATCCGGAAGCCAAGAAGATGTGACTAGGAGATCTCCTGGGAGGATATGTAGACTCTGACAAAAGGTTGGTAAAGAAAAAGACCCTTGACAAAACATATCATTAGGAGATGTGTCAATCTGAATAAAGGATGTTGATGCCTACAAGAAGATGTCATGGTGAAAGATCATCACTGAGGTAACTTTTGTTTTAAAAGTTCATTTGTATATGCTTATCTGGATGAATTTGTGCGGGGCTACTAATCATGAGAAAGGATGTATGGTCCATGGAGAGGATTCAAAGGAAAGCAGCATGCCATAATGGTGGACTAGATGAGAAAGTCTGATGAATCACTTTCTGATAGTGGACATGACTCGTGACTGAAAGTGATGGATGATCTGTGCCCTATGGAGCCAAAAGTTCAAGGTTCCTCAATATTGAAATCCATGACATTGAGGGGAGGAATTCTTCATGAGCAGCTAGGTGTCTCACCATTGTTGCTGCAGGACCCTGGTTGAGAAGGAGCTCGGTGGTAAGTTTCTTACTTGGAAGAAACTTGAAGTATGCCCTTCTTGAGTTGAGAGGGAGTGATGTATGTGATTCTCTAATACATGTGTCATGCACTAGACTAGGATTAACAGCTGTAAAGTCTTAGTGAAGGCCATGTGGAGAGAATGGATAGACACATCATTTTGGTCTTCATCTGGAAGACAAAATGGAGGATTGGGTAATCACCTGGCATTCAATACTCTTTGAGAATGAGATATGGCATTCAAGATAAGAGTATTCAAGGACCGATATTCTTTGAGGGTTTGCTACCCAAGAGAAGAATAGTCCAAGAAGATCATACTCTGGGAACACTTGGGTGGAGTATGTACCTTGGAGAAACAATGACTATGGTGTCTATAAGTCATGTGTCTCGCCAGCATTGTAGTCCATTGTCTCATTGAGAGATGGGGTTGTTAGTCAAGGCCTTGCACTAGGACAATGTTGGTTGATATGATGCTATGCAGACGCGATTACCAATCCAATTCTTCTTATGAGATTCTTCAGTTTGAAAGTGACCATGTACCTGTATGAATACCTCCATAGTTAAGAGGGAGTGTTGAAAAGTGTAACTAGGATCGGTGTTCATATTGACTATGTAATTATGAAAAGAAGAAGGAAAAGATAATAAAATGTATTTGTTGTACTTGCTTCATGGGTTTCATGAGCAAGAATTTTATTATAGGTTAATAGACTTCTTCTTGACTATGTAATTATGAAAAGAAATAGACAAAGATAATAAAATGTATTTGTTGTACTTGCTTCATGGGTTTCATGAGCAAGAATTTTATTATAGGGTAATAGACTTCTTCTTGATGTCTATTTAGGGTTAGCCTTTTGTTTATAAATGTAAATAGAGTCATGTATATGAAGAGCATTGTCATCATTAAAAGCTCCAAGACCTTGTCATGAACCTTGTAAAAGAAAGGCTCTAACAGCCCTCAAGATAGCTCTCCTTCAAACACTGGAAAAAATGTAATAAAGTTGGCACTACATGCAATGAGAAGTCGGCCTCATTACAGTCCTGTTGGCTCCCAAATAGTCACATCGGTTCACAAAGTCAGGTTGGCTTATATACAGGGGCAAACAACTATTTATACCCACCTATGCTGCACAGAAAAGAATAGAATTGCGGACTGCTCTGAGTTATAAATGTGGATTTCAGGAGTTGAAATATGGATTTTTAAAGAAATAAAATGTGGATTTCTAGGAGTAATATATGCAGATTTCAAAGGACTTGTTCAGGGTTCAAAGTGCAGATTTCAGGCAGTAAAAAGTGCAGTCAAAAGTGTGAATTTCAGGCAGTGAAAAGTGCAATGATAAGGTGCGAACTTCAACAGGGATGAAATACGGATTTAAGAAGTGATCAAATGCAGATCACAGAGGTGAAGAAGGTGTTGAATTTCAGAGGTTAGAGAAGTGTGAAGTTCAGGATTGAATCTGTGACACCTTTACGGAGATACATTTGTGATACATCTGTGGTATAAATTCAGAAGGTCTACATTCTAAAAAGTTGATGTGCATGCAAAAGATGAGAAGGAGGATCTCAAAATAAACTTAGAGACCAAGTTCTCTAATGCTAATGGAATTCAGTACACATTGGTGAAGAAAAGAAAGATCAGTGTTGGAGGCATTCATAGGTCAAGGGTCTGAGTCTTGGTCATGGCACTTGTCATTTGAAGATCTATAAGAATAATTTCTCGTGGGCTTTCCTCTCCAAGAGGGAGAGGCTTTTCCTTGGCTCGAAAAGCCTAACTTTGTGTCTTTTGTATTTTGGTAATTGACTTGATGAAAGACTAACTAATCTAAGCAAGAGAATACATAAGTAACTCAAGTAAGTTCACAAGTAATTATCAAGAAGAGAATTTGAATTAATCACTAGCCCTCCAAATTCTCAACAACCTCGGCTACGGCTCCCTACTCTTTACGGGCTTTCACCGATGTGAGGAGACTTGGTATATGAGGAATCACAATGACGAATATATCAATGGAAGGATGAAAGGTAATTCCCAAGGGCTATTCACAAGAGAGACTCAATTAAATGGCTTTCGTGCTAGGAAAGCAAGGTGATAAGCTCTATAGGAAGGGCTAAATGGATTCTTGAGGCTAGGGTTTGGGAATGTATATTGAAGAGATGTTCTATAAGGCTAGAAATCCTTATGGAGACTTGGCCTTTATGTGATCTTTGCGGAATTGGAGTTGTAAAGTTGTGGGACCACACATGACCAAGTGGACCCAAAATTCTGTCAATTAAGTGGAATTGGTCACTCAAGGAAGGGCTAGACCTAATCATGGAAGAGAAGAGGATCAATGGATAAATATTTTTGGAATAGAATGCAATGATCCAAATGAGGTCACTAGCCAAGGGAAACCTAGGGCAAGAAATGGTCCTTGAGCTAAGTCTTGCTATATCTCGAGATCCCACTGTCGCATTTGCTTCAAATTTGGAGGGCCTCTAGAGAAAACCTTAACGCAGTTGTGGACCAAAAATCGAAGTGTTTGGATGGCTATATTGTCAGATAATTGATGTCCTAGGTGACCTTGTAGTCTAGGCCTAGAAAAAAAAAAGGGAGGTGAAAAGAATTAAGCGTTGAAAATGATCACCAATGGAGGATCAGTGCCTTATATGGAGTCAAGGAGAATTTATCATTTGGGAAGAATTCACCCAATCAAGGAGGCCTTCAACTTTGCATAGCATTTAGAGCATGAGAACAGTAGCTGCAAGGACTTTATACTTCGGCAATGACTTATCGAGATGTATTTATCACAAATTATCTCTAGGAACATTCACCCATTCATACATGGCCCATGACATGATGCAACGTTATAAAAGATCACAATTTCCACTAATTCGTAGAGAAAAGCAGTAATTTTAAGACTTGTATAGCGAAAATCCCAGCAACATTCATGTGACAAAGTAAATAACACGAATAAGCTTGAAAAGAGCACTTACATGTACAAAAGAGTGTATCCAATCAACAAATTATGCCAATAATTAAGCTCCAAGACAAGAGAGAGATATCCAAACATCAAAATTCATCCATAACATCCAAACTTGTCCTCCAAAAGAGATAGCGAAAATCTCACAAGAGAAAATAACCCAATCCCAGTGATGATGATCAAAATTATTCATCACACTTATATTTATACACTCTAGTGAATTCGATTTAGCTAATTTGGCCTAATTTAGCCCCTAAAATTAAATAAGGTCCATAATAACAAAACTTTTGGTGACAAGTCCACCAAATAGCTCAATAATGTAAAGATAAGCCTCTCAAGAGGGTCAAATGATCAACAAAGTGAGTCGTTGGGCCTTTTAGGAGGCCTAATGAAGTCCAAGGGGTGCCATGAAGTAGATATAGACTCCAAATGTAGTGAATAACGGGTTGGCCCCTTGTTTTCCAAGTAAGAACCAGTGGTGCGCCCAAGTGGGTGTGGGGGCACAAGGACATCCTCATGGATCTCCAAATGGATCAAATATGTATGTAAACCATCTGTAAGGGTTGGAGTAATGACATAAGCCCTCCCTCTACAGAGGGAGGCATCCTAGAACATATAACAAGTGTTGGTGCAACTGTAGAGTCGGTTGGGCATGGTGGACCAGGTGCATCATTTGCATCCAAAAGGTGGAACGCGAGCAATCAATGAACGTTGTTGGGGATCCATGAAGTAATATGTGCTATGGTGGAGGCCCATGGCTCTCAACGCTCACCCTACAAGTGATATTGTGGCCCTCTGGAGAGTTAGGACCCCATATAGGGAGACCAATCCCCAAATGGAGAACCACCTGCAATCCTGCATAAGATCCAATGCGTCCCCTTGCCTTCCAATACAACAAATCATCAAAATAATCAAATAATAATGCTTACAAGTCATGGGATCAAATGGGCACTTCTTGGTGGCATGCCCTTCCATAGTGTGCTTTGGCATGTACAAGTGTCTCCAAGCTCAATAGGGAGTTAACCAAGGACCCTATTAGGTGGTTTCAACCTCTAAAGGGGTTGGAATGTCCATGGTACATCCCTCAAGTGGCAAGTGGAAAATGATATAGTAATGGAACAAAGTGGAGATCAGGGGAAACATCTAGACCACATGTCAAGTTGCAAGGGTAGTTATAATAAGGGAAGCCCACATCTGGGTATATGAGTGTAGGAGGGAGCAAAACGTGCCAGTTGAGTTACCCCAACCTTTGTTTTTCCACCCTTCTTCGCATGCCTTTTGCCTTTGATTGTTTTTTCTTCATAATTGCTAGGGTCTCCAAGGGATGGAGAACGTGATGTATAATATGTAGCAGTGGATACCCCCTTAAGGTGGGGAAGTTCATCGTCCACCAGGGGTTGGGACAATCATGGGTTCCTTAATGATGGAGGGGGCTCATCTAGGGCCCATAGGAACTAGGGTATGGATAGGGGGTAGAGCTCATGTTTGGCTTTTTCCCACGTGCTAAATTTGTATGTCCCAGCTATCTTTTGCATTTTGTGGTACATTTCCTGTTGAGAGTGACCAAATCATGCTTTATATTTTCTTTTTCGCTGCATCAACCTCCGAAACATCATTCCAAGCCCGACTCCTCGTGTGGACAAGGGGAGGGAGAGGCTAATCCTATGGGGACACATGTGGACCCAGATGGGAAAAGAGATTAATAGGGCTAAAATGAGTGGAAGGGGAGTAATGTAGGTGGTGTCGGGAAGCGAGACCACACAACCAAAATCGGGATCTCCCATGTAGTGCCAACCCTAAAGCTAATGGCAAGTAAAGGAGATCACACAGGACTAGGATACAAGGGTAACCACGAAATCGGGCAATGTAGACAAGAATACTAACGTAACCCACTCTTTCCGTCGAATCCCCCCACCAAT
Organism: Pinus albicaulis; assembly: GCA_034641835.2. Lineage (NCBI taxonomy): Eukaryota > Viridiplantae > Streptophyta > Pinopsida > Pinales > Pinaceae > Pinus > Pinus albicaulis. The sequence continues at coordinate 1,675,548,811 of CM076580.1, forward strand.
TCATGCCCAAAGGTGCTCATGACAGGTAAGGAAAACTACTCAACTATACCAATGAAAGCCATACCTTTGGGGTCAAAAGGCCCACCTTCAAACATGCATTCATAACAGATGGGTGAGGGACCACATGGCTGGCTCAAGTGGCAGAGAAAATGGAACATCGAGCTATCTGGGTGTTGCAAGGGGTGGTTGTCTGTCAACTGAGGACCATCTAGGAGAAAAAATTTCTCCCATATACACTATACCCACAGGTGGTGGGTAACAGGCCCAAGAGACCCAAAGGGCTCAACAAGCAATGTTTAGTGAGTTTCTCTTGGAAGAGGACCCTGATCACACACCAGAAATGGTGGAGTGAGGTCTTGGTCCTTGATCACACACCAAGCATGGTGGAGTAAGGTCCTTCAACATCTAGACCCTGATCACACACCAAAAGGGTGGAGTGAGGTCCTGGACACTTATCACACACCAAGTAGGGTAGAGTGAGGTCTAGCACACACCAAGTAGGGTGGAGTGAGGTCTAGTTTAGCATCTAGACCCGATCACCAACTAGGAAGGGGTTGACGAGGAAGGGTGAGTGAGTGCTTGCTAGTTGAAGGTCTTTGCATTTTGGCCTAGGTGGTGGGCATGGGATTCGAGGACAGATCACTCTTGAGGAGTGAGTCCTAATATGCTGATGACATTACCATGGTTTTGATACCACCCCGAATATAGCCGTCAGTGGATTCTACTAATAGATGATGATGCTAGTAGTAATGGAGAACCTTTTCTTCAAAGAAATTTGTTCAATCTGAGAACATCTATGACAGCAATTATGAATACCTCCCTAGTTAAGAGGAAGTGTTGAATTTGTAACTATGGTCGGTCTTCATAATGTACTTTTGGTCACTTAATGTAATTATATTTATCATTGTAAAGCATATTTATAAATGCTCGAGTCAAAGGAAAATTTATTTTGAGTTAAAGTCCAGTGGCAACTTTTAAAAGATGTAAATTTGAATTTTTGAAATGAAATTTTAGCTCCAAAAGTGACAAGTCGACTTCCCTCCAAGTCAAGTTGGCACTGGCCAAGGGACGTGTCCATTCACCCAAGACAAAATATTATACAAAGGTAGCTCGAGTTCCTCATTTGGGCAATTCGCATTCCTCTCTCAAGATAATTTTTGGGCAATTGAGCAAAAGACAAGAAGGACAAAGAAGGGCAAAGAAGAAGGTGAAGGAATCTCTCTCCTATCTCTCTCTAACAACTTGGACGTGTGAAGCAATCTCTCTCGGTGATTCGCAGCATCTAGGGAAACTATTGCAAGGCGTCAAAATTTTCTAAGTTACCGGGGAAATCGCTGCAGGGCCAAAATTTTGGGGCAACTGGTAATGCGGAAAGGTCGAAATCAAGAGCGAAGTGCAGGATCAGATTTGGGTGACTTGACTTGGAGGAGAAGACCAAGTTTGGGCATAGGTCTAGGTCTGTCTCTTATTGAACAAGAAGAATTTCTCTATTGAAAAGGTTGTTGGGATTTTCCCAGGGTAAAGCTTGTCTCTCTATTTTTGTTCATTGTGATCTCTATTGTTCTACTATTCTTTATTGTTGAATTTATGAAGTATAATTGTTGAATGATATATTGGAACAAGTTAAAAGATGATCTACATCAAAAGTAATTATCAAAATTGCAGAAATATTGTGCTAACCCTAATTGCGCTAAAAAATTAACACGATGAAGCTCTAAATAGTGTAGAAGAGAGATGAAATCAAACATTGTCTCAAGTCAAAAGGGGCGAGCTCCAAACTCTGTGAGAATGACAAGCTAAGGAACTTTCAAATTGCACCAAATGATGTTGCAAGGAAGGATGGTTTGTACTCTCTGTTGAAGACCAATCAAACTCTAGTAAACTAGGTCCCTAATCCTTAGAACCATATATAGAACTATGTGCCATCTATTCTACTTTATTATTTTTCAATATTTTGGCCAAGATAGACCCAGTCACTAAGTTACAGGAAACATCACCCCTAGCCTCGTTTCAAGCAAAAAACAAAATGGAAACAGGGAAACCCGTACCGTACGACCGGGAAATGTGTTTTCGATCGTACTTGTATGTTTCCCGTACGGGAAACGGTACCAGTACGATCGGAAACGCGTTTCTCAACCATACAACAGCATTTCCCCTCCAAACAACGTTAAATTTCGATTTTTTTAAACCTTTTTTGGGATTCGTGCAATGTATTATTATTTTATTCGTTTTATTTGTGTCTTGGATGCTTCGCTTCTAATGATTAAGCCTATGGCCCTAGTATTTATATGTGATTCATGGGAATGTTAAATTCTTATAGTAAAAGTGACATTCTCCTTAATCTTCATTTTCATCCTTTTACTTAAATTTTTAACATTACCATGAAATGTCTCAGGATGTTTGAGAGTGGTTCCGAGCTCATTGGATTTCATATGGAGAAAGTAGAATTTTAGATCTCATTCAAAATCCAACAGACTTATCAATTTTTCAGGATTTCAGTATTGGATGATTGCAATGTTTCCATCGGATTTTGTCATGTATTAGGGTATGGAACTCGTATTTAATCAAGAGCACCAATCCCTCTATGTACCTTGATGTTAGTGACATTGGTTGTCAAACTCCTCTATCATGACCCTACTAAAAATATACCCATCACTCAAACAAAATCTTGACTTGACATCCTCATAGTCTTTATTGTACTTGCAGCCTCATATATATAATAAAGGTTGATTTTGAGATTTTGATATATAATAAAGGTTGGTTTTGGATATTTGGATATTGCTATTTTTATTGTCTCTGTTATCATTCATGAGTAAATGTCTTGTAACTTGTAATAGTTTATGCTTTGAATTTATCATGTATGTTTCATGATTTCACATAACATTTCTTAAATGTCCTAAATTCTAATATAAATTTAAATTATAATATATATATATATATATATATATATATATATATCGCGTTTCCCCATTTCCAAAATTTGGGGAGGTCGTATTTCGTATCGCTTCCCGTTTCGGAAACTCGTTTCCGTTTCACCGTTTCGTGCAACTTAGCCTAGTCACCCTCTTGGGGCTAGTGCCCCAACCCTAAAGGATGTGCATTAATCTACGACATACTCCTTGTTTGTAATCAATTCATTCAAATGAATATATCTTTTATTCTTTGCTTAAGGGCACTCCTAAAATTTTTAATCTGCTCATGGTTTAGTTTTCTTGGTTATCAATGATCATTGTTGGGCACACTATGGTATGAGCACATCTCTCATGTGATCTACATCAAGTGTTGTATTATAAATCTGTTGGGGTTACTTAACTGGCTTGGGGTTAGTTGAAGTGTTCACCATAGATCTCTTATCTCCTTATGATCTCAACGTATCATTAGAAGATTGGGTTACTCTTCTTCAGTTTACTATTATGATCTATGAACTGAGAACATTGGTTGTAGTACTTGATGTTCCAAGGCTGGACTCTTGTTCTACTGATTTATGAGTTGCATACTTTTGCCTCTTTTTTGAGTGGGTTTCCTCTCAATGCCCAGGTTTCCCCACATAAATATTGTATCTATTATGAACTTGCATGGTTTGCTTCTAAGTTTCTAACTAATGAAGATTTCATGGATGAACGTTGATATGTGTTGCAAATTTAATCAATTTGACCGGTACTTACAGTATTAGATTTAGATATGTTGAATGATGGCTAGTTAATTTGTTAAGTTACTAAGCTATCACATTCTATTACTAAGTTATTGCATGTGACGTGTTCTTTTCGAAGGAAACCCTAGCAAAAATCCCTACACATACTTTCTATGGTTCAAGGATGGTAAAGATGGCAAACCATCAAATTGATTATGGAGCCCAAACTGAGAAAGGTCAAGAGTGTTGTTATGAATGTAATTTATATAAAAATAACATAAATATAAATATATAAACAATAATAAAGAATAGTTAATTAAATAGTAATTAGTTAATGAAGAGGTGTGTCCCTAAGGACATGACTGTTCATAAAAGGGCACCTGCATAGGTATATCTTTTGTACCTTCTTATATAAATATATTTGTCCTATAATGTATATTTACATATTTCAGATATTCTATGTATTTTGTTGCGATAATGAACTTTTTTCATAACATTTGTGTTAAAATTTGGGTACCAGAGGACAAGTGGTTCCCTGAGGCTTTGATCTTTGGCCTAGGGAAAAGTGTCCAAATGTATTTGTACTTTTCTCCTAAAGTGACCTTATAAGTGGTAAAAGTTAAATCTAATTTAAAAGTGACTTTATAAGCGATAAAGTTACAATTATAATTTTAAAGTGACTTTATTAAAGTCAATGTGAAATTAGAAAGTGAAAACGTGACTATGGAAATAAAAGACTAAGTGGGTCTTTATTTAAGTGGGGTGAATTAACAATTAGAAAGTGAGAATTAATGCACATTAAATCTCAACCCTTGATCTAAAGCTATCTCAGCCATTAGATTTAAAGATTCCCCAAATTCACTTAGGGTTAGGTTAAAGGAGGAAAAGAAGAGAAAAGGTCATTCATTCTTTTCATGAGCGGATTGAGAGAGAAGAGAAGAGGAGAGCAAGGAGATTTTCTGAGCAGCGAGTTGAAGGAGAGCAGAACCTTGGCACACATACCAAGGCAGCATTCAACAAATCTGTACAGCAAGCTGGAACACAGTTCAAGGCAGATTTTGGGCACGTTTTTCAAGGCAGAATCATACAGTAGCTTTGGCACGCATTCCTAGGCAACCATACAACATTCTGGCACAGATTTCGAGGTGAAGTTTTTGTTGTTTTGTGGCACAATTTTCGAGGCAAACCGTACACTTTGTTAATGTCTTTGTGCACAAAAATCGAGGCACAACCCATACATCATTTATCGTTGCCCCTATGCACGCAAATTGAGGAGGCCATACAACAGCATTTATTGTTGTCCTGCGCGCGAATCGAGGAGGTCATACAACAGCGTTTATTGTTGTATTTATGGGCATGAAAATCAAGGAGTCCATACAGCATTTATTGTTCCTATCTTTACTTTTGGCACAATTTCTTAAGCAGAGGTTAAGCACAAAAAACGAGATAAGTTGTATTTCTTTGGTTGCTAGAATTTTCTGTGTATTTTTGTTTCACTGTAAAAGCCTTATTCAGAAATAAAGAAGAGTTCTCGAACTAGTTTACCCCAAGAAGTTGTAGGGGGTTTTTCCATGGTCATATTGACCAAAAATCAGCCTGTTAATTTTCTGTGTGTGGCTGAAATATTTTACTGTGTTTTTATTTCTACAATTTCCAGCACTGTGAAATTCCTGAATTTGTGTTTTCTGAAATATTTATCATTTCTAGAATTTTGAATGTATGATTATGGGAATGGGAATTTAACTATATGGGAGTGATAAGGAGAAACTGATGACTGGAGTGGGGTCTAAAATTTCTACAATTTGTTATCAGAGTTGCTCAAACCTCTAGCCGCTCAACCGCTGCACATAGTCAGTCTGCTCCGGCCTTTGGCGATCGACCTTCCATCAACCTTTTTCTCGTGCAATTGAAGCATTTCGCTACACAAGTATTTATAGGTTCTTTGTTTTGGTCTTTAGCCATTGGAAAAAATAAAAGTTATGAACAAAGTTCGTAAACACAGCAAAATACTCAGAAGATCTGAAATATGTAAATATCCATTATAGAACAAGTATATTTATATAAGAATGTACAAAATATATGAGATGATACGATATTGTTACAATTGAGGGCCCACTTATATACCTAGGCAGGTGCCCCTTTATGAAAGGCCATGTCCTTGGGGACATGCCTCACCGTTAACTAATTACTATTTAATTAATTATTCTTTATTATTATTTATATATTTTTATTTTTATTTATATTTTTATATTTTTATTATTTTTATATAAATTATATTCATAACAATGCCTTCCTCTTCAGAAACCTTTGTCCCCAAAGCTTATTGCTAACAAAGCGTGTCACCTGTTTTTTGTAGGAATTTACATCAAGAACCAAAGGTCACCGCTCACAAATCAATACACCAGTATAATCACGTGGTTAAAACCCTCAAAGAGGAAACAGTCCACGGCCTGAGCCAACGCAGCCACTTCAGGCAATTTATTAATATAAAAAGAAAAGTTACATATGTTTCTCTCTTAAAAGATTACCGGACAAATGACCCTCCATGCTCTTTAAATAGAGATCATGGACCAATCGGGTGTTAAGCCACGGATCAAGTGTCATTAATACCGAGGTGAGAGATAACCGTCGGATCACTACAAATCGTGACCGTCGGATTATAAGTTACAAATGTACATGGTAAAGAAACACACTTTACCTAACTCTACACTAGACTAAGTTATTCTTAACTATTTCCTATGTGTCGGAATATCCTAACATCCCCCCTTAAGAACAACTTGGGATAGGATTGAAGCTTTTACAAAGGTGACATAAAAAGAGCCTATTTCCTATATGTCGAAATATCCTAACATCCCCCCTTATGAACAAATTGGGATAGGGTTGAAAGATTTACAAAAGTGACACGATAGGAGAAGGAAGGAGGCATTAGAGCCTATACCATGTAGGAATTTACAGGGTAAGTTCCTTAGATCAAGAACCAAAGGTCACTGCTCACAAATAGATCACAAATCGGTACACCAGTATAATCACGTGGTTAAAACCCTCAAAGAGAGAAACAGTCCACGGCCTGAGCCAACGCGGCCACTTCAGGCAATTTATTAATATAAAAAGAAAAGTTACATACGTTTCTCTCATAAACGGTTACCAGACAAATGACCCTCCATGCTCTATAATTAGAGATCATGGACCAATCGGGTGTTAAGCCACGAATCAAGTGTCATTAATACTGAGGTGAGAGATAATCGTCGAATCACTACAAATCGTGATCGTCGGATTATAAGTTACAAATGTACATGGTAAAGAAACACACTTTACCTAACTCTACACTAGACTAAGTTATTCTTAACTATTTCCTATGTGTCGGAATATCCTAACATCCCCCCTTAAGAACAACTTGGGATAGGATTGAAGGATTTACAAAGGTGACACAAAAGGAGCCTATTTTCTATGTGTCGAAATATCCTAACATCCCCCCTTAAGAACAAATTGGGATAGGATTGAAGGATTTACAAAAGTGACACAATAGGAGAAGGAAGGAGGCATTAGAGCCTATCCCCCTTAATGACAACTTTCCTGAACTCCAAGCATGGATCGAAGTTTGGTAAACTTCGCTTCTGTGAGAGCCTTCGTAAAGATATCGGCTACTTGATCATTGGTTGGACAGTACTACACTTCAAGAACACGATCATGAATGAGCTTTCTGATGAAGTGTATGTGGAGTTCAATGTGTTTCATACGCTGATGTTGAACTGGATCTTTACATAGCTGAATGGCACTCTGATTATCACACCAAAGTGTAGTTGGATGCAGCTGATGGAGACCAAATTCAGACAGGATCTGATGAAGCCACATGGCTTCCTTGCTGACTTCAACTGCACCACGATACTCTGCTGAAGAAAGAGAGATGGCACTTTGTTTCTTACAAGACCAAGTAATAGGTCATGAACCAAGAGTGAATACATATCCTGCAGTAGACTTTCGATCATCAGGGTCACCAGCCCAATCAGAATCAGTGAAACCAATCAACAATGGAGATGCTCCTGCATTGTATTGAATCTCGAACTGAACTGTACCTCGAATATATTGAAGTATTCTTTTGGCTGCTTTCCAATGACGTTCATGAGGTTGGTGCATAAACCGAGCGACAAGACCACCGGCAAAGGAGAGGTCAGGACAAGTATGGGTTAGATACAGAAGTTTACCAACAAGTTGACGATATAAGGTAGCATCAACTTCAAGGGTAGTACAGTTGACTGAAAGCTTGACTCCAGACTAAAAGGGAGAAGGGGCTGGCTTACAGTCTTCCATGTGAAAGTGGTGTAGAAGATCACAAGTATACTTGGACTGAGAGAGGGTAATGCCTTCCTTGGATTGCAAGACTTGAAGACCAAGGAAATAATGCAAGTGTCCTAAGTCTATCATTTCAAACTTCTTTTTGAGGCTAGACTTCACATGGTTTATATGGTTTGGATCACTACCAGTAAGGATAAGATCATCAACATAAAGAACAAGGATGGTGAAGGACTTACCCACTTTCTTGGTGTAGACAATGTTGTCAAAATGACCCCTAGAAAAGTCATTATCTAAGAGAAATCTAACCATTTTGGCATACCAAGCCCGAGGAGCTTGTTTGAGACCATAGAGAGACTTCCTAAGGTGACAAACAAGGCTAGAGTCTTTTTGTATAAATCCAGGGGGTTGTTCCATGTAGATTTCTTCATGCAAATCTCCATGTAAGAAGGCGGATTTAACATCCATCTGATGGACTTCCCATTTAAAGGAGGCAGCAAGGGAAAGAACAAGGCGGATAGAATTCATTTTGGCAACAGGGGAGAAGGTTTCAGTATAGTCAATGCCTTCAACTTGTGAAAATCCTTTAGCGACAAGACGAGCTTTACGTCTATCCACTTTTCCATCTGGTCCAAACTTTGTTTTGTAAACCCATCTGCATCTGACAAGTTTTCTTCATTTTGAAAAAGGAACAAGATCCCAAGTATCATTCGCCAATAAGGAGCGATATTCTTCATTCATAGCTTCATCCCAATCTGGATGACCGAAGGCTTCTTTAAAGGTTTCTGGATCAAGTTTTTCTGGAACTTGAGCCAATAAGGAAGAGGTTCTTCCGAACTGAGAACATTTACGTCGTCGATCGGCAGGGTCACCTGCAAGAGAACCTGCTGCATCCCGAATAGAGCAGACCCATCTTGGAAGCAGTGGAGTATAAGGAACAATTTCAAGAGGTGGAGGAGGAATGTCATCCTCGATGTCACCATCTGAACTAGAAGGAATGCTATTAAAAATAGAAGAGAGAGAGAGAGGTGGCACATATGTCGAATCAGGCTCGCAGGCCAAACGTGGCACACTTGTCGAACTAGGCTCGCAGGCCGATATATTTTCATCAAATTTTACATCTCTTCTAATGATAATATTTTTCGATTTTGGTTGAAGAAGTTTATATCCTTTGACATCTTCAGAATATCCAACAAAAATGCATTTTTCACTCCTAGGTTCTAAGGCTTTATGTTTCCCATCTGGAATATGGGCCCAAGCATCACTTCCAAAAACACAAAAGTGACTTACATCTGGTTTGATTGAGCTCCAAGCTTCTTCTGGAGTTATATTCTTTAAAACCTTAGTAGGAGTGCGATTTACCATGTAATTTGCACAGTAATGGCTTCTGCACAAAAATTGAGACCAAGCCCTTTAGATTGAAGCATGCATTTAGCCATTTCTTTTAAGGTGTGATTCTTCCTTTCAGCTACACCATTTTGTTGTGGAGTATATGGAACAGTATGTTGCAATTGAATGCCATGCTCAGTGCAGAAGTTGATAAATTTGTTGTTAACATATTCTCCGCCATTGTCTGATCTTAACTTAAGAATTTGATGTCCAGATTGTTTCTCAACAAAGGCCTTAAAGACCAAGAACATGTTAAAAACTTCACTCTTGAGTTTTAAGAAATATACTCAAGTGCATCTGAAAAAATCATCAATGAAAGTTAAGAAGTACTTGCAACCAGAGAAAGAAACAGCAGGAAGTCGACCACATAAATCACTGTGCACAAGACACAAAGGGGCTGAAGTGTGCCAAGAGGCACATTTGTCAAAACTATCCCGATGATGTTTTCCGAGTACACATCCGGAGCAAACACCATCCCAGCAAGATACCATAGGAAGGCCCGTCACCATCTTTTCTTTACATAGAGTTTGAAGAGAGCAATAGTTTAAGTGACCAAATCACTCATTCCAAAGTTTGCTCACATCATCATTATGAGCAACAAAAACAAAGGGAAGGCATGATGACCCAAAGTTGTCAAACTTATACAACCTTGTGGAATCATCAATAATGCCAATAGCTAAAATTATGTTTAGGATCTTTGAGGTCCTTGATTACAACATCATGAGGTGAGAATTCTATTATTTTCCCTTCACCTGAATGAGTTATCTGATAAACAGATAGAAGGTTGCATGACAAGGTAGGAACACATAGTATATCATTAAACTGACCATTATCTAGATGAATGGTTCCAGATCCTACAACACTAAGAGATCTATCATCACCAACATAAATATGTTTGGTGTTACAATCATTTAAAGAAGAAAACATGGACTTATTTGCAAAAATTTCTGTTTCCCACCCCGGTTTTCAATTTCACCTTATTTTTCCAAATAGTTAAATGCCCTTTCCCATATCCTTACATTCAACAAACTGGAAAATAATTTTTTTTGCTGAAAACACAAATTCTGGAAAATTTACAGAATGCTGGAAAATGCAGAAATAAAAAATCAGCAAGCATAAAACAGTCATTCAACACATTTAACACTAATATTTTTGGTCAACATGACCCTGGAAAAACCCCCTACAACTCTTGGGGAAAACCAGTTCGAAAGCTTCTCTTTTATTTTTCTGAATATTGCTTTTTACAGTGCAACAGGAAAAACTCAGAAAAAATTCCAGCAACCAATTTACAGACTTATCTCGATTTCCGTGCTTGCACACTGCCTCGAAAATTGTGCCAAATTAGCAACAACAGAAAACAGAGAATTTACAGCACCTTAGGACAGCATTAAATGTTGTACAACCACCTCGGGAAGCGTGCCGGAACAGTCGTACTTTGCTGTACGGGCTGTACAGATTTTGTACAGCAACCTCTCTCGAAATCTGTGCCAAAAAACAGAGCTGTAGCTGCTGTCCTCTTCCTCAGTTTTTGTGCCGAAAATGACAGCCACCCTCTTCCTTGAAAAATGTCCTGATTTTTGTGCCTTGGAGTGCGTGCTTGCTGCTGTACCTTCTTCCTCGATTTCTATGCCTCTTCACATGGAAACACTGCCTCTCCTTTGCTGTACGAATTTTCTGCCTCGGTATGTGTGCTAATAAATGTTGTTGTACCTTTGCTGAAATCTCTTCACTGCTGCCCTCCTCCTTCTCACTGCTCAGAAAAATCTCCAGCTCTCTTTCTCTCCTTCTCCCAATCTGCTCATGAAAGAATGAATGACCTTTTCCTCCTTTCCCTCCTTTAACCTAACCCTAAGTGACTTTTGGGGAATCCCTAAATCCAATGGTTGAAATAGATTGAGATCTAGGGCTGATATTAAATGCTCATTTAAATCTCACTTTCTATTTTTTAATTCACCCCACTTTAATAAAGACCCACTTAGTCATTTATTTCCAAAGTCACTTTTCCTTTCTAATTTTACATTGACTTTATTAAAGTCACTTTAAAATTAGACTTTAGTAACTTTATCACTTAAAGTCACTTTTTAATTAGACTTTAGTAACTTTATCACTTAAAGTCACTTTTAAATTAGATTTGACTTTATAAAATTATAAAGTCACTTTCGGAGAAAAATTAAATTCTTTTGGACACTTTTCCCTAGGCCAAAGATCAAAGCCTTAGGGAACCACCTGTCCTGCAAATCAAATTTCAACATTTAGCCATAAGAAGCTCCAATCAATGAGCCACTCTTGAGAAGGAGAAGAAGAAGATAATAATGCATAACCAGATCTTGATGCTTGACAACCACAAGCAGAAATTGCCATGCCTGAAGATGAAGGTGAAGAGTGCTCCAAATTGATGTTGTGCTTCTTCATTGTTGCTTTTCAGGCTTCCATCTTCTTAAAACATTTGGACTCTATATGGCCATCCCAATTGCAAAAGTTGCAATGTCTATCTGTCTTCTTCCCTTTGTTTTGATTTGCCTTATTATTTTGGTGATTTGATTTTTCAGTTTGCGGTTGAAATTGCTTAGGGCCTTTGTTTGGTTTAGGACCATATTTTTTTGGATACTGCTTCTTGGGATTCTTTTGATATGGTTGTTGTTGGCCTACTAAGGCTTTCTTAGAAGCGTTTCCAGCAGTGATAAGACCAAGGTGTAAAAGTTTTTCTTGTTCTCTTATCAAAGAATCACAAAAGGAATCAAAAGAGGGATTCTTGTAGGTGTTTCCTGAATAAATGATGGCTTCTCTAGTGGAATGGAAGGCGGAAACAAATACAGAGTATGCAGGGCCAAGCTTAGCAAAAATGCAATAGATGAGGCTACCATCGTTCTTTTTGATCTTACAACCTTCTAAAAGAATTATGAGGGTCTTGAATTTGGACAAAAAATCTTCAATGGAGGAGAAGTTATTGGGGTCCAAAGTAAGCAACTCATTTTCAAGCTGGTGGGCCCAGATTTGACTTTGAATGCCAAAAACAGTTTTTAGCTTTTCCAGAGCTGCATCAGGGGTGTCAATGTCAAGGATATGAAATCGAAGATCTTAAGCAATGGACATTCCTATCAACCCTTGTGCTTGATCTTGTTTATTTTCCCATTTAGCAGTTTTATCATCATCAGAAGGTTTAGTTTCTTGTCCTGTGGCTATTCTATGAAGCCCTTTACTTCTAAGTATATCTACCATGTGAGGTAGCCATTGGAAATAATTGATGCTGTTAAGAATAACCGGGCATACACTTTCCATTTTTTTTTAAATTGACGCTGAGAAAAGCTGAATCTAACTGCTCCAATGGAAATATCTTGAAAAATTAAGCCGTTTCAAAAAAAACGGCTCGAAAAACAACTTCCGAATGAAGAAGTTATGCCTTTTGAATAATCTGAGTTGTAGATGTCGAATAGTTATGGGAATGGGATGAAGTGCGGCTTTTTAAATTTCACGTCTTTGAACAAAAAAATTTTACAAAAGAAGCTTGAGAAGGAGACTTGAACCCAAGACCTCTATTCTCATAAACTAACCCCTCACCAAGTGAGATAGTAAAAGGATCACGTTATTGTATGAAAGGAGGAAGGGGGGGGGGGGGTTTTACTCTTCGGTGTGCGTGCCTTTTCCTGCACAAAATAACAAAAACCGAGCAAAAAAAACGAAATGCAAAGCCTTACGGCAAAATGTTAGATTTTCAATTAGCCTTACCGGTAACTATCAATTTTTTCACTATTTCTGATTTCCCGAGATCGCACAAAGACGTGGGGAAAGAGCATACGTAGCAAAAAAAAAAAAATCCCTTTTCTGTTTCTAATTTGTCGAGATCACACATAGCACACAACAAAGAGCATACACAGAGAAGAAGGTATAGATCCGGCAAATAAATAAAACCTAAAAACCGAAAATAAACAAAAGAAACCGAAATAAGCAGAACTATTAACAAATATAATTGCAAAACAGATGCTTTATACCTCCAGATCTAAACTGTCATAACTTGGGCAGTCAAAAACCTTTTCGCATGAAACGAAAGACATTCCTCACTGTAATAGACGCTCCGGACACAACCGAGCAATTCTCCAAGCCCAAAAATGTTCAGAAATAGTAGATCTAAAAAACGGCATTCGCATGCAGTGAACCCGTCTTCGGATTTTGATCAACAACGGACGCGGCCCTCAAAATAGCTCTGATACCATGCAGGAATTTACAGGGTAAGTTCCTTAGATCAAAAACCAAACGTCACCGCTCACAAACAAATCACAAATCAGTACACCAGTATAATCACGTGGTTAAAACCCTCAAAGAGGGAAACAGTCCACGGCCTGAGCCAACGCGGCCACTTCAGGCAATTTATTAATATAAAAAGAAAAGTTACATATGTTTCTCTCATAAACGGTTATCGGACAAATGACCCTCCATGCTCTTTAAATAGAGATCATGGACCAATCGGATGTTAAGCCACGGATCAAGAGTCATTAATACCGAGGTGAGAGATAACCGTCAGATCACTACAAATCGTGATCGTCAGATTATAAGTTACAAATGTACATGGTAAAGAAACACACTTTACATAACTCTACACTAGACTAAGTTATTCTTAACTATTTCCTATGTGTCGAAATATCCTAACATTTTTCTTCGCATTTTTCGGAATTCTTCGACTTGTCATCTTGATTGATACAAGATGATAGGATCCTCTAAGTGATAAACAAAATTGTCGAACTGAGAAGGGATCTAACCATCCTAAATCAATCTTTTGTGAAATCTTGCGGTTATTAAATACTTCGTGTGATTTTTTTTCATAAGACTAAATTGCACCGACATTAGTAGTCTTTGGAACATAAGTTCGTTGTTTATGTTCCGAGTGATATAGATATGTCGAATAATTGAGTTGTCTGCTCTTGTAATTCGGATGTCAATAAAGAATTCGTGTGGTTTGATTTTTCCTTATCTTGCGTGTGGCAATTTCTTGATTTAATTCAAATACTGATATTGTTGAGTTGGTTACAAAATCTTCATTTGGATTTTTAATCGTCTGGACTGATTTATCAGCTTCTTCAATTGTGATATTGACTGGATTGGTATTCGCTCATTTTTCTTCAACTTGAACAGTTACATCTGAAGACTTCGATACGTCCTTTCGTGATGAGTTTTTCTAATTTGTTTTTCAATGATTCCTTGTCATTTTTAAGTTTCTTAATTTGCGTCAATAATTTCTTGCTATGGTCCTTGAGGAGAGTAACTTCTTCGTTTTTGTCTACGATAATATTTTCAACTTCTTTCTACATAATTTGCATCGCCTTCTGGTTTTCTTGAAGAATTAGTTTTTGAGATATCCTTTACGTCTTCTGGTGTTACTGAATTTGGCTTCAATGTAACGTCTTGTAGTGTTATTTTTCCTTTTCGTAGGAAAATGTCAAAAACTTATTTTTCGTATTTAGGATAAAGGACCCTAGTGATTTCATCCAGGGTGAACCTAAGATTATATCACTATCGTTACAAAATAAGGTTTTGACTATGAATTGCGAAACAAAAGTATAGTCTCCAATGCTTAGTTGTAGATTGTTTATATCATATTGTTTTTTATTTATCGAATCGATCATTTCAATTATATTTGATTCATGAATCACTAATTGGTTAGCACATTTAGTACTAACATAATTATTGTACTGAATAGGACCGATAGAGATTATAATATCCTTTTTTGCAAGTGATCTTTTGATTTTAAATAGGGCATTAACACATATATCAAAAGTTTTAAGAAATGTTTCAACTTTGGTCTCCATTTTTTTTTTTGGATGAGCTTACATTTTAAAGGTAACCCTTTCTAATCTTTTATAATAAAATATTATTATTTTGTCTTTTTTTAATAAATCTTGAAAACTTATTAACTTTTCTCTTTTGTGCTTATTACTTGTATATAATTATAATCACTATATTATATGAGACTTTGTAATTATAAATAGGGCATTAACACATATATCAAAAGGTTTAAGAAACGTTTCAACTTTGGTCTCCATTTTTTTTGGATGAGCTTAGCATTTTAAAGGTAACCCTTTCTAATCTTTTATATAAACCTTGAAAACTTATTAACTTTTCTCTTTCGTGCTTATTACTTGTATATAATTATAATCACTATAATATATGAGACTTTGTAATTTTAAATAGGGCATTAACACATATATCAAAAGTTTTAAGAAATGTTTCAACTTTGGTCTCCATTTTTTTTGGATGAGCTTAGCGTTTTAAAGGTAACCCTTTCTAATCTTTTATAATAAAATATTATTATTTCGTCTTTTTTTTATAAACCTTGAAAACTTATTTTCTCTTCATGCTTATTACTTGTATATAATTATAATCACTATAATAATAAATATATGAGACTTCGTAATTATATATGTTTCCAAACATCAATGCACTTTTGAAAGGCAATGTTTGGCATTGTGCCTTTACCTCAGTTTGACCTTAAATAACCCTTTGATTAATTAATAAATTATTTTTATGGGTACTTGTTATGAGTGGTCGCGCCAGTAAGTTCGAACTTTGGATGCGTATAGACCCTCGACAACTTACATATTGGCTGGGTAAATTTCCAAGTGGTACCAATCAAGTGGTGTCAAACCCATGACCTCACCAACTCTTGGGGAGATATAAGAGGTCTTACGTCTAGTTCATGAGCGCTTGAGCTAACCCTCAATGCTATATAGCTTGTAATGTGTTACTGCAATTTATATACATTTTTTATCAAGGTTTTGATTGGATTAGAATCTTTAAATCACCCAATAATATATAGTTAAGTGATTTAAATCTCGTAGTCACTTATGATTTGTGATAGAAGGCTAGACCTAATTCAACCTAAACTCACTTGATCAAAAATTCATTTGGTTATGTCTTGACTGTCTTACTGGTTGGTGACTATTTTAGATCCAACAAGGTCCAAACTTTTATAGATACAGTTTCCTATGGCAGAAGACAAATTTACTTTATTCACAGAAAATTTGAACCAGAATATTGAGTTCATTTATGTGGATCAGAACAAATCCTCTTGGAAAATTAAAACTACCTATTTGTTTCCAGCAAGCTAACAAAACTAGACTTACACGACATAGTGTCACATATTTTGCACAATAAAAATGGTCTAAATCTCACATAAATAAAGGCACATTATGGATACTGATATTGGAAACAAATCTGGTGAAAAAAAGGAGCAATTCAATCAACTTTTGCAACAATAGGTCAAACACTACCCCATAAAGTGGTTTATAATATATGGTCCTATAAAACATTAGCGTTCTAAACAATTCCCCTTAGCATACTTCAAGATGTAAAAAGAGAAGAACACCATCCTCTCCCTCAACAAATAAAAAAAATGCTTGGAGAATACACTTGCATTAAGATCTTTTGTTAATGTATAGGAGAGACCTAAAACAGACAGAAAATAGAGAATTTTAGATACATTGACATGCAGCCTCAGTCTAACCTTGTTGTTATATGATAATAGCCGTATCAAGTTAGCACTGACTTTCACAGTGGCAGGTTGCCCAAGTTGTATTCTGCAAAATAAATATATCAAAGTTCTTTTCAAACATGTCTACCAATACATATTCTTAAAACATTCTTCTTTTACCAAGCTAGCGAAAGTGAAAATTGAAAGTTGAAAGACTGTCAATTATGTTATGTCACATGTGCCTAAAAATTGAATCTGATAATGCATCATCAGTAAGAGAGTAATGAAAACACAAACTTTAAAGATGAGATAATTTTATAAATGTCTAACTAATGACCACAAAAGTAGGTATATGCAACTAAGGAGCACATCCAACAGAAGTACAATGTGAAGGTGCAAAACATCTCCTAGAACAAAATTCAAAAGAAGACCCTTGACAATACATATCTTTAGGAGATGTGTCAATCTGAATAAAGGATGTCGATGCCTACAGGAAGATGTCATGGTGAAAGATCATCACTGAGGTAACTTTTGATTTAAAAGTTCTTATGTATATGCTTATCTGGATAAGTTTATGCAGGGTTGTCAACCATGTGGAAGGATGTAAGATCCTTGGGAGATCGTTCGAAGGAAAGCAGAATGGCATAAAGGTGGACCAAATGAGAAAGACTAATGAATCACTTTCTGGTAGATGACATGACTCATGGATGAAAGTGATGGATAATATGTGCTCTATGAAGCTAAAGTTGAAGATTCCTCGATATTGAAATCCATGACATCAAGGGCAGGAATTGAACAGCTGGGTGTCTCACCATTGCTGTTGCGGGTCCCTGGCTAAGAGGGAGCCTAGTGGTAAGTTTCTTACTTGGAAGAAACTTGGTAATTCCTAAGAATGAGCTTAGGTACATTCTTAGGTATGAGTACATTCCCGTGTGGAATAGGTCCTCCCTGGCTGAGAGGGAGAGATAGACACATCATTCTGGTCTTCAACTGGGAAGACAGAATAGAGGATTGGGTAATCATCTGGCATCTGATAGAATGAGATAGGGCATTCAAGATAAGAGTAGCCGGGGACCGATATTCTTTGAGGGCTAGCTAACCAATAGAAGAATAGTCAAAGAAGGTCATACTCTGGGAACACCCAGGCGGAGTATGTACCTTGGAGAGACAATGACTATGGTGTCTATAAGTCATGTGTCTTGCCAACGTTGTAGCCCATTGTCTCGTTGAAAGATGGGGTTGTTAGTCAAGGCCTTGCACTAGGACAATGTTGTTTGATATAATGCTATATAGATGTGATTACCAATCCGATTCTTCCTATGAGATTCTTCATATTGAAAGTGACCATGTACCATTATGAATTTCTCCCTAGTTAAGAGGGAGTGTTGGAAAGTGTAACTAGGTTCGATCTTCATATTGACTATGTAATCATGTATTTATGTAATGAAGAAGACAAAGATAAAGAAATGTATTTTTGTTATGCTTGCTTCATGGGTTTCATGAGCAAGGTTTTTTATTATAGGTCAAAATACTTCTTCTTGATGTCTTTTAGGAATTTGTCATCTTGTCATAAATGTACTAATTAAGAGTCATGTATATGAAGAGTCAAGTCAATGAAGTATGCCTCAAAGACCTTGCCAAAATAGCTCGACAATATGGCTCAAGAATGGTGAAATACATGATGTATATACTCTTGCTAGAAAATAACCTCTATCAAGTCGGCTCCATAACTAAATGACAGGTCGGCTAACTTACAAACAGGATCAACTATATATACCCCTGTATACTGCGCAGAAAAAGTAGGTAACCCCTAGGAGAAATATTTTCTCTCTATTGGTTAACCAATCAGCTAGTAACCCTATGATGATCCAGAGATAAATTTACTTCAGTGCTCTCCACCTATGCTCCCGTCAATGCTCCTTCCCATCTAGCATCTTTCTAGAAGGAAGGTGGGTCTATTAGAAGGTCCACTTACCAATTTTGTAATCATGGGTTTCCATTTAATGTTTAAGGCACACTAACATATATCACAAGCGAAGTTGGACAATTAACCACTCTTAATTGTACGCTTGTTCCCATGCTTCATTCGGAAGATTGTCATTTTCCCCTAGTCAAGTGTGACCTCCCTTGAGGCCCTTTTCTTCCATTGTTAGGATGGGCACGAATAGGAGGCATTGATTGATATATTGTGCCCAAGGTACTCCAAGCCAAGGAAAGGAGAAAGTCATTACTCCACAATTGCTCCCTCTTCTCATCATTATACTCAAAGATGTTGCACCTCCTTTCGCTAATACCATGTCTATGGCCATCTTCCTTGAAGTCTTTCCCATTCCATGACCATAGGGATCACATGTATCTATGGAATCATGGGGCTAACTATGAAATGTCCTTTTCCTTGGGGGCTAGAAGCACCTAATAGGGCTACTTGTGTAATCATCCCTAACACAAGTGTTGTAACTTGCTATCAAATCCTGAACTAGAAAAGCATTTGAAGGCAATGTTTATGTTAAGTGTTTTTGTGCCTCTAACATTGAATATGGCCCACTGTGATACTTAAATGATTTTTGTCCCTAACGATGTTGATCTCACTTGATCTTGACAGAACGTTTCAGGTGATTCATCACGATCCCTTGAGGGATGGCTTGACATCCTTCCAGCATAGTGAAGAGGATGCCTAGTCCAACGTTACCCCTCCTGCGAGAGCGTTGGGCTTTGAGGAGCCTCTGCATGGTTATATGCCCTTGCAACACCTCTAGACATTGAAATGTTGAGCAAGAAGCCAAGTTGTTGGCTTGATCATGATGTACCCAGATAGACCCACAGAGCCCCCAAGCTAGCCTTGAACCTATTTGGTGGACATTGCCCTATTCCATAACCCAGATGATTATGGAGACCACTTGAGATGGTAAGGGAAGGCCTACACACCATGTTTTGCTGCCAACGCTAGATCTTAGGGCCATAATGTCACCCATGCATGCCCTAGAAAGGTAACATGAGCCTTCTTGATGATGATGTCATGGTGGAGGAGATGTTACTTGGAGATGTGCCTATGCATTTTGATGATTTCCCTTCAATTTTGGAGCACTCTTAAACCCACTTTGTCACTTGCTTGTCAAAGATGCCCAATTTTGGAGTATGACATCATGTTAGAGAGCCCTTTCCTCCCACACGTGTGGAGGATTTATGACATTTAATATGTTTTATTATTTGTAAAGTTGTCTTGAGATTGGCTTGTGACCTTTTAGCCTAGTTGAATGCTTCAAGCGAACTGTTAGGGCTCTTTATTGTAAATTAGTGAAAAATGGTGAAAAATGACTTGCCTGCCTTCGTATAAATAGAGGGAATTCATTTTCACAAACCGATCATCACACACACTCATCTCTTCTCTCTTAAGTGAGTGTGCACTAGCATCCTTCTCTTCTTCTCCTGGTTACTATGGATGAATGATGTGTCAAAAATTATCATAAACTAGTTATTTAAGCAAACAAACCAAATCTAGTTACTTCCTGGAATTATTAACTCTTGCATGCAATGGAAAACGAGAAAAGCAATCACACAATGCACAATTATTTATACTCTTCAGTATGCATAGCAATCCAGCCAGCCTGCCCTCCAATCCATACAACTGTACTAAATTTGTACAGACGGTTGTACAGCCTACTCTGTCGGGTTGCGTGGTTGTTCTTTCCTGTTGTTGACTAGTTGTCTGTCCTTGCTGAACATCTGCTAAAATCCTCACCAATGGCTAAAAATCATATTTTTGACTTTCTCCTTCACTCACGTGACTCGTGAAATGAATGCTCGGTGTGTGTCATTGTCGTTTTCCCTCTCCTTTTATAACCTTGACATGAACCAAAAACCTAATCTTCAACAGATAATATCTAACTGTGAGATCAATGGATCTCTTTTCATTAAATCATTAAGTGACCCACTTTAGTCACTTAAATAAAAAACCAATCACTTTATTAACTAATTAATAAAGTAAACTTTTAGAAAAAGCATAGCATACATTTGATGACAGTTTCCATAACTAGACACCCTCATGGAAATACCTATCTGAGCTACAAACACTAACACCCTCTTAGCGAGGAAGGTATTCTCCACCACTCCAAGCTTGTCTCGAAATGAGACAAACTTGCCCTTAAAGTCTTATCCATATCCTATTGTGCCCTGCAAATATCTAAGCTTGTGCTTTGTTGCAACACAGTGAACCTCCCTCTATTCCACCATAAACTAGCTTAGGGTGTTAATAGCAAAGTTGACATTTGGTCAAGTGTTGACCAAATACATCAACGAGCCAATCAACTGTTTGTATTGTCTGGAGTCTGACAACTCTGAAACTGAAGAATCAACCTTCTTCAAATTGGTCACCATGGAAGTAGCCATCGATCTGCTATCCCCTATCTAAGGAAGATCTCGCCCGATTGTTGCCAAACTTCAAGCCCCAAAATGCAATGCATCAACCCAATATCCTTCATCTCAAATTATGACACTAAATCTTACTTACAACCTGCAATCTATTGAAAATTTGGTAGATTCGGTCAGTATTTTCATTTGCAAAATGAAGAAGAAATTATAATTTTGAATGTTTACCAAGTCGGCCTAAAGTGCACAAGTCAACCCCACGTGATGAAAGGGTTTGACCCCAAGGTCGAAACCCTCCTCCTAAGTCACATATAAACAGAAGCTCATTGGACCTCATTTATCATCATCACACATCAAATCATTTAATCTGAAACAAGAGATATTCATCCACACGTGGAAAGGAGAAAAGAGGAAGATTTGATTTGCGTTGACCAGCCATTCATCTTCTGTTTGACCAATGTTGGCTAGAGTATATTTACTTTTGTATGACCGAGGTCTTTGACTATTTTCGAGGATGAATATTTCAGTGATTCATTGAGTTTGTTTGACCGATATTTTGCTCTTGTTTCTGGGTCGTTGACCGTTAGTTGATAACAGGTCAACTCTGAGCCTTGATCGAGAATTATAGTGGTTCATTTGACTAAATTTCAACCCTTCTATTCAGAGCTACCTTAGGCCGCAATTCAGCCCTTTTGTCGCAGACTTGATTTTGACCATTGTTGAATGTATTCTCTCTCATTTGATTGGTTTAACTTGACATTTAATGAGGTCAGAAATTTGAAATCTTGGTTGGAATATTCTGATATACTTTTGAGTAACTGAATTCTCTCTCATAAGGAAAGATTTGTTGTGTTTTCCCCTTGTGAGTTTTGCCCCGGTTGTTAGCCTAAATATTGGTGTCTCTTGTCTCGCTTATTGTGTATTATGATCTCTATTGCTCTATCAAAGAAAGAGCACGGTTGAAATTTTTTAAGAAGACTAATTGTATCATCAGAAATAGTTATCAATTTGAAAAATTGTACTAGTCTTGATTGCACTAGATAATCAACATGGTATTAGAGCTTTGGTGAAGGGTAAAAGCATTGAGATCACCTTGAGGACCACCTTGAAGAGCATTGAGAACCAATTTGAAGAGTTTTGGGATTCTACTTTGTGTTTTGATAGGATATCTTCATCATGAAGACCGAGAACCAGCTTGAAGGAGCTACAAATTATGAGGCATGGAAGGCTAGAATTGACCTAGTGCTTGCAACGCATAAGGTCTTGGGTATTGTATTGGAAAAAGTCACTGAACTAGCGGACCAAACAAGAAAAGACAAGTTCAGATGATATCTTGGCTAGACGCATCATTGTGGAATATGTTAGGGATCATCTAATTCCCTACATTGATGATCACAAAACTTCCAAGGAAATATATGATGCCCTCGAAATATATGATGCCCTCATTGGTTTGTAAACCATCAACAACATCAATCAATCTATGAGTCTATGTGGTAAGCTTCATGAAATCAAGATGACAAAGAGTGACATTGTGGCATCATACTTTGTAAGAATATCTCAAATAAGATACCAACTCAAGGCTATTAATGAAGAAGTATCTGACAAAGAATTGGTTGTTGTGGCAATGGGTGGTCTGCCTAAATCTTGGGATCCTTTTGCAGCAAATATTAGTGGCAGAGAAAATGCACCTTATTTTGACAAGTTATGGGTTGCTTACACTCGAGAAGAATCGAGGCTGCTATCGAAGAGGCAAGAATTCAAATCCAGATGAAGACTCTCAAGCTTATGCAGCCCACTCAAAGAGTAGCAGAGGTTCAGGTAGAAGACCTGATTTTGGAATATTTCATAGAAGTTCAAGACCTAACTCAAGACCTGCTCCACAAAGAAGACCTCCTCATCCCTCTCAAGATAGAAAAGATATGATAAATGTTCAATGCTATCATTGTCAATCATATGGTCACTATCAAAATAATTTCCCTCAAAGGAATGAGCGTCGAAGGGATGATAATCAAAAGAGGAAAGGGAAGCACCATGCTTCTGCTGCTGATCTTAATGAACCCTCACATAAGAGGAGGCCTAGAAAGAGAAATTATGTTGATGAATACTCATTTTATTCTGCTTTTACAGGTTCCATTGCAGGTCATGATGAAATAAGGTTCGTGGACAGCGATGCCTCTAGGCACATGACTAGAATTCGTGATAACCTTTCTAAATTGGTCAAAAAGAAGAAAGCACAAAGGGTTGAGCTTGGAGATAATGGCAAACACGAAGTCAATGGCATTGGATCATTGTTATTCCAATTGGAATCAAGAGGTAATGTATCAGTTAACAATATTTTATATGTTCCTGGTTTGAAGAAGAATTTGTTGTTTGTTTCATCTCTTGAAGACAAAGGGTATAGAATTGCATTCGTTGATGGACAAGTTCTAGTATGGAAGAGGAACTCCTTTGAATCTGCCAAGGTCATTGGTGTGCAAATTAGAGGACTATATTGTCTCCTTGATCGATCTATTCAAGCCTTGTTACACAACACCACTGATCTTTGTGAGTTATGGCATCGAAGGTACGCTCATGTTCATTATAAAGCCTTGTCTAGAATGAAATATTTTGTTAAAGATGTGTCAGAAATCAAGATTGAACATGATGGAGTTTGCAAGGGATGTGCTCTTGAGAAAAATGTTGAAGGAAGATGTACTAGCAATGATATTAGATCCAAAGCAATCTTGTATCTTGTGCATTTTGATGTTTTTGGGGCTATGTCTGACAAGTCCTTGGGCGATCATTTGTACTAAGTCACTTTAATTGATGATTACTCTCACAAAACATGGATTTATTTCTTGAAATACAAGGATGAAGTATTTGAGAAGTTTTGAGAATGCAAAGCACGGGTTGAAAATGCTACAGGAAGAAGAATCAAGACTTTAAGGTCTGATAATGTAGGAGAGTATGTATCTAAGGAATCGATTGCCTTCTACAGGGATGCTGGAATCAAGAGGGAGTTGATAGTTCCCTACTATCCTCAACAAAATGGAATTACTGAAAGAAAGAATAGGACCATTATGGAATTTGCCAAGGCCATGCTTCATGATCAATAGTTGTCAATGTTTCTATGGGGAGCAGCTTTAAGGATAGTCGTTTATGTTAAAAATAGATGCCCATATCAAATATTGGATTACAAGACACTTGAAGAAGTCTTCACAGGTTAGAGACCCAAAGTTGAACATTTAAGAATCTATGGTTGTCTTGCTTATTATGTCCATGTGCCCAAGGAGAAAAGGGCGAAGTTGGAACCTTCCGAGAAGAAAGGAACTTTCATTGGCTATAGTGAAAATTCAAAGGCCTTTCGGGTCTATGTACCAGGACATCGTTCTATTGAAACTTGCAAGGATGTTGTTTTCCATGAAGATATTGCTTTATGGAAGTCCAAGGGTTCACACCTGGACTCTGATAATGAGATACAGGTGGCTCCAAAGAATG
Source organism: Pinus albicaulis (assembly GCA_034641835.2). NCBI lineage: Eukaryota > Viridiplantae > Streptophyta > Pinopsida > Pinales > Pinaceae > Pinus > Pinus albicaulis. Next base: position 1,675,573,425 of record CM076580.1, read on the forward strand.
TGGAATCACAATCTAAAGAACCTAACCTATGGAACAAGATCCTCATGAAGAATCTGATGATCATGAATTTGTTGACTCTCCAAGAGCCTTTGTATTTGAGACTAGAAAGAGACCTTCCTGGCTTGAAAGAATTGTTGGAAATACTGAGAGGGGGGGTGAATTAGTATTTCTTTTCAATTGTTATTTTCACCCATTAGATCACTTATATTTAGAACACAAAATGAACAATGATAGAATACATACTTTTATTAATTTCTTCTTTACAATAAATTAAGTACAATATATGTAGGGCTCCAACCCTACATGAAGACTCCAATCTTCAATCTCCCAGGCTCCAACCTGTATTATGCTAAGCACCGACTTGGACTTCCCAAGGCTCCAACCTTGTCAGTTTGAGGCACCAACCTCTAGGGATCCAACCCTATTTCTGGTTCAGGCTCCTACATGGTTTCTTAAGAACACCTATCCTCTAGGGCTCCAACCCTGTCTTCCAAGGCACCAACCTTGTTTCTACGAGGCTCCAACCTTTAGCTTTACTTCGTCAAGATGTATGTGGTTATTCTTCACGGCTCCCAATGTCTTCTTCAACGAGCCCTGTTAATCTTCAGCAATTCCTTCACTTAGTCTCCACGTTACTTCATCAATGACAACCTAGTTCTTCACATGAAGGTGTCTCCACTATTCTTCATGGTACCCAAAACAAAAATCTCCAAGGTCACCTCATGATGACATCAATAATGCATCATGCTCTCCAATAATGTCTCCAATAGGCTATTAGATGACTCTCCAAGGTAAGCTCAAGATCAGCTCCAACTTCTCTACAAGACTCTAAGGTGAGCTTCTATTATGCTTCCAATTGTCTTCAATAATCTCACGCCAAGGTCTTACTCCAAATAGGTTGGCAAGGCTCCAAGGATTATTCTTCAATGATGCTTGCATGGAGGTGTCTATAGATTTTCTTCACAATATAACTAACTAAGATGCTTTCAAGACACCCTTTAATAGTACTTCAAGATGTTTTCCAGAATTTACTCCAATAGTGCTTTTCAAGGCTTCCCTCAAATAGTACTTCAATAATCCCTCAATGAGTGCTCCTTAAGTCCTGCAATAGAGAGCTATGCCACAGGTTCTTTGCTAAAGGTTCGATGCACAAGTGTTGAGTCCTTATAGGTCAGCAAATCGAGCTTCAAGTTCTTTGTCCAATCCTCCAAGTCTGCTCCTTATTACTGGTCTGAAATAATATAGAAGACTATTACTATCAGAGGTGTGGAACCACCACAGATGTATACCCGAGCCTTCCACAGATGTATTATCACGGAGACTTGCAGCACTATTCTGAACTGGAAGGATGATTGTCTGAGCTTGAAACACCGTAACTCCGGTCTTCTGCTGGAGGTTAGGACTGATGTAATAATGTTGAGCCCTTACACGCTTTGGATCACAGTTGGAAACAAAAAATTCGACCTTTTAAATGTGACTGTAATATACTCCAATCTTCCACAACCCAGGTCCAAGATTCTGCGGCTGTGATTGGGCTTTCACCTTCAAGTTGTTACTAAATCTGAGGTCTAGTTCAGACTCCAGAGCAATGTAAATTGTCCAAAGGGGTTGTTACAGGTCTTGTCTAAGCTAAAGCTATCCACCACAAGGCTGACATAGGTCCGAAATTATATAAGTTAAATTTCAGATTTTAACTCAAACAAATAGCTCTTAAGTCCTCCTCTCCTCGTTGTTCTGTTTTTTTCATGTGTTCTTCACTGAAATTTTAGTGCTAAAATGAGGTGTTTAAACTCATATTAATATTGGTTTGACATTAGAATGAATGGACACGTCTTTCTGGAGGTAGGCCGACATGAAGGACAAGGATAGGTCGGCTCACTGCTAAGGTTAATTTTTCTTGACTTAAAAATTCCATATCTCATAAACCGCTGGGTGTTTCGGGACAAGTAAAGGCTCGTTGGAAAGAGGAAAAAATCCTCTTTCAGATGGTCTAGGACACATTGTGATAGGCTACCTCCAAGGTGACAAAATTTATTTTTCTTTATAACCTTCCTTGAATATTTATGTGCAAAAAGTGATTGGGACAGCAAGAGGTCATTAGGCCTTCTTCATTGTTATGACTCCAACTATGTCTTTATATTATTTCCATGTCATCATGAGGTCCTCCATGTCATCTTATGTCACAAAGTGATTCATCATAGTGTCATCATGTATTCATGTCATAGTGCAGTGATATGACATAGGCAACTTCATCATTAGGAAAGTTCCAAGATAGTAAGATAGTCTTCCAACCATCAAATGAGATCTTCCATGTCATCATAGTTTAAGGTCTAGATCATCAAGTGCATGCAACATTAGATCAAGTACTTCTTAGAGATTCCTTCATTAGTGGTTTGCCTTCTTCGTGACTTGACATCTAGATCATCGACATTTTCATTGATGGTATCAACCAAGAGTCATGGCATCATCATCTAGAACCAGGCATCTCAAGAATATTGACATCTCAGTCAATGCCATATTGACATCAATGACAACCTCGATTAAAAATCTCCCCATTTGTCATTGATGGCAATATTCTTGCCCTTCCAATTTTCTCTCCCCCTTTGACATCAATGGCAAACGGGGTGCTCAAGTACTCCCCCTGTTGAGTTGATTATTTTCTTCATCAATAGTAATTCTTCATAGGTATGTTACTCCCCCTATCACGGTGCTCTTCCTTCTGGCAATGTGGTCCATGATAGATGTGTCCACATTTCTTCAATGGAGTTTCTCCCAAGAGATGATCTATCAAAGGATGATTTTCCATGTGTGACTCATCAAGGATTTCATAGGGCCCATTCATGGATAGCTTCTGCAAGAATGCTTAAGAATCATAAGCTCAAGAGTCACAAATCTCCCCCCTAACTGTATGGTCTCTTTTTGGCAGAGTCTCACCATCAAATACTTGGAATATCAAGGAGGACCTCATCAAGTTAACAACATGTGTTGTTGGCTGGAGTGTGACTTTCAGACCCAATTTGCTTCCTTCTCCATACTTGTGTAACTTCCTTCTCTGGCTTGGTTGTCATGGTTTTAGGGACCCAAGTCAAGTTACAGTCACGTGCCATATGTCCAATATTATGGCAATTGAAGCACTCCATCTTGTTCATGAATGAGTAATCATGACTTCTTCTTGTAAAATTGCTTCTAGAAGATTGACGGGGACCATTATATTTGTCTTTGTGATATGCCCTACAATCTTTTGCCATGGGCCCAAAGTTTGTACAAGAATAGCAATAACCAAGAAATATACTTTGGTACCTGGGAGACGAAGATTTCCTTGATGTACTTCTGAAGCCCTTTTGCCTTGGGATTCTTTGATGATATTCATTGCCTTTTGTATTCTTCACATCATCTGCAAGTCTCCTTGGAGTAGGATTTCTTCCATTGTTGTCTTGACTCTTCTCCTTGCCTTTGCTGGAACAGGGAGCATCAACATTTCTTCCTGGCTTCCTCACATCCTTGTTTTTTGAAACATTATCATTCTTGCTTAAGGATTCATCTGCATAGCCAAGCCCTGATTTATCAAGGGGAGACCTTTGATGACTTAGGATGTCATCTAGGGTTTGAGAACTTTTCAAGTTCTTATTCAGCAAGTCAACTTCCTTTTTAAGAAGGAAATTTTCTCCCTTCAACTTTTCAGAATCTTCATCTTCCATAACTAGTTGCTTCTTCATTTCTTCCATGACCCTTGTTAATTCAAGTGTTTCGATTTTTAGAGAGATGACATTTGATTTTAGTAGGAAAATATCTTCATCCTTTTCTTTTAGTTGACATGGCATAGTGTTTCTCTCCTTTTCTGCTTCATCAACTTATCCTTCTATGAATGCCAAAGCTTCCATCACCTTCTCAGCTCCTTGTGCTTGTTTCTTTGCTTCTTCTAGTTGAGATTTAAGGGAGGAGACTTCTTCCTTGTATTGACCAATTTATCCTTTGAGTTTGTTCAAGTCTTCATGTCTTTGTTCAAGATGGTTTGACAAAGTTTCTTCTATTTTCTTTGCCTTATCCAATTGATTTGTCATGGATATGACTTCTTCATGATGCTTTCTTTTGTTTTGATGAAATTCCTCCTTGATTTTGGTGAGCTCCTCATCTCTTTCTTGTACTTGAAGCTTGAAAAGGTCAACTTCTTTCCTTGTCTTCTCTTGGTCACCATCTTGCGCTTTCTTCTTAATTTCCTCATTTTACTTTTTCAAACTGTTAATCTCTTCCATGGCAGCTATAAGTTTAGTCAGAAGATCCTCTTCAAAGTCTTCTTTACTTTCTTCTTCTTCTAGGTCTTCTATGGCCTTGATGTCATCACTCTTATTTCCAACTTCCTTAATGGATTCTAGATTTTCTTCTTAACTAGCAGTCATGGTCAATGCTCCCTTTAAGTGAAGATCATGAAGTTTGTCCCACAAATATTTTGTTGAGGAGTATTTTTCCATTTTGACTTTTATAGGATCAGGTAGCCCATTCAAGATTGCTTCATTGCTCTTGTATTATACTTCTTGGATTCTCCTTCCATCATGCTATCAGTAATCACTAATTCCCATACTTCCATGCCTTCAACCATTAAGAAATTTCTCATTCTCATCTTCCATACATCAAAGTTTCCATTGAACAATGGAACCTTCCCAATTTGATTTTCTTCATTTTTCATGGTTGAGGAAGAGACATCTTTAGAAGGATTGGAGCTAACTGACAAACTTACTCTTGTCCTTGAATTTTATGTCTTGATAATTGGACACATGTTTGCAAATTGAAGAAATCCTTGTATGGGCTTAAGTGGGCTCCTCGTGCAAGGTACTACCGCATTGATAGCTATTTGTTGAGCCTTGGTTTCAAGAAGAGCGATGTTGATCCAAAATTGTACTTCAAAGTGTTAAAGACGAGCCCTTGATTTTGTTGTTGTATGTAGTTGATTTGTTTCTGAAAAGGGTTGAAGTTCTCATTGTCTAGTGTAAGAGGGACCTGACCCTTGAATTTGAGATGAAGGATCTTGGTCTTATGCATTACTATTTGGGATTGGAAATTTGGCAAAAAGCCTAACAGAATCTTTGTTGGACAAGACAAGTACATTATTAAGATCCTTTAGAAATTTGGCATGATGGACTACAAGTCCATGGACACTCTGATGGTGACAAATTTGAAGTAGATATGTGATCGTAATTCTGATATGATTAATCCCCCTATTTATGGCAAATTGATTTGCTTGTTGAATTATCTTGTGAACACTAGACATGATATTTGCTATGTTGTGAACACGTTGAGCCAATTCTTGGTTGAGCCCCGACATGTCCACTGGGTTGCAGCAAAAAATATATTGAGATATCTAGGTGGCACCATTGATTATGGTTTGAGATATGTTTCTAATGGAAAATGGCAGTTGCATGGTTTCACTGACGTTGATTGGGCTGAAAGCTCTAATGATAGAAAGAGCACTTCTGGAAACTATTTTAGCTTGGGCTCTGCTATGCTTTCATGGCTAGTAAGAAGCAGACTTTTGTTCCTCTTAGAACAAAAGAGATTGAGTATATTGTTGCTTGTTCAGCCTGTTGTGAAGTTGTGTGGCTTCGAAAGTTGTTTGTCGGTTTGTTTTATCAAGTGTTGGAATCGACCATTGCATATTGTGATAATCAAAGCTATGTGAAGCTCTCTGAGAACCCGGTTTTTTTAATCTTGAGAGAGAATGAAAAGTACCTTTGTTAATTTTGGGCAACTAGGTCCAAACTCCATGTTGCACCGCTCATATGATGATGGTCATATTTTTGTTGGATTCCTCTTTCGGAGAGCTGCAAGATTGATCTAAAGATTATCTTGTTTCGATGAGCAGAACATTTATTTTGAATTTATTTTCCACATGTGCAAGGTCGGCCAGATTTGTAATGTAGGCTCACATGCCCAATAGATGTGTCACACACCCTCATTGATGGATATAAATTGGAGAGACTTGGAGGTCATTTTCTCATCAACTCATCACACATTCTCTCATTGTGATCTGATTGGTTCAATAGCCTTTGGAGGCCTTTCTTCCCCTCACACTTGTGGAGCGAAGTTGTTGTTTTCTGCAGATCTATTTAGGGCTTGTTGTTGTAGCATTGACCAGCGTTGACCGTGGTCAACCCTTGGTCGTTTGACCTCTAACTTCTGTTAAAAATCCGATTTTAGGAGGTTCTACTATTGGGCACTAAAATCGAGCAATTCCAGGTTGTTTGATCGAAGCCCTAATCTGTTGCGTTGACTTTTATGTTGTTGTCTTGCGTTGACTTTGGGTTGCCCTGCGTTGACTTGTGATGAGCTGTCTTTGAGGGCTATGGGTGTGACACATGAAGGATTGGCTGACCGAGAAAGACTTTGTTGGTTGAAGTATCCTGTTGACTGCCGTAGCACAACAATATCTCATATCTTTGTTGGACAAAAGGAATTGTAAATCTGATCTATATTTGGCTTGTCTTCTGTTGATCTATTATTGTTTTCTATCCGCATTTTACTTTCATGTTTATTTGATTGCTATTGTGTATCGGGCCTAAGAATGATTGAAGTAAAAATGCATCAAGCATAGAACACCATGGTTATCTAAATTTAACATGGTATCAAAGCTTAGGTGAAGACAAAGTCCAAGCTGGTGTTAGAAGCAATCACTGTAGGAAGGAATCCTATCAAGGAAAAATGGCCTCCTCAACCTACAAGGATTTCAAGGCTGATGATAAACTGACTAATAAGTCTGATTATCATGCATGGAAGATGTCCTTGGATTTGGTGCTAGAAGATCAAAATGTCATGGACTATGTGCAGGGGAAGATTCAAGAGCCTCCATCAAATGCAGTTGCTGCCACAAAGACGAAGTATAGAAAGGGGGGAATCAAAGCAAAGATGATTATCCGAGATTCTATTCATAAGCACTTGGTTGCTTACATTTCTGAGTTGAACATATCTAAAGAGATGTATGATAAGCTGGTGAGCATGTTCAGGGCTAATAATGCTAGTCAAATCCTTTTCTTCAAGAATCAATTGAAGAATATTAAGAAGGGCAAGGATGAATCTATTCAATCCTATTTTATGAGGCTCACTGAAATTAGGAACAACCTCCTAGCTATTGGGTAACCAATATCTGATCAAGAAATGGTTCTTATTGCACTTGTAGGTCTCTCGCGTGATTGGTATGTATTCAATACCACCATTCTTAATAATAATGTGATTCATGATTTTGATGAAATATTGACGAGATGCACTCAAGAGGAAACAAGAATGATGGAGTATGCCTCTAATGGTAATGGAAGTGACCCTGTTGCCTTCGTCGCTCATGCAAAGAAGAAAAACAATGGTGGCCTGAGAAATCAAAACCATGGAAGAGCGGGGCCAAAGGAAGGTAGGGAAGATGTTACACTTGTAACAAGACTGATCGCTATGCAAGAGCCCTAATAGAAGGGACTCTCCCAGGGATGATGACAACAACAACTCGAGAGGGAATGGTAGGAACAACAGGTTCAAAGGAAAAGGGAAGGCTCCCTCTGATCGTAGTGGAAATGGGCAACCTTTCAAGATGTCAAGAAATTCCAAGTACGATGAGTATAATGTTGTTGATAATAAGAGAAACAAATTTATTCTTATATCTTCCCTCTCTGCTGCATCTCCACCTGACACCCTGGATGTCTGGTTGATTGATAGTGGTGCTTCAAGGCACCTCACTGGTTATAAAGAAGCCCTCTCTGATTTGGTTGAGAAGGATACCAATCTGGAAATCATCCTTGGAGATAATGCCACCTATCCCGTGAAAGGGACGGGGACTGTGACCCTCCATCTATCTCAAGGTCAAGTCCTCTGATTACAAGATGTGTTGTACGTACCTGATTTAAAGAACCTTGTGTCCATCTCAACAATGGAAGACAAAGGGTTCAAGGTGGCATTCGTTGATGGAAAGGTACGTATCTAGAAGAAGAACTTCAAGGAAGCCCATTGGGGGCTATGTCATGTGATACAACTCTTCAAATAGAGTTATGGCACCGAAGGTTTGCACACCTTCATTATAAATCCCTTCCCAAAGCAAGGAAGGTGGTGATAGGGATGCCCGAATTTAAAGATATTCATGAAGGTATATGTCAGGGTTGTGCCGAAGGGAAGTATACAAGGTGACCATTCCCCTCGAGTGTCACAAAGACAACTGATATCTTGCAGTTGATATATTCTGACTTATCTGGTATGTTGCCCGTCACATCCTTAGGAGGATGTTCCTATTACATGACTTTTACACAAGACTTCTCCCGCAAGGCCTGGATATATTTTCTGAAGAAGAAGGACGAAGCATTCAAATGGTTTTGTACCTTCAAGGCCTTGGTGGAAAATCAAACCGAGAAGAAAAGCAAAGTTTTGAGGACCGACAATGGGACCGAATATGAGTCAAATGAGTTTAATGACTTTTGTAGAGAAGCTAGCATTAAGAGGGAGACCACAACTATGTACACTCCCAACCAAAATGGTGTTGCTGACAGAAAGAACAGGACCATTGTGGAAGTTGCCCGTGCCATGCTATGTCACCAAGGTCTTCCGAAGTTTCTGTGGGGAGAAGCTGCGAACACTGTTGTGTATGTTCAAAATAGATGCCTGCATTCCACTATGGACTCCAAAACTCCCAAAGAAGTCTTCTCTGGTAAGAAACCTGATGTTTTCCATTTTAGAGTTTTTGATTGTCATGTTTACTTTCATGTGCTGAAAGAAAGGAGAAGCAAGCTGGATGCTTCTAGAAAAAATGGAATGTTTGTGGGCTAGAGTCAAACTTCGAAGGCACATAGAATCTATGTGCCTGGTCAAAGAGAAGTGGAGATATGCCACGATGTCACCTTCGATGAAGATGGTGCCCTCAAGAAAGTGAGAAATCTTCCTACCTCCAAAGAAGATGAAGAAGCAAGGAAGTAGGAAGAGCCAAAGGATGACCTAATGCCCGATGTTGAAGGACCTATGGATCCCATTGATCCACCTCCCTCAAATAAGAGAAGACCCTCATCGCTCAGGGACATTCTCGCAAATGTCAAGAAACATGTTGCCCCAAGGGGGACATTCCGTGAAAGCGAGAAGTCGAAGAGATACCAAGGGTATCTAACAGCCATGAGTACGATAGTACAATCTGAGCCTGGATCATTTAAAGAAATCATCAAGCATCAAGTTTGGAAGGATGCTATGCAGGGAGAATATGAGACCATTATGAAAAATGATGTCTAGGAAGTGGTCCCGAGACCAGAGAACAAATCTGTTGTCCCCTCGAAATGGCTCTATAAGATCAAGCATGGATCCGAGGCTTCTATCAAAAAGAAGACATAGATTATGATGATATATTTTCACCTGTGGCCCGCTATATCAACATCTCATCTATTATTTCCCTTGCTACAACGCAAGCATGGAGTCTACATCAGATGGATGTGCAAATGGCTTTTCTGCATGGTTCTATAAAGGAAGAGGTGTATGTGGAGCAGTCTCTGGGTTTCGAAGTCCGAGATAAAGACACCCATGTATGCAGGTTGAAGAAAGCCCTCTATGGGTTGAAGCAAGCCCCCAGGGCTTGGTATGAGAGGATAGATAGCTACTTGATGAAGTTGGGCTTCACTCGAAGTAATGTTGATCCGAACCTTTATTTTAAGGTTGATAAAGAAAGGCCTCTCATTCTAGTTCTCTATGTGGACGATCTCTTCCTTACAGGTGTTGACCCTCTCATTCATCAGTGTAAGAGGGCGCTAGCTTCTGAGTTTGAGATGAAAGACATAGGACTCATGCACTACTTCCTAAGCTTGGAGGTCTGGCAGAGGCCAGGCAAGATTTTCCTTTCTCAAGGAAAATATGTTGCAAAGTTGCTGGAGAGAATTGGTATGGTGGACTATAACTCTGTGTCGACACCGATGGAACTCAACTTAAAGAAGTTGCGTGGAAACGTTGTTGGGCCTGTGCTAGCAAATCCTACCGAGTATCGACAACTCATGGGGGCCCTGATGTTCTTAGTGAACTCCCGTCCAGACGTATGTTTTGCAGTGAACACTTTGAGTCAACATATGGTTGATCCTCATTGTTAGGTCCCTATATTACTAGTGTAGTCCCTTATTGTTGTTAGTGTAGCCCCCTTATTGTCATTGTTGTACCCCTGTAACCCCCATATTGTTATTATTGTTCCTTTACATTATTATTGTTAGGTCAGCCAGGATTATATTGTGACCCCATGGACTCCTATATATAGAAAGTAGGTTTTGTTAATTGTATCATCCAAGAATTGTTCATTTATGTAATGTAAAGAAGGTTTCCCCCTCGAAGTGGCTTATTTCTAAGGCGTTGATCTCTCTTTTCTTCTATTTTTGGAGTTGGCTTCATAACATTTGGTATCAAAGCTTTGGAATCTGGATTCTACGGTTTCGCTGCTCCAAGTAAGTCATCGTGGCATTTTCCCTATAACTTTTTTTCTACGAAGGTTCAGAAGCTGAAATTTTTATCACAAGAAGCCAAAATCCTGGGGAACTTCGTGTAAAAATTTTAGATCTTGGTTCGCAATATTTTCAGAGATATGAACTATGGAAGTTAGGGTTTTGTAGGCTCCTGAATTTCATCTAAAAGAGGTGACCTTGGAAAAATCGTCATAACTCTCTGTCTGAGCATCGAATTGAAATTCTGTAAGAAGTGGCCAAAAGTATACGGACTGTAGTTTCTTGTGTATCAATTTTAGAGCCAAAGGAGGAAACAGTGACATGTGGCACATCGTACAAGTTCTCTCTACTGAACCAGTCCATAATTAAGTCATTATGGGAAATTGGGCATAACTTTGCCTTGAAGCATCCAAATGAGATCAAACCTGTGGCATTAGAAAGAAGATTCAGAGGGCTACTGCAAGACCGAATTTCAGATATTGAGGATCCGAAATAACAGAGATAATTCAATTTCAAGATCGAGCTCCTCAAAAGCAAGAAAAAGGTGTATATTTTTTTTTTCAAATTGCATAAGTCTTGTTTGAAAAATCAATTTAAAGTGATTCCAAGGGCATATTGAAGCATAGATATCAGTGTTGGGTTCTAAAATGCCCACTAAAAAGAATTCAACACCCATTAAGCCCTCATAATACTCTAAAATGACTCATGAAGATGAAGAAGTGCAACATGATATATCAAAATCACAAGAGCAAGTGCACCAAATTTCGCTCTCGCAAAGAGCAACAAAAAATGAAATGGAAGTTCTGAAGAAAGGCGTGGAAGCTAAGATGGATGGTTTGAAGAAGGGCATGAAAGCTAAGATGGATGGTTTGAAAAATGGCATGGAAGACATGGAAACTAAGATCGATGGTATAGAAGAAAAAATGAAAGACAACATGGAAGACATGAAGAATGATCTAAAAGAAAACATGGAAGGTTTGACAAAGTTGATACAAGAAATTATTCCTAATGGCAAAAAGATATTAGAAGAAACTCATGATGAGAACAAAATAAATGTTAATTGTGATTTCATAAACTCTAATGTTGGAGTGAAGACCCACCATATTCCAAAGATCGATATGAGGAGGTTTGATAGCAAAGATCCCGTAACATGGATACTACAGATGGAGCAATATTTTGATCTCAATAATGTGCAAAACACACAAAAGGTACGCATTGCAACTTTATATTTAGAACAAAATACATTTGTATGGTATTGATAGCTTTGCTCTTGTAAAAAAATTGTCACTTGGCCAATTTTTACAGAGGAAATGATAGCACATTATGAGGATACAAAGAGCAACACCTTCATTAGCCAACTGATAAATCTCAAACACAAGGGTTCAGTGGTGGAGCACATTGAGGACTTCAAAAAATTCAATATAAGGATAAATGATATTCCAGAGGAACACAGGATTGATGTCTTCATAGGGACTTTAAAGGATAACATCCAACATGAGGTTCGCCTTTGGGAACCTGATTCATTGGAGAAGACATTCAAGTTGGCAAGAAAAATTGAATGTAAAATTATGGCGACAAGGAAGCCTACCACTCACATCTATAAAGATGGAAGTGTTGCTACTCCCAGACTTCCACAACCTACAAGGTTGACACCACAACAATTGGAAGAAAAAAGAGCAAAAGGGCTTTGCTACAGTTGTGATAGCAAATACACTAAAGGTCATAAGTGTGCTGAGAAGAAATTATTTTACATAGATTGTGAAGAGGAAGAAGAAGATGAACAAGAAGAGGATATACACCAGGAACCAACCCAAGAAGAGGAAGAAATGAGTCCGACCATATCGTGTAATGCATTGGCAGGAATTACCACTCCTCAAACTCTCAAGATAGAAGGACATATCAAGAAGAAAAAGGTAATAGTGTTGATTGATTCGGGTAGTATCCATAATTTTATTCATTGTAAGGTAGCCAAGGAATTGAATTGTTTCCTATACCCAGCACCAGAATGTCAAGTGATGGTTGCAAATGGAGGAACTATAAATTTCTCTGGAAAATGCCAAAATATCAAGCTAACCATGGGGGAATATGTATTGAATAGTCCAATGCTTTCCATTCCTATGGGAGGTGCTGATGTTGTACTAGGAGTACAATGGTTACAATCTTTGGGGACGGTAGCTTTTAATGTTTAAGAACTTTTCTTGAAATTTTTTTCAGAAGGAAAGGAAGTCGAATTACGGGGTATTGAAGGGAATCCAGGAAGGATAATAAGCTCTAATGTCATGACAAAGCTTCTAAAGAAAGAACAACGAGGCGTAATTGCACAATTATGCTCACTAGAAGTTCCAACATCAAAATCATCTATTCCTGCAGATCTCCAACAAGTCTTGGACAATCATTCCAAAGTGTTTGAAACTCCCAAAGGACTCCCACCTATTCGTGATCATGATCATGCTATTCATTTGATTCCAGGAAGTGTTCCTCCAAACATCGGGCCTTATAGATATCCTTACTTCCAAAAGAGCGAAATTGAACGTATGATTGCAGAAATGTTAGAGGCGGGTATAATTCAACCTAGTCAAAGTTCTTTCTCTGCTCCTGTAGTATTGGTACACAAGAAGGATGGATCATGGCACATGTGTCAGGATTATAGGGAGCTCAATAAGCTCACCATTAAAGATAAATTTCCCATTCCTGTGATTGATGAATTATTGGATGAATTACATGGAGCAATTTATTTTACCAAGTTGGATCTTCGTTCGGGATATCATCAAATTAGAATGAAGACTGAAGATATTCCAAAAACAGCATTTCGAACTCATGAGGGTCATTATGAATTTTTGGTCATGCCTTTTGGCCTTACCAATGCACCTTCTACATTTCGAGGGTTGATGAATTCCATTTTCAAACCCTTCCTTAGAAAATTTGTGTTAGCATTTTTTGATGGTATACTATTCTACAGCGGGTCTTGGAAGGATCATGTTCAACATGTTGATAGGGTGCTCAAACAATTGGAAGAGAAACAATTATATGCAAAAACCTCCAAATGTTTCTTTGGAGTATAAGAGGTGGAATATCTGGGTCATATTGTATCTCACGAGGGTGTTAAGGTAGACCCTAACAAAATTAAAGCCAATAAGGAATGGAAAGCCCCCACAACCATAAAGCAGTTGTGAGGATTTTTCGGGTTAACAGGGTATTATCGCAAGTTTGTTAAAAATTATGGGAGAATAGCAGCACCTCTAACACCATTATTGAAGAAAGATGCATTTTAATGGACTCCTAAAGAAACTAAGGCCTTTGAGCATCTTAAAGAGTCAATGTGCCTAGCACCAGTCTTAGCTACGCCAGACTTCACCAAAACCTTTATTATGGAATGTGATGCCTCAGGAAATGGAATTGGTGCAGTTTTAACGCAAGAAGGAAGACCCATTGCTTTTGAAAGTCGTCCAGTCAAAGGAAAGTATTTACAGAAAGCTATTTATGAGAAGGAAACGTTGGCAATACTACATGCACTAAAGAAATGGCGACCTTACCTAATGGGAAGACACTTCAAGGTAAAAACTAATCATGATAGTCTTAAACACTTTTTGGAACAAAGACTATCTTCAGAAGAGCAGCAAAAATGCGTCACAAAGATGTTGGGTTATGACTTTGAAATCATCTACAAAAAAGGGAAGCTAAATGTTGTTGCAGATGCACTCTCAAGAAAGGATGAAGAGGTGGAAGCATTGCTTTGTGCCATTTCTATTATCCAACCAGATTGGATAACTGAAGCAAGGGATGAATAGAAGAAGAACGAAGAAGTGTGGACACTCATTCAAAAGTTGCAGCAAGATCCAAGTACATCTGATACATTTAGTTGGAAAATTGATGCCTTATGGTACAAAGATCACTTATATCTTTGTAATATTTCCAACTAAAACAAAAGATTCTTTTGGAATTGCACACATCTCCCTTAAGAGGATACTCGTGATTTTTAAAAACCTACCATAGGATGACGAAAGAATTTCTTTGGGATGGCCTTAAATCTGATATTCAAAAGTTTGTGGCAGAATGTTTGGTTTGCCAACAAAATAAAGTTGAGACAATTAAGACCTCGGGTCTTCTAAAGCCTTTATCCATTCCAAGTCAACGTTGGGAGGAGATTTCAATGGATTTTATCACAAGGTTTACCTAAGTCCGAAGGAAAGAGTGTCATCATGGTGGTAGTTGATAGACTTAACAAGTATGCACACTTTTGTGCATTATCTCATCCATTTAAAGCAAGTACATTTGCTACTGTATTTATTGTAACAATTCAAAAGCTATATGGAAACCCAAATATTATTGTAAGCGACAGAGATCCCATTTTTTCTCGAAATTTTTGGACGGAATTATTTTCTTGTTTGGGTACTCAACTAGCTCATACCTCATCTTATCATCCTCAATCCGATGGGCAAACTGAGATAGTGAACAAATGTTTGGAAGGATATCTTTGTTGTTTTGTATCAAATAAACAAACACAATGGGTCAAGTGGTTACCTCTAGCTAAATGGTGGTATAACACTTCCTTCCATACTGCGGCAAAAATGACCCCATTTATGGCACTTTATGGATATCATCCACCGTCCATCACATCATCTTTAAGAGAAAATTCTAAGGTTCAAGCAGTGGAAGGTCACATCGAGCATCAACAACAAGTTCTCCAACTCTTAAAGGATAACCTAAATTTGGCACAAAATCGAAGCGAGAGAAGTTTTGATGTAGGAGACTGAGTATTTTTACGCTAAAACCATACAAACAAATGTCCCTCAAGCAAGCTAAGAAGGATAATAAATTATCGCCAAAGTAATATGGTCCTTACAAGGTGTTGCAAAAGATTGGTACTATGGCATACTAATTGGAGCTTCCTGCTTCTTCTTGAGTGCATCCAGTTTTCCATGTTTCATGCTCAAAGAAGGTTATAGGTGACAAACTTCTAGTTCAAGCAATATTGCCAGAACTTGATGAGGAAGGAAAAATCATATTGGAACCTGAAGCAGTCACAAAAACAAGAACTCGACAGCTACAAAATCGATCAATTTCAGAGTATCTCATCAAGTGGAAGAACTTACTCACTGAAGATTCAACATGGGAGGATAAGAATTTTATACACAAGCATCCAGAGTTACTCAAGCGTTGAGGACAACACTTGTTTGAAGGGGAGGGGCATGTTAGGTCCCTATATTACTAGTGTAGTCCCTTATTGTTGTTAGTGTAGCCCCCTTATTGCCATTGTTGTACCCCTGTAACCCCCATATTGTTATTATTGTGCCCTTAAATTATTATTGTTAGGTCGACTAGGATTATATTGTGACCCTGTGGACTCCTATATATAGAAAGGAGGTTTTGTCATTTGTATCATCCAAGAATTGTTCATTTATGTAATGTAAAGGAGGTTGCCCCCCTCGAAGTGGCTTATTTCTAAGGCGTTGATCTCTCTTTTCTTCTATTTTGGAGTTGGTTTCATAACACTCATCACATTCACTGGATTGGTGCCAAGAATCTATTGAGATATCTTCGAAGCACAATCAACCACGGGTTGAGATACATTGTCGAGAGTTTGAGACTCCTTGGATACACTGATGTCGATTGGGCTGGCAGTGTGGTGGATCACAAGAGCACATATGGATGTTGCTTCACCTTGGGTTCTGCTTCAATATCTTGGATGAGCAGGAAGCAGAAGTCGGTGGCTTTGAGCACCGCTGAGGCCGAATACATTGTAGCGAGTATGACCTGTTGTGAAGTTGTTTGGTTGCGAAAGCTCTTCAGTTAGTTGTTTAGGCATGTGCTAGATACCACCGTTTTCCTTTGTGATAACAAAAGTGGGATTCGTCTTTCTGAGAATCCTGTGTTCCACAATCAATCCAAGCATATTGATATCAGGTACCACTTTATCCGGGATATGGTACAGCGAGGTGCCGTAAGGCTCGATCATAGGAACTAATAAGCAGGTCGTGAATATTCTCACGAAGCCCCTGGGGAAGGTCAAGTCCCTAACCTTCCGTGAGAAGCTTGGAATCGTGGAAAGACCCTATTCTGAGGGTCCTACTTGAGTTGGACTATGAGCTCTGGGAGCTCCAGGGGGCTTGGGGATAGCTTCTTGGAGCTATAAGCACATACAAGGCTAGGCTTGCCGAACCTTGTGTTTTTGCCCCATCATTATGATATTGAGTTGGACTATGAGCTCTGGGAGCTCCAGGGGGCTTGGGGATAGCTTCTTGGAGCTATAAGCACATACAAGGCTAGGCTTGCCGAACTTTGTGTTTTTGCCCCATCGTTATGATATTGAGTTGGTTCACCTCTCTTTGATCTGTGCCCCACACGCATCCTACCCATGGAATTTTAGACTCATGGAAAGTATGACTCATTTGGCAAATAAGGTGGGAAATGTGGATAGAGACCAATAGCAAGACCGATGGACGCATCAGAGATTGTCGTTCTCTCTATGTCTAGCATAGCACGTGTCCAACACCTTGATTTGGGATCAAGTACGATGACGTTCTTACCTCTAAATTGACTTCGGGTCAATAAACTAACTTCGGGTTAGTATGAGACACTTTTTGAGTCCGAGAGAGGTCTTTACCTCTAAGCTGACTTCAGGTCAGCTGAGTGTGATGTCTTTGTGACATACGGCAAGATGACACACGATGTTTGGTGAAAGTACATGATGGTACTGATGGATGGCACTTGTGGACATATAGAGTTCTCCCTAGTTGAGAGGGAGTGTTAATTTTGGGCAACTAGGTCAAAACTCCATGTTGCATTGCTCATATGACGATGGTCATATTTTTGTTGGATTCCTCTTTCGGAGAGGTGCAAGATTGATCTAAAGATCATCTTGTTTGGATGAGCAGAACATATATTTTGAATTTATTTTCCACACATGTGCAAGGTTGACCAAATTTGTAATGTAGGCTCACATGCCTAATAGATGTATCACACACCCTCCCTGATGAATATAAATTGGAGAGACTTGGAGGTCATTTTCTCATCATCTCATCACACATCTCTCATTGTGATCTGATTGGTTTGATAGCCTTTAGAGGTAATTGTATCAGTGGAAGTAGTTATCAATTTGAAAAATTGCACTAGTCTTGATAGCACTAGAAAATCAACACTAGCCTTGATTTGCACTAGTCTTGAATGAGCACGTCGAAGAATTATTGCTCCTATAACTTCCTCGAATTTGCACTAGTCTTGATTGCACTAACTTGTTGCCCTAGTGATTTCTCAACACTTTACATACTTCTTCATGTTCTACCTGCAAATATGAAAAACCTGAAACCATTTGTTTTAAAACAGGCAAAGTTCTATAGTGAAGATGTGCATATCTTCGATGCCAAAACTCACATGGATTAATGTCATTATGTACTAATGCTTGAACAAGTCGTTTCAAGAGCCTATACAACCTTCCTTCACAAACTCCAATTATTCTAGCGGAATCTATACTTGAGCCCTTGGGCCATACAAGAACTTTTCCATCAACAAATGCTACTCTATCTCCCTTATCTTTCAAGCATGAAATGGATACCAAATTCTTTTTCAAACCTAGTACATATAATATGTAGCTAAGATAAACAATTTCACCTAATTCCAGCTTAATTGAAGTCTTCCCAATGCCTTTTACTGCATAATTGTTGTTATCTCCAAGTTCTACCTTTTGAGATAATCTTCTTACCATTAGGCTTGTGAGATTGTCACGATCTCCCATCGTGTTCCTTGAGGCACCACTACCTACTAGCCACAAATCATCGTTATCTACAATAGAACCTCTAAGAGCATAAAAGTAAAAGAAATATTTGACCTTGACTCTTCAGTTTTAGGACAATTTCTTCATTCCTTTTTTCTATCATTTGATCTTTCAGGACAATTGCTTCTATAATGACCAAATCTATGACAATGATAGAATTGAACTTTTGACATATCTCTCTTTCCTTGAGGAGCGAATCTTCTTCCTTCGAGTCTTCTTCCTTCATTTCTTCTTTGGAATCCAAACTTCTTTCTTCCACCAGCCTTCTTAAAACATGCTAAATATGCTTGAGAGTCACCTTCTTTGAACCTTTCCTTTTGACATGAGCCTTTATTCTTCTTGAGTACAAGCAATCCATAGTTCATCAAACTTTGGAGCTTCCTTTCTAGCACATAAGCCTAATGCAAATGAGTCCCATGAATCCAGTAGTGTCCGTTGAGTGTTGTAGTCACTAGTTCTCTTTCAGAAAAGACTTCATCAATTGCTTGAAGTTGATCTCTCAATTGAGAAATCCTCATGAAGTATGAGGTTATAGTATCATTTCTCGTCATTCTAACATCACAAAGTTCATTCTTAAAACCCATTGCTTGACAAATGTTGTTGATAGTGTAGGGCACCATACATCCTCTCTGAAGAATCAAGATTTGTGACATAAGGAATCAAGTGATCTCTAATGGAGTTTACAATTATGCTTCTAGCCGTAATGTCATCCTTCTCATACTTTAGTTTTCCATCACTATCTGACGATTCAGTAACCTTACCTTTCACAATACCCAAGAGTTCATTCTTTGCAAGGAGGAGATCAACTCTTGTTTTCCAAGCCCTAAAGTTTGTAGCTCCTTCCAATTTCTTTTCTGCATTCATATAGGAACCCATAGTCATCGATAAGCAAGAGCAGGTCTTCTTTAATGCTCTTCCCTTTACCAAGAGTTCTTCAAGAGTGATCTCAATGTCGTATCCTTCACCAAAGCTTTGATACCATGTTGATTTTTCAAGTGCAATAGATATAAGCACAAAATTTCTGAAATTCAGATAATTACTCTAATGTTATAGATCTTTTAAAAATTTCATATTATCATTAAGCCATTACACACCAAGAATACAACCATAAAACTATAACGACAGTAAAGATCACAACGCACAAAGAGAACACAAGATTTACCCTGCGAAAACTTTGCAGAAAAACCTAGCAACCTTTTCCTTAGAGAAATTCTTAAGTTCAACAAGAAATACATCTAATGCTACTAGTCAACTATGAGATCAAACTAATCAATAAGCTATGGCCAAACCTAGTCAAGCAGCCCGCTAGTCAATTCAAGTCAAGTCAAGTCAAACTTTTGCCCTTAAAACTTCTACCTTCTCTGATCTGCCCTAGGCCAAATTTCGGCCTCCAAAATATGCCCAAAAAGCTCGGCCTGCACAGAATTTCAGTGTGCCCAAAATTTCAACCTGCCCAGTAACTGCCCAAAATTCACATGAGCAAGTTCAAGTGAGAGAGAGATAGATGCTAGAGATGAATTTGTCCTTCTTGTCCTTTTTCATCCTTCTTCTCCTTTGCTTGTATGCCCAGAAACTGTCTCGCTTGTGTGTGATCAAATGGTGCCTTTGTGGAGGAGGTCAATGCTAGTTTTTGGATGGAGTTTATCGGACAGGTGTTCTATTCTCTAATGATGCTAAGAGGCTAAGGAACACAAGATCTCCAATACCCAGAAAAGGATTTGCAAGAGAATCTTGCTAAACACCTTAATTAAATTAATTAATCAAATACTTAAAATTTCCTAAGTCTAACCTAGGAAAATTGGTTAATTAAAGGGTACTAATTGAGGAAATCGAACTTTTCTCTAGAGACTTCTCGAAAGTGATTTAACAAAGTCTAATATGATCGGAGCCATCGATCACAATTAGATCTTGGTTGTTGGTCCTCTAGCTAGAGAATTATAAGAGCAAGTCGATGGGGCTTGGAGAAGATACATCAAGTGAGAGTGAGCATCAAGGGATCAAGGCAATGTGAATTTCCCAGAGCGCAGTATTCAAACGAGGAAAGAGTTTGAGCCAGCAAATCATCAATGAAAGGGTTTCAGCAGAAATTGGAGAGAGATTTCCAC
This sequence comes from Pinus albicaulis, assembly GCA_034641835.2. Classification (NCBI taxonomy): domain Eukaryota; kingdom Viridiplantae; phylum Streptophyta; class Pinopsida; order Pinales; family Pinaceae; genus Pinus; species Pinus albicaulis. Next base: position 1,675,593,725 of record CM076580.1, read on the forward strand.
AGATTTCCAAAGACAAAGGGAAGGTTGATTTCTCCTGCAGGAAGACCGTACCAGTGGGTGTGGGTTCTCCAAAGCGCAGATCAGGGCAGCATATCGTCTTTCCAATTGTCAGGAATCATTTCTGAAGGGCTAAGTAAGATCACCAAAAGAGTGCACAATTAGCAGAATCTCAGTTTATAGCTAGTGCGTATTTCCCACAGCGGCATTTTTTGTGCGCATTTACTAGAGGAGGCCGAGTTAAATTTTGCTAGGGAAACAGAGGGTTTCCAGGGTGATCTGCCAGTTGGAGTGGTGGAGAAATTTTTCCAGAGCTTTGCCAGTGTTTCGCAAGCAGTTCATTATACTCTCTAATATGTTGAAGATAATAAAATATAAACCCTCATCTACTGCACAAGTTTTCCCTAAGGGGTTTCTCCGGATACTTTTTAGTCCAAAACATTAGTATCATTTTATGTGTGTGCATCTACTTTACAATTCCTGATTTATTTTCGCAACGTTTATTTAATTGTGATGATTGCAGTAATGAACTATTTGTTATTTGTCGTTAGTTAAATAACAAAAAAAAAATATTGTATCAATTAGAAGAACAGTTTCCAGTTTATTGCAATAGTGGATTTTCCAAATGGTATCAAAGCAACTTGATCAGATATGAGCCTAAGAGGCGAAAGGAAGCAAATTGTGCAATCTAAGAGGAAGATCTAAAGCACTAGCTTCTAGATCTGTGCAGGCCAGCGTGTGGTGCGAATACAAGAGGAGCATAAAATCGATTTCCAGATCCGAGAGAAGGAAAAGTTTGATTTTGCTTTAAATCTATGGCAATAGGCAATGGTATTGTCGGCAAGTAATTCCAGTGATCAAATCAGTCAGTTCACAGAATAGATCTGGGCGCAGAGATTCGCAGCAAGGGTTTGCAATTGCAAATTTGCATAGGGAAGAAGGAAGAAAGCACACTGAGGGAATTTCTAGTAAATTTTTAAAGGGTTTCCAGTTTTTCCAATTGCAGGAAAGGAGGTCGTGATTTCTAGCACCATAAGGCCATAAAAGACTTGTCAATCCAGCCAGTACCAGTTTCAGGGTTTGTAGTCTGTGTGCCAGATTCTGGAGGAGGACTTCCAAGAGGTGGAGCGAATTACCCAATAGAAGCAACAGGGAATGTGAGTTCCGGAAAGGACATCAAAGACAAGCGCAAGAGTAGATCTGCGCATTTCCAGCAGGGGGTGCGAGTGTAGCAAGAAGGCCAAGGTAGGTTGTTAGAAGAAGCAAATTTCCAATGTATAGTTCTCTAGTTTTATTTGAGTATCGCAGAGTTTTGCAACTTTCAAGAGATGGTCGTACGAGATTGCCATAGGAGGTCACGCGAGTTAGCTAGAATGCAGATCTGGGGAATAGATCGACTTCTAATTGCCAAAGACAAGTGTTGGAGGAAGTGTGAGTTGTCTAGTGCGAGTTGCAAAGCAAAGAAGGGTCCCAACCAGGGACAGGACTCGAAAGGAGATATAGCGGCACAAGATCCAAGAGGAGTATCAGACTCCAATGTGCCAGGACAGGTACGATCCGTGGGATGAGCAGCAGGAAGTTTAGATATATCTAGGGAGGCTTGATTAGTTAGATCAGATCTAGTTTTAGTATATTCTTCACATGGATCAGTACCTATGCTACGGGAGCCCATAGTAGTAAAGTAGCAAGAGGAACAGTCATGGTATGACAAGTACACGAGTTTAGTGTCAGCGACGCACAGTCATATCTTGAGGGACAGTGCAGAGCTAGTTGCGGTTAGATATTTGAGAAGCAGTTGCAGAGCCAATTGGGCACAGTCAAGTGCTCAGTAAACAATGCAGTGCTAGTTGCAGTCAGAGACTCAAGGGACAGTTTCAGAGCCAGTTACAGTGATTCAGTAGATCAGAGAATGTTTGAAACTTAGAGGGAGTCTAGCTTCAAAGGGAGCAGCCCTATCGAAGCTTGACCTTCAGGATCTGAGAAGAGATCGAGTTTCCAGTTGCAGTTGTAGGAAATTCATGCGATTAGTGGCAGTGCGAATTGGCCAGTTGCATGTGTAGGCACGATTCTAGCCAGAGAGAAACTCCGTGAGAGAATTTCCAACCAGGAGTGGCAGTGCGCAAGTGTAGTTCCAGCTAAAGAGAGACTCTGTGAGAGGGTTTCCAACCCAAAAGATATTTCTCAATTCTTATTCAGAGAGAGATCATGGTTAGTAGACACAGTAGCAGTGTAGAGGAATCAACACAAAGGTATCAGTAGTGTGAGATCAAAGTTGTGCAATGATAGCACAGGTTGATTTAGCTACAGGGATAGCAGATGAATCAGAGTATGCGCAACAACATGGTGGACAATGTTTTCCAGAGTGACTTCTTTACAGCGATTTCCAATAAAAGGGAGTCATATCAGTTGAGATGTGAAGAAAGGAAGTGAAACAGATGTCAGACATCAGCAGCATGATCAGACTAGCAACAAAATGTAGAGGAGTATAATGGAGAGAACACCTACCTCGCTAAAACAAGCAATGTTAGTTTTTGGATGGATTTTTGGGTAGCATCGGATAGGTGTTCTAGTCTCTAATGATGCTAAAAGGCTAAGGAACATGAGATCTCCAATATCCATAAAAGGATTCATAAGATAAGCTTGTGAAACACCTTAATTAAATTAATTAATCATATAATTAATATTTCCCAAATCTAAATTAGGAAAATTGGTTAATTAAAGGGTATTAATTGAGGAAATTGACTTCTTTCTCTAGAGACTTCTCGAAAGTGATTTGGCAGTGTCTAATGTGATCTGAGCCATCGATCACGATTAGATCTTTGGTCGTTGGTCCTCCAGCGAGAGAATTATAAGAGCAATCCAATGGGACTTGGAGAAGATATATCAAGTGAGAGCGAGCATCAAGGGACCAAGGCAGTGCGAATTGCCTAGTGTGCAGTATTCAACGTGGGAAGACTTTGAGCCAGCAAAGCATTAGTGAAAGGGTTTCAGCAGAAATTGGAGAGAGATTTGCAGGGGATATTTCCACAGATTTCCAGAGACAAAAGACCTATTTCTTCTGCGGGAAGGCCATACCAGTGAGTGTGATTTCTCTAGTGCGCAGATCTGGGCAACAGATCGTCTTTCCAATTGTCGAGAATCAATTCTAGAGGGCAAAGCGAGTTGTCTAGTGCGAGTGGAAGTTCACCAAAGGAGTGCAGGATTAGTGAAATCTCAGTTTCCAACTAGTGCGTAGTTCCCACAGAAGAGTTTTTTGTGCACATTTACTGGAGGAGGCCAAGTTTGATTTTGTTAGGGAAACAGAGGGTTTCCAAGTCAATTTGCTAGTTGGAGTGGTGGAGAAAAAAATTCGGAGCTTTGTCAGTGTTTGGCAAGCAATTCAAACTTCATTTTACTCTCTTATTTGTTGAAGATAATAAAATGTAAACCCTCATCGACTGCATCGATTTTCCCTTCGAGGTTTTTCTGAGAACTTTTTAGTCCAAAACATTGGTATCTATGTTGCAAGAAACGTGGGGTCCCACCCCCGTTTCTGCCAAAACACGAAATGGAGATGCGTTTCCATGTACCATACGGCCTGGAAACGCGTTTCCGGTCGTACCGGCACGTTTCCCGTATGGGAAACATTGCCAGTACGACTAGAAACGCGGGTCGTACAGCCGCGTTTCCTTCCCTGTAAAGCGATTTAAGTTGGGTTTTTTTATTTTTGTTTTTTGTTTTCTTTTGGATGCTTCGAGATGGCTTTCTAAACTTATAAAAAGACAATTCGCCTCATTCTCTCATCACACGAATTGAACAAGTTGTTTCACTTGGAGAAGAGCGATTTTAGCAAGGAGAAAGGAGGAAGAGAGTAGTGCTTCAGCTAGGTTGTTTTCACCAAGGAGCAAAGGAGATTTCAGCAGCAAGAGGAAGAGATTTCAAAAGCAGATTTGGAGTGTGAAGTTTCTAGCTATGGCATTCTTGTTTTTTGGCTCAGCTACAACCATATTTCTCTTGTTTTTTATGGCATTTTGGGGTAGCTTCAGCTACACAATTAATTTGGTAAGAAGCATTCAATTTCTTGGCTTTTTCCCATTGTTTTTTCTATTTTTTGAGCGTTTATGCTACCAAAATTATAAAAAACGTTTTTTATTTACAGACTTGTTTTTTTGCTGCAATGGCTTCCATCTAAGGCTCAAGTTCAAACCCCAAGGGCTGAATATTATCCTCTTTGGAGGCATGTTGAGAAGCTGCAAAGATGTGGAGGTGGTGGCTCATGGGAATGGCGATGTAATCTTTGTGGTAATTCTTAAAAGGGCTCTTACCCAAGAGTGAAGGCACATCTTTTGCACGGAGGAGGACAAGGGATTGCAGGTTGCACAAAAACTGGAGTGTAAAAACTCTGGTAAACTTGATAAGTATATATTATTATTGATAAAAGATGAGATGATTACAAGTGGGGATCACCAAGGCTTTAAATACAGCCCTACAGTGTCCCTTGGCAAAGAGGATCATCCACATTAATAAACCTTAGATAACTATATTTAACTAATAATTAATAAAATATACATAACATTGCCCCTTTCTTAAAGATGCTTTGTCCTCAAAGCATACGTAAGGATGGACATTGTTGACGAACGCCTGGGTTTCTTGAGAGGCGGGCTCTTGCTTCCCACATTTTTAAAAGATCGTGGAGAAGCTTCTCGAGTTCAATCTTTTGGTGATGTGGATAGCGACAAGATTTGATATTGACAGGGTCGGGTCCTTTCTTGACTTCTATTGGATGTTTTTGTTCCCTATTAGGAGGTACTTTTATTGGCAGGTCTTGGAAGACTTTTTCGCGTTTCTGAACTATTCCTTGTTCTTCTGGTGACTCTTCGTGGTTCCTTTTTGTAGATAACATTTTTAACTGATAACATTGTACGATATGGGTTGCCGCTCTTTTTTGAATCATTTTCGTCATCTGAGATGACGATACGATTTGATTTTCTGGGGTTTGGAATCCATACAACTTGTGCTTCTGCCCTTCCCACTTAAAGCTTATAAACTGCTTCTGATGGTTGGCAAAATAAGTACCTAAAGTTTGTAGCCATTGAGTTCCTAAGACCACATCTAGTCCTTGTAATGGCACAGTGTAGAATGGAGATTCTAAATTAAAGTTTTGAATCTGCAATTTGACTTTATGGCATTTCCCTACCTTCTCAATTTTCTTACCATCGACCACCATTACCTTCATATTGGGCATGGGAAACGTAAAGATGTTGAGTCTTTTGGCCATGGTCGAATCTAGAAAATTGTGGGTACTGTCAGTGTCAAGGAGAACCATTACGTTGTTCTTCTTAATATGTCCTTTTAGTTTTAGTGTATGAGGTTGTGATATACCTGTCATAACTGATAAGGACATTTGTGTAATGCTTCCGTCATCTAGTTTTGGAGTGGCTATATCTAATTCATCATTGTTAGAGTCACTAGTTGCTTCACGGTTATTCAGATTCTTTGTCTCGTTCCTTTTCGCGCACCTATGCTTAGGGTCCCATTTTTCACCGCAATGTTTGCACTTGCCCTCTCTCATCTTTTGTATTTCCACGTCAGATTTTTCTTCTTCACGAAGATGGGGTGGGACATATTTTGTGTTATCTATATTTTCAAATTGAGGAAATCTTTGTCTCGAATATACTCTGTCTGATTTTGACCACAATAACCTTTCAAATTTCTTTTCAGCAGCTTTTGCTTTTTCCCTTGCTAGTTCTACTGATGTAATGTCGTGAAGTTCGAGCTCTTCTTGTATATGGATTTTAAGTCCTGAGATGAAAGACTGGATTAGACGAGATTCTGACAATCCCAGTACTCGTGTGGCCAAGGTCTCCCATTCTCAAGTGTACTCATCCACATCTCCTTTTTGGCGTAATTTGATGAATGTTGAAAAAAACTTTTCCTCTTTTATACCTTGGAATCTTTTAAAGAATGCATCCTTAAATTTCCTCCAACTGATAGCAAGTGTCGTCTTTTTCCACCACATATACCAATTATATGCTTCTCCTTCCATTTTCATGGAAGCATGCTTAATTTTTTCGTCATCACTATTAATGTCATAAATCTCAAAATATTCTTCGGCTTTATTAAGCCACGCAACGCTATTTTTTTCATTACCGTCAAACTTGGGTAGCTCAATTTTTTCTCTTCGATGATATGCTAACGGTGGGACGAGAAAGGGGTATTGATTAGCAAATGCATTTCAGAGCTGCTTATTTTGAGAATCTGCATTACTATCTTCGTGATGATGTGGGGAATTAGTTTTTTCCTGATGCTCCTCTAAGTTACCTGAATTTGCGAAATTGTTCTGTTGATTTTGTTCCATATTAGGGGATATGGGTTGTTGTGTCTGACTTATCCTATCTATCTTATCATTTATCTTATCGAAGAGTTTTGTCATCTTATTCATTGCTTTGCTATGCTTTTATGTGGCCTCGTGATGATTTAGCCACATTTGTCTTTCTATTTGATTCGCCATATCTTGAACCTTTTTGATATCGTTGGAGCTTCCTGCAACTGCACCCTCGAGATCAACTAATCTTTTGCCAAAGTCATCGGAACTATTATTGATTTGCTTCTCAAGATCCAACAAATTTTTTTGAAATTCGGCCATTGACATTGTTGAAGACATTGAACGTGTATGCAGTGGTGAATATTTTTCTGCCAGTTTTTTCCCTTTTTTTTAACTAGTTTTTATATAAAATTAATTTTAAATTAAGTTTATATAAAAATTGAATTTATTATATATTAATATATAGCTATATTAAATTAATATAATATAGTTTATATTAAACGAGTTTATTAAACTATATTGAAGGTGTTATAATATGGTTTTAACGTAAAAAAAAAAAAACGTGATTTTAAAATGTGATCGAAGGGGTTACAGTGGTTGAGTTATGGGTGTACAGTTGCGAAGGTCAAGGTGTTTGACCACCCTCAAATAACGTGGAAATGACCAACGAACAGGAGTCGTATAGACAGCGGAACAGTCGTATCGTATCGAGGAGTTATCACAGCGAAATAGTCGTTTAATGGGAAACGGGGAGGATAGGCGTGGGCGGGGGCCGGAAGACGGCGGGAACAGAGAGCAGAGAAGAGGGGAAGCTTGTGGGCATGAGGAATGGCGTGGAGCGTGAGTGCAGTGAGGGGGTGGGGGACTATGGGTAAGGAGTGCTATGGTGAAGGGATGAGCGTGAGAGCGTTGGGAATAGCGTAGGGGAAATCGTGTGCAAAGAGGGGTGGGTGCCGAGTGTGAAAGGCGGGTTGGGTAGAGTGAGGGGGGGGTCGAAGGAATGAGGAGGGAATGCAGAATGGAAGCGAGGGGGTATGGGAGTGGGTAAGGTAAGTGTTGTGGGTAGTGTAGGCAGATGGCGTGGGTTAGGAAATTGTGAATGCGGATTAGTGAACCGTGAGGGAAGGGTTTAAGGGATTATGGGGTGAGCGTGAGGAATGGGGAGAAGGGGATTGGTAATTTTCTCAGAAATTCTGCACTTGGTTAAAAAAAAAAAAAATCTGCAATTTCCTCATAAATTCTTTAATCTCTTGATGATCACACAGATCCAGAAGAGCGATGGCGCCGATACCAATGGAGTGTAAAAACTCTGATAAACTTGATAAGTATATATTATTATTGATAAAAGATGAGATAATTACAAGTGGGGATCACCAAGGCTTTAAATACAGCCCTACGGTGTCCCTTGGCAAAGAGGCATGATTGTTGATCATGCCTTTCCACATTAATAAACCTAAGATAACTATATTTAACTAATAATTAATAAAATATACATAACAAAAACATCAGACCCTATGGCGAGGAGAGAATATCAAAAAAGAGCAAGATCAGGCGGATGGAATTAAAAGGAAGCATGATGATCTTAGTCAAGCTAAAAAGCCAGCAAACATTGAGCCAAGGATTGTAGTTGAAGCAAGGAAGAGGGGCATCCAGTATAGTGCAAGATAGCAGAATTGCTAAACTGGTGAATGTGCAAGCAAGAGAAGAAGTTGATTCCAAGGTGGCTAGGTGCATCTATGCATGTGGTATCCCATTCAATGTTGTTCGCTCTCCTTACTGGCAAGATATGATAAGGGTAGTTAACAAAGCTCCTCAAGGGTACAAGGGGCCCAACTATGAGAAAGTTAGAATTCAGCTTCTCAAAATGAGAAGGATCTTGTGGAGGATGTGTTATCACCAATTCATTCTTCTTGGAGTAGCTCTGGGGTTACCATAGTCTCAGATGGATGGACATATACAAGGCATAGACCATTAATAAATATCATTGCCACTTCACCAAAAGGAGCAATGTTTTTAAAGGCGGAACACTGCTCGAGAGAGGTACAAGGTGCACAATTCATTGTTGATGTTATTATCAAATCTATTGAACAAGTAGGTCCTAACAGGGTGGTGCAATTTATCACGGATAATGCACCAGTATTCAAACCTGCGGGTTTGATTATTGAGGCGAGGTGAGTTCCTCAAACTTGACATCTTGGCTCAACAATGTCTTTCACTAATATGCCAGGAAGACTCTATAAGCCTTCAAATCCTTCTTGTATCCCACAAAGATGCCCCTCTCACATGAGGGTTACAACTTTGTCTTCTTTTCCACAGGTATGTGGATGTAGACTGGGCAACGAAATATCTTGAGATGTCCTATCTGAGGCTTCTTACAAGTGAATGCTTCCTCTGGTGTCTTATCCTCTAGGAATCTCGTGCGACTCCTATTTTGCATATACACAGTTGTGTTGCATGCCTTGGCCCACAAAACCATTAGCGAACTCTAATCATGGATCATGGCCTTCAATGCACTGATGATACTCTGTTTCTTCCTCTATGCAACCCCATTTTGTTGTGGATTGTAGGTCACTGCCTTTTCCCTCTTGATCCCTACCTCCTTGCAGAAATCAGTGAACTCATTAGAGGTGTATTCATCCCTGTTATATGATTCAGCACCTTGATCTTATTTCTTATCAGATTCTCAACCTGAGCTTTTAAAGCTCTAAAATGACTGAAGATCTCACCCTTAGTATTCACAAAGTAGATCCAAGCCTTCTTGAAGAAGTCATCAATGAAGGTCACATAGGAAGATGCACCCTTTACTAAAGATACTAAAATAGGCCCCGCTAAATCAGAATGGATCAGATCCAAAATGCCTTTAGATTAAGTCTCGCTGTTAGGTAAATATGCCTTGACATTCTTGCCAAGCGCACACCCTTTGCACACACCCTACTGGTCCAAAGTAAAATTTGGAAGCCTAGTGACCATTCGTCTTGGTAATGGTAGAGCTTGTTGGAAAATCGAGAGCCCTGTAGTTTAATTTAGATTCTCCTTTCATAGTAATTGCTTGTGAAATCTATTAGCTTCTTTAAATAATCTTTATCTTGATTCTTTCATCAAAAAATGACCATAACAAGAACATGAAGATCACAGAAACAAAAGAACACAAGACTCCAAGCCAGGGCAAAATCCCTCCAAGGGGAAAATACAGAAAAATCTCTTCTTATAGAATCAAATCAAATGAGATATCCAAGAACCATGACCACAGAAATTTTCCACCTCTAGATGTGAAGTCAAACATTTCTTCTTTCAAGCAGATCCATCAACAAGAGACCAACAACAAGAGATATATCAAGATAGATCTTCCACAAACTCTATCTCAAGAAGATATCTTCTCTTTTAGACTTCGGCGCTCCACTTCTTCTCTGCCCTCTCTGCGATATTTCAGACCACAATCCATCAAAAGTGATTGTCCAAATGAACTCCATCTTCCCTCTATTTATATAGTTCAGAGGGGGTGTGAATAGACATGTCTAGTGGGGCAAGGCCGACTTGGCACCTACAGGGGTTTCTGACCCAAAATTACATATTTTGAAAATTCCTTTTCTTTTTCTTTTACAATAGGTCCAAATAGGACTTTGACTCAAAAACCTAGAAGCATGAAGAACATGCTTATCTAGAAAAATAATATTTTTTTATTTTCCTTTTCTTTTGCTTTTACATAAAATACAAAATAGTACAAATTATGAAGAACGAAACTAGTTATATTCTCCAACAAAGCTTTGTGATGGAGATACCCCATCCTCCTGTGCCAGAAATCGCATATGCTCTCACTAGTGTGCAGTAGTGCAAAAACAAGCTAACCCTGAAATCTATATAGGTTCCCCTCCCTGACTCCAATCCTCGGTGCAGTCTTTGGACTAGATAAACACTTGCCCCCTCCGAAAGTTAACCTCGTAACCTTTGTCTTCCATGACTGATATGGACAAAAGGTTCTTTAGGCCATGTACACAGAGTTACTCCTATGCATCAAAGAACCCTCCTAACTCATGTTGAAACTGAATTGTACATTGTCCCCTCACTACATATTTGGCATCATTGCCAAGCTCAATATGGATCCTTGAGTCGTCCTCTGTAAAACTGTTGAATAGCTCTCTAGCCTTGATCATGTGGTGGGAGGTGTCATTGTCCAAGTACCAGGTGCTTCTAGAAATAGTGTTGATAAAAAGGCCAGACACGAGTGAAAAAACACTCTGGAACTTGGAAGCAAGCTCGCTCAACTGTGCCTTTGTTGTCACTGCCACTATCGGCGACCTCCACTTGCCCTTCTTCCTATGTGGACGATGAGAAGCAAAGTGGCCATTCTTATGACAGATATAGCATTTGATCTTTGCTCGTATCTCGCTTTTTCCCATATTGTTGTCCCTTTCCCTAATTGTCACCCTTCTTGAGGGAAACTTTCCCTTTAGTCTTCTTCGTCTTGCTAACTAGGGCCAAGTTTTCATCTGCTGCTCCCCCTCCTTGCTTGTTGGAATTGGACTCTTTACAAGTCTCCTCTTAGATGAAATCATCCCAAAGTCTATCCCAGTTGGTAAGATGTTCCCGAGCATAGAGGCCCATGACGAATTGTTCCCAAGCCTCGGTGAACCCATTTTGAGCAACATTCACAAGCTTTGTGTCCAATAAAGCTTTTCCAATAGCTGCAAGTTGGTCATGGATCTATGTGATCCCCATAAGGTAGTTGGTCACATTGTCAGAGCAGTTCATTCTGCCCTCTCTAAGCTTAGTTTTGAGAATCATTTTCTGACACATGTTATCACTTTCAATTTTCAAACATCTCCTTAGATCTAGTCTTCTATGCAACATTCTGAATCAGATGATCCTTAATAGCTTCAAGGATCACCCTTTGTGCCTTTATGTCCTTATCCCATTGTTGGTGTCTGTGAGCTCCTTGAGGTCTGCATTGGAGCTGGAGAAGGGTTGGACACGACTTCCCACAAATCTTGCTACTTCAAGATCAATAAGATCCTTTCTTTCCTTGCAAGAAATTTGAAACCCCATCAAGTCGATCCTCAACTTTCACACTAGTTACCAACATGGCTGTCTTGAGATATGTCTCTCAAGCTTGCTGAAGTAACTTGGAAAACAATAAATCTGCTTTTCTCTCAGAGCAGGCAGTATAATACCATGTTAAAATTATCATAAAACCCGCTATCTAAACAAATAGATCAGATCTAGTTACCTGCTGGAATCATTAAGTGACCCACTTTAGTCACTTTATTAATTAAAAGTCACTTTAATAAAAAACATTCACTTTATTAATTAATAATGTGAACTTCTAGAAAAAGCATAGGATACATTAAAGATAATTTCCACAAGTAGACACCCTCATGGAAATTACCTGTCTGAGCTACAAACACTAACATTGGAACGAATTGTCTTGGGAGGGACAGTTTTGCTTGGAGAGACTATCTTTGGATTGATGAAGTAGCCCTCAGAAATAGAGTCCTGAATTGGAAGTTGAGGCATAAAAGGGAAAGCAGAAGTTAGAGTATCTCATTTGTTTATCATCTGTCCTCTCTAAACAATTGTGGAAAGATACAGTTCAATTGACTGGGGTTCAAGATCCTTGGAGTGGGGTTACGGTGGCACAATGCTTAAGGAAACAGTTCACGAAAAATAAAGACTATTTCTGCATTTCCATATCTCACTTTATGGGGTATCTGACTGGCCTGGAATGCTACCCTGTTTGGCAATGGACAGTGGCCTGTCTTTCAAGTGTATTGACAGGTGTTTGCTTTCCTTCAGGTTTGAAAGTAAGGTCAAAAGAAAATCCCAGGAGAGATATTGGAGTTAATGATTGCTAAATCAATGTCCTGGAGGTTTTTTGATGGTGAAAAACAAGGAGCAGCAGATTTCAGCAGTGCTGGGGGCATAACCTCTCCAAAAAATATCTCATTGAGTTCAAGGCTGGTATAGGGCCTGGGTTAAAATAACATGGCTGAATTGATGGAGCATAGACTTTTGATGAGATTGGCACTGGATAAAGGTGTCAGGAGATTATAAGTATTTGGGGACTCTGCTGATTAAATGGATGTCTATACCCTAGAAATCTTCTGATTCAAAATGTATCGTTAACTCCTCTGGTAGAGCAACTAAAAGAAGCAGCCTACCTTTGTGAATAGATTTCTTTCCTTCATGTGTATAGAGACTCAATACTGTAGCAGATGGACTCTCCAAGTAGGGTCAACAGGTTGAGTCGGGAGAAGTAAAACTGGGGGAAACAGCTGAAGATGGTGTGCTTGAAACTAGTCTATTTCTTTAGTCCCAGTGTCAAATATGCTTTCAACAATCCTTCTCTGGCTTCGAGTTTCTGTTTTATGTTCAGTTTTATATTTTGACCAGGGTAGGAACAATGTAAGCAAGATGCCAGTTTATTCTTTATTGTCCTTTTGGAGTTCTCTTTTTGGTCATGTATAAGGTAGACTGACGCCTTCTGGCCAAACATTTCTGGAAGTTTTATGGCAAAGAATAGAAAAGGCATCTTTTAAGTTTTAGAAGCCTTATTCTATTCCCTCTTTCCATGTGCGAGATGGCACCTGAAGAATGTATCTTTACTTCTCGTATGAATGAAATATTATGATTATTTTCCAAGGAAAGAAAGGTTTACTGGCCTAGATGTCTTATTTCAATAATACATATAATAATGTAAAATAACCATCACCATACCAAATGAATGCATAAAATAAGACTTACATGTGTTGATGAAGGAAATAGCGCACGTAATCAGAGACAACCTGGGAATCTGCAGCCTGTCACGAGAAGAGTCAAGAAGCATACAAAGAAATCATCAGATGGCTACTAAAAGAACTCCAAAAAGTAATTAATATATAAGAAAATAGGCCCTTTCATTGTTAGATTGATAAATACATAATTTGAAAGGCAACAAGTATCGTTGTTGCCTCTCAAATTATGTATTTATCAATCTAACAAAAATCACAAGGATGAGCATGCAAGAATTTACTTGAGAAAAATATTTTCATTTTCATTTTCATGCACACTATCCCTTTTTGTTGCAAACTAATATGCAGTTTTAAATCTGAAAAAATAAGATAAAATAGAAAAAATTAAGATTCAATAGACATTGTACCAAAGAAGTTTTGAAGACATACATGGGAATTTATAATCCATGTCAAAAGGTAGAACATGACAGTTCGAGATGATTGCTTTCATTGTCAACTGCAGTAACAAATACAGTATAGGTTGCTTACAGTGGCCAACTTTCCTAGATCAATTAACATACTAATTTGGCTTGGATTAGCCATAGGAGAGCACATATGTAGTTACTATGGATGTGAGGTATGCTGGCCACAATTACTAACCATCTTAACACACCAAAATCTAGCACTGACAGCTTTTACTATCGTCTACGTCTCTTGTATTGGTCACAATACATCATTTGGGTTATACAAATGGTGTAAAACGTTTTCTATGGATGAAATCACTCAATTGTGTTGTCCAATTTGGCTTACATTCCTTGACACAGCTTTGCAATCCTAGGCTATGTCAAAGATTCGTGTTCAAATTCGAGTTTGGCAACAATTAATTTCGATTCGAATTTGAATTTTCCGATGAGGTTAGTATGAGGTCCAGCGTTAAGTTCGACAATATATATATAGTTAATTTTGGCAGCTAGGGAGAAATCCCCTATCCCACATTCAAATTATGAAATTTGAATTAAATAAAAGAAATTACATTAAGGACATCAAGTCAGCTTCACTTTACTTGGAGGGGAAAATGTTAATTTGAAAATTCAAATTTATTGAAGTCGACCTCAAATGTTTAATTCGGCTCTACCAAGAGTCGTGACTTTTCACCCATGGAATCAAGTATAAATACACCGTTGGGTTTAACTCAAATGGCAATTTTCGATGGCATTGTTTGAGGTTCAATGTCTTTCTGTTCTCACTATCGCAATTCAGACTCAGAGAACTCACTCGAGTCTTGCTCTCAGTTACAGTGCAGAAGTGTGAATTCTATTTTTGTTTAGGTGAGGATGATGGTGCAGCAATGTCTCTCTGTATTATGGTGATTCGGTAGCCTATAGTCATATGTATCTCTGTATCTCTACAATAGTTCTCTTTATATCTGCAATGGTTCTCTGTATCTCAGCAATGGCTCTCTATATTCTATTCTGAAGTTGTACTGTTTAAGTGGCAATCACAGTTGTAATGCAAGTATGCCTCTTCAGATATGTAATATTCACTTTTTTGGTGTCACCTATGACAGGGCTATGAGGGACTCCTAGAGTTAGGAGCAGACCGGTCACAGGTACAGGTTGGTGTCATCAGCGGGCCCAGGGGATTTCTGGAGGAGCTTGTTGGAGCGATTTCCAGGTTCCATTCTATATTTTCTGAGTATACATTTTTTTTATATCAGTGAGGGATGTCGCTATGTCTTTTCTAAAATATCTCTGTTATGTAGCTTTGTCAATGGCTGTAATAATTTTCTGAGCTTAAAACATAGATATCAGTCGTGGGGTTGAGACTGATTCTTTTGTAAAGTCCCCACTATGCACCTGTATTTGACACCAGCAAATACGTGTCACCTTCAGCGGTATGTATTTGAACTGGTTGACAAAAACTACACCTACATCACTATAACTCAGAAAAACAGTGATCATATTGTTGGTTGAACCATGGAGAAATTCCTAAGCAGCTTGAGAAGAATAAAGGTTGGTTCCTTGAACCATCATGCATCAGAAGACCAGAAAACAAAACCAAACAGCAGACCCTTTTCAAGAGGAATTTATGCCATCCTTCAAAAAGAGCAGCCAAAAGATTTGTAGGGAGAATTGGGGATTGGTCACAAAATCCTTGCACTTGGGAGAGTTCTGTCCAAACTTGATGAGCTTAATGAACTTCTGTCCAAAATAAGCCAAGAAGAAGGGAATAAACTGATTTGGACTCTAAAACCAGCTATGTTTGCTCTTATAAAGCCCAAATTCTTGGAGGAACCTTGTGAAGGGGTCACACTTCCAGTTGCAACTTGTCTCAGTAATATCATGAAGTTGACTGCACCTATAGCTCCATACAATGATGATGTTATGAGGAGGATTATGAGATTGATTGTAGAGGCTTTTCAGGATTTGGACAACAGCGCGGGCTCTACCTTCGGGAAGAAGCTTGAGATTTTATCGAGTATGGCCACATTCGAGACTTATGTCATCATGTTTGACTTTGAGTGTGATGACTTGACCCTGCAGATGTTCCAATGCTTCTTTAGCATTAGGAGACATCATCCTGATACTGTCATAGCACACATGCAGTCCATCTTGTCGTCATGTATGAGAGACCAGGAGACCATTGGCTGAGAGTTGCAGACCCGATTGTTGAGCATTTGGAGGAGAGAGCAGTTGGTCTCACCTGTTGCTTATGAACTAGCCCAAGGGCTAGTAGAGCAGAATATTGGGCTATTCAGGAGACAGTTGACCAGGGAGGAGCTGCTCCAGTTTGGTGGATTTGGCAGCAAAAATGAGCTGAGGAGGAAGGGACTTTGCTTCATATGCAAAGAACCTTGGGGACCTGATCACTCATGCTTGAATGATGCAGATGATTGGCGGAGGTAGAACAGGAGGGCATTCCTTCTGTATGCCAGGGTGAGGACTCTTCTTCAGATGAGTCCATGGGATCAGTTGAGGACGCTTCGGGGGAGCGAGAGCAGTCATGCGGAGTTGATGGCAGTGGGCCAGAGCTGCATTCCAGTGTACAGAGTGAGCAGTCAGGGAAATATACGAGAGATACTCTGGGTGATGAGTAACTTGTGACGATTCAACCAGAGCAGCATATGATGGAGCCTGAGTCAGCAGAGGAGGATACTATGCACATCATGCATGATAGTCCTTTGGGGGAGAGCTAGATGGAGGCTCACATTGAGTCCATGATGGATATGCGACTAACCTTGGGGTCGACCATTGAGGAGGAGCAGTCAGATGCACAGACACCGAATACGGTGACAGCAGTTGTAGATCCATATCCTCTGGAGATGTTGGGGGTTGATGGGATAGTTCTGCAGGCGGCTAGTAGACAGCAGAAGCATTACATTCCCGATGAGAGGGATGAGTTGTTGGAGACGGTGGAGCATCCATTTGTGGGCCGACACATTGATGAGGTGTAGATAGGTGCACATGCAGTCAACAGAGCTGCGGTACCCTCAGGGAGTAGCACTCTCCAGGAGTACATAGATGGGGCTTGCAGCATATCTTGCCCACTTTGGCCCATTATAGAGAGAGGGGCTTTCTTCTACAGGCAACTTTTGTTGGCAGACTGGATAGAGCAGCGTGAGTTGATTATGTGTCGACGACAGTTCTTTGGGCATATTTCGTATGCAGTTGACACTACATTGGATTCTTCTTCCAGGATAGATTGGCGGGAGATCATGAGCTGCTACCCTCTTGATGGTATGATTTTCTTCGTAGGGAGCACAACAGATCAGGGGCCCTTAGACATAGCAGATGTTACAGATTCCAGCTGGCAGTGGGGCACAAGTCGTGATTTCTTCAACACTCCATCACGATTTCAGGAGAGCAGGATCAACATGGGATTGAGTCAAGACTTGGATTGGAGAGAGGTGATGAGTTGGCACACAGTTGGTGGGGCAGCTTATATAGTTAGAGGTATAGCACAGCAGGAGCCAGGGAGCATTGATGCTTGTTGGTGGACTTCACTTCATGGGGCATCAACTATAGCTAGAAACAGTGCGCAGTCCGAGCTGTGGGACTTGGGCGATGTTTGGCCATGGTGGCGTGGGGATCCGGGAGGATTGTTTGTTGACTGGTACAGTGAGAAATCAGTTTGGGATCCCAGCATTCAGGGGTCTATTCCGAGTGGTTTGACACAGGTGCATAGCAGCACCCAGAGGTTTGTATGGGATCCGAGCATTGGGTCTCAGTTGCAGCGGGCCAACAGAGTGGCCCACATATTTCGATTGCTTGAGGGCAAGCAATCTTGGGGCGGAAGGTTCGTAATATTCCATTTTTTGGTGTCACCTATGACAGGGCTACGAGGAACTCCCAGAGTTAGGAGAAGACCGGTCATAGGTACAGGTTGGTGTCATCAGCGGGCCCATGGGATTTTTGGAGGAGTTTTGAGGAGTTTCTATGTGGTCGAGTGGAATTCGCTTGATATATTCCATGATCTGATAAATTTGGCTTTCGTTCCAGTGCATTCCGACAACTTTCGGAAATTTGAGTTATTTATGGTCTTAACTCAGCTAATTACGCTCATAGTGGCATTCCGAGAGGAATACATGACAGAACACCATAGTGTAACAGCTCATTGGAACCAGCACGAGGATACCTCCACGATGGGACAATTGGACATGAGTTTCAATGACCAAAGGAGACGTTGTAGCCGATTTACTCTTTTCTGCATTAAAAAAAGGAATATTTTAATAAGAAGGAGAAGTGCTCCATGAATAAAATAATAATAAAATAATGCTCTAGAAGGCTCAAAGAGATCTATAAAAGAAAGGGAGGACGCCATTGAGGGATATCTTTGGATCATACCATTTTATTGTATGAGAGGTGTGAGACGTGGTTCTCTACTTCAGTCGTAGCCCCAGGACGAAAACCCTCAAGTGATTTGTGAGTGTTGGATGAAAACCCAACTCTCTTGAGGAGACTTCATTCAGAAGTTTCGCAGAGCTTCAGGGATTGGTGTAAGGATCATTCAAATCTTCAATTTGTGCTTCATTATCTTCAGTGGGTTTAGTGACAGCTGTTGCCAGAGGGAGAGTGCAGCAGTTCAGTTTTGAGGCCAGCGCAGTGCAGTAGCTCATCTTGGCGGCCAGTTTTCCATCTCAGCGATTTTGGGTCAGATTTATATGTAACCCCAGTGATTACTTATAATAAAATGCTGAGATTCTTTTTGTTCTATGTGTTAATGGATTGCAATATTTTATATGTATTTATTTTACATGGCAATCTTCTGTTGAGTAAATGGTGACTTTACGGCATATCGTGGAGTTCAGTTATTTTTCTGCATTTTTAATTAAAATATCCCTTTCGGGATATTACAAGATAGCATCATCATTTGGATCACAGTTTGACTCTGTTATATTTGTGGCATCGCTGAATATCGGTCCAATTCAATATATATTCAATGTATGGCATCATTGTGGCATCGCTGATTCAATGACACCTCTGTATATAGCATCATGGCTTAGTTCCTCTACACATATATACATGGCACCACATCTGGCATCACATCATCATCACATACATGGCATCCCAGCGTTACAGTACACATGGCAATCATTGGTATCACAGTTTTATATATATGGTAACGCTGCAATTCATGATAGAGTTATGATGACAATAGATATATTATCGATACAACTTGTTCACAAACGAAGTTGTGAACAAGCATTATGATAATTTTACCATGTACCTCTCTATTGAACTTTCAATGACAATCTAATATACGAAGAACTTGGCTAGGTTTCCCCACTTGTGTGGTTTTGCCCTGGTCTCTGACCAATTACTGGTGTCCTTATTGTCTCCGCTTTTCTTCTATTTAGTCCTTACTGTTACATTGCATGATTGTTATCTATATTGCTGATGGAACAATATGGATAATGAAAATTTAGATGTCTGCATACATTAATCTTCAGCTAAATGCCCCAAAATTAACATGGTATCAGAGCTGGGCTAAAGGAAAGTCTGTGAGAAAGACAGCAGTTAAGGATTTGATGGAGTTGCAGGAAACCTAGCAGAATCCTTGGGTTTGAAGGAAACCTTATGAAGTAGCCTTGATTGGAAGTCTGTATTTGAAACCTTTTGAATATGATCAGTGATTAAGAAACCCTAGTTGGGGCCTGTCTTCAAGAAAAGGAAAATGGTACGGTGGCTGGACCTGGCAGGATCTATGAAATCAAAAGCGCACAGCTGAACCCTTTGACAGCTTCATGGTTGATGGGCCTCGGTATCTCACAACTGAGATGATTCATGGACTAAGAGAGATAATTCGGATGAGACTATTGGAGAACTGTTATGGCACATAGTCCAAGTTCCTGTGAAGGTTCGTTGTGTCTTCTACAAGGCTACTCTAGCATCAAGTTTGGATTATCATGACACTCTGTGGCACCCTTAGGTGCTTTCTGAAGGCAGTTCAGAACATGGAATGGCACATAACGGAACCTTATTAATCTCAGTTAGAAGTTTAATTGTGGATAGATGTACATAAAAAGATGAGCAGATCTGTGTGTGAAGATGCTGGATCACCATAGATCTGTTTAGATCTGAGTGTTAAAATGCTGGATCAGCAGAGATCTGGCACAAAAAAAAAGGATTTTAGAAAAGTAATGGACATGGTCGTGTGAAAATGATCGAGTTGTTGTGAAGCATTGGCATGGGTTCATATTTCTCTGTGATAATGTATGTGCCCAGCAAATTAGTTATGAACAGTGCGTGGTCAAATTCTGAAGGATAAATCGCTGGAAACAGGAATGCGATTTGGACGAAAATGTTGGAGTGTTTATGGGGATGTGATGCAAAATAGATTCCAAGTCAGCGGAAGGACAGAAGAGAGTGAAATCCATGAATTGGGCTGTGCAGACAACCCGCTTGCCCTGCTGAATGTTTTCTGCCATTTGTTTCGAGACGTCCTGGATCCGTTTCGTTGCCTTTAACAAAGCCATGTGCTTTGGAGGTCTGATTGGCCATGGCAGTGTCCGCTTCAATTTCAAAACCAATATAATATAATGCTCATCGAATTTTAACCTACTTGGGACTTCATATTCAAATATTCAACTTGGTGGATGTATGATTGTTCTTAGATACAAATATCCATATTATAAACTGGGCCAGGACCGCACAAAGGCAGGCACATTAGATGCGTAGAAAATTTTTGAAAGAGATATTGAGGCAGGATGAGCCGCCATGCACCACAACATCGCAAATGGATCGTAGCAGCCTGGCAACTGGCTCTGGTAGAACATGAGGTTCAAAGAAGCTTTCTTAATTTGGTTTTGGATACAGTTTCAATGGAGGCTGGCTGTACTGTCTCATTGGCACCAACCTGAGAAGACGATTAGAGATCAAGGATGAATTGTGGAGGGTGAATTCCAGCATGAGCAGCATGATCGAGCTGTGAGATGAGATCCAACACAACACGTGATTGTAGAGATCCGTCCATTTTCTTCAGCGTATTCCTCGAAGAGGAAAAGGTAGCTGTGTTTGGCCGGACTTTCAAACGGGGCCCTCGAATTCCTTTGTGAGGCAGGTGCTGTGTGCTTGCCCGGAAACGAACAACATGGCGACGAGAGAATACAGTCAGATTTGTCGGAAGACTAGCTGCGTGAGAAGGAAATTCAACAGCAGATTGAATGGAGTGAAAAAATTGGCAGCCAAACCCTTGACTTCTCCAGATCTATAGAAGATAGACTAAACTTTAATGTTCAGGACATAAGAATTGTGGACAGTAATCGAGCATTTTTGTTCGTGGCCTGAGCATGTAAAATGAAGAGAATGTGCATGGTAAATGTGCAGCAGCAGTAGTCACTAAGGAGGTCTGCATGTAAATTAATTAAAATTGACAAATCATGTATCTAAAAAGAACTCTTAGTGGACTAGCGATTACAGCAACTGGTGACCCATGTAATCTGGTAGATGGGCTATTTTTGTATGGACATCAATGTCGGTATGCAGCGCAAGGAGAAAGGCGAGGAAAGAGACTGACAGAAGCAATGAACCAAAAAATATGATTGGACCAGATCAGGATAAACTAAAATATGATGAACTGTTACTGTGACAAGACCAAGGATGTCTGGATTACTGCAGTATGCAGACTTTGTAGCCCTCCATACACTGAAAACTTATAGTCATGCTCAGAAGTTACAGTTTGCCCTGGATAGTTGACTGGATCACTATGTTCCAGTTAGTTGATGAACTGTAATTCTCATAACTTGATCTTCTGCAGAATGTAGTGATTCTTCATGATTATTTTCTGAATTCTCTGAATCGACTAAATTATTCTGTTGACTATGTTCAATTTTCTGGACTATTGGATTTATCTTGTCAAAAATGGCATTTAATTTCTGCATTAGTTCGTTATGATTGTCTCTGGACTCACTACGGATTTTCAACATTTGTCTTTCTATCCGATTTGTCGTGTTTTGAAGTTGTTTGATGTCGTCAGAATTTCCTGTAACCTTATCCTCGAGATTGACTAATCGTTTCGTGAATTTATCGGAATTGTTATTGATCTTACTCTCAAGTTCGATCAACTTTTGTTGAAATCGGCCATCATCCTTGATGAAGACATCGAGCGGTAGCAATTTCGAGGCACCGCATGTAACAGCTGAAGCAGCCAACAGTGGGGTAGGTACTTCCTTCCTGGCAAGAAGATCGCTACTCCAATACCAAATGGAGCAACAAAGTTATAGGCTTGTTGACTTAAGCTATAAAATACACAAGAGGTATTGTAATAATAATATATTAATAATGTATAAAAGATGATGATAAATGTTACAATGAGGCCCTGCTTATATACTTATGCAGGTGGCCTTTCATGAACAGGCATGTCTTTTAGACATGCCTTTTCAGTTAACTAATAACTACTTAACATAATCATATTTGACTATTAATAAATATACCTGTTTGTATTTATTCTATTTATGCTATTGGTTATGAATTATATTCATAACATTTCCCTTCTCTTCAGAAAATTTGTCCTCAAAGTTTTATGGATACTAATTTTCTTTGCCTTAATTGCTTCCTAAATTTTTTCACTTTGTGTTGTCATCTTGAATGTATAATTCTTCCTCATACTCCTTGTAAATAGGGCTTATCCCCTTTTCCTTAAAAGCTTTGTCCTCAAAGCTTATAGTTGACACTTTTCTTCAGTTCAATCACACACCGTTTTCTTCATTTGCTTTCATCATTTGCTTTCGTCACAATTTAATATACCAACTTTTATTTATTTATTTGTTATGAATTGGCCCTTCCTTCAGAACTTTGTCCTCAAAGTTTTATGGATAATAATTTCTTCATCTTGTGTCTGTTAAAATACTATAATTTTCAGGAAATCTTCCTTCTTTCCTTTCCGAATTGGATTGAATTTCCTTTTTATCAATGATTGATTTCATTTTGTCTGTTTAATTGAGTTTTTAGGGTTTTTAAAGTAACCCTTCCTAACTTTCTCTTCTTCTTTTTAATGAGGTTATTATTCCTTCAATTCTTTTTAAATAATTTAGTTAATTATATATATATATATATATATATATATATATATATATATATATATGTAGCACTATGCTTGATTTTTAACTCTTTCTTTTTTGTTTGAGGAAGTTCTAACCCTTTAATTGAAGCGATGGCTATTCTGTCTTTGTTACTATAAAAATAAATATATATTTTATGTGTGTATTTCTCCACGAAAAAGTAAACTTACCATTCACAAGAGATTTTTTATTCCTTTACTTCTTATTTTACCTTGCAAATACCATGGGCTTCCAAACCCACGAGCTTGTAAACCACTGAAAGAATAATCAAAATAACCTTACCTACTCTTCCTTATTTCTTTTTCCTTTTTAATTTTAAATTTTCTTGGTATGTACATATATGTACTTCTTTATATATATCTCTTTCTTTTTCTTTTCTTATTTTTTCTTTTGGAACTATTTTCTTTTAAATCTTTTTTTTTCCTTTTAATTTATTTCCCCCTTTATGTTAACTTTCCTTCTCTCTTTTATTTTATATATATATATATATATATATATATATATATATATTTCTTCCTTTTTTTCAATTTTTTATTATGGCCAAAGGCCTCTGACAAACTCAGCAATGGAGAAACTCCAAAATTTGTAGCGAATGCTTCAGTCACAATGGCAACAAGGTTGACGATTTTTATGGTCAAAGACCTGGATCGAAGAGCATGGCTCTGTGCAGCGCTTAAGTGGCCGAAGGCTCGAACTGCTCTGATACCAAATGAAGCGAACAAAGTTCCTTCTCAAGTTAAAATACTCCAAAACACTTGAAATATAAAGATATTCATGAGGATACAAATATTATATTATAAAAGGTATGAGATAGATAGACGATAAAATGTTACAATGAGGCCCTGCTTATATACCTACGCAGGTGACCTTTCATGACTGGGCATGTCTCTTAGACATGCCCTTTCACTAACTTAATGACTACTTACATAATCCTTAATTGACTATTTAATAATTATATTTGTTATATTCGTTATGAATTATATTCATAACATTGAGATAGTGTATACAGTGTGATCCCGCATTCACTGAAACAACAGGTATACCAGATAGAAGAATTGGTACAAATTTTCATTGAGAAGGATCTATTTGAAGTCTCCCTGATTGATGAAGCAGCTTCAGAGAGAAGATAAGATCCTTGCATGAATTGTTGATGTTTATAATTAGCAAGCACATACTTTGGGTCTTGAAGAAGATGATTAGGACTCATGGTTACAAATTGACGTAGGTCTCTTGAACCTGATCTGGTGAACATCCGATGAAGTAAAGGTATGCCTATGACATTAGGTTCTCTGAGCAGTTTAGCTCTGACAGGAACGTTTTATCTCATCAGTCTCAAAGGGAGTTGTCCGTTGAACTCTCCCGGTAAATTATAGCAAAGGACTTTCCTATGGAAGTGAACTGTCACAAGCATGACAAGTTGGTTGAAAATTCTTTAGATTAATGGATACCATGATGAGCAGGCTATTACAGCATGCACCTTAAACCAGAGAGAGTCTGGTCATATGAAAGAAAATTGTGCAAATCAGGCACTGGGGCACCTTCATAAATTAGACAAGCTTAGATCTCCCTGAGTAAGAGGGAGTAAGGTTAAATATTTTATTTAACATGATTTTGATTTGGTATCCTGGATGTACAAAAAACAGAGGATTGCTAATTGCTGCTCCTAGAATGGCTACCCGTAAGACCATGTGTTTTGAAGAAGCTCTTTAGTGAGCTGTGTGCCATCATCTATGTGCTGCTGGGAGGAGCAACGAGGCTCCCATGGATGAACAGGTTGTCATTAATGTCACCAAAAACAGGTCTTGGTTCTCAAAGACCAGCATTCCCTATATGGAGGAATCTTGGTTGGGTTGAACATGAAGCTCTAGGAGCTCCTAGGGGCCTGGGTTACTTCTTGGAGTTATGTGCGACCATAGGGTGAGTGGTTCACCTTCCCCTATAGGTACATTGTATACAAGGTGAGTGGTTCACCTTCCCCTATGAGTGGTTTAACTTCACCTATGATACCCCATGGTGATATATGTAAGCATAGGGTGAGTGCTTCACCTTCCCCTATCGATACGTTGTGTATAGGGTGAGTGGTTAGGCTTCCCTTGTGATACCCCATGGTGATATATGTCAGCATAGGGTGAGTGGTTCATCTTCCCCTATGGCTAATAATATATGCATAGGATGAGTGGTTCACCTTCACCTATGGCATATGAGCAGTATGAGTGGGTCACCTTCTCCTATGGCGTATGAGCGGTTCACCTTCTCCTTCAGATGCCCCATCATACATCCTACCCTTGCAATCTGGGACTCTTGGGAAGTACCTCTCATTTGGCCAATCAGTTGGGAAAAGTGGTTAGGGACCATAGCACTACAGAGTCCAGACAGATGCATCACGTACTGCCATACTCCCTATGTCTAGGATGCATGATGTTCTTGATCACTAAAGATCAAGCTTGCTAGGGGCTCTACCCCTGGAGATGAGGACTTGCCTTTGTCAAACTTGTTGAGGGTTGAGATTGACTCCCCTATATTTCGAGTTGAGTTGGGCTCCCCGATGTGGTTCTAAGTTGAGCAGGGCTCCCTGATGTTGTTCCAGATTGAGCTAAGCTCTCCGATGTTGTTGTGAGTTGAGTTGGGCTCTCTTATGATGTAAAATTTTTCTTCTTCTTTAGATTCGAGATATGTCAATAGATGGAGATGAGCAAAAGATATGGCTTGATTATTAGATAGAGGATGGAAGTTGGATGCTTCCGTGCGATGATTATTTTTCTTTCAGTTGATGATCAAGTTATATTGAGATATGATATGATGGATCATGGATGTCTTATTGATCTAGTTGTGATTCCTCTTCGAGACTTGTAGAGTAGCATTGGTTATGAAGGCCTCTTCTTTTATGTGACTATATGAGATAGGTCTTTCCTTATGATTGAGAGATGTTCATTCGAGTTTCGACATGAGGCTGCTATAATGGAAATCCTATATGAAGCTTACGATGTTGATGGTAATTCATCCCTAGCTGAGAGGGAGTGTTAACTTTGGCATCTAGGGAGAAATCCCCTAGCCCACATTTAAATTATGAAATTTGAATTAAATAAAAGAAATTACATAAAGAACATCAAGTCCGTTTCACTTTACTTGGAGGGAAAAATGTTAATTTGAAAATTCAAATTTATATAAGTCAACCTCAAATGTTAAGTCGGCTCTACTAAGAGTCATGACTTTTCAACAAAGTTCCTTCTCAAGTTAAATACTCTAGAAGACTTGGAATATGAAAATATCCATGAGGATACAAATATTATATTAAAATGTATGATGAATGAATTGATTGATGTTACAGATGAGACTTGCTTATATACCTAGACAGATGCCTCTTCATGAAAGGTCATGTCTCATCAGACATGCTCTTTCAACCTAATTACTAATTGACTAATTAATCATTATTTATATTATTTTATTCATTACATTGTCTTCCTCCTCAAAAAGCTTTGTCCTCAAAGCTTGTTGATGAAAAGGATTGATCTCTTTTTCTACTACGCATGTCTTCTCATCTTGGGGCAGTTATCCTTGTCGATACAAGTTGATATGATCCTCTAACTGACAAACAAAATTGTCACATTGAGAATTGATCAGACCATCCTAAATCAATCTTCTGTGGAATCTGACAGCGATTTGAAACTTGTGATAAATTATCACTTCAGCGGATTGCATTGATATTAGTATTCTTCAAAACATCAGCTTGTTGTTTCTGTTATGAATACATAGTTTGATCGAGTTGTCTACTCCCGTGATTTGGATGTCGACAGGGAACTTTTTCGGTTTGATTTTCCCTTATCTTGTTTATGTCATCTCCTTGATTTATTTGAAGTACCTGATTTCCTTTATCTATGGACGCTGAAAGGTTAATTCCTGGATCTTCACTTGAATCTTTTGTTGTTGGAATTGCAACTTCTGAGTACATATTTACTTCATCTAATTTGTCCTTTTCTTGAGTTGGGATATTGACTAGATCGGGGTTTGGATTTTTTTCTTCAACATGGACTAAAGACTTTAATACTTCTTCTTGAGTAAGTTTTTCTAACTTGACATTAAGTAGCTTCTTGTCACTTTTGAGCTTCTTTATTTGCGTAACAAGGCTTTGATTATGATTCCTTAAACGTAAAAGCTCTTCGTTTTCTGAATTGTTGACTTTATCCTTAGTATTCTTCTCTTTATCTTTTAAACTTTTGATTTGTTCTAATAAATTTTTATTAAGGTTCTTTACACGTAAATTTTCCTCTTCTTGTTCTGATAAGTGTTTCTTGAGTTCCTTCTTTGTGACCTTAGTCTTCTTGACTTGTCCAATTAATTTTTCAACATGGTCCTTGAGGCGAGAAATGTCTTCGTGCTTTTCCATTACTTGTTTGTAATGGATATCTGCAAGATCTTCATATTCTTGTTGTAACACTTACTTGTTTTGCCAAAATTCGGCTATTATGTCTTTCTTTTGATCTTTCAACTGCAATTTCTCGGTACATGGGGTTACATCATTTTGTAGGGGTGATGAGGGATGTTTATCTTGTAATTTCGATTCTGTCTTCTTCATTTCCTGATTAAAATTTGTATGTTGTTTCCCAACTGTTGCCATTAATTCTTTCATCTATCTTACTAATGTTTGTTTTTCTGTATCACTTAGAAATTCAACTAACGTAAAAGCTTTGTAACATTTTGTGCAAACAACGTTTTGATTTCTGAATGATTCTTACAATTAGAATATCCTTCTGAACAAAAAGGACATATTGCAAAGAAACCACAGTTCTTTGTGGGAATCATCTTTTTTTATGTATCTCGCTTTTTCTTTTTCCTTTTTATATTTTAAATAATGGCTATAACCTTCAAACTTTTATTACTCCTTCAATCTTTGATAATGAATCCTTCACTAATATTCTTTCAATCTTTGGTAATGAATCCTTCACTAATATTCTTTTTTTAAAAGAGGCTCAAATTCTTTTATATATGTATATATTCATTTTTTAAATAAATCTTTAGAATATAATGATTTATCTCCTTTTCCACTTTTTCAATACTTAAATCTTTAATAACCTCTTTTTCCTTCTATATACCTTAGAGCTTTAATAATGATTCCTTAATATTTTAAGAAATCCTTAATAATATTTTTCTTTTCTTTTTTTTGAAAATTACTTCCTTGATTTCTTTTTATGAAATCTTCTTTAATTACTAAGAAGATGTTTGATTTTAATAATAGTTTTTTTTTTTAACTTATTTTTCCTTAATATTAATTGCCTTGATAACTCCTTATAATACTCCCTTTATATAACCTTAATATAGTCTTCCTTTAGTGATGAGTTCTTTGACTAAGTAAATTCTAGTTTTATTTATTTATTTCTATTTATAATTTTTTTTTTTGAAAAGTTACGACCCTAGTAAAACATGGCTATTCACCTGTATTCACCTATAAAGTATATGTCCACTTATGTGTATTTGGCTCGGTTAATTTTCTCCACGTAAAAGTAAATTTACCATTCACACAGAATTTTTTTATTCCTTTTGTTCTTATTTACCTTGAAAATACCATGGGCAATTACCATGAGCTTCTAAAACCACAAGCTTGTAAACCACTTAAAGAAGAATCAAAATAACCTTATCTACTCTTCCTTCTCTTACGTATAGTTTTTTATAATGCACCTTTTATCAATAATGTAGAACCATTTTTTATTTTTATTTTCTTTTGGAACTATTTTCTTTTAAATCTTTTTTTTCCTTTTAATTTATTTCCACTTTTTTTTAACTAAGTTGCAGTGCTCGGATGCGGATCGAGTTGGATCCAGATCACAGTTTTGAAAAGCTAGGATCCGGATACGGCAGGGAAACGACAAGTACAAACAATATAAATATAGTTTTATAATTTTAAAAACAAACTATTTATATAAAAATAATATAATTTATCATTATTATATATATATATATATATATTAATAATCCTATTATTAATGTATATTTAATATTAATTAATATGAATATAATTATTATATATATAATTAATATTTTAAATTAATAATCGTATAATTAATGTATTATTTATAAGTATTTAATCTTAATTATTTAGACAAGTTTACATTAATTATTTCTTATTAATTAAGTTACTTTATAACCCATATCACTTGCACATTACATGAACATGTTACTTTAATGTTAGTATTAACTTTACTTTTTAAATTTTAACACATTACATTAACATATTACTTTAATATTCCTTTCTATAAACTTTACTTTTAACGTTTTAATATTCCTTCATATAAACTTTATAAGTTTTGAATGGAGGATAAAGTTCACATTTAATATAACTATGCCAAATGGCCATGGTTTATAAATATTACTTTTTATATATTTAAAAAAATCATGTCACTTTAACAGGTTACATTGAACATGTTTAATATTTTTATATTTCTCGTTATAAGCTTTTGTTTTTACTTCCGAATGTTTTATAAAGTTCACTTATATTTATAACCATGTCAAATGGCCATGATTTATCAACACTAATTTTATATATTTAAAAACCTATGCTGAATCGTCATTTTTAAACCCTACGGCAAGTGTTAGACGCTCGAACTATCTCGATCTTTCAGTTATGTGAAGAAAATACAGTGTGTGAATTATTCAAAACTACACGGAAATGCAGATATTGGCAGGAAGGTAACGCCCAAGAGGTTGATCCATCTAACATCGTGATGATGGGAATTTGATTTTCAGTTTTACAATAACTGTAATCGCCAAAAAAAATCCATTTACCAGCGCGAAAACCAAAAGAATTCATTGTCTGGTCTATCGTACAGTCCACGAGGGAAAGGGTGTTGTTGTTGATTTGTCAACCATACGAATCCTGGGTGTATCCGAATCCGTATCCGTATCTGATCCGAGGATTTGCGCGCATCCTGCAACCGAGGCTTGACGGATCAATAACACGATTTTAACTTTCCTTCTCTCTTTTATATATATATATATATATATATATATATATATATATATATAAAGAGAAGGAAAGTTTAAAAAAAGAAGGAAGATATATATATATATATATATATATATATTTCTTCCCTTTTTTTTCTTCATTTTTTATTATGGCCAAAGGCCTGCCGGCAAATCCGATGAAATGGAGAATCTCCAACACTGGTGTAGTGAAACGCTTCAGTTATGATGGCAAACAAGTTGACAACAAGTTAAAGGCCAAAGGCCGGTGATCGGAGAACGAAGCTCTGATACCAAATGAAGTGAACAAAGTTCCTTCTCAAGTTAAATACTCCAGAAGACTTGGAATATGAAAATATCCATGAGGATACAAATATTATATTAAAATGTATGATGAATGAATTGATTGATGTTACAAATGAGGCCTGCTTATATACCTAAACAGATGCCTCTTCACGAAAGGTCATGTCTCATCAGAGATGCCCTTTCAACCTAATTACTAATTATCTAATTAATCATTATTTATATTATTTTATTCATTACAGAATCAAGTATAAATAATACCCTGTTGGGTTTAACTCAAATGGCAATTTTCGATGGCACTGTTCTGAGGTTCAATGGCATAAGCTTTGAGGTTTGTTATCTTTCTGTTGTCACTCTCGCAATTCTGACTCAAAAAACTCGCTCAAGTCTTGCTCTCAGTTACAGTGCAGGAGTGTGAATTCTATTTTTGTTTAAGTGAGGATGACGGCACAAACAATGTCCCTCTGTAGTATGGTGATTCAGCAGCATTTGGTCATATGTATCTCTGTATCTTTGAGATGGTTCTCTTTATATCTGCAATGGTGCTCTATATCTTTGTGATGGCTCTCTATATCTCTATTCTAAAGTTGTATTGTTTAAGTGGCAATCACAGTTGCATTGTAAGTATGGCTCTTCAGATAGCATCATCATTTGGATCACAGTTTGACTCTGTCATATTTGTGGCATCGTTGAATATCAGTCCAATTCAATATATATTCAATATATGGCATCATTGTGGCATCGTTGATTCAACGACACCTTTGTATATAGCATCATGGCTTAGTTCCTCTACACATATATATACATGGCACTACAGATGGCATCACATCATCATCATATACATGACATCCCAGAGTTACAGTATGGCAATCATTGGTATCACAGTTTTAAATTACAGTGGCTTGATTAAGCTCGGACCTGGTGCAGAAATTACAGTGGGTTGATTGGAGTTAAGCTTGGGCATGGTGCAGAAATTACAGTGAGTTGATTGGAGACAAGCTTGGACTTGCTATCATCACAGTCTTGGTTAGTGAGCTCGGTCTTAGTAAACAGTGGTTTAGACCTACCTTCAATGACTCAAATTAATCTTTGAGATCTATTGCAGTCTCGATGGAGACTTGACCTGTGGAGTGTATACATAGTTTAGACCTCTACCTGTTGTAGCCACACTGGAGCTCGGACCTGTGGGCTATATATATCTAAGACTTGTTTCAAGGATCAGACCTCACTTAGCACCTCACAGCCATTTACAAGACTTCTGTTGAGCTAAACTGAGGCTAGAATCTTGTCACTGAACAGATTCGGACCAGGGTTCATTTGTTCCAAAGGATCGGTTACTGTTGGGAGACTCGGAACAAACTTATAACTAGAATCTCATACTTACCTTCCTTGACCTGTGGGATGTTGCTTCATGCCTGTGGAGTATAGCTTATACTTGTGAAGACTCATAAACAGTAAAAAGCTCATGAAGAATAGAACAATGAAACAGTGATGAATTGGATGTTGGAGCAGTGATGAATTTGATGGGCATAATTCTGAACAGTAAAGTAAAAATCTGTGAGCAGGGAAGCATTAACAGTTTTGGAGTTTTTGGACAAGTGAAATATTGGGCAGTGAAGAAGCTTGTGAAGTAATTCAAGTAAGTTACTAATTCATTTTTATTGTAAAGACTGAGAGGGTTGAGCCCTAGAGGTTAGAGCCTCATAAAGACAAGGTTGGAGCCTTGTGAAAGATAGGGTTGGAGCCTTAGAGGTTGGAGCCTCACAAAAGACCAAGTTGGTGCTTGGCAACAGGTTGGAGCCTGGAAGGTTGAAGGGTTGGTGCCCTTAAACAGCATTGTACTCATTCATTTGTAAAAGCATCATTATCCTTCATTCTATAATAAAATTATTCATTTCTATCTTTTAAATTGTGAAGAATCTAATTGGTTAAATAGCAATTGAAAAGAAATACAGATTCACCCCCCTCTCAGTATTTCCAACAAGATTGGATATAGAAATTGAAGAATTAAGGAAACTAATGAAAAAAAGCACATAAACCAAGATATTGCAAAATGAGGCAGTTAGTTGATAACAAAAACCAGTTGATTGCAAGAGAGTATATCAGTAAAATCAATGGAAGACTGCAAAACAAAGTTTGGAAGCCTGGAAGATGGGAAAAGACAACCACAGAACATCAACAATACAACACAGTACATGATCAGAAACAGAGTAAAGTTTGGGATCCAGGAGGGTATTTTATCAACTTATGAAGATATATGGTCGGGAGACCATGATTTCCTTTTACCTAGGGAGTCTGATGCGAGAGCATCTAACCTAGGGTTGAATGTTTACTAAAGGAGTTAGTTTCCTAAATTAGGATTTAATTATTTTATGTATTTTCCTATAGTTTTAAGAGAGAATGAGAATTATTGTAAATAGGAGAAGGTTCGAGAGTATTTTGGAAGAGTTGAGAGATTTATGGGTTAGTTAGATCTTATCTAGAGATAAGGGATTAGGTGAAAATTTTTATTGATCATCACAGATATTGTGGGAGTTTGTTTAGGATCTAGAACCTACTTTGGGTTCAGATCCACTTATATAAATCTAGGTGAGCCCATGAGGCATGCATGTGAGTGAGTGAGGGTGAGGAATGAGAGGCCAAGAGTTCTCTTGTAAATATCTTATTTTATTAGTGAATTATTTTTCAGATTTTATATGCATATGTATGGTGTGGATTTCAGTTCTATTGTGTGTTAATTATTAAGTGCAGACCCTATGGTCTGTGCGTCACTTAGCTTGTCTAGGAGAAAGCTTAAACGGAGTGAGTAGGGAATAGGTGGCAGTCCCTACTTTGAGCATTGCGCCTTAGGTGTACACTTCAAGCGACAACAACTACCATAATTAGACTGAATGATTGACTGACTTTGGTCTTTACATAAAAATAAAACTGATATTGATTATCCATAAGTATTATAACAGTCATCCCACCTTAAAATACTTCGCCCCCAAACCAATTGTAGTGGAGTGTTGTAGGATATTTGGTCATTCACATGTCACCTCTTCATCTGGTAGATCTATCTTCTATCTGGCAGCATTCCACAAGGTATTTCTTGAAAGACATCCACAATTTTCCCAAGTGACCTCAGCTATCAATATGAACTATATTTCTATTGCACAATGCCTCTAGAAGTGGGTTTGATTTGAGAACTTGCTACTCAATAGTTTTATTAGCAAAAAAGTCAATTTTTCTTCTTACATAGTTAACAACCCACTTCATTTCTGTAATAACAAAAATGCCTAAGAAATTTCAACCAATAATTATCAAAGAATATGTGGCATTATAGATAATGATATTTTTTCATGAACTCATCGTTATCTGACATCTGGTGGTGAGCAGTTTTCATTGTTGGAAGGAATTAAGTCCTTTGAATAGATAAAATCCCAATAACTTGTTGGCATGTTTTATTGCAGACACTAGTTCAACATTTCATGTTTGATTGTGATTTTAATGTTTGATTCTGATCTCCCCCTAGATTGAACATATAATTCTATGCTTCCCAAGGAGACTGTACCATGCATATCAACATTCTCCCTATTTTTGTTTGAAATTGATAAAGTAGCTCTATAAGCTTGGTAGTCAGCGTACACCAATTCATTTGTAGAAGCATTAAATTGATTATCTTTGAGTTGACTAATAATTCAATAGCTTTGGACTGACCATAAAGACATGCTTATAGTAGAGCAACTTCATAGGCTGGCTGAGATACTCCTATTTCCAGAAGGCCTACAATGGGGCTTCTTGTGCAACAAGAGTTGTTGTGGAAGCTTTAAACAAATTTTGGTTAACATGTAAGCCCACTAAGAGATTGATAGATTAATCATGATCCCTAGCTTCATTTTCAGTATGCCATACGATAACTTTTGATGATTCAGTAGCATCCTGTGCACACCATTACCAACTGATAATGAAGCTAACACTGATGAAGCCCTCTCAAATTCTGGAGCATCCCATTTGTGGACTGAGGTTATGACTTATTCTTATGGTCCTCAACATGAACTGCACGTTCATCATCACCTATAGATTCCTCTTTTGATATACATTCTAGTTCCAAGAACAATCTCCTTTGATCTTCTTCATAAAGCAGAACAGTGAACACATTCTGAAAAACTTGTCTTCAGGAGGCTCTTCATTATAAGATTCCCATAACCCAGGTTATTCATCAATGAGGGATAATATGCGCACTACTCTTTCATAACTGTCTGCATCCAAGAAATTTGGCCATCATTGGTAATTCTCCTCCATGAGGTCAAGAAACTGGAAATGCTAACAGCAGTGTAATGTCCTAGGGTAATTTTTCTGCCCTAAGGGTTCTATTAGCCTAGGGTTTCAACCAATCAGAGAGGATTATGAATAGTAGTGTACATTCATATGACAGTAGATATTATTCTATGCATGCATGAGTATATAATCTCCAGTAACCATTCAACAAAATCACATTGAAATAGGGCTGACTGCCCAAAGAACCAATAATCCAACCTTTACTGTCAATATTCAACTGTCTAACTGTATCCACTCTTGTTTAATTATGTACTGCTAAACTACTTAACACCTCACTGGTTAATTATCTAGATTCTATACACTTCCACTCGCTTCTACTTATGATAACCTGTTTGCCTTGCTGTTACAAATGTTTGACCGTTGTGTGAAAGGCTCCATTTCTACCATTATGAAACCCTAACCTTAGTACCATAGAATCTATCTTTACTCCGCCGCAGTGGTCCAAGAATCTTTGAAGTGAACAAAGTTCCTTCTCAAGTTAAATACTCCAGAAGACTTGGAATATAAAAATATCCATGAGGATACAAATATTATTATATAAAATGTATGATGAATGAATTCTGATTGAATGTTACAAATGAGGCCCACTTACATACCTAGGCAGGTACCTCTTCACGAAAGGTCATGTCTCATTTAGACATGCCCTTTCAACCTAATCACTAATTAACTAATTAATCATTATTTACATTATTTTATTCATTACATTGCTTTCCTCAAAAAGATTTGTCCTCAAAGCTTGTTGATGAAAGGCCTTGACTTATTTTCCTGCTACGAATGTCTTCTCATCTCAGGGTAGTCATCCTTGTCGATACAAATTGATATGATCCTCTAAGTGACAAACAAAACTGTCGTACTGAGAAGGGATCAGACCATCCTAGATCAATATTTTGTGGACTCTTGCGATGACTGGCAACTTGTGACGACTTGTTATCACATGAGTGGATTGCACCGACATTAGTATTCTTCGGAATATCAACTTGTTGATTTTGTTCTGAATATGTAGCTTGATCGAGTTGTCTACTCCCGTGATTCAGATGTCGATAAGGAATTCTAGTGATTTGAGTTTCCCTTATCTTATTTGTGTCATTTTTTGTATTTGTGTTACTGACTGGATCGTTATTTGGTGTCTTTTCATCAACTTGAATTTCTACATTTGATGATTTCGACGCTTCATTTTCGACAAGTTGTTGCACCTTGTTTTCTAATGACTTCTTGTCCTTCTCCAGCTTCTTAACTTGCATTAGTAATTTTTCGCTATGGTCTTTTAGTCGCAAAACTTCTTCATTTTTTTCAACAGTGATTTTGTCAACTTCTCTTTGCATATTTTGTATCACCTTTTTACCTTCTTGAAAAATTACTTTTGAAATTTCTTGTATGTCTTCAGACATCACTGAATTTGGCTTCAAGTTAACGTCCTGTAGCGTTATTTTCTTCTTTTTGTAGGAGAATGTCAAAAACTTATTTTTCGTATTTAGGATAAATGAACCTAGGGTTTCCATCCATGGTGAACCCAACACAATGTCACTATTATCAAAAAGTAAGGCTTTCATGGTAAATTGAGAGATAAAAGTATAATCCCAAATATTAAGTTGTGGACTTTTTATGTCGTATTTTTTTGGTCAAAAATGTCTAATTTTTCAATTATATTTGACTCAGGAATCACCAACTGGTTTGCAATTTTAGGGTTTATGTATTTTTTGTCTTCAGCGGGTGCTATAGCAATAGTGACATCTTTTCCAGCGAGACTTCCTTTAAATTTAAATAGCACTTTAGTGTCGGTGGGTAAGGTTTCTAAAAATCTCCCTTCCTTTACCATTTTAGAATTGGACTCCATTTTATATTCGTCAATGACTTTGCCAACAATTCTTTGACTAAAGAGCTTATATTTTCTTTTGACTTTTCCAAATGTTCTTATAATTCTCTTAATCGCCTTTGAATTTTGAAATAACTTTACTTGAAAAAAAAAATTGTTTTAAATAACCTGCAAAATTTATTATAATAATCCTTTCCCCTTTTTCAAATTATTTCTTATATTACTTTGCTTTTCTAAAGATATAAAAATATACCTTTTTGTTGTAAGAATTAAGGTATATGATATATTTTTAATTTGTTTTATACTTTGCTTTTCTAAAGATATAAAAATATACCTTTTTGTTGTAAGAATTAAGGTATATTATTTCTTATAGTACTTCTTCACTTTATATCTAACGACCATTTATATTTTCTTATCCACAATTTGTTTGTGAGGAAAATGGCCACTAATGCACAAGAGCAATAGCTAAATTAATTTAACAAATGAATCTTGCATAGGGCACGACTTTTGGGAAACCAAATACAATCTTTGGAAAACCCATTCGTATCAAGTCGATATATTGAGGTCAATATGCAGTGAATTTGTGGCTAGTGTTTTTGCGGTCTGGTGCAGCCGGCTTGATGGCAATGGCTGAAGGCAGTTGCGGCTGGTTGCGTGGAGCAGCGGTTGATGCATTAGTGGGCGCTGTGCGCACTGTCGAAGGAGCAGTAAGTTGGAAGGCGATAGTGGCAGTAGGGATGGCTGACAAGGCCAGACGATAAGGGTGGAAACTGCAGGTGCTGGATGTGGAGTTACCGTGGTCGAAACAGGTGTGGCGGCGGAGAAATAGACAAGCTGCAGTGGTGGTGTAGAACACAGGAGACGACAGTGAGGGGCGCGGTGTAGAACACGTGAGAAGGCGATGGAAAGACCTCAACGGCAATCTGCGTACCAAAACAATAGCACAATAGTGGGGTGGAAGAGGTCGGTTGTGACCCATTCACTATGACGGCTCCTGTGCGGCAGCTGCGGTGGCCCTGCTAGATGTAATTTCGGCCGAGTCTTACGGCTGCAAGAGACTTGATCGGCGGCTACTACATGACCGTCTAGTTGCTGCGGCGTCGTGCGGTTACGTTGCAAAATATCCTTGTATATATAATTCCTTTTATAATGTGACTTTATCTTCTTCTTTTTCAATATTTTTTTTAAAGAATATATCTCAATTGTTTTTTAAAATATATATATTATTTTTTCCTTCTTTCTTTTTTTTTAATCAATAATTTTGACCTTTTTCTATATATATATATATATATATATATATCTTTCTTTTTATTTTATTTTAAATTCTTTAAAATGGCCAAGGGTCTTTGACGAAATCAGCAACGGAAAAACTCCAAAAGTGTAGCAAAACGCTTCAACGGCAACAATGTTGACAAATTTAATGGTTAAGAACCTGGATTGGAGAGCTTGGCTCTGTGCACCATGAGCGGCTAGAAGATCGAACTGCTCTGATACCAAATGAAGTGAACAAAGTTCCTTCTCAAATTAAATACTCTAGAAGACTTGGAATATAAAAATATCCATGAGGATACAATATTATTATATAAAATGTATGATGAATGAATTATGATTGAATGTTACAAATGAGGCTCGCTTATATACCTTGGCAAGTACCTCTTCACAAAAGGTCATGTCTCATTTAGACATGCCCTTTCAACCTAATCACTAATTAACTAATTAATCATTATTTACACTATTTTATTCATTACAATCTTCACAGCGTTGCCACACAAACAATCAAGACTGAGGCCGCTGCTGCCCTCAGAACTTCATTGGATCGTACAAGCCCTAACTGCATAGAATGTACCCATTCCACTCGCTATCTCTAACTCAGGCGCCTTCCGCAAGTCACCTCACGCTGTCGGGGAGATGCCTTACTGCCACAGGGATTTTGTTTTATTCGTGGTTGCTCTAGCAGGCTACCACGGGGTAGCTTGATACAATGCCCCAAGTGTCCTATGTTGTCGCGAAGAAAACTCCAACTTTGTTGCTTTGATCCATGGGTGCCCTAATCCGCTCTTTCTGAACTGTTATCGCTATAGCAGAGACACTCTTGTCCACTTCAAAGGAGCTCAGAAGGTGCTTCTACTGTTTATGGGCCAAATTTGTTGACTAATGAAACAGCGAGAGAAGCTTCTTAACCAGTAACTGAATTTTTCTCCAAGAGTGTGTTGTAACAGAACAGTGATGAAGAAAAATTTGTTTGACCAGACAAATAATATCATAGGGTTGCTTTTAGGATATATCCGAGTTACTTCAAAGTAGTTTTGTTGTGCCAGAACAAGAAAAATAGGTGTCTAGGTAGGATGGGATCAGCTCCACCAAAACTAGACAAGGGGATTAGCTAGAGTGAGATCACCTCCACCAAAACTAATCAAGGATTCTTAAAACCCTCAAAGCCTTAGCTCAAGAATAGAGAGATATTCAATTCAAATTGATGATGAAAATGTGATTCCAATTCTCCTTTATTTATAGATTTCCTCATGGGGCTCCTCAACTGTGAGGGGTTGCAAGTGCAACCCCCAATTTGGGGCAGCTATCCCAAAATTTACCAAATGTTGTCCCAAAACATTGGATAATTGGGTTTCCCCCTTTATCAAAGACTATAGCCTACAGGGTTGGATAGGCTATTCCATCCTCCCATGGTCAATTAATCCATAAGGGACATTACAAGAAGCAACAACAAAAACAGTTTACACAAACCCAACACCCAATGTTTAATCTCAAACAATTAATTACTGAACAAATACATGGCTAAGTTCCTAACGCAATATTCAACACAAACAAATTACGATTTGAACCACATAATCACAAACAGATTTATGCCCAACAAATCAATTCTTCATTAATAAAAACTCGAAACTTACTTGGGATCCCGTCCTAGATAATGGCCCAACTGAGAAATTACAGATTACAATATATCAGATTTGATCCAGCAAATCTGCTCTCTCTTGTAGATTTGGATCTCCAGCCCGTCTGCACTCTCTCAGACCCAGGGCACGCTCACTGAGATGCCACTCTTAACCTTGTGTTGTTATTTTTGTCTTCTCCTCACCTTAGCTTGCTTTTATAACTCCACTTTGAGCCAAAACCCTAACCCTAATCTCAAAGTGATTAATGTCCAAGATTAGATATTGCCTCACTTGATATCAACAGCTAAGATTAAAACTTGTTCACTAAAGTAAATAATTTGCTTTTCCTAAATTTTATTTTAGCTCAATAAGCCAACATATTAATATGTGTTTTTCCTAAGTTAAACTTAGGCTAAGTTACATCAACAACTTGCTCAACCTAGAGCAAGTGTCCTAAGGCAATGTGGATGACTTTTGCAAAGCTAGACACAATACCTGTACAGAAGTACCTGTTCGAGCTACAAACTTCAACACCAGCACCTTTATAAAGAGCAGAATTCTAAGACAAATGGGCTATTCAAAAGAGGTCTAACTCCAGATGAAAATGCATATATTTTAGAGGAAAATAACACGACATTATGCAGAACAAAAGGGTTGAATTCTTAGAAGACTTGTGAAGTTTCAAACTTTTCTTATTCTACGATAGGTGGAAATAGGGATGTTTAGTTGGTTTTTATAAAGGGGCTAAAGTCCTCAGAAATCGTATTATGTACTATGAGGAGACAGTAATGGTCCACCAGACTCTCTTTTATTTGTGGCACTGTCAGCACATGCCAAAGGAATTTTTGGTTCACCACAAATAAAAAAAATATGGTTTTTATTTGAAAAAAATAGGCTTCCTCTATGATGGAGAAAAATTTGTAATAGACAAATTTTAGCAAAAGTTTAATAGCATTTTCTTGCAATGCGGTTTGTCATATCCCCAAAATTTGTAATAGATAAACTTTAGCACTAAGTTTAATAGCATTTTCTTCCCATGTGGTTTGTCATATCCCCAAGCAATGGTGAATTCGGTAGAGTTGGGAGGATCCACTAACTTGTTGAATGTTTCTTCTCCCAAGACTTACTCTTTTATGGCCAACCCTCTAGACTTCTACAGACTTACCAACCTTTGGTTTTTTGACAATCCCCAATTACATTTGAAGCCTATGGAAATCACTTTTAACGCAAAATGGCATTTTTGCTTGCTCCATTCCCCACTATGGATTGTTGCAAACGTATTATAAAAATCATGTGTGATAACCTAAATCGACCATGTACTCTGTGGAGTAATTTCTCATCCATGCTCATGCATAGCAACTTATACTTTCAATGTAATATGCATGGTAATTCTCATCCATGCTCATGACTAGTCATCCATGGGTTAACATTTAGATGCATATATCATCCTACTCAAAATCAAATCCATTTACCAATATTGCTCAACCTAGTTGACTAGTGATTGTACCGACTTAGCCTATTGCCTGATTCAAAGGACCAATTTGGTACTGAACCGGCATACTTGATTGAGTACCTACAAGACCCCACGTGGCAAACTAAACATGGAAAATATAATTTCTTAATTTAAGAAAAAAAAAAATCCCAACAATCTATTTCTCAAAATCTACCAAAAAGCTATAAAAATACCCCAGCCTCATTGATCTATAAAGCTATAAAGGTCCCATTGATCTAGTATATAATAAATTTTATACAGATTCACACAAGTAGAGAAACCCTGGCCTGGCACTCTTTTTATTGCCAATCAGGATTTGGACGCTCAAGCGCCTGAATTGCCACAACTTATTGATGATAATCTATGGTTTAAAAAGGGGATATGAATGAAACCATTTCTATAAAGATTTCTCTTGCCCAAAATGAACAAAGGCTTGATTATAGGAAAGATGATTATCATGGAACTGTAAGCCTAAAATAGTAAGATAAGATAATTGTTAATTTTGGGCAACTAGGTCCAAACTCCATGTTGCACTGCTCATATGATGATGGTCATATTTTTTTTGGATTCCTCTTTCAGAGAGGTGCAAGATTGATCTAAAGATCATCTTGTTTGGATGAGCAGAACATATATTTTGAATTTATTTTCCACACATGAGCAAGGTCAGCCAGATTTGTAATCTAGGCTCACATGCCTAATAGATGTGTCACACACCCTCACTAATGGATATAAATTGGAGAGACTTGGAGTTCATTTGCTCATCAACTCATCACACATCTCTCATTGTGATCTGATTTGTTCGTTAGCCTTTGGAGGCCTCTTCCATTCACACGTGTGGAGCTAGAGGAGCTGTTAGGGACAGCAGACCGATTTGGGATCCCCAAGATTTGGGGAATTACCCTGAAGTGGGACACCTTTGTTGGTGTACTTTTTTCCCTTGGGGGGTATCTACCCTCCTTTGGATGACGTGGGGTGTTGTATGTGGTGACGGGCATGGGGTGTTGTATGTGGTGACGGACGTGGGGTGTTGCCCTCTTGTACGTAGTGGAACCAAGCCTTGGTGTTGGAGTGCTAAGTCCTGTAGTCATTACCATATGAGTATGTTCATCTACTCATAGGCAGAGATAAACTATTGGGAGGTTTGCCCGAGCCAACATCCCTATGTTGTGGACCAAGCCCAGGTGTGGCGTGCTATTTTTTGCACACAAGTCTTACCCTGAACTGTTTTAGGTGCTTGAGTTTCGTAGCATTCTAGCATGACCAATTTATCTCCTGTGGGGACTACAACATAGGAACACCTTTAATCCTAAAGAGGAAGGGCACATGAGTAATTGTTAAGTATTCTGCTCTCTTAAACCGAGAATTATGACTACTTTATACAACCAACCTCTATATGGGTAACCCACAAATGGGACTCCTTGACTTGATCGGATTTCCTTTCTACAAATGTGTAATGAACCTAAAGGCTAACTAGAACCTTAGTGTACTTTTACCCTGACTTGTGGCATTTTGAGTTCTCCTTCTTTCTTTAAGGAGCGGGCTCGGATTTTTTATCCCTGAAGGCTAACCCCTATCGTAGTGTACTTTTACCCTGACTTGTGGCATTTTGAGTTCTCCTTCTTTCTTTAAGGAGCCGGCTCAGATTTTTTATCCCTAAAGGCTAACCCTGGCCTGGCACTCTTTTTATTGCCAATCAGGATTTGGAAGCTTAAGCGCCTAAATTGCCATAACTTATTGATGATAATCTATGGTTTAAAAGGGGATATGAATGAAACCATTTCTATAAAGATTTCTCTTGCCCAAAATGAACAAAGGCTTGATTAT
Source organism: Pinus albicaulis (assembly GCA_034641835.2). NCBI lineage: Eukaryota > Viridiplantae > Streptophyta > Pinopsida > Pinales > Pinaceae > Pinus > Pinus albicaulis. Next base: position 1,675,635,886 of record CM076580.1, read on the forward strand.
AGGAAAGATGATTATCATGGAACTGTAAGCCTAAAACAGTAAGATAAGATAATTGTTAATTTTGGGCAACTAGGTCCAAACTCCATGTTGCACTGCTCATATGATGATGGCCATATTTTTGTTGGATTCCTCTTTCGGAGAGGTGCAAGATTGATCTAAAGATCATCTTGTTTGGATGAGCAGAAAATATATTTTGAATTTATTTTCCACACTTGTGCAAGGTCGGCCAGATTTGTAATGTAGGCTCACATGCCTAATAGATGTGTCACACACCCTCACTAATGGATATAAATTGGAGAGAATTGGAGGTCATTTGCTCATCAACTCATCACACATCTCTCATTGTGATCTGATTTGTTCGTTAGCCTTTGGAGGCCTCTTCCCTTCACACGTGCGAAGCTAGACGAGTTGTTAACCCTTGGTCGTTTGACCTCAAAACTCTGCCAAAATTCCGATTTTGAGAGGTCGTACTGCTGGGCACTAAAATCGAGGAAAACAGAGTTGTTTGACCGAAGCCCTAATCTGCAGCGTTGACTTTATGTTGCTGTCCTGCATTGACTTTTTCTGTGTTGACTTTTGGTTGACCAGCATTGACTTGTGATGAGCTGTCTTTGAGGGCTGTCGGTGTGACACTTGGAAGGTTCGTCCACACATGTGCAAGGTCGCCCTGATTCGTAATGTAGGTTCACATGCCTAATAGATGTGTCACACACCCTCACTAATGGATATAAATTGGAGAGACTTGGGGGTCATTTGCTCATCAACTCATCACACATCTCTCATTGTGATCTGATTTGTTCGTTAGCCTTTGGAGGCCTCTTCCCTTCACACGTGCGGAGCTAGAGGAGTTGTTAACCCGTGGTCAACCCTTGGTCGTTTGACCTCAAAACTCTGCCAAAATTCCGATTTTGAGAGGCCGTACTGCTGGGCACTAAAATCGAGGAAAACAGAGCTGTTTGACCGAAGCCCTAATCTGCAGCGTTGAATTTCTGTTGCTGTCCTGCATTGACTTTTTCTGTGTTGACTTTTGGTTGACCAGCATTGACTTGTGATGAGCTGTCTTTGAGGGCTGTGGGTGTGACACTTGGAAGGTTCACTGATCTAGAAAGGCTTTGCTGGCTTAAGCATCCTGTTGACTGCCGTAATGCACAATATCTCATATCTTTGCTTGACAAGAAGAATTGTAAATCTGATGTATATTATTGGTTTGTCTTCTGTTGATCTATTATTGTGTTCTATCAGCATTTTACTTTCATGTTTACGTGATTGCTATTTTGTATCGGGCCTAAGAAAGATTGAAGTAAAATTGCATCAAGCATAGAACACAATGGTTATCTAAATTTAACAATAATTTCATTTGAAGTCCAACAAATGACCCCCAAAGTAAGTTAATGGGATTAAAAGGTACATCCAGTCTAAATACAACATGGGAGTGCAAAAGCAGCTCCTAGGTAATGCGGAAAGTAAGACAAAGAAAGTGAAAAAAAAGTGCCAGGTCTAACTAAAACCAAACCCAAAAGGTATAATAGTATCATAGCTGTAGTGATAGAAGGTGAGCTAGTGCCCAAGAAAAATCTTGAAGTGTACATACATACATGCATGCATGCTTGCCTATATATATATATATATATATATATATACTGGCAAGTACACTGCAATAAACAAAGACAAACACAATGTAAAAGAAAAAATTGAATTGCCAAATGGTTGTACTGATCGATGTGGGAGAAGGCATAGATTATTAAGGCAGTCATGGCCTGGATGCCTCTACCTGTCTTCTCAGCATACAGATTGTAATGACATTGACAACCCTTCCCGAGCCAAACAGAGAAAAGAACCTAAATCAAACCTGAGCCAAACATGAAGTTTCTTTTGAGGCTTGGCAAACTTCGAACCTCAAGGTTCAAGTTCAGCAAGCCCTGTGACATTGCATAATGGTTGGACATATTTCTATGACCAACATCTATACTGCGATGAGAAATTTCAATGATGTTTCATGAGTATCAGACATAAGCCCCTTTAAATTTAAATAATTAGCAACTACATCTACAAAAACATTAGGTCATCCTAGAGATCTTAATTAGAATACAAAGAAAGGAACTTACTGAGCCTGAGCGGCAGAGATAGACATTATCTGTGAGTTGAGTAATCTTATCTGAAGCTCGATTTGCCACATACATTCCTGCAAGACATTGTGAAAGATTAGAAATTTTGGATATTATAAAAAATACAGTGCAAAAGTAGAATCAAATAAATGCAAAGACAATTAAAATATCCACAATACCGACAACTGAACAAGCAAATTACATGATTCGAGGAGGCACCATTACAATTAAAAGCTTTAATTGAAAAGGAGTTCAGAACCATGTGAACTTGGTCCATTCAGATTCCTTTAAATGCCATTAAAGGCAGCCAAACCCAAAGGAATCAAAACCACAAGCAGGCTCAAGATACCCTATCAATGGAACCTTTGTTTCTCAAATAAAATGGTAGTTTAATGACTGCTTCAGCTTGCTTTATGTTTCTTTCTGTATATAGTTAACCAGAAAGAGAAACGGACTCATAAGACTTCTTATTGAAAGAAAAACTGAGGTCTCAGAAAATGCAATTACTGATTACTAAGCTAAACTTGTAAACATCAACATCCCTCATTACTTTTATTGTCTTTAGAAAACGCAAAGCTTCACTTGACTCCCTTTTAAGATGCATAAAATGGTTAGAAATACAAAACATATGAAAAAATCCCAGTTGCCAGGCTTAAGCGATATGTCAACATCGTATCATTTACATGATGAGATACACAGGCATTGTTACTTGAATATTTATAGTTTATGTTGTCCTGATTTCTGTAAGGCATGAATAACTTGGCTTACTAGTAACCTTTGATTCATTTACAGGCAATTCTAAGAAAGTGCATGCAGCTAATTCTCAATTTTACATGGAAGAGATAGGATAATAGTGATGAGACTGAAGTTGCAGTCTAGCATACAAATTTGAGCTATGGACCATTGTACTGCATCTAATATGTTCTGAATCTGAACTATTTACTTACCAAAAGCAAGTAGTGTATTATCCCCCAACAGGGTTCAATTACTCAAAAAAGTGGTTGGCACACCCTCTCAAGGGAGCTGTTCATAAGCGAATGAGCCAGCATTGTTGTTAAGTAGGATCAGGAGGTTGTATGCCAAAACATGTAAAAAGTGTGCCCCACCTCTTGATAGGTAATGAATATTTGCCACTTAATTAGAGTAAAAGGAAGCTTCATGAGAAGCATATTTTATAATCAACAATCTTTTGACAATTCTATAGCGTATATTTTCTTAAGGTATACTAACTGAAAAGCCTAAAGGGTTATCAATGGCTAAACCAAAGTAGGCATGTCCTGGAAAAAAACAGAAAATGGTAGAACCAAATATATGGTGAACTTCAGTTTAACTAAGATAAATGTATATAGATTATTTCTAATTAAATGCATGTCAAAGTTCATAACATATTTCACTTCCTTTCATTTTCCTGTTTCTTATGTGTTGGATATAGTCAGTTAGAATAAAGTCACGACTCACAACTATGATGCAGGAAATGCCCTCCAACCTGGCATACCCGTACCAGAAACACCCGGAAATGCCGAAACAACTGTATGGCATTTCCTGATTTGGAAATGCCATACAGTATGGCCAATGGTGTTTTGCCCCAAATCCAGCCCGTTTCTGCAGTGTTTTTCTTGTGCAAGCTCACTTTAGCACCCAAAAAGGATATGTGGCCATTCTATGGTCAAAAAAGATTTAATCTACCACTAAAATTTATCTCTAATCAATCCACACTCTAGTTTTTCTAAACAAGCACCTTGTTCTGTTTTTGTTGACAAGGATGAGGATTATTATTATAAGTAATTGCATTTGTCTTTAGCTCATGTTTTATTTTAATTTCAGCACATATAGCCACATATAAAGCCTGATTTTGAATGTATAGCCTCCTGTATAAACACTGACTTTGGAATCTTGGATGTATAGCCTCATCCGTAAAGGCTAATTTTGAATTTGCATCATGTAAATCAGGTATGGGAATTAATATAGACATGGTATTCCTTCAAAAATGTCATTGTGTATCATTCTTTTTTCTTGCAAGATCATGGGTTGTATGTTAAAAAGATATATGCATGCATATATAAATAAATAAATAATATATATATATATATATATATGATGTTTACCCCAACGTTTCCATTTTGGGGGAGAATGAGAAATTCTAGACATTTCTACATTTAACACCTTAGAGTGACACATAATGATAGTATTGGGTTAGATGGTAGAGTACACTTGAACTACGTCAATTTTTGTAATATCCCTGTTTAGGGCAGCCTTGTTTAGGGTGGGCCCTGCCACGTGTCCGGGGTCTGCGTAATGAGGGGTTGTTTAGTCGCCACCCTCAGATGCTCCGGTGGGCCTTAAGACCCCACCCTTAACACCCTGGGATGCTGCCCTCACTAACAATTCGGGCTTTTGGTGTAGTGGTTGGGCCTTCGTGGTATCAGAGCAGAGGTCTCGAGGTCGAGACTCGCGGAGCGTGGTGGGCTGCAATATCCTTGTTTAAGGCAGCTTTGCTTAGGGTGGGCCCTGCCACATGTTCGAGGTCTGCGTAATGAGGGGTTGTTTAGCCGCCGCCCTCAGATGCTCCAGTGGGCCTTAAGACGCCACCCTCAACACCCTGGGATGCCGCCCTCACTAACAGTTCGGCCTTCATGGTATCAGAGCAGAGGTCTCGAGGTCGAGACTCGAGGAGCGTGGTGGGCTGTAATATCCCTGTTTAGGGTGGGCCCTGCCATGTGTCCGGGGTCTGCGTAATGAGGGGTTGTTTAGTCGTCGCCCTCAGATGCTCCAATGGGCCTTAAGACCCCACCCTTAACACCCTGGGATGCCACCCTCACTAACAGTTCGGGCTTTTGGAGTAGTGGTTGGGCCTTCGAGGTATCGAGCAGAGGTCTCGAGGTTGAGACTCGCGTAGCGTGGTGGGCTGTAATATCCCTGTTTAGGGCAGACCTGTTTAGGGTGGGCCCTGCCACGTGTCCGGGGTCTGCGTAATGAGGGGTTGTTTAGCCGCCGCACTTAGATGCTCCGGTGGGCCTTAAGACCCCACCCTTAACACCCTGGGATGCTGCCCTCACTAACAGTTCGGGCTTTTGGTGCTCACTAACAGTTCAGGCTTTTGGTGTAGTGGTTGGGCCTTCGATGGTATCGAAGGCCCAACCATCATAAAAAGCAGCTATTAGTGAGCGACATCCTAGGGTGTTAAAAAAGTGCTAGAACCGCCGAGCACATTGAGCGGCGGCTAAGCAACCCTCTCTGCTTGGGACGAGGTGATCACCCTAAAGCGAGATGTCCCGACCCACCCGCGGCTCTGCGCAGTCTCGACCTCCGAGACCTCTACTGCGATACACGGGTGGGCGACCACGCTCGGAAATAGGGCGGCATCCCGAGGTGTTAAGGAGTGGGACACGAACGCATCGAGGGCGGCAAGCCCTCATTACACGACCGGACACGTGCGAACCCACCCTAAGCGAGGATATTATCGAAGACAACCACTACACCAAAACGGCCCCGTTAGTGAGGCGGCATCCAATTAAGGGTGGGGTCTTAAGGCCCACCGGAGCATCAAGGAGGCGGCGGCTAAACAACCCCCTCATTATGCGGACCGGACACGGCGGGGCCACCTAAACGGGGATATTACGCGACCCACCACGCTCGCGAGTGTCTCGACGCCTCAGGACCTACGCACGTGCACGAAGGCCCAACCACACACCAAAAGCCGACGACAGTGAGGGCGGCATCCCAGGGTGTTAAGGGTGGGGTCTTAAGGCCCACCGGAGCATTTGAGGGCGGCGGCTAAACAACCCCTCATTACGCAGACCCCAGACACGTGGCAGGGCCCACCCTAAACAGGGATATTACAGCCCACCACGCTCCGCGAGTCTCGACCTCGAGACCTCTGCTCTAATACCACGAAGGCCCAACCACTACAGCAAAAGCCCGAACTGTTAGTGAGGGCAGCATCCCAGGGTGTTAAGGGTGGAGTCTTAAGGCCCACCGGAGCATCTGAGGGCGACGGCTAAACAACCCCTCATTACGCAGACCCCGGACACGTGGCAGGGCCCACCCTAAACAGGGTTGCCCTAAACAGGGATATTACAACCCACCACGCTCCGCGAGTCTCGACCTCCAGACCTCTGCTCTGATACCACGAAGGCCCAACCACTACACCAAAAGCCCGAACTGTTAGCGAGGGCGGCATCCCAGGGTGTTAAGGGTGGGGTCTTAAGGCCCACCGGAGCATTTGAGGGCGGCGGCTAAACAACCCCTCATTACGCAGACCTCGGACACGTGGCAGGGCCCACCCTAAAAAGGGCTGCCCTAAACAGGGATATTACAGCCCACCACGCTCCGCGAGTCTCGACCTCGAGACCTCTGCTCTGATACCACGAAGGCCCAACCACTACACCAAAAGCCCGAACTGTTAGTGAGGGCAGCATCCCAGGGTGTTAAGGGTGGGGTCTTAAGGCCCACCGGAGCATCTGAGGGCAGCGACTAAACAACCCCTCATTACGCAGACCCCGGACACGTGGCAAGGCCCACCCTAAACAAGGCTGCCCTAAACAGGGATATTACAGCCCACCACGCTCCACGAGTCTCGACCTCGAGACCTCTGCTCTGATACCACGAAGGCCCAACCACTACACCAAAAGCCCGAACTGTTAGTGAGGGCGGCATCCCAGGGTGTTAAGGGTGGGTTCTTAAGGCCCACCGGAGCATCTGAGGGCAGCGACTAAACAATCCCTCATTACGCAGACCCCGGACACGTGGCAGGGCCCACCCTAAACAGGGCTGCCCTAAACAGGGATATTACAATTTTTAAATCAACATCACTAAATTATGTTGATTTTCATTTGTAATAAGTGGAGGCATTGATCAATGCATTGCTAAAGCCCAAGTAGCATGCCCACTACTTGGAGAGAAAAGTAATTTTACTCTGGTAAAAGCCAAGAATAGATAAGATAATTTTATTAATGTCCAATGAATGTCCATAAATTTGTCAAAGGCACTACTAGGTACATCAAAATCAAAATGAAAGGGGAGTGGATTGCATCTTCTATAAAATAATATCTAGCATATGACGTTACGAACCTAGAATCTAAGGTCTATATTCTAGAAAATAAATAGATACAAAGTCGTGAGTCCTAGAGAAGAAAGGACGCAAGCCAAACACTCAATAGCCTATACAAAAGTCTCCATTGAGGGTGTCTAGAGAATGTGCTCAAGGTCTTGAGGTGCCATCACCTACTGATAAGAAGTGGAAATTACCAACCTCTGAGTCTAAACTTGCAATAGGCGAACCTTTTGTACCATTTAAGGTTGAAATAAGAAAACTCTAAATGGAGGGCTATCTAGATTCTAAATGAACTAGAAAAATTGGAAGATCTTCAAGTACTGTAAAATCTAGATACAACCTACTACTTCGAATAAGCCACTCTCTATTGAGACCTAGATGCTAGGGAACAAGGGTGTTATGTTGTCAGTGAAAAGACTAATTGGGCCCAAACTCAACATTATCACAATAGTCTCACAAAAAAAGGTCAAGGAATATAGCTTGGAGAACATGTGACAGACCATGACCATCCAATAGTCATTCTAATTAGCAATGGACCTCAAATTGTGGATCGATTGGATGGTATGGTGGGATGCAATTAGTACCAGTGACTCTACATGAACCACACGGTTAAATAGATTAGTAACATGTTTAACTAGTGGATGAATGCCATATTTGAGTAATTCTACCTAAAAACCCTCCTCATATCCTACTATGTTGGTGTTCATGTCCCATATCGCTTGTAGAATATCTAAGTTCCAAAAAGTTTCCCTTATTCCTTTTCTCGAACATAATGATGCTAACCGCGCTCTAATGGGTTCTAATATGACTTATAGGCTCTTACGCAATCTATTCTCTCTCCGTGATAAGAATTCATATGTTCAATAAAATGGAATCTTTATTTTTGAATATTATTCAGATGAAATATTTTCATAAGGGATAATAGATTTCGTTCAAATAGTTATTTCTTTTCCTCTCTTTTTTCTGACCTGCTTGGCCAGGCCAAGCAGGTCAGAAAAATCATTCATACAGTGCTTGACCTAATTTGAGAGCTAGAATACTTGCTGTAAAGGCCAGTGAGTACGAAACCTACAAAAGAGGTGAACCCCGATACCCGTGATATGGGATACTCCTTATTCAAATACATCGTTGTCATTAAGCCCACTTCACAATAAGGAATTAAATTGAACCGAGCTGAGTATGCAACAGCAATCCAAGGACGCATACCTAGACGGAAGCTAAGCTCCCACTCACGACCCATATAGCTCTCAGTTCACTATTTCAATTTCAATAATTTCGTTTATTCTCTCCCTATGAATGTCAATTAGGGTGGTCATATGGACAAAAATGGACTGAGGGTCAAGGTTAAGAGGTAGATTGAAGTGAGGGGAAAAAGGTGCACCAAACAGTTTTGGGAGAATGGCAAAGCATTGTATGCAATTTCCATCTCCTCCAAAAGAGAGATGGATGTTTCTTGTGCCAAAGGATATAACGATAGAATTTTGAGTTTGAGGTAAACAGCGAGAGCAGGTAAGAGGGCGTGGTAAAGTTGTTTATGGTACGATTTACATTCTTCGTCATATCCACAGTTCATTGGGTTAGATCCAAATTTTAGGGAACAAGGTAGAGGAGATCCAATAATGTGGGGATAGTGATTAGGATCTACCTCACAAATAAACAACGAGAGTGAGGCTTATTTAAAATGAGCCAACTCAACTGATGAGAAATGGGCAAGTGAGGGGCGTATCTAATGGAAATGGGTAGAATAGTTGTTGTCTTCCCTATCATCGAACAAAATGGTTGTCTAAGGGACGCTCACAAGGGTAGGATGAGTGAGGGGTCAACCCAAAGTGAAAAGGATAGAAGTGTGTGTTCTACTAAGGGAATCCAACGAGTTGGAGCTAACAAATACATGGAAGCAAGTCGTAGTTGGCCAAGACATAGACATGATGCCCCCCGCCCCTTATTGTGAAGGATACATGTAAAGTTATTGGACTCTAGGAAATGATGTAGGCCATTATGGATCAACAACTTATGAGACTCACCCAAATGTAAAAGGTGCCTACAATGAGTTGAAAGAGGTCCCAATCCATCATCTAATATCCTATGAAGGTCCACTCAAACTAGGTCTATCTCATGTAGACAAAAAGCATTCTCTAATCCATTATGGAGCATAATTTGTTGGTCTTTGGTAGGAGAATTGAAGTATCCCAAAAGGATGGGCCTCTCCCTATGTTATGTACTAGATTATCAACACATAAGTCTAAGTAGGAGTCTCCATCAAAGTCCATGTGTAGGGCATAATATGATGAAGTGGGAGGGAAGTAATAGACCATAATGACATTTCTAGGATGGGGCAACCTAAGAGCATGTAAGTTCTACATCTAGGTAAATCCTGTGGGGAAGCAAGAAGAGTCTCCACTTGTCTTGAAGAACTCACAATCTGACACCCAAAGTCTAGAATCTATGAATGAGAGTAGTGGAATCCAAACTAAACCAAGGACTCTCGAGGCAACTATCAAGGAGGCGTGAGCATGTCCTATAGAGAAAAGGCTCCTTCATGCATAAGGTTTATGGATGTTGAAGGTGAAGGGGGTGTCCTAAACTTTCGAAGTAGGTCATTAACCCCCTTAGAGCGCTCTATCTTAGCTTGTGCAACTTCCTCTACCTTTGCCTGAGGTGAGGCCTTGTCTCTCCCACAAATTACTTGAAACCAAAAGTTAAGAAGTTTTTAGTTTCGTGTTTGAATAGTACCTACTGGGATGTTATTTATTTTTGTTTGATTTTTAGGACCAAATTTTCCACATGAAGTGAGCCTCCTGGGTGTTGGACATTTTCCTAAATTTTGGTGCCATTTACCAACTGTTTAAGGGCGAAGTTTTGTGTGACTACCTTTGAAACCTGGTGGAAATTACATGCAATTTTTCTTGCAATTTATAGTTCATTAGTTCCAACTGCTCCAATCTCTTCACTAATCCATACAGTATAGAATCCAATTTTGTTGGAGGGTTGCCGATAATTTGTAACGTCGCCCAACTACCATTTCCCACAGTTCCAATAAATGTTCCTATTTGTTGCACTCGCTAGACATCCTATTTTCCCCCATTATTGTCACTAGAATGTGCTTCAAGGTCATCCATGAGTTGTAATGGTTCCACAACATTTGTTGGAGATCGAAAGGGAGTAGGGGGTGCAGATGGGGTACTAAGACCCACAAGTAGCAAGGGAGGAGAGGGATACCCCACAAGAGGATGATGTAAATGGGTAGGAACAAGGTGTGGTGGAGGTTGAGGATTGAGGTAGGGAGATCACATCAAAAACAAATGGCATTCAAATCTAGCCAACCTAGAGGTCAAGTTTGGAGCCAACGTAAGTTTGCAATCAACCTAGAGGTCAAGTTTGGAGCCAACGTAAGTTTGCAATCAACCTAGAGGTGAGAGGGTGCATCGACCCTTGCAAGGTACAAGTCCACATGTCAACCCCTAAAACCTTGCAAAAAAGTGTATTTATATTTTTCTAGTGACTACACTTCCTTAATAAACATTATCCTCTTATAGCGTAGTAGAAAGGAGTGAAAAAACATGCATACTTGGTGCATGCATAGTGGACCCATTGATTTTGGAATGTCCCAAGCCTCCATTGATCTGCCTTCAAACAAGCCCAATATACCCTACTTACCCTTTTCACCTTTTCCCTCTTATTTTTCTTGCTACAAGAAAACACAAGTAATGTGTTACAAAATATAATACCAATGATGATAAACCAACAAATATAGATAAACTAGATGAAGAGTGGTCTATAACACAAAAAATTCAATCCAATCAAAACAAATTCCATGTGATGAATTCTATACTTCAAAATTTCCCTTTTTTGGTCATGAAAATAAAGGAATTGGTTCTACAACATGTGAAAAATCTACAATTGCAATAAACTGGAAACTATTCTTCTAAGTGATACAATTTATTTGTTTTCGGTTATTTAATTAACAGCAAATAATGAATAGCTCACTACTACAATATTCACAATCAAATAAACACTGCAGAAATAAATAAGGAACTAAGAACTAGAAGCACACACAAAACGACACCAATTTTTTGGACTAAACAGTCCTCGGAAAGACCCCAAAGGGAAAACCGGTGCAGCAGATGATGGCATATATTTTATTATCTTCAGCAAATTAGAGAGTACAATGAATGCTTGCCAAACAATGGCAAAGCTACGGAAAATTTTCTCCACCACTCCAACTAGCAGATCAACCTGCAAACCCTCAGTTTCCCCTGCAAAATCAAACTTGGCCTCCTCCAGTAAATGCACACAAAAAACATTATTGTGGGAAATACGCACTAGCAAGAAATTGAGATTCTACTAATCTTGCACTCCTTTGGTGATCCTACACTCGCACTAGACAACTCGCTTTGCCCTCTAGAATTGATTCCTAGCAACTAGAAAGACGATCTTTCGCCCAGAGATCTGCACACTAGCGAACTCGCACCCACTGGTATGGCCTTCCTGCAAAAGAAATCGACCTTCCCTCTATCTTTGGAAATTTGTGGAAATCTCCCCTAGAAATCTCTCTTCACTTTCTGTTGAAACCCTTTCCTTGATGCTCTGTTGCCTCAAACTCCTCCCTCGTTGAATACTACGCACTGGGAAATTTGCATTGCCTTGATCCCTTGATGCTCGATCTCACTTGATGTATCTTCTCCAAGCCCCATCGACTTGCGCTTATAATTCTCTCGTTGGAGGACCAACAACCAAGATCTAATAGTGATCAATGGCTCAGATCATATTAGACTTCGTTGTTTGTAGATTTATGTGGTTGAGATTAGAAGAATGATGTTCCAGAATTAAATCCACAGTTGTCATTTTTAATTGAGATTAGAAGAATGATGTTCCAGAATTAAATCCACAGTTGTAATTTTTAAGCGTCTACATTTCGAGTCACAAACAAGATTCATCATCGAGACATTATTGTCGAGAGAAGGGAGAGGAAGATGAATAATATAAATATGGATATAAGAAAAAAAATAATTAATAGGTGAGTCGGCCATGAAAAAGGGAAAAAGAGGATAATATAAGAAAAAGAAAAAAGGAAATCAAGAACAAGAAGTAATCATGACAGGAAAGAAAGACAAATAGGAAACAAATAAAAAGACTAATAGTAATTGAAATAAGTAATAAAACAAAACAAATAAGAAATAAATATGAAACAAAATAAAAATAAAAATAAAAAGAGTCATAAAATTGAATAACATCATAAAATCATATGAAAATAAAGGAAAACAAAAATAAAAGAAATAATTATTCAAAATATGTAGAATGAAAAAAGTAATAATCAGGTAAAACAAAACAAACAAAATAAAAATAAGAAACAAAATCAAATAAAATAATAGTAATAAACTAAAGGAAAATAAAATATAATATAATGAGAAAGAATAAAATCATGTGAAATCAAAGTAAAACAAGATAAAATAAAACAAATATTAAAATAATAAAGTTAAAAATAAAATATAAAATAAATATACAATTAAATAAAGAAATTTAAAAAAAATTTAAAAAATAAGGAAAAGATAATAAATAATTGCTAAAGAAAGGGAAGAAAGAAAGAAAACATAAAAGAGAGGATGGGAGATGGAGAGAAGAAAACAAAACAAAAGGAAAGAAAGGAGCGAATAAAGAGGGGTGGAGAGGGGGGTTGAATGAAAACGAAAGGAAGGAGAAGGAAGAAGGGAAAAGGGGGGGAGGGATTAGATGTGAGAGTAGAGGAATCCAGTTATTACTAACCTCAGCACCCCCATCCCTGTTAAGATTGTTGGTATGTTTAATGATCTCCAATGCTTCTCTAAACTTGCGCTTGAAATAATGATCTTCCTTAGTGATCATTTTAGTGTCTTCTAAGCACAAGTGGTGCATAGTTTTGGACAAATGTTCAGCAAGGGCAGAGGAGCGAATCAATTCTTTCTTAATGTTTGCCTCGTGTTCCTTGAGTCTAATTCTGAATGACCGACCAGTGTCTCCAATGTAGCACTTTCCACAAGAGCAATTAATCATGTAGACTCCTTTAAACTGGAATTGGTCAACCTTATCTTTTACAGATCTCATTTTGTGTCGAATGGTATCCAGAGGTTTGAATGAAGTAATAATACCATGTCTTTTAAGGACCTTAGCAATTTAAAGTGTTTGGAATCCTTAATGAAGGAATTTGTATTACCTACAAGAGGGATGAGGATACCGGCTACATATTTTGCTAATATATATGTGGGAGAGCCAATGGTATTCACGATAGGTCTCAAAGGAACAACTTCTTTGTGAATCTTCGAGAGACCATAAATCCTTGGGGTGATCTCACAGCATGAAGTTAATTTCTTCTTTAGATAATCATCCAGATTTGATTCCTTGATGGCCTGCTTGACCTCCTTGGTAATTCTTGTAATCAGATTATGTTGAAGCTTCATGTAACTCCCACTATTATAAAGGTGATCTTTCATCTTAAGAGTCATAATCCTCTATGTCCATGACTACCGTGGCTCCACCTTTATCTGCCTTTAAAATAACAATATTATCATTAATTCATAAGTTTTTTGGCTTTTCTCATGATGACGGCGCAATCTTTACGAATCCTTTCTTTATCCATATTGCTTAATCCTTGAATACCATCCTCAACACTGCATATGATACTTTCATAGGGAATTCGCTTTGGGGCAATAGCAAATCCTAAGCCTTTATTAAGCACCTCAATTTTGTCACTTGTCAAATTATGTGAGGAGATATTGACAACTTTTTTGTTTGAAGAATGGGTGGAGTTCAAACTTATGGTAGATGGAGAGGTAAAAGCCACAAGATTGTTGCGCAAAGGAGAACTAACAACGTTGACCTCTTCAATCATCGTACAAGTATTATTTCCATTAGTTTGTAATTGTTGTTGTGGTTTATCACTTGAGCTACACAACGCATCGGAGAAGGAACGATTAGTAAACGGCGTGTTGCTTTTATCTTCATTATCATTGCTGGCTGGAGTATCTTCAACGTAAAATTTATTTGAAGAATAAATAACATCAGCAAAATAAATCGTGTTTTTGTTTGTCGTATTGGTTTTGCAAGTAGCGTTCCTTTTAATACCATAATTACTCACTGATTCATTGCTAATACCCTCAATCATTGTCAAAGTGCCATTATTGCTTCTAATCTCGGCGTAGTTGCTATCGATGGTTGGGTTATTAATTATGCTAATGCCTGTAACAGGAATAATGGAGGTGGTGCTCTTTTCCCCACGATAGTTTTTTGTTGATTCCAATTTCTGGATTTTACGTGACTGTCGATTTTTGGCAATTAATCCTTCCTTTTTGGCTTTGAGGGAAGTCGAAGCATCAATTACGAGCCAAAGGTCATTACAGATGATGTTGGCAGGTTTTAGGTGCAGTGTGTACACTGTGTAGGGTAATCGATTCAATGCAGCTCGAGTCTGCCTTATTTCACAGTGAATTAGTGCCAAACTGAGCTTAAAGAATGCCCTTTCATTGTGATGGTTACAAAAATTGTGTTTGATAAAGGCGAAGGAGGGCGTGAGTCCAAAATCACAACAATGCTTGAGAAATAACAAAACTATAGCTCTTCTCTCAATTTTAATCTTGATTTTCTCGATAAATGACACTCATTCCAAGTATCCCTTCCGTACAAGGTTATCAGTATTGTTTGTAGATTTTTGTAGTTGAGATTAGAAGAATTATGTTCCGGAATTAAAACCACAGTTGTCATTCTGGAACATCATTCTTCATGTTAGACTCCGTCAAATCACTTTCGAAAAGTCTCTAGAGGAAAAGTCAATTTCCTAAATTAAAACCCTTTAATTAACCAAAGGAAATTTTAATTATTTGATTAATTACTTTAATTAATGTGTTTCACAAACTTATCTTGCAAATCCTTTTCTGGGTATTGGAGATCTTGTGTTCCTTAGCCTCTTAGCATCACTAGAGACTAGAACACCTACCAACACTCCATCCAAAAACTAACACTCCCTCTTAGAGAGGAAGGTGTTCTCTCCATCATACTCCTCTACATCCTATAGTTGGATTGATCACACTATTTATGTCTGGCATTTGTTTCACCTCCTTTCTTCACATCTTAACTGATCTGACTCCCTGTCACTGGAAATCATTGTAAAGAAGTCAATCTGACAAACATTGTCCACCATGTTATTGTGCATATTGTGATTCCTCTATTATACCTGTAGCTAAATCAACGTGTGATATCGCTACATAACTCTAATCTCAAACTATTGATACCTCTACGTTGTTGCCTCTGCTCTGCTACTACATTGTTGCTATCACTGGTACCATGTGTACTAAGCACAATCTCCCTCTGAATAAGAACTCAGAAATCTCTCTTGGGTTGGAAACCTTCTCATGGAGTCTCTATCTGGCTAGAACTACACTTGCACTCTGCAACTGGCTAATTTGCACTGCCACCTCTGGCTGGAAACTCTATCATAGAGATTATCTCCGATTGGAACTGTGATTGCTACCTATAATTGGCCAATGTGCACTACCACCAATCACACGAATTTCCTGCAACTGCAACTGGAAACTCGATCTCTCCTCAGATCCTAAAGGTCAAGCTTCCATAGGGCTGCTCCCTCTGAAGCTAGAGTCCCTCTAAGTTTCAAACGTTCTCTGATCTACTATGTCTCTGCAACTGGCTTTGCAACTGTCCCTTGAGTCTCTAACTGCAACTAGCTCTGCACTATCTACTAAGCACCTGACTGCACCTAGATGGCTCTGCAACTATCTCTCAAATATCTAATTGCAACTAGCTTTGCACTTTCCCTCAAGATCCGCCTGCACCTTGCTGACACTGAACTCGTGTACCTGTTATACCACGATTGTTCCTCCTGCTACTTTACTACTATGGGCTCCCATAGCAGAGGAACTGATTCATGTGAAGAATATACTACAATTGGATTTGATCTAACTAATCAAGCCTCCCTGGCTAAATCCAGACCTCCTGTTGCTCTTCCTGTGGATCCTGCATGTCCTAGCACAATGGAATCTCATACTACTACTCTTGGATCTTGTGTCGCTATATCTCCTTTCGAGTCATGTCCCTGGCTGGGACCCTTCTTCGCTTTGCAACTCGCACTTCCTTTGGCACCTGTATCTGACAACTAGAAGTCAATCTATTGCCCAAATTTGCATTATGACTAGCTCGCACGACCTCTTCTGGCAATCTCATACAGCCATCTCCTGAAAGCTGCAAAAATCTACAATACTCAAATAAAATTGGAGAACTATACGCTGGAAATCTCCTTCTCCTTCTAACAGCTTACCTTGGCCTTCCTACTACACTCGTACTTCCTGAAGGAAATGCGTAGATCTGATCCTGCACTTGCCTTCGGTGTCCTTCCTACAACTCACACTACCTTTTGCTTTTACTAGGTAACTCGCTCTACCTCCCGGAAATCCTTCTCTGGAATTTGGCACACTGACTACTAACCCCGAAACTCATACTGGTTGGACTGACAAGTCTAGTATGGCCTTTTGCTGCTAGAAATCATGGCCTCCTTTCCTGCAACTAGAAACTCTCTAAGAATTTACTGGAAATTCCCTTTATGTGTTTTCCTCTTCCTTCCCTGCACAGATCTGCAACTACAAACCCTTGTTGCAAATCTCTGCATCCAGATCTACTCTGCAATCTAACTGATCTGCTCATCGGAATTACTTGTTGGAAATACCACTGCCTACTGCAACAGATTTGAAGCAAAATCAAACTTTTCCTTCTCCCGGATCTGGGAATCGATTTTCCGCTCCTCTGTTATTCGCACCCCAGGCTAGCCTGTGCAGATCTAGAGGTTAGTGCTTCAAATCTCCCTCTGAAACTGCACGATCTGCTTCCTTTTGCCTCTGAGCTTTAAATTTGATCAACACGTTCTGATACCATGTGAAAAATCCACGATTACAATAAACTGGAAACTATTCTTCTAACCGATACAGTTTATTTGTCTTATATTATTCAATTAACAGCAAATAACGAATAGCTCACTTTTGCAATGCTCACAATTATAGATGTTGCGAAAATAAATCAGGAACTAAGAAGTAGATGCACACACATACAATGACACCAATGTTTTGGACTAAAAAGTCCTTAGAAAAAACCCAAAAGGAAAATTGGTGCAACAAATGAGGGTTTATATTTTATTATCTTCAACAAATTAGAGAGTACAATGAACTGCTTGCCAAACATTGGCAAAGCTCCATAAAATTTTCTACCACTCCAACTGGCAGATTGACCTGGAAACCCTTTGTTTCCCTACAAAATCAAACTTAGCCTCCTCTAGCAAATGCACACAAAAAAAGTTGTTGTGGGAAATACGCACTAGTTGGAAACTAAAATTCTGTTGATCCTGAACTCACACTAGACAACTCACTTTCCCCTCTGAAATTGATTCCCAACAACTGGAAAGATCCGCTGCCCAAATTTGTGCACTAGAGAACTCGCAACCACTGGTACAAACTTCCTACAAAAGAAATCAGTGTTCCCTCTATCTCTAGAAATCTATGGAAATTTCCCCAAGAAATCTCCCTCCAATTTTTGCTAAAACCCTTTCACTGATGCTTTGTTGACTCGAACTCTTCCCTCGTTGAATATTGCGCTCTGGGAAATTATACTAACTTAATCCCTTGATGCTCGCTCTCACTTAATGTATCTTCTCCAAGCCCCATCGACTTGCTCTTATAATTCTCTCATTGGAGGACCAACGACCAAGATCTAATCGTGATCAATGGCTCAAATCATATTAGACTTCGTCAAATCACTTTCAAGAAGTCTCTAGAGAAAAAGTCAATTTCCTCAATTAATACCCTTTAAATAACCAATTTTCCTAAGTTAGAGTTAGGAAATTCTAATTATCTGATTAATTAATTTTATTAAGGTGTTTCGCAAGCTTATCTTGGGCATCATTTTCTGGGTATTCGAAATCTTGTGTTCCTTAGCCTCTTAGGATCATTAGAGACTAGAACACATGTGCAATGCTACCCAAAACTCCATCCAAAAACTAGCACAACAATGCACACTTCAATAGGAAAAAGGCAAAATTTAGAAATAAGGGAGACATGCTACCTACTTAGAAATTAAGGTGCACCATTTTTGCAACTAAATTATTTAATTTGACAACTTAAAAGTTATGGGACAACTTGTCCATGTTCTATTCCAGAGCCACTTTTGCATTTTAACCACTTTGAGTAGCTTCTTTTTCGCTACACTTGCAACAAAACTTGTTTTGGGCTTTTGTCAATTTCCCAAGGCATCTTGGGGTTCACTGAAAACAACACCCCTACAAAAAAAAAATGCCCCTCAAACCATCATAATCACTCAATATACTTCTAAAGCTAGTTCTTAGGAAGTTTATTATTTGGACAAGTGTTCATAGTATAGTTTTATTCATCTTTGATTGTATTGATCTAGAAAATATATCTTGATCATCTCAATGGCTTGAAATTTGAAAACTTTATGACTGGTATCACACTAATGTCTCAATCATCTAAATGGTTCAAGCACATTGCAAATGGTATCATGGTATAAGCCTTGCATAAAACAAGAGCAAATCATTGCAAGTGAGCTTGTTCATGGCAACAAGACAATTTAAAAGCACTAGATTTGCAGCAAATCACAAACACTTGTAGAATCTGTGTTGTACAGTCTAACCCAATAATACCCGATATCAATGATTGAAATACAACTCAATATGAATGTCTTGATCCTTGATCATCCAATCATGACTAGAAGTCAAAACAAGAGTAGATCACTGGAAAGAAGATTGTGCGTGAAAGACAAACAACTCAGCGGCATGGACTTCAAAACAAAACTTTCATTTAAGTGTTAACTGGCAACAATGAGGACTGCAAAAATGAGGAGCTTCTGGCAGTGACAGACATTAAAATTAGGTGTTTACAATTCATCTAAATGGTTAAAGTACACTCCAATTAGTATGACTATAGCAATCAAGACTAGGAATCAAGACAATAGTTGATCATTACAAAGGAGATTGTGCATGGGGCAAACAATTTGGTGGCACAGACTTCAAGGCAAAACAATAAATTTACTTTCATATTAGCATGAACTTGTAGCAAGGAAGATTGCACAAAAGAAGAGCTTTTGCTAGTACACATTAAAATTAGGTGTTTACAGTTGTATCTAGAGTTATAGTGTTTGCCAAATTTTAGCATTCAAGTTCAAAATTTGACGAAATTTTGACAAAAAATTCGAGTTCATTTTGACTTGACAAATAAGTTCACGTTCAAACCCAAACAAAACGAATCATTTAAGAAGATGTAATCATTGATTAAAACTGGTGTTTTCTAGTAAATTATTTCTCAGTTATATTAAAAAGAAAAGGAAAAAAAATATTTAAAAATAAAATAAAAATGAAAACTAAAATCTAAACCCAGACGTAATCACATTTTGCTCCTTCCCTTTTATTAGCTTATCTCTCCAGCCCCACTCTACACATTATTCTACTAGCCCTGACACCCACAATGCTTGTCCACAAACTGCTACACTCATTACAATCACCTGGAGAGTTAGGCCCACAACTCAAGTCTCACAATTACAGTCACCTTTGTGGCTTGCCCGTATAACTCAAGGACCTTCAAAGCTTTACCACTTCACTCAGCCCAACGCACAAGTTGCGAGGCCGCAACCTGCAGTAAATATTAGACTATGGTGTTGGAACTTGGAATTACTGAGAGGGAGGTGAATCAGTATTTCACTTAATTTGAATTTCTTTCAGAGCATTAAATATCATTACCACAAATCAAATAATATAATCAGCAACACATGACATCACATGAAGAGAACACAAAAAATTTTAGATGGAAACACTTCCAAGAGAAAAACCACTGAACGCTTTTAATATGTCTTGAAAATTACGTCAACAAGAAGCTCCAATTTCCAATATTCTCCGGCAACAACCGGAAGTAGGCTCCAACCCCCTGGTTTTATTAGCTCCAACCAAAAGGATGCGCCAACATTTTGATTTTACCAACTCCAACCTCTGGTTTTATCAACTCCAACTAAAAGGATGCTCCAACACCCTGGATTTACCAACTCCAAATCGAAGGATGTTCCAACACCCTGCAAGCTCCAACTTGCCTTAGCACCACCTTGCCACCTTGAAGTGTTCTCGGGCTCCAACCTAAAGGAAACTTCAATCTTCGCCTTGCACCACCCTACCACCCTAAAATTGAAAGATAGAAGATATAAATGTGGGCTCCTGTACCAGGAGGATCTTTACTGTTGCCTCTAACGATACATGCAATGATACTTCAACAACATACTTTTCAAATAAATATATATATATATATATATATAGAGAGAGAGAGAGATGTATATATATATAGAGAGAGAGAGAAAGATTAGCCTCAACCTTGCTACTGCTAATTTTCCTTTTGTTGCTACTATACTTGAGACTTGCTTGGAGATTTGTCCTTGATCAACCCTTCAATTTGTGACCAAACCAACCTTTGAACTTCAATCCAATGTAGCCTTTACACAGTGCTTAAAACTCCACTTTTCTGTTGCCAAACTTGGCTCTAGATCAACCCTTAAATGATCTCTTCCTTTTGCGGCTAACAGGCCTAATCTCTCTTCACTGAGACTTTGCCTAATTAGCCTTTCCAAAAGAAGACTCCAGACTAGCATATGACTATGGCGTGACCACCTCCTTCTACTGTTGATCGCTTCAGATTTAGCCCTTCAATCTATCCTTGATAAGCCTCGAATTGTTGTGTCAAAATATCCCAAATTAGCTCTACAAGTTGCCCTGAAAAGTTGCCTAATTTGTCCAGCTATTTGTGGCCCAAGAACCCTTCTTTCTTCTCAAATGCAAGCTCGGACTTAATTTGGGGTCTACGGCCTAAGCTCACACTTAATTGTAGCTATCAAGGGGTAAATCAACCCTCTTTATACCTTCAATGCAAACGTGACATAATTCAACATTCACAGGGCTACTGCGGCGACCCTAATATCATAGCAAACTTAGCCTCAAAAGATGCCTTGTAATGGGTCTCATACACATCCTTAGAAACACAATGTTCGGCCTCAAGTTAAATGAAATAATGCCACATACAAGGACAAATTTCTGCTTGAGGAGAGAGGCCAAAACAAATCTCAAAAGTGACCTCAAACTGGCTGAAAAATGCCTCAAAAGAGGGGCTGAAATTCTACCACAGCCCACAAAAAAGGTTGAATAGCGGCTTCAAATTTGCCTTAGAAAATGGCCTCGAGAGGGGGCCGAAATTCGACCTCGAAGGCAACCGAAATTCGTCAAAGAAGGGCCTTAGAACAGCCCTAAAACTGCCTCAAAAGGACGTCTTTAGCCCAACGAATATCCCTCAGAGAAAATTAAACAATGAAACCCAAAAAAATCCTGAGAAAACTCAACCTACTCTAATTTGCGTGACTACATAGGCCTCAAATATACTAGACAAATTCACAAAAAAATGCTTTATAAAATTGTGTTTTCGAAGACCAGATGAATGCCCTATATATACAAAATAAACAGGCATGAAAGGGGGCTAACTTGCCCTTAAAACCTAAGTCGACCTACCAATAAAATTAATTATTCTTGTGGAGCTGACTTAATCTTGCAACAATGTTCTTAATGCTTTTGAGGGTTGACCTGATCTCCATTTTTGGATTTATTTAACAATAAAATATCCTTTTTAGGGGCCGATTAGATCATTCATTCTTTTGAAGCCGATTAGCCAAAGAATATTATCATGTATGGAGAGTTGACTTGGTTATAATTTATCCAAGATTTCCTTAAATATTAATGCCAAATATGACCAATCAAAAAGATGTCTTTCATCATTCAAATTGGGGCACCTTGACGACACTATTGGGGCTCCAACTCTGATAAGGCATATCTCCTCAACCGTGGGGAGTTAGGTGGCATGCCACCTATTGTTTGAAAAACCATGATGAGTATTGTCAATTGATGATGGTCTAGCGTGCAAATTCACTGTCCTTCACATCCATTTACTTCAACAAATATGGGGCTTCATCTGGCTGTTGCTTGGGTTGACATCAATGACAACCAATTTCCAACATACAGCAGTGATAGATCATAGCAATTGTCATTTCATGACAAGCATACGATTTGCCAATCTGCCTAAATAGTTCATTGCCTCATATTCCCACTAGATTTTATAATGATTCAAGATTCATATATTATATATGTTTATTATAGCAGTGGATTTTATCGTGATTTGTAATGTTTAATGAGGGAATGGGATTTGATCATATGTCATATTGTTTAATGAGGGAATGACAACTGATCATAGATCATGCTATTTAACGAGGGCATGGAAATTTTCATTAAATTTAATGTATTTTTTTTAAATTTTGAAAATCTCAAACGCATACATGAATGAACTAGATGGAGAATTTTACCGAAAATACAAATTTATCCTTTGAATTCAAACACAAACTAGAACCAAGTGACATTGGTTGTTACCAATGCTCTTCTCGACCAATGACAAAGCCTAGTGTTGTTGCAGTCGTATCCAATGCTCTTTCAACATACAATATTTGAGCAAAAAGAAGAAGCGGCATTATGTAAGAGTTGCAAAATTTGACACGACCCAATAGGCTAACTACTCTTTAAGCTCGTATGCCCATTCAAGCCAGTTAATTGTAACTACATCCATGGACGTGAGGAAAAGATTGACTAGAATATTTACGTATATAAGCATTCAACATTGTATAAAATGATTGAATTAAATTGTACATATCAAAGTCCATACACTATTATTCTGAAATTTAAATTAGGATACCTTGTCATCTATAAGCCATTGAAAGGATCAGATGGCATCTGCACATTGTAAATACTATGCATGAGATAGATATCGCCTACCAAAATGCATGCCCAACCGAACAAATTTCTTTATTTCTGGCTTGATTGACACAGATCAACAGGGAGTAAATGGCACAACACTATTCTTCTATGCAGGTCAAACCCCATCGGCAATTTGAATGGTCTATGTATGCCAAAACACACTACATGCTTTTATTTTTAGCTTGCAGTCAAACCTGATTTTTCATACTTGGTTGCAACATCTTGTGATAGAATTGTAGGAAAACTCAACATGCTTAAAGACTTTCACCAACCGATGCCACGTGCCTAGCTAGGAAGTTCCCCGTTCCATACCTTCTTTTCTTTTTTGGTCCCAAAATCTATATTCCTACGCGAAAATATACTTGGGTTTAGATACCTCCTGATCCACCTGACTGTTTCAGCTGTTTCAACGCAGATCCCAAATATTACAGTTTCGCATCAAAAATCGAAAATCACCAGTTTCAAGTTCTCACAATATTCTTCCAGCGAAACTATCCTAATAGAGTTCAAACCCCACTTACGTTCTCTTCATTCCAGGCTGCTTTCCAACGAGCTATTGAGCTCAATCCCGAGTTCGGAGCAAAGTTATGGCCCCAGAGAGTTGTCTGTGACATGTCCAACTCGGCTCACCAAGCTCATGGCCTTCCAGCTTCTACTTTTTTCATTCTAGTATTTTTATGATGTACATGGTGATAAATATTCGCAAAAACATCTTATAATGGGAATTGAGTCCTTTGGAAAGCTTGGAACGAAAAGACACATAAAGAGAGTCAGATATCCATTTGGAGAGTTTCGGGGACAAAACTCTTTGGGAGAGGACTGAAAATTGTGATTTTTTTAAATTCAAAATCTGCTCCAAAACTGCCCCAAAAAAATTTGGGAAAAGGGCTGAAAATTGTGATTTTTTTATATTCGAAATCTGCTCCAAAAGTGCCAAAACACCACCTGGATCGTCTTCCGTGTCAGTTTAGTCTGTAAAATCTTACATGGTGATTACCTAAAATGGTTCTTCAAGTTCTCCCACGTTACTTGAGTGCAATGAAAGGGCTTCATTGTTTCCATTTTGGAAAAAATGCAAATGTTTATACCAGGCTAACTTGATCAATCATGGAAAAGCTACGACCCCCATTAAAGTGAAACAAATAGGCCTACCTGTGCTTGTCCTCGAATCAGCTCCGAGCACCACTCCTCCATTGTAGGTCACTCCGATAATAGTTGTCTGCAAGAAGAAGAAAAAGAAGAAGCAATGTAAGAATGGGCTCTCAGGACTTAAATGAAAAGACTCCAGGGATTTGAAACCGTGACAACGAAGTTGTTAGAATGTATTTCAGATATAAATATAAATGAAGCCGAGGCTGATATTTACCCCCATGGAGTGAGGGGCATTCATCCAGTCCATATCCATTGCTTTAGTCTTGTAAAAACCCTTGTCTTGCCCTCAAGAACCGTCGCCGAGATCGCCAAATCGGATCTGGTGATAGATTAAAGAGCTCGTCCGCCTGTGAACAGAGTTTTAAAGATCGATGTATGTATTTCACACACAAGTTTAGCTTTATATCAAATAGCAAAGTGTAAGAGATATATTTTTTAAAAGGGGTGGAGTGTGTGAATGGACTTTATTTGGTAAAGTTGAAAGGCAAACGTGGTAGTTAAGGTAGTCTTAAGAATTTACTTTGTGGCTATTTTTTTTTAAAACCAAAAATTGTGTTTAAAATTTGAGGAACATTGCTTCATATATATATAAAGAAATAAAGTATTTTTAACGGGTTAAAAATAGCCTATGGGTTTGAATTAAAAATTTGAATGTAACCTAATAAAAACGAGTTTTGAGGATTAGTTAAATTGGTTGACATTTCATTACTAAATTCTCTTTGAAGTTAAGATCTAATTTATTTAACTTAGAATATATTATATTTAATTAAATAATATTTAAAAAATAATTGTTAAGTAAAAAGGGATTTCATTAAAAAATATATATTTTGAAAGACAAAAGTAGAAATGTATTTCAAACATTTTTAAAATCAAATTTATTAAAAATTATTAAAATATGAATATTTATAACCTTTATATTTTTAACAATATCAAAAATCTATAAATTATTGAAATATAATATAAATTTAGTAATGTCATGATTTTAAGATTTATAAACAATATATCAAACTTATAAAGGAAAATTAAAGTTTAAATCAATGATAAAGTTTATGAAAACAAACTTAACAATGATGCATTAATTTTTTTGAAGATAAATGGTGTACAGTATTTTTAAAATGTTTAATATTTGGGTGGACACTCGACCCATTATTTGGGATAAATAAAGTTGAAATGATGGTAGAAAAGTGTGTTGGGTTTAGATATGTACATTCCAATGTCATCATTTTGAAAGCTCATAAAGGTAATGTTGTAGTAACTATGGATACTTGTGACTATGAATCTAAACTTCAAGACCTTCTTTCTTCTTCTTCATATAAATCTCTCTCTGATAACTCAAACAATGTCATGACTAGCTTAGTTACCCAAGCCATCAAATCTTCATCCCTAGACCCTGCCATTCAAAATGTCTTATTCCTCATAACCCTTAAACCCCTAGGATCAATGGACAACCCAAAATTCATAAAAATACATCCCTCATAGACCAATAGTAAGCATCATAGGGGTCACCACTTGTGCCTTGGCTTGCTCTCTTCCCAATGAAATTCATTCATTTATTTGAAAAACTTCCTCATTTGTTAAATATTCCTCTAATTTTATTCAAAGACTCAACTTCCTCACGTTGATGAACAAGATATCATCGTTAGTTTTGATGTTGTGTCCTTATTTACCAAAATTCTTGTTTTCTAAGCACTTATCTCCAAAATCGTGGGCTAAAAAACCCTTAATGTCATTGAAAATTGCGTCACCTGGACTTTTTTTCACCTTTAAATGGATATGTTGTGAATAAATATAAGGTTTTACAATGGGATATTCCTTATCCTTTGTGGTCACAAATATTTTTGTGGAGCATTTAAAGGTTTTAGTCTTAGATAGCTTTCATTTTAAGCCCAAATGTTGGTTTCAATTTTCCTATGATACCTTCATCACTTGGCCTCATGGCCATCCCTCTTTAACCAGCTTCGTAACATTATGTCCCATATTCAATTTACTATGGAAATCCAAAATGAAAACTCTATTATTTTTTTGGATGTTCATGTTACCCATCTTCTTGGCGGTGCTCCTATCGACTAATTGTTGTTTTAAAAATGTTGGTTACTCAAGCCATTTGAATCTCAACCACTCATTTCCTTCATAAAGAAAAATCCCATGCTATAAAGCCCCTCATGGCTACTGGTTATTCAATATCTCAAATCAACAAGGCCTTTCGTTGAGCCTGTTATTCTAATTCTAAAAAATCTCCTTCTTCTTCCCCACCCCTAAATTTTGTTTCTATTCCCTACATCCAGTGTACTATAAATCATGATTCAAAGATTTTGGCCAAAAAGAATCTCAAAACTCTCTTTAAACCTTATAAATGTAGAAATTATATAATTGATATGTTACATGTCTAAGATTCTCTTGATCATACACTATTTGACTTCATGCACAATACAGAATCTATTCCACCATTGATCATCATATGCGGAAATTAAATCAATTGCATGTACACATTAACATAGTGATTTACGGGAAAGCCTGAAGCTAAAAACCCCAACTATCTGTATATAATATATGTCATATAGATCATGTAACAATCCTCATACAAAGCTTCTCACAAGCTCTCAGTACAATCCAATCGCTACACACTAATCAGGCTAGATCTTGCAAATCCATGCATCGATCTTTGCCACCTACTAGCCTGCCTCTACTGCACAATCCCTACTGAAGAATGGCTCTGAATGAACTCAAATTGGTCCAGTCTTGCTCACGCAATCCTCATTGGCATCTCCATCAATGTGTGGTGCAAAATCATGAAACAATATAGTCACAACTGATAGTCTACTTGCCCCTTAACCTATCTCTCCACTGGTCTCCACTGAAACTGTCCATGCACTGTAGTTAACTGATGTATTCTTCAGTTGATTAATGAGTTAATATTTAGTGAATTAATTAATAATTAATTCACACCACTCTCACTAGTGTGTCAATCAGTTAGACTAGATACAACTAGCTCAACTGTGTCTAACTGAGTTAAACTGAACACAACTCCACCAACTACCTCAATAACTCCACCAAACTCTGTCACATGAGTTCTAACTGAAGTCTCCATGCAATAGCTCCACTTAACCCTCGGGAATAGCATAATTCCTTCTATCAGCTCCTGTGCCACATCTGTGCACTTAACTGAAGTGCTCCAAGAGAATAAGATAATGTTTATAGTCCAAATATTATTAAGAGCTAATAATGTTCGACATATCTATTTTTAGACTGGCAATCTAAAAATAGATTCCGCCCAATATGTCTAAAAATAGAAGTCCATCTATTTTTCCAACTTGACCAACCATCCACAAATAGCATCCTGCAACTCATAGAATATGATCGACATGTCTAAAAATATACTTTGCGCCAAAAATAGCCTGCGGGCCCACTTAGTGAAGGCGACTCTTTTCACTAAACTCATCATCTTGTTGCAATCTCAACACTCCCTCTCAACAAGATAGGGATTATCTGCCACCCCGATCCTACCTCTGTGGTATTCGAATTTGCTCCTGGTGAGCGCCTTCGTCAAGATATCAGCATCCTGATCCTCCGATAAGGAATGTATAGAAAGTAACACAGATCTTCTGCTGTACACAATCTATGATATGATGATACTGGATGTCAATGTGTTTAGATCTATCATGAAATACTGGATTAACCGAGAGTTTGATGCAACTCTGATTATCACAATATATCACAGTAGGATCTAAGTGTGAACCGAACAACCCGACCAAGATCTTCCTCATCCATATAGCCTCGCATGCAGCCAAACTTGTTGCCATATACTCGGCCTCCACTGAACTGAGTGCCACAGATCTCTGCTTCCTGCTGTACCAAGAAACTATTATCGACCCGATACTGAAAATCCCTCCAGATGTGCTCTTTCTATCCGTTGGGCTCCCTGCCCAATCTACATCCGCGAAGCCATGCAGCTTCACCTCATCCGACTGTCTATACCATAATCCATATCTCGATGTGCCTCTGATATATCTCAATACATGCTTCCCTGCCTTCCAAAAGAGCTTGGTAGGCTTAACCATAGCTTGTGAAAGTTGGTTAATAGGATAGCATATGTCCAGTCGTGTATTGACTAGATACATGAGCAAACCAACCAACTGTCGATAAGCAATGGCATCCACTACCTCTGTCGATGTAGCATCCTCTTTCCTCCAACCACCAAGAAGAGGAGTGTCGATAGGCTTGCAGCCTTGCATGTTGAACTTCTCCAGTATCTCCCAGGCATACTTGCCTTGAGACACAAACAGTCCATCAATGCGCTGCCAAATTTCCAATCAAATGAAATAATGAAGGAGGCCCAAGTCCTTCATCTCAAACTCCTTTGCAAGATCAACCTTGCAAGAGAGTATCAACTGTTCATCACCCATCAAAATCAAATCATCTACATAAAGTACAATGATCAGCAACTTACCCTCCACCACAATCTAGTATAGGTTCGGATCCGCCTCACTCTTGGTGAATCCAAGACCGGTGAAATAACTGTCTATCCGTGTGTACCAAGCACGAGGTGCTTGTTTCAACCCATACAACACTCTTTTGAGCATGCACACGTGCGACTCGCTGCTGAAGATCTCGAAACTTTCGGGCTGCTCTATGTACACCTCCTCCTCAATGACTCCGCTAAGGAACGTAGTCTTCACATCCATATGATGAATGTTCCATCCCATCTGCGCTGAGAGAGCTAGGATGCTCCGTATGGAAGAATACCTTGCGACAGGCGCAAAGGTTTCTTCATAGTTGATCCCCTCAATCTGTGAGAAGCCCCAGGCAAAAAATCTTGCCTTGTACTTCTCGACGCTTCCGTCAACTGCTTGCTTCACTTTGTAGATCCATCTTGAACCTACCACTGATTTCCCTTCCGGCCTTGGGACAATCTCCCATGCACTGTTTCTGACAATCGAATTATACTCTTCCACCATGGCATCTAGCCATGCAAGGTCCTCCACAACTTCCTCGAAAGAAGATGGTTATGTCACGATACAGTTGCTCATCAGAGCCATGTATCCAGTATATCGGTCAGGTGACTGTCTCTGTCTACGTTGTGATGTAGGTGCTCCTACAATCTGTTGAAAATGCAACAAGATGATGGAGCTTAGTGAAATGAAGTCGCCTTCACTAAATGGGCCCGCAGGCTATTTTTGGCGCAAAGTCTATTTTTAGACATATGGAGCATGGTCTAGGAGTTGCAGTATGCTATTCTTGGATGATTGGTCGAGTTGGTAAAAATAGATGGACCTCTATTTTTAGACATACAGGTCGAAGTCTATTTTTAGACTGTCTGTCTAAAAATAGGTCAGTCAAATATTATTAACCCTTAATAATATTTGGACTATAAACTTCGGTTAGGTTATCCTCTTGCGGCACTACAACACTCGAGTTGGAGCTACGGATGTGGCCCATACATTTGACAAAAGGAATTACGCTATTCCTAGGGGTTTGGTGAGCTCAGGCATGGTTGACTTCAGTTAGAACTCAAGTGGCGGAGTTTGGTGGAGTTGATGAGACAGTTGGTGGAGTTGTGTTCGGGTTAACTTAGTTGAACTAGTTGTGTTTAGTTTAATTGGCTAATACACTAGAGATGAGTGAGGTGAATTAAATATTATTTAATTCACTAAACATTAACTCATTATTCAACTAAAGAACACATCAGTTGACTGCAGTGCATGGACAGTTCAGTGAAGACCAGTGGAAGAGGTAGATGAAAGGGTGAGTTTGCTATTAGTTGTGACATTAGTTGTGCATGAGATTTGCACAAGCATTGGGAGGGTACCCCGTGAGGATTGCGCAGTTGAAGCCAAGGAGATTCGAACTTGGATCTCTCATTACACCAACTTGGATTATAACAATGAAATGAAATGAAATAGTGATTGAGTTTTGAACCTGTGACTTGTTCAAAACTGAGCTAGTTTGTGTGTAACTTCTGGAGATATTACTGAGTACTTGTGAGGAGTATTGTGCTATGTATTGTTACATGTTCTCTTCCATTATAATATACAAAATAGCTGGGGGTTTTCAGCTATAAGCTTTCCCAATTACATATTGTGTTTATGTGCGCATGCGACTGTTCTATTTCCGCAAAGTGATGATCAATTGTAGAAGAGGTTATGTGTTATGCATGAATTCGAATTAGTGTGTGACCAGGATAATCTCAGTGGATAAATCTTCATTATTCAGCAAATTTCTACACAATCTTCTCTGCATCAAGATTCAGTCTCTCAGCTTCTGTAGTGCACTTCCGCCCTCTAATGGTTGGCGTTGCATGAGTGGTTTCATCCACTCCATGAACCTCCTCTTGTGGATGATCCACATCCTAAGGCTCATCCTTAGGAACTAATATATCCTCATCTGCATGCAAGTGTGGCTCCCTCTCAAGCGAACACTTCATGGCTTTCTCCTCGTGAAATTTGATATCCCGTCGCACAACAGTCTTCCGACTGTCTGGAAAATACACACGATAGTTGTGGGGTGTTTCTGTGTACCCCACAAATATCCCAACCTCTGCAGTCGGCTCCAGCTTCTTCTTGGCATCCTTCGTCACATGAATGTAAATAGGTGAGCCAAAAATCTTCAAATGAGAAATATCAGGCTTCTTACCAGAAAACGCCTCTTCGGGTGTACTCATGCCAAGTACTCTATGAGGACAACGGTTTTGCACATAAACCGCAGTATTGCATGCCTCAGCCCACAAGTGTATGGGAAGACCCTCATCATGCAACATCGTCCATGCATCACCCACGATCGTTCTGTTCTTTCGCTCTGCGACCCCATTCTGTTGTGGTTTATGAGGCGCTATGAGCTCTCTTTGAATTCCTTCTGTGCTGCAAAGTCTTTGAATTCGCCAGAGATGAATTCACCACCATTATCGCTCCTAAGAGCCTTCACCTGCTTCCTCGACTCTTTCTCCACCAGTGCCTTAAACTCATAGAACTTAGATAATGTCTCGCTCTTCTTCTGCATGAAGAAGATCCAGCACTTACAAGAAAAGTCATCAAAAAATATCACATAATACCTGTGCTTTGCTGTCGAAGCTACTGAGAAAGGTCCACACACGTCTGTGTGAATTCTCTCAAGGATCGTCGTGGCGCGACTATCCTTCTCATGAAAGGTGGATTTCACAAATTTTCCCAAAGTACATCCCTTGCACTGATCTGACTGTGCAAGTGTACCTTTGGGAAGTCTGGTAGAAATCTACTGCAAAATTTTCAAAGCGCCATGGTGAAGATGGCCCAATCTCCTGTGCCATAGCTCGCCCTCGTACCGGCTCACCACTGCTCCTGCTTTTCCTGCCATTTCTGCGCAGCCATCTACCTACAATTGATAAAGGTTCTTAACTCGAACCCCTGTCCTCCGGGTTTCACTAGTTTCCTTACTGCGCAGGAAAGCCTTTCCCTTGCTAAAGACAACATCATATCCCTTGTCTTCCAACATCGCCATAGAGATAAGATTCTTCTTCAATCCTGGAACATGCATGACATCCTTCAGGATGAAAGGTTTTCCAGACTCCCTCTCAAAGGAAATGGTCTTGATACCAGTCGCACTGTATCTACCATCATCGCCCATCTCAATGTGCACTCCAAGATCCTTCTCATCTAGATCAACAAA
This sequence comes from Pinus albicaulis, assembly GCA_034641835.2. Classification (NCBI taxonomy): domain Eukaryota; kingdom Viridiplantae; phylum Streptophyta; class Pinopsida; order Pinales; family Pinaceae; genus Pinus; species Pinus albicaulis. Next base: position 1,675,667,702 of record CM076580.1, read on the forward strand.
CAAATCTTTGTCTCCGGTCATATGGAAAGACGCACCGCTGTCAAGAAACCACACTGATCCCATCACACTTGAGACCAAGCATGCGATCAGCGAAAAATCCAACTCAAACTGTGAGGCTAAGGCCTCTCCAGCTGCAGATCCAGCAGCCTGCTTATTTTTCTTCTTCTGTGGACAATTAGTGGCGTAATGTCCGTGTTGGTGACAGTGAAAGCACTTCACCTTGGACATGTCTTTCTTCTTGCCTTTCGCATCGGATTGAGAAGGATTTTTCTTTCCCTTCCCTTTCATTGCTTTGGTAGCCAAAGTGAAATTTCCTTCATCTTCATTCTTCGATGAAGATCCATCCCTGGTACTCCGCCTTATCTCCTCCTGCACAAGATCTGACCAAAGTCTCTCCCATCTCGACAGTTTCTCCCGACCATTGACAGAGTCCTCATAGGAATGCCAACTCTTCGGAAGCCCAAGGAGAGCCAAGCTCACCAAGTCCTCTTATCTATAGTAACCCCCACACTTCCCAGCTCATCCTTGCACTGGACGAACTTCGTGAGGTACTTGGGTATACTTTCGCCCTTCTCCATTTTTATTTTCCTGAGTTTATCCTTGAGCGCCAACTTCCTCTGGTCGCTCTTTCTTTGGAACAAGTTTGTCATAGCTTTCCACATCATGAATGGAGAAGATTTACCATGAAGGCTGGACACTATGTGATCCTTCACACCTTCCAATAGAATCCTTCGACATTTTGTTGTATTCTTTTGCCATAAGTCAAGTGCGGCAACATCGCTAGAAGCAGGTTTTGGAATTTCTGCATCTATGAACTCCTTCAACCCATTATCCTCCAGCACCGCCTCCATCATGTCCTTCCATGCAATATAATTCTAGCTGCCCTCAAGGGCATACTCCAATTGCAATCCGTTGAAAGACATCTCAACTTCGACACCAAGAAAACACTGCTGCAAATTCGAATTCCACCAACACAAAACTCAACCGCTTTAATGCTTTGCAATTGCTCCTATGATCAATGCTCTGATACCATGTAGAAATTATATAACTGATATGTTATATGTCTAAGATTCTCCTGATCATACACTATTTTACTTCATGCACAATACATAATCTATTCCACCATTGATCATCATATACGGAAATTAAATCAATTGCATGCACAGATTAAAACCATAAAAATTCACACACATTAACACAGTGATTTACGGGAAAGCCTGAAGCTAAAAACCCCAATTATCCGTATATAATATATGTCATAGAGATCATGTAACAATCCTCATACAAAGCTTCTCACAAGATCTCAGTACAATCCAATCACTACACACTAATCAGGCTAGATCTTGCAAATCCATGCACCGATCTTTGCCACCTACTAGCCTGCCTCTACTGCGCAATCCCTGCTGAAGAATGGCTCTGAATGAACTCAAATTGGTCCAGCCTTGCTCACGCAATCCTCATTGGCATCTCCATCAATGTGTGGTGAAAAATCATGCAACATTATAGTCACAACTGATAGTCTACTTTCCCTTTAACCTATCTCTCCATTGGTCTCCACTAAAATTGTCCATGCACTGTAGTTAACTAATGTATTCTTCAGTTGATTAATGAGTTAATATTCAGTGAATTAATTAATAATTAATTCACACCACTCTCACTAGTGTATCAATCAGTTAGACTAGATACAACTAGCTCAACTGTGTCTAACTGAGTTAAACTGAACACAACTCCACCAACTACCTCAATAACTCCACCAAACTCTGTCACATGAGTTCTAATTGAAGTCTCCATGCAATAGCTCCACTTAACCCTCAGGAATAACGTAATTCCTTCTGTCATCTCCTGTGCCACATCTGTGCACTTAACTGAAGTGCTCCAAGAGAATAGGTTAATGTTTATAGTCCAAATATTATTAAGAGCTAATAATATTCGACATATCTATTTTTAGATTGGCAATCTAAAAATAGATTCCGCCCAATATGTCTAAAAATATAAGTCCATCTATTTTTCCAACTTGACCAATCATCCATGTTACACAGTAATTTGTCACCGTCCCTACCATTCCCCGTCCCGCACAATGGAGGACCCATAACGTGACCTGTGAACACTGTCATGCACTGAAAACATCATCATTGCATCCCTCTGAGTATGAGCTTCATTTCCCCTTGAGACGTCTCCTTGCAAAATCCATGAAAAACAGCTCTTTTTGCATTGGCGCGGGTAGACAGTTCAGTGCTCGCGCCAATCAGGGAAATCCTGTAAAGAGGTCGCGCCACTTGGCGCTCTGTCATAGAGCAGCAATCGCGCCACCCATTTTAGGGACTGTTTTTTAAATATGGATGGCGTAAGTTGAGTTCAAACAAACTCACAACCATTGCCTATCTTGAGTTGGGAGGTTTGGCTGCGGGAGTTCTATGGAAGGGAAGTAGTTTTGCCACCTTCTATGGAACCTTCCTTGTTGATAGGGCCAATCCCATAATAATAGGGATCCCAACTCCCTCCTTCCCCATCGATATAAGCTTGCTCAGATCCATGGCAAGCTAGTCTTGAAGTGCTGAAGCTTTGCATCTCCTATTCACAAGTGCCTTTGTGCTGAAAAGAATCCTTCCTTTGCCTTAAGGCCCATTCGAGCAAGGAGACCATTGTCACGAGACTCTGGAGAGGTTTCCCTTTCCCCCGGCGAGCTTTGCGAGACGTGGACGACCGGAGACCCGCGCGAAGGAGGCTGCAGCGTCAGAACTTGGTAGTAACTTCTATTCGTTTACCACTTTAATAGATGACTATGATTATGGTTCCACTCCTTTTTCCATTATGTTAATGCGAGTAATGTCTTTTCTGACCGATGTTTAGTTACGTATGTTGGTTCCTATGCTTGTATCTGTTGGTTCTTTCTGTGTGCAGGTGTTCATCCACGGAGATCGTGGAAGAATTGTGATCTGCCAGGACTGAAGGACGGGGACATCTCTTTTTCAGATCGAGCGCTGGAATCCAGGTAGGTTCTTATCCCAAATCTTTCATTCGTAACTGGGAGCCTGCGTCATAGCATTGTTTGTTTGTTGCTAGACCCCTGCTGGGCTAGTAGGGATCGCCTCTGTCCGCAGAGGGGATTTACCTTCTCAACAAATTGGCGACTCCACTGGGGATCGTCCGGTTTTCCTTGTCTCGTTTATGATTGGTTCGCTTTGATTGTTTCTCCTTGCTTGATGAACCTTCTGGGTTGGGTTCTTTCATTATTTTAGCCTCTTGGTTTGCTTAGCTTGTGTTGGTCTCTTTTCAGATTAGCTTGTTTTTTAATTTTCATTGAAGAACTCGACTGGCGCGGGTTTTTACCTGACAGTCGCGCCACTTGGCGCGTGTTGCATTTGTTTGTCTCGCGCCACTCGGCCTCTGGCGCTAGTTTCAAGGCCACAGTCGCGCCACCCCTGTGACTTTTTTGAGTTTCTTCAATTTTTGGCTTTCTGAGCTTGACCAGTACTTTTCTTCTTGATTTCCTGATTGTTTGAGTGCATTGGAGCCTGGTTTGACTGGAATTCACCGCTATCCTTTGGTTGTTTGCCTCTATCTATCGGTTTCACGATTTGAGCCCTAGGGCATCTAGTGGCATAGTGAATCGAGCCCTCCTTGGGAGCTTTGGTGTCTTGATTGTCCTGTCGACTTGTTGTTTAACCCTCCATGCCCTCTTAGCAGTCTTTGATTGTTTTGTTGCGTCTTTTGAGTGATTGTTCGTTCTTTCATTCAGGATTCGTTTGCCCTTGCTTTGGACCCAGATCACACGGTCCATTGGGGTGTTTTTGAGTCTTTCTTCGATTTGAGAGACTTTGGGTCGATTTAGAGATTTGGTTGCTTGCTGGGTGAGTGAATGTTATTTGCTTTGCTCTCTTAGTTATCATTTCTCTAATTGTTCCTTTTGTTTTCAGTGCACATTAGCCATTAGACATTGAAAATTTTAAAAAAAAAATATAATCTCTTTTGTTTTTTTTAATTAGTGCAAATTGTCATCTTTTCCGTATCACTAGTGATTAGTGTTTGAATGAAAAATGTGCAATTGCATTAGTTGCATGAGAGACATTCTTGTTTGTATTCCGTTCATTTCGTTTGTATTAAAGCTCTCAACTCTCATTTAACTAGTTTTCATCGAACGAAATGTTGCATCGTGGCATATAGCTTGCATTTAGGAGACACTACATACGATAAGACCTGGAAATTGAAACTTAATTGAAGATCAACTGTAAAATTCATTCAATTAACCTAAGGCAACATTGGAACTTAACGCAACATATTTAGAAGGTCTAGGCTAGAGACGTGTTCCGGCGTCGTTAAACCTAGCAGCTGTCGTTCGCCTGTTGGCTTTAGACAGTGCTAGTACGGACTTGCGCTCCACGTACCGTCGCGTATATAAAGGGAGACCCCTATAGGTTTTCAATCCTTTATCCACAGGAAGCCGAGTCTGCCGCCCTATACCCGTGATACACCGAACACAGCATTCGGGGAGACTACCTGCACGTACGGAAAGTCCTTGGTCGATTTCTGTTTCATTATTGAAACCAAGGTGTATATTGCGGTTCACGGATATTTGGTACACCCTTTGTGCCTAGTTTTTCCTGAGCAGTCATTTGGTCTTTTCTGACTCCCTAAACTTGAAAAGACCGTCAAGCGCTTGTCCTTTCACGCTTGTATCAACTATGAAAGAGATAGAGTCATCTTTTTATCGTTTCTCGACTCTTAAAATATGAAACGGTAGAATTTGTTTATTTTCAATGTGGTAAAATTAATCGCCCACGATTACACACCCGTTTAGACATTGCTTGTTGACCGTTTGATCGTGTGTCTTAACTCGTTTTCAGCCCGTCTGTGGTTTTGGGTTTGATGGCAACTTTTTCAGAGTTCACCAACCAAGGAATCCCCTCAGAAGGGAATCCTGGTCATTTTCCTCCTTTTGGAAATGTTGGTGCTCCTTACATGGCGACGTTGTCCCTTCCTGGGTTAACTATTGGGTTGCCTGTTTGGTTGTTCTCAACCTCTGTCATTCCGAATGTCTCCCTCTTGTTGAAATCATTGGTTCCTCCTTAGGAACTACATCATGTTGATTCCAAGGTGGACCTCTCCCTTCTTCGCTGTTTACGCGTCCTCATCTTCTCGCCGCTAGTGAGAAGTACTGGATTCCAAGTAATAAGGTGTCTAGAAAGAAAGAAACAAAAGCAGAAGAGGTACGGCAGAAGACCAATGTGTCCTTCAGTCTCTCAGCATAGTCCTACGACCCTCTCGGAGGCCAAGTTCTGGTAGGAAAGATGTGTGAGGACGCCTTCTTCCACGGAGCTGGCATTCCCAAGGTGCTCGAAGTATGGTCCAACGGCCGCCCACCGTTGTCTTTGGCTTCCGGGGGTCAAGTTGGGGGCACGTCTTCAGTTGTTGTTGATAAGAACTCTAAGAAACAGGGTAAGATCACCAATCCCTGTAAATTGTGTGAAGGGCACCATGCCATTCACCTTTGTCCTTATATGGATGAAGCCAAGCAAGTCTTGGACAACCCAGCCGGTTCTACACCACGCCTTCCACCTGGTTATAATCGTCTTTCTTTGAGTCCTCCGCCAGCTGATCCTACGATTGGTCAAGAGTCATCCTTGGTCGATCCCACTCCCCCAGAAATTCAAATTCACGAATCCGTCCCTGACCAACCATTGGTCGTAGGATCAGTTGAACTGGCCCCGTCCGCGGTGCACCAGGTCTTTTCTGTCGAGAGTGGATCTCACACCCCCCATGTCCTTCTGATCTCTTCAGATTCTTCAGACTTGGAGAAAGATTCTCCTGTCCTTGTGCTTCAAGAAGCTCCTCCTCCGCCTCCCATGATGGAGGCTACGGAGGATATTACTCCCGCCTTCGAGATGGAGGTCATGGAGGAGGCTTCTGCTTCCGTAACATCAGGGGAAGACCTTCGCATCTCGATGGTAGCCCCTCCGAGTAGTTTGGTCGCTTCCTTTGACTGGAATCGATTTGCAGGATTTCGCCTTCCGTCTTATGTGCCTTTCGAGATCACGGTACAGGCTCTTGGTCTGGTTGTACCCAGCACCATTATAGACGAAGGTGCCTCTGTTAGTATTCTATCCTCGACTACCTGGCAAGCCTTTAGTTCGCCACCGCTTGCGCCTGTTACGCAGAATCTATTGACTTTTAACAGAAGGACGAGTCAACCGTTGGGGATCCTTCCAAGGTTACCGATTACTTTGGGAGGCAAAACCGTCCATATGGATGTGATGGTCGTTCCAGGCCCCTTGGATTTCCATCTGCTCCTGGGGCGCGATTACACCTATGCCATGGGAGCGCTCGTCTCCTCCCTCTTTCGTGTGGCCTGTTTTCCGCATGAAGGAAGGATCGTGACCATTGATCAGCTGTCATTCTTTGGTCCTAATATGGCATCTGGTCCGCCATCACCCCCTCCTGGTTTCTATCCACCCGTTGTATCTGCTCCGCCGCAGGTCAACTATGTGGCTACTTACCCCGTGCCTTTGCTCAGTGATGATGCCGTCGTGCATCGAGTGCTGGGGGCATTGGGTCCTGACTTCCAGGATGATTTCCTCCCATCTGGTGTGGAAATCTTGGAAGCAATGACTTCTTGTTCATTACGATGAAGTCGGTCGGAGCACAGTTCCTTGTCTTGTGTCAAGCTCCTTAAAAAATGAAACAAGGTCGTCGGAGCATAGTTCCTTGTCTTGTGTCAAGCTCCTTAAAAAATGAAACAAGGTTTGTCGGAGCACAGTTCATGGTCTTGTGTCAAGCTCCCTAAACCATGAAACAAGGTGTTTGAGGATAGTTCTTTTAATGTGTCAACCTCGTTAAAATAATGAAACGCGTTCCCGTTCAATTCGAGTCTTTGTTTAGATCTCGTAAAATCCCAGTCGAGTCTTTCTCTTGATCTCGTCACTTGAACCTTCACTCCATCTGCCTTTCATATGGACTGAAGCTTGGGGGGCATGTACCTCGAATTGAGTCACCATGCTGGGGGCATGCTCACTTTTCAAGCATAGTTTGTTTCCGTTTCAAGCTTGTGTAAAAATGAAACCGGTTTCAAGCATAGTTTATCTTTGTTTCAAGCTTGTGTAAAAATGAAACCAACTTCAAGCAAAGTTTCCTGATTTCAAGCTTGTGTAAAAATGAAACCTTGCCCATTTTACCTCTTGTGATTGTCATTTTGTCAGCCTATTTTTTCCAGATGAGCCTTGGTTTTCTCACTCCATTGTCACTATCTGCTTGGCCGATCATATGCCTTCACTTGGTTGTTTTACCCGTTCCCGAGGAACCGCTGCTATGAGTGGTCTTGTTAGCCAGCCTCTCGACCTTTATTTGTTCAGAGTAGTTCCACCATTACCGAAACCAGTTGCTACCCTTTATACCACTCGTTCCTCCAGGAGGAGTCATCTTTCAGCTCTTTTCTGACTCTCTAAACATGAAAAGATTGCCGAGGCCCTTGTCGTTTCGATCTCGTTAAAATGGACACGAATCGACATTCACCCGGTATAAGTTTAACCCTTTTTCGGGCCGGGATGGATTGATTACGAAAAAGGAATACCCTAGCCTATCGCGACTAGGAGGTTTCCCCGGATATTGTTTTCTACCTTTTCGGATCTGGGGAACTATTTACGAAAAGGGACCTGTGGAGTTTTCTTTTTCGCTGTCTTTTCAAACTCTCTAAACATGAAAAGACGGCGAGTTCTTCCTTTGTCAGACTCGTTAAACCCTGATGACATTGGATTTCGTCGAAATGACGTTCTCCGAGTTTCTCCTTCCTAGGACTCGTTAAATGCACTAGGATGGATTCGCCCGAAGGGCGGACTTATATCACAAGCATATGCTATCCCCTTCAAACTTGTTATCAAAAATAATTGGGGTACTCGCCAGAAATGGTGGGGGAAAAATGGAACCATCGTCGTTGTCGTCGGCAGTATGTCGCTCTTGAACATGGCACTTGTCCGCATTCGTGTCGGGTTGGGGACATCTCATCTCGTTGTTTCACTTTGCTTCCATGGGTTTGGGTAATCTCTTTTGACCTCTCATCTGTTCACTGCCTCGCCGCCATGACCTTTGATCTGTTGATGTCAAATACTGCCAAGTCCATTGCCGTGCCGTTTATATGTTCAAGAGAAGTTGGCCTCTGCGAATATCAACCTTCCTCTGTTTCTCATATGATCCTAATTCACAACAAAACATTATGTTCCTCGGTCTCGTGTCGATGATGTGGGAATCATTATGGCCCACCTTCGATCAAGATCACTTCCTGTCGACTTCAACTCATTATCCAGGAAGTTGGTCTAGAGACTCCTGATGGTACCTTGGGGCCTGCATGCCTTAATGGCAGGTTCGTCGCATTCGACGAGAGGTTTTTCATTATTGACCTCCGATCGGATGATTCTGCGGGTGTTCGACGTCAGCTCATTTATTCACACGCCGTGGATTGTACCTGTAGTACCTTGAGGACCATCGTCATTATTGGTGGTTTCTCTCGCGTCTGTTAACAGCTTTCATCATTGGCTGGTAATCAGACGATGTTCCTGCATGTTCGACATCAGCTCACACATTCGCATGCTAGAACTTGTACTTGTTTGGGTCGAGATGGAGCGCAAGACCCTGGATTGTGTCTGTTGTAATCCAGGCTGCGATTGTGGATTATTGTCATTATGTACATGACTCAATGATTGGATGGCTGCGACCATACCTGAGTCTATTTGTTTGATCTTAGTTGGATGGTTGTGCCCATACCCTGGATCCGGATTATAGTATACTCTGTTCGGATGGCTGCGTCCATACCATATATATACATCGTGTACTTAAGATATCAGTTGTATCTGTCTGTGCAGGTTTTCCGACGGCGGGCCTTCAGTTGGACATGTTCTCGTAAAGCATTTCACCCCTCTCTCTCTCGGGCCTCATGCTTTGGGGGGCATCTGTTACACAGTAATTTGTCACCGTCCCTACCATTCCCCGTCCCGCACAATGGAGGACCCATAACGTGACCTGTGAACACTGTCATGCACTGAAAACATCATCATTGCATCCCTCTGAGTATGAGCTTCATTTCCCCTTGAGACATCTCCTTGCAAAATCCATGAAAAACGGCTCTTTTTGCATTGGCGCGGGTAGACAGTTCAGTACTCGCGCCACTCAGGGAAATCCTGTAAAGAGGTCGCGCCACTTGGCGCTCTGTCATAGAGCAGCAATCGCGCCACCCATTTTAGGGACTGTTTTTTATATATGGATGGCGGAAGTTGAGTTCAAACAAACTCACAACCACTGCCCATCTTGAGTTGGGAGGTTTGGCTACGGGAATTCTATGGAAGGGAAGTAGTTTTGCTACCTTCTATGGAACCTTCCTTGTTGATAGGGCCAATCCCATAATAATAGGGATCCCAACTCCCTCCTTCCCCATCTATAAAAGCTTGCTCAGATCCATGGCAAGCTAGTCTTGAAGTGCTGAGGCTTTGCATCTCCTATTCCCAAGTGCCTTTGTGCTGAAAAGAATCCTTCCTTTCCCTTAAGGCCCATTCGAGCAAGGAGACCATTGTTACGAGAGTCTGGAGAGGTTTCCCTTTCCCCCGGCGAGCTTTGCGAGACGTGGACGACCGGAGACCCGCGCGAAGGAGGCTGCAGCGTCAGAACTTGGTTGTAACTTCCATTCGTTTACCACTTTAATAGATGACTATGATTATGGTTCCACTCCTTTTTCCATTATGTTAATGCGAGTAATGTCTTTTCTGACCGATGTTTAGTTACGTACGCTGGTTCCTATGCTTGTATCTGTTTGTTCTTTCTGTGTGCAGGTGTTCATCCATGGAGATCGTGGAAGGATTGTGATCTGCCAGGACTGAAGGACGGGGACATCTCTTTTTCAGATCGAGCGCTGGAATCCAGGTAGGTTCTTATCCCAAATCTTTCATTCGTAACTAGGAGCCTGCGTCATAGCATTGTTTGTTTGTTGCTAGACCCCTGCTGGGCTAGTAGGGATCGCCTCTGTCCGCAGAGGGGATTTACCTTCTCAACAATCCACAAATAGCATCCCGCAACTCATAGAATATGATCGACATGTCTACAAATAGACTTGCGCCAAAAATAGCCTGCAGGCCCACTTAGTGAAGGCGACTCTTTTCACTAAGCTCATCATCTTATTGCAATCTCAACAATAAACTCTTGAACAATTATTTAGAGTAGCTAAGGATAAATCTAAACCCATGTTGTGATCCATGCACACATAAGTGGATAAAAGACCACCCCCAAGTGCTTAAATTTTTCCAAGGGTGGTAGGTGCAAATGGTTTATTTTTGGCCCCAAAGAACAAATTGAACTCAAAAACTCATGGAGCCTAGGCATAGCCTCTAACAATCAAGCTAAAATGTATGCTCTCTTCCAACACATCGCCCTAGCACAATCTTTACCAATTAGATTCCTAATTATAGCAGGTGATTCTAATGACTCCATTCATCATCTTGCTTTGGGAACCTTTCCTTTAGACTCCATGCTTTGCCATCTATACACGGGAATTTCGAGATCACTTGCTTGGATTCCTCACATTCAAGTTAAGAATGGATTAAGAGACCTAAACAGGCCAACTGACAAGTTGGCAAATCAATCCCTATCACTCCCTCCGAGAACTTTGAGGGTTAGCAAACCTTGTAGGAAGCAATGCTACCATAGAAATATGATGATGAATGTAAGTTTTTATAAAATCATTATAAGACCGTTTGCATGTTGAGGACATAACACTTCAAAGGCATAGTGGACGTGTGTGGAGGTTGTTACGAGTTGTTAAAGTTACATGAATGTAACACCTCCTCCCACATTTACCCAAATTCACAAGCTTGCGAGGGTAAAAGTGAGACGAGTGTCACTATGACATGACCCGACCTCCAAGTTCCTGTTAAGGAAGGAGGGCCCACAAACTAAACACTTACTAACATCCTACAAGGACCTCAAATTACTCTGGAGCTAAAAAACCACCCCAGGTGATCAATCCTTGAGTTGGAACCATTTTTCTCTTACCTAGATCCATAAAAACACCCTTGACACTACATCCATGCGGTTGGAAGCCTATAACCACACTCATACGCTTGCTTCCATGCGGCTATGACCCACTTCCTACAGTTTTGTGCATGTGGTTCTAGGATCTAAGCCACTTTTTCAGGCTAGCCTCTAGACCACTGCCCATAACTGTCTGTAACTTTCCATAAGCATAGAAAAGACGATAACAATGCTAACCAGTCAAACTCAAGCAAGAAATTTACCTATAGATGCCTAATCCATGATAAAAATTTCGTCAAACATATGATTGCTGGTTAAGGTCTAATGTTGATGATGGGTGCCATAACTGGAGTTTGGATGCAATTGGAGTGTCTTAGATTAGGATAAGTGGATAAAATATGTTGTAACAACATGTGATGATATCACGATATGTAATTGTATATTCATTAGCTATGAAGTGTACCTTATTCATTTAAATATTACACATTGAAAATGTGAAAATTAGAGTTATGTTTCTCATGTTAATGAGTAATTTCTAAGGCTATTTAATATGTTGATTTATCATGCATTGTGTGAAAATTTGTTTAGTGATTTAACGAGCTAGGAAGGAACTAAAGGGGTAGATTGAAAATTGTAATAAATATGTAGATATGTATTTTTGATATTTGATTTTTAAAAGGGGATTGATTTTTTAGGACTGTGAATTTCTCCCCTTTAAGTGCATTGTTTCATCATTTTTCTCTTTGGTTACCTAGTGGTTTTGGTTGGATACAAGCGAAATATATGTTTCTATAATTAATGTGTCAAATCCAATGTTAAGGTTCAAAGTTTACATAAAATAGATCTAAGAAAATTCAAGTAACTTAGTCTTAAGAATAGACTTTTGAAATTCCACACCAATTATTTTTGGGATGTGATATATGTGATTTGATGCTCTATATGTCATACCCAAATATGTAAATTTCCTAACTATCTTGTATAGCCATTTTTATTTAATTACCCAAGTTTCATATATTTTCTTCAATTGTTCCTTCATTTTGTGTTTTGTTTCCATTAATTTCGGATTTGTAGATGTGCGTGTTGTTGATTTGGTTCACTTCTAAATATCCTCTTGTGTAGAGCTTCCTACTTGAATTGATTTTGTTGGGAATGAAACTTAGGTTAATCCTAGGATACTCAGTTTGGTCTTTTGTGGCTTTGATTTGTGTATCCTTTTATTTTTCCTTCATGAGCAACGTAACAGCCTCGGGTTAAAAGTTCATGTAATAAAGTTAATAAAGGAAAAAATAATACCAAGTTCATGGGACATGTATTCCAAGCTGAATGTTGGGAAAAACATCCTAGTAGATGTCCATTTGGTTTAATATGGCTAAGGAACTTAGCAAAGGTAATGGCAAAGGATTTGAAAAAACACTGAGGCATTAATTTTCAGTTTTTTTTAATGAAAATAAAGGAAAATAGGAGAAAAGGAAGGTGAAAGGTCACAGGTTGCATGTGAGGAGGAAATTGAAGGAAAATAGAGGAAAATGAAGAAAATAGAAGCCTCAATAATAAAAAGGCTTTTGAGGATCAGTTCACAGCTTTTGTCAATTCGGTTTTGGAGCTCTCTCTCTATTCTCTATATTCTTTCATACTCTTGCACACTTAAAGCATTCTTGGAGCACTCTAACATTGGGGAAAGGAAGGAAAAGGAAGGACATGAAAGCAAAGGAAAGCAAATATCAAGCGAGGAAGAGTTGGATCAAGCAGCTACAACGAGATTACTTGCAGGTATCGAGTTACATGTATGATTTCCTTGCTAGTTTTGGCATGCATGGTACATTCATGTGTGTATTTGGTTCTCTTGTTGTCATTAGAATTGGTTTTTCCAAGGGTGCTAGTGTTTTTAGATTTTCCTTTCCATTTCCATATAGTCATGGTGTGATGGGGTTCTTTCATTTGGTTGAGTTTTGGATTGTCGGATGGTTTTGGAACCAGGTGAAGTGGTCTCAGAAAAATTCCCAAGGGCCTAGGAATCCTTTACTGGTAATGGTGGGATTGCGGTAAAGCCTAAGGGTGGAGACAGGAAAATTCCTCAAGTTATTGGTGAATAAATATGGAGGCAACCAAACTTGTTTAGGGCCTAGTGATCCCTTAACCAATTTTGGCAGGATTGTGGTAAAGCCTGGTAGTGTTTTGTTGTTTGGGCCTGGGAATCCCTTGACTAGTAAGGCGGGATTGCGGTAAAGCCTGAGGAATCCCTGGTTGTTTTGTTGTGAGTCCCACATTCATGCTTGGAATATGGCACGGGGATGATTCAATAAAAGAAAGACTTGGTTAGCCCAATCTATGGTCGGGAGGTACGTGGAAGTCCTTGACTTGGTTGGCTTTTGCATATGTTAATAAGAGTTCTTTTGCTCTTGTATTTTATGAATAAATGTACTTGATATGATGTGGCTTTGATGGTTGTTTCATTGTAATTGGTTATATGTTGGTTATAAGCATGGTTTCATGACAGATTCTAGTTATGACTCTTATCATGATTTGATTGGTAAATAAATGGTTATTGAATGCATGACCTAATAGATGTTATTCAAGCTATTGTGGGAGGGCATTAGACCTTATTGATGATTTTTAGATAAGTATGAGATCTCTGAGTTCAGATATGCATTCATGACCTATAGATTTCATGTTCACTATGTGTGTTGACAAAATGTTTGTCATGGTTAGGCCTGGTTAGGTCAAGTTCTTGACTAAGTTTTGCATTAATGGCTTTGTTCTTGTGTAATTCATCATTCTGGAAAGTTCTATCAAGTTTTGGGCAGAGGTTTGGATCCTAGCCCTGAAAAAGTGGCTCAGATTTTGGGGTCACATGCACAAAACTGGGAATTATAGGTTGCAGTCGCTGGGAGGCAGGGTTATCCATGCAACTAGAGGGTTACATTTGTTGCCTTGCCTTGTTATGCAAGCGACTGGGCATACAAATCACTAAAAATGCAAGTTAAATCAGGATTTGGGCACTTGTAGTGGTTGTTTGGCTCTTGGGGGCCATGTAGCTCTTGAGGAAGGTCAGTAAAGTTTTAGTTTGTCGATTCCACTTCCTTAATTGTACTTAGGAGGTTGAGCCATGTCATAGTAGCCCTCAGCTCATGTTTACCCCAGCATATCAGTGAAAGTGGGTAAATGTGGGAGGGGCGGTTACAGATTGGTATCAGAGCATGGTTCAATGCTTGGACTGGATGGGCGAAATGTGTTTGTCATGCATGCATGTCAGTTGTCTATGGGGTTATTATGCATGCATTTTCATGGTTATGGTTTTCGTGCATGAGGTCATCGTATGCAATTGGTATTGTCATGCATGATGTCGATATATTGATGTGATTATGATTATACATGTATCGTACTACTCTGGAAGGATTTTGCAGATGAGATAGCCTCCCCTAAACTTCACTAAGGTTTGATTATGTATATATTTTTGTTTAGATGACACAATATACTTGTAGGAAGAAGAAGATCAAAGATGACTATCAAAATGGTGGATTACAGTTCATGAGACTCCCCTTACAGATCATATGAGCAACCAAGAGATGAGTGCTCTCTGGACATAACAGGCACTTTGAGAAGTTTGACGGTAGAGATAAGAAGTTGCAAAGAAGATAATGAAAGAATCATTCAGTCACAAGAAAGACTTGTCAGGGCATAGGAGAAACAAGTAGAGGTCAATGCAGTTATCCTTCGGAGTTTGTAAGATTTGCAGAGACATGGATAGCCACATATCAATTATGGATAGGAGGAAAGGGATAATGGGGCATATGGAAGTAGGTCCCATGGTGGGCATAGGTCAGATAGAGATGACACGGTCATAGATGGAAAGTTCTTGGATACATCGTATAGGAGAGGCAGTGGACATGGTTTCTACTCTAGTTATGGTTCAGACAGGTATCATGGTCATCATCGCTATTATCCTTACAGGGGGAGTGGCAGGGGATATTTTTCCAGATGCGTTCAAGAAAGCCAAGCCGCCTACATTTGATGGAGAGTTGAAGAAACCAGAAGATGTAGAGGCATGGTTGCTTGGGATAAGGAAATTATTTGAGTTGCATGATTACACATAGAACATGAAATCGAGATAGTTATATTCAACCTCAAAGGGGAAGCGTACATTTGGTGGGAAGATGTGAAGCGTGTCAGAGACATCAGGACAAAGGAGTTGAGCTGGAATGAGTTCAAGAGACTCTTCGGGAATAAGTACTTATCATAGAGGTACTATGATAGTAAATCCAAGGAGTTATATGGGTTGAAGATGGGATCGACGACAGATGAGGAGGACACAACTAAGTAACTGGAGTTGTCGAGGTATGTACCGTATCTTAAGGATGAGAAGGCCAAAGTTTAGAGATTTGTTAGTGGATTACCTTAGCATTTAAAGATCGGATTGAGTATGATGAGCCTCTATAACTGAAGGAATTCATTAGGAAATTGAAGCATTGTTATGAGCAATCAAAGTGTAAGACTGAGTCTAAGCAAGGTTGGAAAGGGAATGACAAGACTAAAGGTAAATTACCGCCAAAGTGAACAAAACCTTAAGATGCACTTGAGAAAGAGAATGATGTTCCTTACAAGAAGTTTAATGTAGTTGAGAAGGGACATGGGTCTCAACCTAGAGAGCATCAAAATGGAGGCGATGGTAGGAGACAATTGTAGTGTTGTACATGTGGCAAGGAGCACCTCAAGAAGGTTGTCCTTCGTATCAGAGTGGTAGGCCATATATCTTTAGTGGTTAGGTGGCACAGACAGTTGGGGATGTTGGATAGAGCATTCCTCGGATCTATGCAACATTGGATAACAAGTAGGCGAAACACCATGCATCAATTATTGAGATGGACGGTAAGCTGTATGATCAAGTTGTTTCTATTTTGATTGACCCTATATCTATTTATAGTTATGTTTACCCTGACCTGGTGGATGAGTGTGATTTGAGAAAAGAAGTGCATGCAGAGTATTGGTTAGTGCAGTTGCCTGCAGGGACCAAGAAAATAGTTCATCATTGGGTAAGACCTTGTGCATTCAAGTTGAATGGTATGCTTACATCAGCGCATCTGAATGTACTTCCATTGGGATCTACAGTATGCTTCCTGGTTATGGATTGGTTGTATCTTCATAGGACTAAGGTGGATTGTTATTAAAATGCTATTGAGTGTTTGGATGACAATGAAGAACAAAGAATCTTGTGGGGTAAGAATAAAGTTACATCATTTAGAATGTTTACAAATATGAAGGCAAAGTGTAGTCACAAGAAAAGGTGTGTATTATTTGCAGTTTCCAGTGATAAAGGTAAGGATGTTGAGGACGCAGAAGTCTTCAAGAAGTATTCGATTTTGCAGTAGAGTTTCAAGATGTATTCCCAGTAGAGATTTCAGAGTTGCCACCTCACAGGGAAGTGGACTTTTATATTGAGTTGGTACCAGGGGAAACACCATTATCAAAGGCACCTTACAGGATGAGCACTCGAGAGCTAGTGAAATTGAAGTTCCAGTTGAAGGAAATGTTTGACAAGGGATACATAAGGCCAATTGTGTTGCCTTGGGGTGCACTAGTATTGTTTGTGAAGAAGAAGGATGGTACTCTCAGGTTGTGTATTGATTACAGTCATTTGAAAAAGGTAACCACCAAGAATAGGTATTTGTTGTTGAGGATTGATGACTTGTTTGGCCAACTAAAGGGAGCAACAATGTTCTTGAATATTGATTTGAGATCAGGATGTCATCAGGTATGCATAAAAAAAGAGGATATCTACAAGACTGCTTTCTCGACTAGGTATGGACATTATGAGTTTGTTTTGTTTCCTTTTGGTTTTAAAAATGCTCCAACTAATTTTATGTGCTTGATGAATGGTGTGTTACGTCCTTATCTAGACAAGTTTCTGATTGTATTCATTGATGACATGTTGATATATTCTAAGAATGAGGAACAGAATGTTGAACACTTAGCAACAATATTGAGATTGCTAAGAGAGCACCAGTTGTATGTCAAGCTTAGTAAATGCAACTTCTTCCAAACAGAGGTAAATTACTTGGGACATATTGTTTCCAAGGAAGGCACAGTAGTGGATCTATAAAAGATAAGAGCTATCATGGAATGGGCAACTCATAGGAAAGTGGATGAGGTCAGATCATTCACGGGGTTAGAAGGTTATTATAGGAGGTTCATCAGGAACTTCTCATGGATTGCCTATCCTATTACATCATTGCAGAGGAAAGGAAATAAATTTGAATGGACAAAGGAATGTGTAGCAAGTTTTGAGTAGTTGAACCAGTTGCTTACAAATTCTCCAGTTCTAAAGATTACAAATCTGGAAAAATAGTTTGTGGTGTGTACAAATGCTTGCAACAGAGGACTTGGGGGAGTCCTGATGTAGGAAGGACAGGTGGTATGCTATGAAATGAATCAAGGAAACTGAATGAGCACAAGAAAAACTATGTAACACATGATCTTGATTTTGCACCGATCATTCATGCATTGAAGATGTGGAGGCACTATCTTCTTGGCAGGAGGTTCATTATGATGAGTGATCATAGTGGGGTGACGTACTTTTTTGACCAACCTAATCTGAATGCTAAGCAAGCTAGATAGTTGGCCACACTCAGTGAGTTTGGCTTTGAGATCAGGTACATTAAGGGTAAAGAGAACAAGGTTGCAGATGCTCTTAGCAGAAGAGTACAGAGAAATTACATAGCAGCTATGAGTTCAAATGGGACATATTTACATGATCAATTCTAACATGCAGGACGACAGGTACAAGGAGCTTAAGCACAAGTTAGAGCATCATGTTATAGGTGAACAAGATGTGGACTATCATCTCACGGCAGATGGTTTCATCAAATCTAGGGACAAGATCTATGCGCCGAACAATAACGAGCTCAAGAAGCTTATCTTGAGGGAATTTCATACTAAGTCATATTTAGGTTATCTGGGATATCAGAAGACATTGACAGTGGTGAAAATGTTACACTATTGGCCGAATCTGAAGAAATAGCTAGCTAAGTTCGTCATCGGGTGTTTAGGTTGTCAACGGGTAAAAGCAAAGTGTAAGAATCTAGGTGGTTTACTACAACCGATTATGATTCCAAAGTGGAAAAAGGAGGTCATTTTCACGGATTTCATAACAAGTTTGCCAAGGAAATCTAGACATCATGATTCCATCATGGTTTTGGTTGATAGGTTGACTAAGGTAGATAAATTCATTCCATTTAAGTCTACTTATTCAACTAGTGAGGTAGCACAGGTGTTCATCAGGGAGATAGCGAGGTGTTCTGAAGAAGATTGTGTTAGACAGAGACACCAAGTTCACTTCCAGGTTTTGGAAGGATTTAATTGGAGGTTTGGGTGCAGAGTTGGCCTTCGGTACAAATTATGATCCGCAGATAGATGGTTAGACAAAGAGGGTCAGCAATTTTTTGGAGGACATGTTGAGGATGTATGTTATGCACTGGTAGAGGAGGTGGGAGGAGTATCTTCCATTGGTTGAGTTTGCTTATAACAACGGGTATTTGGAATCACTGAGGATGAGTTTGTTTGAGGCACTTTATGGGCAGAGTTGTAATAGTCCAGTCAACTGGAGTAATCTAGTGAACAAGGTGTTGATTGAACTGGACATGTTGACAGAGATGGAACAAGAAATGCAAGTTATCAAGAAGAATATAAAGGCAACACAGGATAGATAGAAAAATTATGCAGATTAGCACACAAAATTTAAGGAGTTTCAAGTTGGGGAGCATGTGTACTTGTGCATCAAGCCCAAGAAGAGCTCCTTTAGGGTTCGGTCATGTGTGAAGTTGGCACCTCAATATTGCGGGCCTTTCGAGATCCTTAAGAGGATTGAACTAGTGGCCTACAGACTTGCACTGCCTCCGGAAACGAAATTCCATGATGTTTTCCATGTTTTATTGCTTAAAATATATGTGAAAGATGTTGATCGTGTGATCCATTGGTCTGTATTGTAGGTGTAGCCAGAAGGAGAATTCCATCGAGAACCTTAGTGCATTTTGCAATGGAAACAACTCCAAAACCAAGCAAGTTAAAGTGAAATGGAAGCACTTTAGGCCTGACGAAGCTACGTGGGAGATGGTTGATCATATGCAGGTTATGCATCCTTCATTGTTTTCCGGTTGAGGCAAAGGAGTTTTGGTATACATATATATTTATGTATGATTGTTATTGTAAATACCACAATGAGTTGTGTTATAAAGCTCCAATAAGTTGTATGGTTGTCATGTTTGTCATGTTGCTTGTGCTTTTAAGTAGGTTGCTCATTGTAAATATTGCATTGAGTTAAGTTATAAAGCTCCATGGGAAGTACGTTTTGGTTTCAACAAGTTTTGTTGGTTGTAGGTGTCATAGAACACCAAGGAAGGTATTCCCCTAAGGAGGAGGGCTCTGTAACAACCCCAGGTTAAAATTTCATTTAATAAAGTTAATAAAGGAAAAAATAAGACCAAGGTCATGGGACATGTATTCCAAGTTGAATCTCAGGAAAAACATCCTAATGGGTGTTCATTTGGTTTATTATGGCTAAGGAAATTGGCAAAGGCAATGGCAAAGGATTTGAAAAGGCAATGGCGCATTAATTGACATTTTATTTATGAAAATAAAGGAAAATAGAACAAAATAAAGGTAAAAGGCCACATGTTGCATATGAGAAGGAATTTGAAGGAAAATAGAGGAAAATGAAGAAAATAGAAGCCTCAATAATAATAATAAAAGGGATTATGAGGATCAATTCACAACTTTTGTTAGTTTAGTTTTGGAGCTCTCTCTCTATTTTCTCATACTCTTGCACACTTAAAGAATTATTGGAGCACTCTAACATTGGATAAAAGAAGGAAAAGGAAGTACAAAAAATCAAAGGAAAACAAAGATTAAGCGAGGAAGAGTTGGATCAAGCAACCACAGCGGGATTACTTACAGCTATCGAGTTGCATGTATGATTTCCTTACTAGTTTTGTCATGCATGGTACATGCATGTGTGTATTTGGTTCTCTTGTTGTTATTAGCATTGAGGGTGATAGTAGTTTTAAATTTGCCTTGCCATTTTCAGATAACCATGGTGTGATGGGGTTATTTCATTTGGTTGAGCTTTAGATTGTTGGATGGTTTTGGAACCGGGTGAGGTGGTCTCGGGAAAATTCCCAAGGGCCTATGAATCCCTTGACTGATAATGGCGGGATCGCGGTAAAACCCGAGGGTGGATATGGGAAAATTCCTCAAGGTATTCATGGAGAAATAAGAATGCATCCAAGCTTGTTTAGGTCCTAGTGACCCCTTGAACGATTTTGGCGGGATTTCGGTAAAGCCTGGAAGTGTATGTTTTGTTGTTTGGGCCTAGGAATCCTTTGACTGATAATGGCAGGATTACGGTAAAGCCTAGTCGTGTAGGTTCTTGTTTCGAGCCTAGGAGTCCCTTGAATGGTTTTGGAGGGATTGCGGTAAGGCCTTAGGAAGCCCTGGTTGTTTTGTTGTGAGTCCCACATTCATGCTTGGAATATGCCATGGGGGTGATTGCCTAAAAGAAAGATTTGGTTTTGGCCAATATATGGTTGGGTGGTACATGGAAGTCCCTTACTTGGTTTGATTTTGCATATGTTAATAAGAGCTATTTTCCTCTTGTGTTTTATGAGAAAATTTACTTGTTATGATGTGGTTTTGATGGTTGTTCTATCATTGTTATTGATCTGGTTATATGTTGGTTATAAGCATGGTTGCAAGATAGATTATAGTTATGGCTCTTATCATGATTTGATTGGTAAATGAATGGTTATTGAATGCATGACCTAATAGGTGTTATTGAAGCTATTGTGAGAGGGAATTGGACCTTCTTGATTGTAATGACCCATCTCGAATCACGAATAACATGGTAATATTAGCATGCACGTGAGACATCCATATGATAGCTACATATGCATGCATCACATACAATGCACTAGTACATATGTAAAAGTAAATTTATTATTAAAGTCCTAATCAAATACCTAGCCCTCATAAATAAATGAAGTAAGAGATAATAAGGGTATAGTGAGCTTTTCCATAAGATTACCACCTCGTACATATAACTATACCCAAGTACATAAGTATACTATAACCTTAAATATGTTCTAAATAACCTTCATAAGTTGAATATAAAATTTAGAATTAAAAATGATAGATATTATAAAAATTGAATATTAATTAAAAATTATAATACTACATGGATTTATAACATTTTACCTAATTAAAATAAAGAAACCGCTTAAATTGAATAATAGGAGTTGTCACCCTATGATATAAGTGTCATTCGACCCAAATGAAAAGCATGACAAGGCATTCACTGCTTACCCAAAAGAATAACATCCTCTTAAGATGGTGAACGAATGGGAGAAGGGGGAGACCTTGGATATTTAAAAGGAAAGGAGGATTTGAAGAATGGGATGGATATATTTTATGAATGAAGGATTTATAGAAGGGAAGTTCATAGTTTCCGAATTATTAAAGGAAATTGAGAAACTGAGCCTTAGTTTTTCTTGAGGTTTTTGTGCATGGGGTAAGAGTACCTCGAATCTTGGTGTACTTTGGGACTGAATACTGAATTGGTATTCAGTTTGGCTGGGTGGTTTTGGTTGTTTTGGTAACGGGAGCGAGAATGAGAACTACGTCGGAGCAGAGACATCTTCAACCACTGAAATTCAGGTTAGTATTCAAAAGTTAAATTAATGATCCCTGTAGACAAGAGTAATCTAAGAGCAATATTGGTTTAATTAAATTTCTAATTTAGATTTCAAAAACTGTAATTATAAGTTTAACTATCGTTCGAATAGTCAATCTTATTATTCTGTACTTATTATTATGAGTCTTACAATCTGATGAATAATCTATATCTTTTGAATTTTGGTCACCACATTGATGATTTTCAAATAAGTATGAGACCTCCATGTTTAGATATGCATTCATGATCTATAAATTTCATGTTAACTATTGATCCAAAATATTTAGCTTTGAGATGGAATAAATAATTACATGTAAAATTGCATCTTAACCATGAAACTTAAAGGCATGAACATAAGAAGAGAGAAGCACATAAAGTCATGCAAAGAAGACAAGAACTTGATAACGGAGTTCGTCTAGGAGGGAGTACATCTATGGGCTCTGCCCAATCAGTGGGGAGGCCCTCTTCCATTAAGTGGAAAATAAAATGAAAGTACAAGCATCAATGTAAAATTACACCCTTATACCTCCAAGTTGAAAATTGGTCGAAAAATGGAGACCTCTGTTGCTGAAACGGATAGCACCATCATAATCATGTCGCCAAGGGGTGTAGAATCCATATAAAATTTGTCCAATTTGGACACTGTGAAAATTTGGCCACTTTGAACGTTGGGCTCAAATCATGGTTCCACCTGCCCCTGAAAAGGCTCAGGGTTCTGCTGTCCATCTTAATTTCCGTGCCACTCCTGGTCTTCCTGCACATTTGAGGACTGAGAGTTTTTTTGTTTTTGTTTGTTTGTTTGTTTTTTTTTTCCACGACAGACTTTCCAAAGTACGCCACTGGGCGCAGTGGTTGTGATCCTGGAAGGGAGGAGGTTGAGCGGCGAAACCCCGACCCTCCTGCAATAGGCATATATTATTTTTTTTAAAGCAAAAGTCGTATTATTGTGTTGGGGGGGTGGGGGAGGGGGAGACCGCATCGGGCAACCCGCCCACCCAACCTCCCCCACGTTATGGTGTAACGGGTAGGGGCGGCGGGGTTGGCAGCCCGTGCCCCTCCCTTTTTAATGCATATTTGTTACAATGGTTGGGGCAGTGGGGTCATGGCCACTGACCCCATTATTTTAATATTATTTTTGTTATGTGGTATGGGTAAGGGCGGGGGTCATGGCCCGTCGTTTTATTTATTTATTTATTTTTATTTTTTTACAAATTATCTACCCATCAAATTATTTTTGACTCGAAGGAGACAAATTATCTATCCAACAATTTTACTAAGAATCCAGTTGGAGCTGGCCGGAAACTAGCCACCGGAATTTTGCAAAAATGTGTCCTCCTTAACCTACTATGGCATCCAGTCAACCCTCCAACTTTGACCAGCTCTAACTTTCACATACAAACTTGGTTTGACGAACCGTTCGCACCATTGTGATCAGGATGACAAGATATTTAACTTGAGACTGAGTTTATCACATTTCTGTCACTTTGAATTTTGAGCCTTTTGCACTTGCCACTAGTGTGTAGATCCACTTGGATCAACTATGTGTTTGACGAAATGTTTGCCATGGTTAGTGATGCAAGAGCATCGTATATTTTTTTATTTCATGTAATTTTATTGTAGGTAATTTAGAGAAATTAAGTTAGTTGAAATACCGGTGAGGTGTTTTAAAAAAAAATGGCTTGTATTAAGCCAAAAATATTTTCTAATCATCCGTAGGTTAGAAGCTAATTTTTGTTAGAATTCGCTTTCTTATTTTGTTAAGCTAGATCCTATTATTATGGATCTAAATGAAATATCATTGTAACATAATCGTGGTCACATTAATAAATTAGAAATAAAAAGAGGCGCAAAGGGACTCGACCTGTGCATTTAATTTTTGTATTGTTGCCTTTATATGGAACCCAAATACATGTGTTATATTTTTGAATTGTTTTATAATTGAACAATGTGTACACAAATATAAATATAACTGAATAGATCATGGATGTGACTGGGCAATCTTACCTCCATCCAATGTGTGGAACAATGGTCAAAGAAAGTTTTGGCGGTCCAGAGGTGCGTATGACTGCCAAATAACCAAAGGATAAGGCATGCTTGGCGTAATCTTGATTGTAGTCCCGTTGATACAGTCTGGCGTGAACAGTGTTATGAAACCAACTCCAAAAATAGAAGAAAAGAGATATCAACACCTTAGAAATCAACCACTTCGAGGGGGAAACCTCCTTTACATTACATAAATGAACAATTCTTGCATGATACAAATGACAAATTCTCCTTTCTATATATAGGAGCCCATGGGGTCACAATATAATCCTAGCCAACCTAACAATAATAATGTAAGCACACAACAGTAACAATAGTGGCTTTTTATGGGGCACAGTAATAACAGTATAGGGGATACAGGGGTACAACAATAAAGATAAGGGGCTACACTAACAACAATAAGGGACTAAACTAGTAATATAGGGACCTAACATGCCCCTCTCCTTCAAAAAAGTGTTGTCCTCAATCCTTGAGTAGCTCTGCATGCTTTTGTATAAAATTCTCATGCTCCCATGTGGAATCTTGAGTGGGTAAGTTCTTCCACTTGATGAGATACTCTGAAATTGATTGATTTCATAGCTATCAAGTTCTTGTTTCTGTGATTGCTTCAGGTTCCAATATAATTTTTCCTTCCTCATCAAGTTCTGGCAATATTGTTCGAACTGGAAGTTTGTAACCTATAACCTTCTTTAAGCATGAAACATGGAAAACAGGGTGCACTCAAGAAGACGCAGGAAGCTCCAATTTGTATGTCATAGTACCCATATTTTTCAACACCTTGTAAGGACCACAATACTTTGGCGATAATTTATTATCTTTATTAGCTTGCTTGAGGGACATTTGTTTGTATGGTTGTAACTGTAAAAATACCCAGTGTCCTACATAAAAAATTCTCTCGCTACGATGTTGATCTGCCTGTTGTTTCATTCGATTTTGTGCCAAATTTAGGTTATCCTTTAAGAGTTGGAGAACTTGTTGTTGATGCTCGATGTGATCTTCCACTGTTGGAACCTTAGAATTTTCTCTTAAAGATGATGTGATGGATGATGGATGATATCCATAAAGTGCCCTAAATGGGGTCTTTTTTGCTGCAGCATGGAAGGGAGTGTTATACCACCACTTAGCCAGAGGTAACCACTTGACCCATTATGTTTGTTTATCAAAAACAAAACAACGAACATATCCTTCCAAACATTTGTTCACTATCTCAGTTTTCCCATCGGACTGAGGATGATAAGACGAGCTATTAGCTGGTTGAGTACCCAAACAAGAAAATAATTCTGTCCAAAAATTTCCAGTAAGAATGGGACCTCTGTCGCTTACAATAATCTTTGGGTTTCCATATATCTTTTGAATTGTTTCCATAAATGAAATAGCAACTGTAATTGCTTTAAATGGATGAGATAATGCACAAAAGTGTGCATACTTGGTAGGTATATCAACTACCACCATGATGACACTCTTCTTTCAGACTTAGGTAAACCTGTGATAAAATCCATTGAAACCTCCTCCCAACATTGACTTGGAATGGGTAAAGGATGTAGAAGACTCGGCGTCTCAATTGTCTCAACTTTATTTTGCTGGCAAACCAAACATTCCACCACAAACTTTTGAATATCAGATTTAAGGCCATCCTAAAAAAAATCTTTCTTCACCCTATGGTAAGTTTTTAAAAATCTTGAGTGCCCTCCTAAGGGAGAGGTATGCAATTCCAAAAGAATATCTTGTTTTAGTTGGGAATTTTTACAAAGATATAAGAAATATTTGTACCACATGGAATCATTTTTCCAACTAAATGTATTAGATGTACTAGGATCTTGCTACAACTTTTGAATGAGTGTCCACAGTTCTTCGTCACTCTTCCATTCATTCGTTGCTTCAGTTATCCAATTTGGTTGGATAATAGAAATGGCACAAAGTAATGCTTCGACCTCTTCATCCTTTCTTAAGAGTGCATCTGCAACAACATTTAGCTTCCCTTTTTTGTAGATGATTTCAAAGTCATAACCCAACATCTTTGTCACCCATTTTTGCTGCTCTTCTGAAGATAGTCTTTGTTCCAAAAGTATTTAAGACTATCATGAACAGTTTTTACCTTGAAGTGTATTCCCATTAGGTAAGGTCACCATTTCTTTAGTGCATGTAGTATTGCTAACATTTCCTTCTCATAAGTAGCTTTATGTAAATACTTTCCTTTAATTTGATGAATTTCAAAAGCAATGGGTCTTCCTTCTTGCATTAAAACAACACCATTTCCATTTATTGAGGCATCACATTCCACAATAAAGGTTTTTGTGAAGTCTGGCATAGCTAAGACCAGTGCTAGGTACGTTGCCTCTTTAAGATGTTCAAAGGCATTAGTTGCTCCAGGAGTCCATGAAAATGCAACCTTCTTCAATAATGTTGTTAGAGGTGCTGATATTATCCCATAATTCTTAAAAAACTTGGGATAATACCCTGTTAACCCAAGAAATCCTCGTAACTGATTTATGTTTGTGGGGACTTTCCATTCCTTAATGGCTTTAAATTTGTTACGGTCTACCTTAACACCCTCCTGAGATACAATATGATCTAGATATTCCATCTCTTGTACTCCAAAGAAACATTTGAAGGTTTTTGCATATAATTGTATCTCCTCAAATAGTTTGAGCACCCTATCAACATATTGAACATGATCCTTCCAAGACTTGTTGTAGATTAGTATATCATCAAAAAATACTAACACAAATTTTCTAAGGAAGGGTTTGAAAATGGAATTCATCAACCCTTGAAATGTATAAGGTGCATTGGTAAGGCCAAAAAGCATGACCAAAAATTCATAATGACCTTCATGAGTTTGAAATGTTGTTTTTGGAATATCTTTAGTCCTCATTCTAAGTTGATGATATCCTGAATGAAGATCCAACATGGTAAAATAAATTGCTTCATGTAATTCCTCCAATAATTCATCAATCACAGAAATGGGAAATTTATATTTAATAGTGAACTTATTGAGCTCGCTATAATCTGAACACATGCGCCATGATCCATCCTTCTTGTTCACCAATACTACTAGAGCAGAGAAATAACTTTGACCAGGTTGAATTATACCAACCTCTAACATTTCTGCAATCATACGTTCAATTTCGCTCTTTTGAACATAAGGATATCTGTAAGGCCTGGTGTTTGGAGGAACACTTTTTATTCGTAAATGGGGGTTTTTTTTTAGCATCCGAACCTTCGTAGAAAAAAAAATTATAGCGAAAATGCCACGATGACCTGTTTGAATTTGCGAAACCCTAAAATCCAAAGCTTTGATACCAAATGTTATGAAACCAGCTCCAAAAATAGAAGAAAAGAGAGATAAATACCTTAGAAATTATCCACTTAGAGGGGGGAACCTCCTTTACATTAAATAAACGAACAATTATTGCATGATACAAATGACAAAACCTCCTTTATATGTATAGGAGTCCATGGGGTCATAATATAATCCTAGCCGACCTAGCAATAATAATGTAAAGGCACAACAATAACAATAGTGGCTTTTTATGGGGCACAATAATAACAATATGGGGGAGATAGGGGTATAGCAATAAAGATAACATGGCTACACTAACAACAATAAGGGACTGCACTAGTGATATAGGGACCTAACAAACAATTAATCATAGCAATAATAGTGTGCTAAGGAGATTCTTCCATTAACGCGATTACATGTTAAGAAAACTTGGTAATCGTCGAGGGTGATTTCTTTTGATGCATTGAATAAATCTCTCAATGATTATGTCGGCATAACAAGTCCATAACGACCTTTCTAATTCAGAATAGGGTGCGAGTATATTGTTAAAGCTATAGTGGGACGATTGAGCATATGATCACCGCAAGGGTGAGGAATTATTCAGGGTGTTGATAAGTTTGACGTCTGTGCGCGGATTTCATATTGGAAGGCACAATACAATATAAAATAAAATATATCCAACATTTGATATTAAGTTGTAATCCATTGAAGTTTGACAAAGTCATAAAAACTCTATTTTTCTAAGTATTCTAAGCATTTTTTTTGCATCATTTTTGGTATCAGAGCAGTAAGTTGCTCTCTGGAAAGGGAAAAAGGAAATTGATTTTATTAAATTATGAAACTTACTTGTTTATTGAGAAATGGAATTCAAAATTGGCAAAGGTTGAGGCTGACTAGTTGCAGATGTGGAATTGAGAGATGAAGGCTACAAGCCATGGAGGCTACTAGGCATTGTGATCACACAGGGGATACCAGTGAGGAAGAATGATCACACATGGGATACCATTGAGGAAGAAGAAATTCCAGAAGAAGAAGAGCGAGCTAAATAACCACTAGAAGTTGGATTTCTAAAGTCGGTTTTTGGTCCAGGTTTCTGGTCGAAGGGAGAAGTACCTAGATAAAATGGAAATTTAGATCTAAAATAGTTAACATGTTGGATTAATGCCATGAATAAGCATTTTGAGTGTGCAGAGGTTTCAGAAGGAAAGCAAGTCAGATTTGTTGTTACAAAGTTGAGAGTACATGCTGCTTTATGGTGGGATGGAGTGCAAAGAGAAAGGGTCTTGAAGAACAAAGCCAAGGTCAAAAGTTGGAGTAGGATGTGTTAGCACCTAATTTGAACCTCAGGCTGAAGGAAAGCAAATCAGGGTAACTTTCAAACCACGCTCAGCCTTGTAGCTAGCCCTACAAGGTCAGGAGAGGGCTCTCTCCGTGAAAAATATTCAATGAAGTATAACTGTGAACTGATTTTAGGCTAGGTATAATAATACTTGAAATTTTTTTCATAAATTTTCAGGGTTGTATGGAACAGATGGGATTGGGCAGTTTTGAAACTGAGGAATTAAATCAGAGATACAGGGTATTCTGTGGGGCAAGATAGGCAGGGATTTTAACAATTTAGTTTAAATAATGATGGAATGTTTAGGACTGGTGAGAAGCTGAAAAGGGCATAGGAGATGGATCCTTTTCAAACAGCAGAAAACATAGAGTATTGAATGATTTCCCAAGGCAGAGCATGATACAATGGATTCTACCTATCTATCTTGAAAGCATTCAACCAGAGATATGAATGAATGAATGGCAAACATAACAACTAACATATGAACACAAAGGAAAGAACAGTGCTAAAATCCATACCATAGGGATCCCACAAATCAGTGCTACATTTCCTTATTAATTCCCTGCCAAACTGTTACAAATGGAGCGCATAGTGTCCTCAGTGATTTTTAACTTATTCCTCACTTTATTCCCCTTTGCAAATGACTCAAAAATTACATTAAATAGGCAGAATTTGAGGGGAGTAGATCCACAGAAGGAGGGGTTGTTTCAACAGCCCAGAAACCAAAATCTGAACATAGGAAAAAGACCAACAATATGCCCCTGAAAAGAAGGAGTAACAAAACATTTTGACCATCTTGAGGATTCGCTGTTACACCCAACGAATGAAAATAGGAAATCTGAAGAACAAATCCCTTTTTCATCACTGCTATAGATGTCTCTAGTTCACAATTAGTTCACGGCCTTTGACCATTGTCTCTGTATTTAATCTTTGAAGAAAAACCAACTGTTGAAGAATAATGCCTTTTGAAACTGATGAAAACCATATTTGTCGTTTCAATGAAGAAAAGTCCCTTTTTGGGTGAAAAAGAGCAAAGGAAAGGATGGTGGGCCCAAATCGCGTTTGCAGATCGCAATCGGAAGGGGGAGGGGTGTATTGGAACGATGTGATTGGAAACTTGCGATGCAATAGTGTATAGGGGGAAAGGGGAAATCGCAATCGGAAGTCGGAAATTGCGGCGGAAGAGGAGTGGGCACGTCGTAATGATAACTTGCGATGCAATGGAGTAATACAATAGAGTGGCGGCAATAAGCGAGGGAAAACGATGTCCGATGGTGTAATGGAGAAATCCCTTTAAAGCAAATTGAAATGAGTTTTGCGCTTTACATAGGGAAAACCCCTTTTTTCTTCGGGACAAGGCGGAAAGGTTTTGGTGGGACCGGGGGAAAATCACAATCGCAAATCGGTGGATGAGTGGAGTGGGAGCAAAGTGCCATGGGAACTGTCGATTTCGATGGTGCGATGGCTTTGCGAGCCGTCTGATCAAAAGGGTGGATCAACGGTGGAGATGAAATTGGGGGTAGCGCATCGGTGAGAGTCAATCGCATCGGAGAAAATCATAGGAGTGGGGACAAAAGTTGGGAGCGATACGAAGTTTGCGATGTGATCAAGCGATTGCGATCGGATGTGGGCCGTCAGATCGCTAAGAAGATCAACGGTTCGGATACGATCCCCCGGGGGGGGGGGGGGGTCAATCGCATCGCAGGTTCTCAATCGGGACCATGCGATTGAATGTTGCGATCGGATCGGAAGAAGGGGATTACAATGAAAAATTTTAAAATTCTATGAAAAGGTAGAAGTTATAAAGTCTAAGGGACAAATGAGAAAAGGGGTAAGGTTAGGCTTTTGGGGACTTTTATTCACTTAGGCATATTTTCCAATCCAGGAGTCAGTTTTGGGAGCATGATATATCGTTGGAAAGCTCTTTCTGGGCTCTATCTGATGGACATACTTAGAACATGATTTTGCACTAAAAATACTATGGAAAACACCTTTGAAAAGCAGGGTTGTGGCTATGTAGAGATGACAGCTTCTGAAGCTCAACTTATTACACATGAAGACATAAAATTACATAAGAAATGATAATAGAGGCAAAGTGTCATGTTTTCACCTCAAAACATGTTTTGAGGTGAAAATTACATCAGGCTTAATGGAACAACTCTTTGATTTTTCTAGATACCGTGCCTTTGAGTTTATTTGACCTCCTCATGACCTTGTTGAGACTCATTAATTTGACCATGATGACACCCTAGAATATAATGAGACCAACCCTATGACCTAATAAGATGAATTGCGGAATGAAAGTGAATCATGACTGAAGACCATAGAGAGGAGAATCAACAAGTTTTTCACATGAGGAAAAAATGATGAAAGACCACTACCATCAATGAATTCATGACCTAATGGAATGCTGAAAATTTATGGTATGGGACTCCTACTATGCAAATGCAAAAGAGTAAATTTGATCACTGGTGGCAGCATGACAAGACTGACACTAACAGGATGATTGCTAAATTGAAAAGTAAGTTTATTCCCAAATATTATCAATTAATTTTGTTTAGGAAGATGCAAAATCTTAAGCAAAAGACGATGGTTGTTAGAGAGTATACAGAGGAATTTTACAAAGTAAATATTAGATAAGGATACATAGAAGATACACCTTAGAGAGTTGTTAAGTATATCAATACATTAAGGTTTGATATTCAATATGAATTAAGTTTAATGTCCTTGAGATTTGTTGAGGAATCATACCACATTGCATTTAAGGCTGAGGAAAAGTTAATGAGAAATCAAGGTCATAAAATAAGAGCAAGAAGTGCTGGAACAAAAGACCAGCAACAAAAGGGAGAAGCAAGCAGCTCAAACCAGTAGTCACAACCTGAGAAAACTAGTGATGCTAGAGGAAGAAGGACTCCTTAGAGAGGCAGAGGCATAAGTATAGATCATGTGAGATGTTTCAACTGTGGAAAATTGGAACATTATTCATCTGAATGTCCAGAAAAAGTTGGAAAACAAAAAGGGGTACAATTAGCACAAACATAACTAGAACCTGTACCTCCAAAGGCAGGGGAAGAATGTGTCAACCCACCATAGGAAGGAGAATCTTTGTTGTTGAAACAAGTGTTGGATGCAGATGAACTTGTGCAAAGAATAATCTTCTTGAGGATGACATGCAAGGCAAAAGGTAAATATTGTAAATTAATTATTGATAATGGAAGTATTGACAATTTGGTTTCTACAGAGATGGTGGAGAAGTTGCAGCTGGATAGAATGCCACATTCTGCACCATACAAAGTTTCATGGCTATAAAAGGGACAACAAATGTTGGTGAATGAATAATGCCAGGTGGAGTTCTAAATTGGCCAATACAATGAATGAGTTCTTTGTGATATTGTGCAGATGGATGCTTGCCATATCTTGCTTGGAAGACCCTAACAGTATGATGGAAGGGTTAACTGTGATGGTAGGATGAATGCTTATAGTTTTGAGAAGGATGGACAAAAACATGTGTTACTACCTATAAAAACTAAAGGTACTAGAGAGGTAGCAAATCCAAACATATTATTAATGAGTGAGAAACAATTGGTTACCAGTAGTGCAAAAATTAGAAAGGAGGAGGAATCAACTGAAGTAGAGGTGACCAATTTTCCTTCAACAATTTAGAATTCATTTAATTTCGAAGATGGAATGTTTCGTGAACCAAAAAAATGTAAAATCAGCAGTGCTTTCCATGACATAAATGTTCATGATAAAGAAGATTCAATTTAATAAAAAACATAATTGTGGACAAGATACCACAAATGACAAAGGAGGAGGGAGTCTTGAACAAAAAGGCAATGCAAAACAACACAACCATCATGCATGGTCTCAATTGATCCTTGCATTTATATGGATTTTAATTGTGTGGGTAATGAAAGGATGGATCTACCCAATCAAGGAGAAACAATTGCAGGAAAATCATGTTCCATGTCAATGGTGGAAAATTCAATTGTAGTTAGTGAACTTATGTAAGAAGGAATGGATGAGAAGATTGCTTAAATAGGGGAACCACCCAAAGAAGAAATGTTGGGTATTTTCTGCATTAATACAAAAAATAAGTAGAAGTGAGGCTCGTGAACAAGAGTCCATGAACAATTTGAAGTTTGGGTGTATGATGCAGGAGCATCGTAATTTTTATATTTTTTTATATTTCGTGTAATCTTATCGTAGGTAATTTCTAGAAATTAAGTTAGTTAAAATATTGGAGAGGCGTTTTTTTAATAAATGGCTTATATTAAGCCAAATATAGCTTCTAATCATCCGGAGGTTTGAAGCTAACTGTTTTTAGGATTCATTTTCTTATTTTGTTAAGCTAGATCTTATTATTATGAATCTAAATTAAATATCATTGTAATAGAATTGTGGCCACATTAATAAATTATAAATGAGAGGAGGCACAAGGGGACTGGACCTGTGCATTTTCGTGCATTTCATTTGTGTATTGTTGCATTTATATGGAAGCCAAATACATTTGTTACATTTTTGAATTGTTTTATAATTGAACAATGTGTACAACAATATAACTATAACATAATAGATCATGGTGTCAGACACACACATGGGATAGAATGGAATGGACAGAAGATAGATGAGAAAGATAAGCGTGGATGCGATATTATTCACAATGATACATATTTATCACACAATGGGGGTGACTGTTGGATTCATATTCCAACGTCTCTGGGACTCCTTTTGACTCTTCGCCTTCCACAGCAACCCTAGAAGGATTAGGTGTCCAACTTTCCCCTCCTTAATCTGAAGGGGTATGTGTGAGTCCAAGAAAAGAGTTGTAATTCCAAATGGCAGCACTAGGGTGAATGTGCTCTATGAAATGTTGGCATAATGAGGTGGTTTAAGGATGACCACCAACACTGGAACGCTTAGTGTAGTTCCTGAAACTCTTCCAAATATGGCAAGAAGCTGAGATCTTTTGCTAGAGGAAGTGCTCCTAATGTTTTGAAGAGGGAGACCTTCAACCTGGAAGAAGGGAGGCCTATAACCTGCGATGGTTTAAGGATGACCAAAAACTCTGGAATGCTTAATGCATTTCCTGGAAATCCTCCCAAACTGGCAAGAAGCTGAAGTCTTCTACTAGAGGAAGTGTTCCCAATTCTTTGAAGAGGAAGAAACTCAACCTCACATAGATGGTTTAAGGCTGACCACCAACCAAAGGCATGCTCATGGGCATTTGTGTCTCTGGCTACAAATATGAATTTGAAATGATAGGTTGTGGCTAAGCCTCGCTTGAACTTCTTCGTATTTGGTTACAACTCTGAATCTGGAATGACAGGTTGTGGCTCAGGCTCACTTGAATTGTTGTGTCTCTGGCTACAACTCTGAATATTGAATGGCAGGTTGTGGCTCGGGCTCGCTTGATGTGGATTTGAAGCTTGTAGATGACCATCACTTCCCCCCCTCTGTCAGATACAAGGTGAGATGATTGCAAAAACTCAATTGCAAGTCTCTTCAATAATCTAGAACAAGTTTTGACATATGACTGAAACATCTTCTTGGCTATTGATGCCCATTTCAAAGAAGCGATCCATCCAAGATGAATATTTATTCTTGCAGGAGACTTGTTTCTGAAGCATATGTGTGAAGAATGAGTGTGCTGACCACAGTGCTTGCATGGGTGAAGATCAAAATAATGATCTTTCATATGACCAACTTGATCACAGTGTTGCCATTTCACAATTTGTTGTTGTGGAGGAGGAGCAAAAATTGGAACAACTGTAGGTGATCTATCATGAATAAATCCAACACTTTGAAATTGGATGGGCTTGGAATAGTCCTGAATATGAAAGGACACCTCATTGTCATATCCAAGACATGTTCTGTGCTTATTATGGACAATCTCTTCCCAAGATCTGATGACGGGCTTGGGAAGTGCAGGCTGAACTTCTTCTTCTGCATGTAAATCTTCTCTTGGAGAAGGTACTGCATATGAATCAACCTCAACTTTATATTATTGGTGTTGATGGGATTCTGACTCAATGTTATGAATAGAAATAGGTTCAGAATGATGACTCCAATGTTTTAATTCTGCTTGTTGAAGCTGAGATTCAAGCTCCAAAAAATCAAAATTTTCTTGTGCATTTTGTAGGCTTGTTCTAATGTCAACAAGACATGATTTGCTAAATTTTACCATACCATTATCAGTGGAGAGTATCAGAGCACTCACTAACTCTAATACTTCATAGGGTTTATCCATTGTGTTAGCACAAAAATAAAGGCATCTTCTTGAGCAAAAGCTTCCCTCAACAGACTTAATACGAAAGCAAAGTAGACATCTAATAGAAATTTTGTTCTTAGAATTGTTTGACAAAGAAAGAGAGATGTGCAGGTAAGGATTTCCGGCTAGTATACATAGGACCAATTTTCCTATATCAATACCAGAAAATTGAGCCTTAATCTCAAATTTAAGTCTTATCAACTTTGCACTCTCTCTTATTCAATTGAATCCTAGTCGGAGGTCAAATATCTCACCACTGTATTCCTTCAGGTCATGTTCACCATATTACATCGCTCCACACATTCCACCAAGAAAGACAATGAAGAAGCACTCCACATGTTCCACGTCTAACAAAGTCACCGCTTCATTTTGTTTTTGTGTGCTAAGAAAACCGCAGAGATGAGATAGTTGAAAGGAGTGTGTCTGGAAGCTAATATTTCTCTTGAATGGGAAATGTATATCAACATGCTTGCTTACAACACTTCAGGAAACAACTTGGGCCACACTGCATCTTATTCTTGCACGTCATCATAGTTGTTGGGTCGTCGTTCGCAGGTTTAGATCTGTCCACAATTTTCAACTCACAAATCTCAAAGTTCTTGGATAACAACTCACACCAACCCTGTTATATACTCCACACATAGCACTCCAGCTTTTGGTCTCACATCCTCGGTGCTCTCGGCCTCATCGTTTCCAAACAAAAATAATACGTCCAACAGAATTCTTTAACACATTTTTCATGGCAATCAATTAACACGGTCGATGTCTATTTTTATACCTGATCAATCGAGGACTTCATCCACACAGTTTCATTCCTCTGCTACGAATTTTTTCATTGGTGCGTTCCTTGCGCCTACTTCTGCAAGGATCCAACCCCGAAGCTTAGACTCATTAAAAGAAAATGGAAGCCCAAATTATAAGATGTGAGACTGAGCCCTTTTACGATCTTCTACATCACAACACTGCCCCTTTCTCCTTCTCCTCCTCGTAGTCACAGAATAATAAAAATATTAGCAGCAGTGAATTGGTCAAGCATATGGACGATATGGGGTTTGAGAAGGATATCATGTGATCCCCTCATAGCAGTGATGACGATGTTCACGAGGTGTTCTTGAAACTTGACCCGTCTATCCGCAGTCAAATATGCCGAATACACTCTCTGCCCAGGGTCGTCATTTGTGACTGCGACGGTGGTATTGGAGGAGGAGGACCAGTGTGAGGAGGACTACAACCTAGGCAACGTTATAAAGTGATGAACGGGAGAAGAAGTTGCAGTAAGGTGTGGGAGCGTTACATTATGGACTGGACGGTGGTTTGGTATGGTGTATCGCAACACAGAGGAGAGCGGTGGAGTGGTGGATTAGCCGAGTATGGAGAGTTTGCACAACGTAGGGAATTCCGCAAGGAGTCGATATCATATGCAAATGCAAGGAATCATTGACATCTAACATAGAGGCCTTTTAGGAAATGAATTGAGAGAGGATATACAGTGGGACAGGAAACCAGATGATGGAAGGGCTGCAACAATGGCAAGAATCAGATAGAGATGCAGGTAGAGCGTCCAAAGGACAGAGTCACAAGCAAAAACTGCACATTTTCTATTTTGGACTGTAGACATTGTAGAGAATACAACTAGAATTTAGCTTATTGGAGCAGGGCCAACAATTGCCCGCTCTGATACCATGTCAAACACACACATGGGATAGAATGGAATGGACAAAATATAGATGAGAAAGATAAGCATGGATGCAATATTATTCACAATGATACATATTTATCATACAATGGGGGTGACCGTTGGATTCATATTTCAACGTCTCCCTTGGATTCATATTTCAACGTCTCTTGGACTTCTTTTGACTCTTCGCCTTCCACACCAACCCTAAAAGGATTAGGTGTCCAACACATGGACGCAATTGGGTAGTCTTACCTCCATCCAGTGCGTGGAACAGTGGTCAAAGAAAGTTGTGGCGGTCCAGAGGTGCGTATGACTGCTAGATAACCAAAGGATAAGCCGGGCTTAGCGTAATCGTGATTTTAGTCTCGTTGATACAGTCTAGCGTGAACAATCAATCATAACAGGAATACCATGCTAAGGATATTCTTCGATTGGTGTGATTATATTTTAAGAAAACTTGGTAATTGTCGAGGGTGATTTCTTGTGACGTGTTGAATAAACCTCTTAACAATTCCATTAGCATAACAAGTCCATAACAACCTTTCTGATTCAGAATAGGGTGCGACTATATGGTCGAAGCCATAGTGGGACGATTGAGCATATGATCACAATAAGGCTAAGGAATTATGCAGGGCGTTGATAAGTTTGACTTTAGTGCGTGGGTTTCATATTGAAAGGCACGATACAATATAAAACAATATAGATATAACATTTGGTATTAAATTGTAATCTCTTGAAGTTTGGCGAAGTCATAGAAATTTAAATTTATTTTTTTATTTATTTTTTTATATACAGAAACGGGTATAGTTTTATATTAAAACCTTGGCTTGAATGCCTTAGATCGGGTTACAAAATTTGGAACCAAAGTCCAGCGTTCCTCGTCTATCAAAAATACTATTACCCAGCTGCTAATATACTGATGCTTCTTGCAATTGGTAATCGAATCTATCTCCGAGATTTTCCCTAGCTTGTGGAAACAAACAAATTGATGCAGCAAAATACAGTAGAACATGAAGACAAGAAACTAGGGGATCGGATCCCACTCTTCATCCCCGTTGCTTAGAAGAGTGTCGGCAGAGAGAAGAGCAACTTTATTGGCTTCCAAATCCGCGTCCTTGTTATTTTCCCGCAAAACATGGAAGAAGTTAACACTTTGAAGAGAGTTTACTAGCTTTTTAATTCTTTTCACCAATCTTGCTAACCTGAAGTCTTGAGGGACGGTGTTGTCCACGATAAATTTTATTAAAGATTGGGAGTCTCCAATAACATTCATTTCCTTGATGCCGAATTTCTTTAACTGATTGAGGCCTTGCAGCAGGGCCAACGCTTCTGCTTGGGTGTTGGTATTGTGGCCCAAGCCCCACGCATAACTATACTCAATGATACCCTCCAGATTCTTGATGATACCTCCAACCCCGGCTTTTCCGGGATTGCCTTTGGCCGTCCTGTCAAAGAACAAAATATAACTGGATTTCTCTTTGATCAAAGTGGAGAAATCATTCTCGTTCAACCTGATTTTCCATTCTTTATTGTTCATGCTCTCCCTTTCAGCGATAGAAAATTGGAAGCCCATCATACCACCCCACTCCAAATCCTGAGGACTTAAGTTTTTTTCCTCAAGCTTCTCCAACTTCTCGCCCAAATTATCTTTCAGCAGGCTCTTGATCTTGGCCATGAATAAATTAGCGTTCTGCTCTTTTCCTTGGAAGATTCTCTTATTTCTTTCCAGCCAGATTTTCCAATAAACTACCTTTGGCAAGGAAATCCAGGCAGCCTTAAACCCATTGTTGTTTGGGAAGTCTCCCGGATAGCTATGAATCCAATTAGCGAACAGGTCTGCGATGGAGGAGGGGATCTAAATATCATTTCCCCAAGGTCTCAACACCCCTTCTAAAACTTCTTTAGCATAATTGCAGTCCAACATAAAATGGCGGGCGTTCTCCTCATTTCTGAGGTGCATCGAACACCGAGACGGCCCTTGGAATCCCCTTTTCTTAAGCCCGTATTCTGTCAAAATTTTGTTATGGCACAAGAGCCAGTTGAAGAAGTCAACTTTTGGAATGTTCTTCTGTCTGCACAGACCTTTCCAAATCGTTGGACAAGTCGGGATGTGCAATATTTCCTTAAGCTTTGCATAACCCTGCGCCACCGTGTAGCTACCAGAGCGAGAGCCCCATCCTCTCTTGTCATGCTTCCTAGCGTGGATAGGGGCTTTCTCTTTTAATCTTGACATTAAATCTTTCCAGGCTTGCTTCAGCACTGTCGGAACCTCCGGCTGCTTCCAATTCACCCAGTCGCTTCCCTCCTAGCACGATAAATCCCCCAGTGTATTGAAGCCAGTACTCGACATCCAACTACGCAGCTCTTCCAATTCTTAGATATTGACTAGAGGGGCCTCGTTCATGATGTTGTATTCCCGAATTCAGATCAACTTACCGTTTCCCAGAATCCAGTAAGCATGATTTTGAATCAAAGGGAGAGTCTGCACGCAAAGCTGGTGCATTTGAGACCCAATTTTATAGGGAGGAGTTATGTCCAAACTCCTTTTCCTTTGCCCACTGAAATACTTATTCCACAAGGCTTTTTGAGCCCAACTTGGCTTTGGAGCAATTTGCCTCCAAATAATCTTTGCCCCCATTGCAATGTTTTGGGCACGCAGATCCTTAAAGTTTAGACCCCCTTCCAGCAATGGCTTGGTGACCTTTTCCCATCTAACGAGAGGCATTCTCTTGTTATTTTTCTTTCCTCCTTTCCAGAAGAACCTTCCAATCAACTCTTCCATTTTTCTGAGTATGCAGAAAGGAGCTAACATAACTGGGAATTGAAAGATCAACAAGTTGTTTAGGACAGATTTGATCAGAATTGTCTTCCCTGCAAGATTTAGCCACGAGAATCCTAGGCCCGAATCTTGATCTTAAATTTGTCTAACAACATGAGCCAATATTTGCTAGTGGGATTTTTTTGGAAGATAGGAAGGCCCAGATAAGTGAATGAATTCCAACTGGTGGAACCAACAAAACCCAAGCACCTGGAGATAGAGCTAAGAGCACTGTTAGAAACATTCCAGCCATAAATATGACATTTCCCCTCATTTAACCTACTGCCCGTAGCTTCACAGTAATCATCTAGGACTTCTTTAAACCTTGTTGTGGAATGAACAAAGATTGCTCCCAGTAGCAGGGAATCATCGGCAAACAAGGAATGGTTTATGTTCTTGACTCCTCTAGCAATTTTTAGGCCCAAAATCTCTTGGTTAGATTGTCTTTTTTCCAAGTAGAAGCTTAAGACAGAGGCCCGCGGGACAAAGAGGAGAAGGGAGAGAGGACACCCTTGACGAAGCCCTCTTGTGGCTTTAAAGGAGTTCGTAGCTCGCCCATTCACCAGAGGGGAAATCCAAGGCTCAGAGATGTAGGCCCGAATCCATCTAATGAACTAAAGCTCGAACCCAAACTTGAGCAACGCATCAAATAGGAAGCTGTGCCGCACACAATCAGAAGCGTTAGCTAGATCCAACTTAACCACCATTCCTTTTTCTTTTTGCTGCATGCTTGAGTGAATCGCCTCTTGCACAAGGATTATGTTATCCACAACCTGCCTACCATGAACAAATCCCCCTTGGTTTTTCGGATGAGAGCTGGAAGAATACCTTTCAATCTATTGGCAATCACCTTGTAACCTATGTTGCATAGAGAAATAGGCCGGAATCTATTAAAAGCGTTGGCTCCCTTTTCCTTCGGAATAAGGGCAAGGAAGGTGGAGTTCGTGCTGCCCCCAATTTTCTGACAGGCTTGGGACTTCAATACCATTTTATTCAGATCCTTTTTCACTATCTACCAACAACTTGGATAAATCTAGCCGTGAAGCCATCCGGTCCGGGGGCTTTGTCCAACTCCATAGCAAAAAGAATAGCCTTTATTTCCTTTCTCCAGCTGCTGGTTCATCCTGGAGGTTATCATGGAAGGAACCACGTCCAAAAAATTAGAATTCTGGCCCAAAGCTTCTTCTTCACTATAGATATTTTTGAAATGAGTGAAATCTGCCCTTTTAATGCTCTTGAAGTCATTATGGGTTGTGGAGTCTTCCTTGATTTCTGAAATAGAGTTGAAGCTTCTTCTCGCTTGGGTTTGTTTATGGAAGAAGGAAGTATTTTTGTCTCCTGCTTTCAGCCAAAGACTGCGAGAATTTTGCCTCCAAAATTCTTCCTCGTGCAAATAGGCTTTATGGAAATTTTGTTGCAAATCGACCTCCCTGTCTAGAGCTTCACTCGAGATCGCTGCATCTTCCATTTGCAGGTGATGGTTCTCAAGATTTTCTTGGGCTTGCTTCCTATCTTCCACTGGACTAGGCAGAGTTTTAGCCCAACTTTTCAGGGCAGCTATCACTCTTCTAAGCTTTTCCTCCCACACGTAGAAAGGTGACCCTTTGACAAGCATCCTCCAACTTTCCTTTACCTTATCCATGAAGTCCAAATTCTTGACCCACAGAGGACTAAACCTAAATGGAATTGGGCCTAAATCTCTTTGGGTCGAAAATTCAAGTTTAATAGGCTTATGATTCGACACACTACAAGGGAGAATGTTCATCCTAACTTCTAATCCTAGAATAAGGAAAGAAATTTGAACAAGAAATCTATCTAATCTCACTGCAATATGCCCAGGACCGACTCTTTTATTCGACCAAGTATACTTACCGTTTAAGGGCTTAATGTCGAGTAGGTCCCAATCTTGGATGAGGTCCTCCAGCCATTCCCTCATCAGAGCCCTGACGATGCTCCCCCCTCTCTTCTCAGATGGAAGTAAGGTGAGGTTGAGGTCACGAGCAATAATAATATTTTCCAAATTCTCTACCTCGGACAAGTTTCTGATCGAGTCCCAGCATGCCTTCTTCTACCCTTCATTTATTGGCACATGCACATTGAAGAGGCTGAAAACCTCCTTAGTTTCGTGGTGCTGAAACTACATGAACAACCAATGGGTGTTTTGATTTTCAATGACCAGAGTGCACTTGGCCTTGTTCCAAAGAGCGCCCAGTCTGCTCGAAGCTCCCTGGGCTGAGACGACCTGCCCTCCACCTTTGTCCCAAAATTTCTTACTTATTTGGAGGAAGTATTTATCCTCCATGTGTCTCATGGATTAGAAGAATATTTGGGGCTTCTATCCTTATTAGGCTTCTTCTTTCGGCTTTCTACCCATTCCTCTACAGTTCGAGGAGACAACCTTCATCACTTACTTTTTCGAGCTTGATGAGCTTCTTTGGAGCCCTGACCCTAATTTCTTGTCACCTTCGGAGTTCTTGCCAATAGTTTCTCTAGGGTTGGTTGGCTACCCTAAAGTTTGTCTTTGTAAGTTTCTTGCTCTCTCTTCTCCCAGGCTGGCATTCTTCCTCTTGTCGATCTTTGAGCTGTTTTATATTATTCCCCTATCTCTCCTTCCTCCTATGATTCCTTCGACTCTTGTTCTTCCTCTTCAACCTCTGCATTCTTTTTCTTAGGGCTTTCTGGAGTGCTTTCTCCTTGCCTCGAGTCTGAAGGTGTCCCTTTCTCAGGGGTCTCCTTCTTTTGCATTTCGACCTCTTGGACTTCCATTGAAGCTGAGCTTAAGGGCCCAAAATTATTCTCTTGGCCCTTTGAGGGAGGGTTTTACTGATTTTGAGCACTAAGTGGACGCTGGTTTCCTTTACCTTTTGGAGCCCCAGGAGGATTTTGGACCTCATGGGAAGACTTTGTTCTCTTAACTTGCTTCCAGCCTTCCTCTTTTCCTTTCTCCACCTCTCCATTACTCAGACAACTCTTGGCAAAGTGTCTGTATTCGTGGAATTTTCAACACTTAAAGGGGAGTTGCTCATAATCTAATTTTTGCACATGAGTCCAGCTTTCGACATTGATTTTTATGGCCTTTGGAAGCCCCACCTCTAGATCGACCTCGACATATATTCGAGCACAATCATATTGATCCTTATTATTTTCTTTGTCTATGAATTTTCCCAGCGCGTTTCCTATATGATTTAAACACTCCTAGCTCCAACAATGGACTAGAAGATTTGAGAGCCTTACCCACACAGGAACAACCGATGGATCATGCTCTGCTGGGTCAAAATTTGGTGTCCATTTGTTTAGGTAAAAGCCCCGAGGACCCATGAATTATGGCCCATTCCTAAATATCAGATCCTCGTCCTCTTTTGAAATAAATTCAAAGAGGAAGAAGCCTCTCCTCAAGAAGTACGAGGTAGCAATAGGCTCGATCAACGGTCTCCAGTTTTTTACTACCCAGGCCTCCATGGTTTTTGGTGAGGGCCAAAGTCCTGTGAACTGACCCACCAGAGCACGATCAGCTAGAGACAAGGCAACTTGAATCAATCCATCTGGTTGAAGAGATATTTCCGGAATATTATCCAGTTTCTTGACAAACTTGGTGGCTTCCGATTTCTTCTTTTTCAGTAGCGAAGCCAGCAGAGACTTGAAAGCATCTTCAACAGACAGAGGGGAGGGGGGATGAGGGGGAGGAGGTGCCTGGGATGAACCTAGATCCGCTATGGCAGTGGAGGGAGGCACAACCCTAGCTCATGGCTCATAGGCAGCGCTCAGACAATATTTCATTTTTTGAATAGTGTTTCTTTTAATTATAGCACCAGTCAGGCCTAGTTAGGTCAAGTTATTGACTAATTTTTGCATTAATGATTTTTTCCTGATTTCATTGATCATTCTAGAAAGTTCTACCAAGTTATGTGAAGAGGTATGGATCTTAGCCCTGAAAAAGTGGCTTAGATTTTGGGGTTGCATGGACAGAGCTAGGAATTCTAGACTATAGTCGCTGGGAGGCAGGGTTATCCATGCAATTGGAGGGTTAAAATCGTTGGCTTGCCTTGTTATGCAAGCGATTGGGTGGCCAGATCACTAAAAAGGAAAGTTAACACAAGATTTGGGCATCTAGAGTGGTTTTTTTGGCTCCTGGGGACCTTGTAGCTCTTGAGGAAGGTCAGTAAATTTTTAATTTGTCGATTCCACTTCCTTAACTATACTTAGGAGGTTGAGTCATGTCATAGTAGCCCTCAACTCATGTTTACCCCGGAAGACCAGTGAAATTGGTTAAATGTGGGAGGGGTGGTTATAAGCAAGTCTCTGAAATTATTATGGAAGCTTTGTTTGGTCAATTAAAGTGTGATGTAGACTTTTCCTTAGATGGTTAGGTTTTTACAATTCAACACCTCAATTAATTTTTTCCCATTTGTAGCCTTGGATTATTTGTGGTCTTGGGGACTTCCATCATTATCTCTAATACACATGTGCTAGATACCTAATCCCTAGAGATTGAGGTACATTGTAAATATATTTGTAAATATTAAGTTAGGAGAAATATGAAGATTCATAGGTGAATGTTAACGATCATCTGAAGTCTTGGAAGATGAAACCAAGAGTCATCTCTTCAATGTATTTATATATGACTCACATTAATGAAAGGCACGTATCCTTGGAGCTATTTCCTTAGCTTGAAAGTGGTATCAAAGTCGACTATTTTTAACTCTGTGATTCTCTCCCATGTATAGAAACTCCCCTCAAATCTATCTCTTTATTTATTCCATTTGAGACATGTCTCTCCTTCTATGAGAAAATCTAACATTGCCCTACTATTCTTTCCCCTCTCCCTTTTCTTGGTGCTAAAACCATTATTGGTATTGTCGACTCCATTGTT
Organism: Pinus albicaulis; assembly: GCA_034641835.2. Classification (NCBI taxonomy): domain Eukaryota; kingdom Viridiplantae; phylum Streptophyta; class Pinopsida; order Pinales; family Pinaceae; genus Pinus; species Pinus albicaulis. Next base: position 1,675,711,722 of record CM076580.1, read on the forward strand.
ATCACCTTGCAATTAGTAGATCACACAAGGCAAAGACAACCCTTTGGAGGCATCCTCGAGTTCATCTCTCATCTTTTTGTGGATTGGATTTTGTGCTGAGTTCAAATTTGATTCAAATTGCACCTTCAAAATTGAGTGGATCATGGCCCAATTATTTATGCTTACTTTGATTCATTACACTATAGTGACTTGTATTCTTGGATGTTTGTTCCATTTTGGTCCCATAATGGGTGTCTCTGTTGTTTCATCAAGAGCTCTCAGTAGCACACAACCCCATTTCCTATGCACGTTTCATTACCCATGGAATTTTGTAGGTACATCCCATTGTAGCCACTTTGGGTTGTTCCAATAGTTGTCGTTGCATGGTAGATATAGTTATGGTTCCAAGTGAGATACACTTATGATGCCACTGTCAATATTCTCCTCAGTTTCTCCAATCACAATTTCTATCGCAGATTTGATAGTAGTGGTCTATACTTCCACATTCGTCTACACTAGCGTTACATTCCTCAATATCATTGGTTGGTAGTAAATGATAGGCATGGTTTAATCTCATCATGTAGAATATATATAGTAGTCATAAATTGTTTGAGAAAAAGTTGTATTATAAGGAGTAATTGCCGACGAAAGTGCATTCTCTCATCCCCTTTGATGGTGTGGTGCTGACTGGTAAAGAAAATTACCCATAATGGTACAAAAAGATCAAATACACTAATTTTTAATGATTTTTGGGATGGAATATGTGGAAGAGAGGATTATAGTGGACTTACCAAACCTATAATATATAAGTAGCTTACCATATGGAAAAACAAAGACAAGAAAGCATACGCCTTAATTATTGTGATGATAAGTGAATAGGTGAGGCACCATATCATTTATGTTAAGGACTCTCATGGTGCTACATAGAAATTGAAGGATTTATGTGACTCACACTTCGAATTGGAACTCATAGAATTATTGGTGAAGCTAGGATGATGATCTCATGGATTTAACCTTTGAGATAAAATCCATATTGCATTGCGTCATCGTCACTAGAGTGAAGATAGAAATTGCTCTCATTTTTTTTTGTAGATTAATATTGTATTGCCTCATAAAATCATAAAATATAGATACATCAATCAACCATCCATCTTAACCATGTTTATCAATAGGTGATCTCAATCTTCCTAACAGGAAACCAAATATTTTTAACCACCTACCTATGGAATAATTAGTCCAAAATTCTAATGATATTAACAATCTTAGCAAAATTTAAGTATCTATTTCCAAGTTTACAAATCAAAAACTGAAAGCAAACATTACACAACTTATGAGTCTAATGAAGTAAGAAGTGTTAGGTATTTGGCACTTGAGCGTGGAGGCGCTAAGGTTGTAGGGACACACTGGATGCGATGTTCATTATGTTCCAACCTGAAATGTATTCTTTCAAGGCACACCCACTAATTTCTTTGAACGCGTTTGGCATCTTCAAGGATTTCAAATATGTTATATCTATCAACTTGCTTCTCTATAAGGACCCTACCTAATAGTGTTTTAATTTGCCAATATAAATAAAGAGCACCAAAATACCGCTTCATCCGACACTTGGTATGACCAAGGTTAGGAATCCATTGAACAACATCTTCCATAATGTAAAAATCGAAGAAATCCTACCCATATTTGGTAAACATATTTTCAAATTTCTGAATTTCATATCTAGACTCAAGGGGGATGACCGAAGGGAAAGTTGAAACACCATCCTAGGTTTTTTATTAGGCTTTATTTCAGCCCTCGGTGTCGCACCCTCCCCTCCCCCCCCCATTCCAACTTCTCATCCTTTATATCGACATAGTGACTGACAAACTGGGTGACCTGGCTCTTACATAAGTCAGGTTTTTATCAAAGGTTGAGTGCTAGAGAGAAAACAAATCCCGGGACAACAATGAGATGGAGCTAAGGGAACACTAGCGAGACAAAGGGCAATTAAAACACAGGGTAGCCCACCACCAGGTAGAATGACAACATAGAAAAATGCAGGGGAATTTAGAATTCAAGGAGAAGTTAGTGCAAGATAGTGGTAGTGTCTCATTTCTATTATTACGTAATATAACCACTGTTAATGCACAATATTGAGTATAAATAATGGGTGAACATTTGTGTGAGAATGAAAACCTACTTGTAAAGGACCACATCCAGTAATTTATTTTGCAAGTGACTATGAAAATGGTCGGAATAGGGAAAGTTGTTACACATGGGAGGCAACAAATGGTAAGTATGAAAACATGCTTGCTTGATAAGCTCAAAATGATGGTCATTTGACTTATTTGGGCAAAAAACTATAATTTTATCTAGACAAGAATATTTTATGAATTAATCATGATGTGCAGCTAAGAAAATGTCGTGGTTCATATTGACAGGGTTGTACAAACCCAATGTAACATTGTACTATAAATAATGAGACTAAAGTGTGCCCATAACCGAGACTTAGGAGCACGAGCTTGGAGAGCCATGCGACTATATTATAAAGTTAAAGGGCTTGGGAAGGATACATTCGAGATGTATGTAAAACATGATTATATACCCTTTATCTCATGGTGGAATGTGACTAGGTTAAGGATGGGCTTACGAGCAATGCCCATTATTTATTGACTACTTTTCATTTGGACCCAACCATGCAAGCACAGAGATTTTTGCGTCTTCGGGCTACTGAGATACTTACAATGGGGTTTGCAAGTTGTGGTTATTTGTTATGTGAGACGAGAATAGATGAATAATATTGTATGTCGGCAGGTCTGATGGACTGTATGAGTGAGTTGAGGGATATTTCGTGGCTTGAATGTGTGAATATTGGAAGCCATTTTTTTTCTTATTGTGGCTAGAGGATTATATATGTCATGAAAAACAAAAAAATTAAAGGCTCATAAACATTATGAACTCGACCATACATAATTTATAATATTTTTTGTTGGCTGAGGGATTATACTTGGCATGTATTAACAACACATGATGAATGGATTTTAACACAATCAAACATATTCATATCTTGGTGAAGGTCAATTTTTTTTTGCTAAAGGTGGTGAGGAGTCATATATCCCTAAAAATGTGAGTGAAGGTGCATCATTTACTAGTGCTATGTTATCCATGGCCACATGCTACACTAAATAAACAGATAAAACAAAGACCATGAGTGACTAGAAGAGGGCAACCTATGGCAAAGTATAAAGGAGGACTATAATGGAATGAGTTCATTGTCATATGAGGCACACATATGATACATAGAGTGGGGGTTATACCCAATGAACCCATGTTACTATAAACATCGACATGACCTTGTTAAAAGATTCGAGAGTGTGACAACGTGTTTACCTAGACAACACGTTTTTTGTTTTTTTTTTGCCAGAAACAATGTAATTTAGAACTTATCATGAGAAAAGGGGGAATATACTCCCTTTCACAAAAAATCACAGCAGTAATGAGAGGGAAAAAACACATAGGGGATTAACTCCATGCAATATGTTTAATATATCAAACAAGTCTTATATTTGTAGGGAAAACCATTTACAATTTGGGGTGAGATTCATCTCATACCTAAAGCTCTGAGCTTTATTTGCTTCTAATTTAGTTGTCGATGGTTTCCTCCAGTTGTTGCAAGCATTGGATGAGGATTCTAGAGCTTAGTTTCTTCCTTTGGAGTGAAGGTGTACATGGGCGAGTTAACAATCTTCCCCACCAACTACCTTCATTTAGTTGCAAGCCCCGATGTACTCCTCTGCCTTTGGGGGAGTTAATTCAAATCATGCCTCGTAACTATAGGTCAGTGACCAAATCACCCTCTATACAATCCACAAGCTTAACTCTATTTAATTACTTTATGCCATAAAAATAATTCAAACTCCATGTCAAGGATTGTGGCATACGTGTCATACGACACTAGTAGGGCGTGAAATGTTTATGCCACGTATGACGTGTCAGTTGTCTTTGCAAGTAAACTATGTCCCATGTGTTCTGTGAGCGATATCATGGCAATAAAAAATATACATGTCATATGGTTGTATACGAGTTGATGATGTTGACAAGTAATGTTAAATAGAAAGGCTTTGGGCTATGCTCCCCCACCATAGATCGCACAATCAATCGACATTATTATATGTATTAATAATTCTAGCAAGGTGGTATTTAACCACAATTGTTCATAAAATATTTTCCCTACATGTATGTTGCAAGAGGTCTCTAAGCACAATAATTTGAGTTGACAACAATTTTTTAATGCTTCAGATAAAGTCTTACTGGCACACCTTTGTGCCCGGGATGAGTTCTCATATTAGCTTAATACATTAGACCATAAATTTTCATGGTCGATGTCTATGCATACATGTTAATAATGTGAGGGGAAGGCACATTTTTTTAAATAAGCTTATAATAGACTTGAAATCATGGGCCCCTTAAAACTATATGTATCATTTGGCATAGCTTTATCATAAACCTTTTAATCTGGTTCCTTATAATTATGCCTGAAATTTGTGTTACATGTTTTCCATTATGCCTCACCTAAAATGACGTTGTATGTATATTAATAGTGTTGGTGGAGCGCCAAACTTTATAACACTTCATCCATCATTTGTCGCCATGGGGTGGTATATATATATCTTTGATGAATAGATCACATGTTTAAATTCTTAATGCTGAAATGTACCTATAATTATAAATATAAACATGATTGCCCCATGAATTGAGTACTTGTTGCTTTTGCATACCGAAGACTGATCATGTGAAAGGGACAAAAGTATTGGTATATTAATATTGCAACAATCAATTTCATCGAGTCATCGATACCATGTGTAAAATGATAATATGTGGTATATTAATATTAACATATACCATCGAGTCATCGATACCTCTAGCCCTAGAGTGGGTCTAGAAACAAAGAGACATGCTAGAATGTAGGTTCCTAACTACAAAATGAAAGAGGACACGGTAGATCGACCTACCTGGAATCCAATGCTGTTGTTGCGGCTGTAGTAGTGGTGACCTCTCACTCCTGCCTTGGCAAGTCATAATCCGTCTGCAGTCATGCTCGGATACCTGCACATAACACAGTAAACAAAAGCTGTAATGATAATATAATGATAATATGATAATATTATGAGGTTCTCATGGGAGGTAGAAACCATAAACTACAGGTATATTAATATTGCAACAATCAATTTCATCGACTAATTGAGTCATCGATAATATGTGGTATATTAATATTAATATATAAGCACATCAAAAGCATGTATGACTTCAATAACACCATGTGAAAAATGATGTCACGCAAATACTCCTTATTTCTCAAGGGGACCCCACCTATAGAGACTTTGATTTTTGGTTATTTTAGGAACTTTATTTTTAAGTGTTTTGAGGAGGAGGAATCATGCTAATAGTGTAATTGTTTGCACAAATTTTTATGTAAGTCGCTCAACAATTTGATAATGACTTGTTCCTTTGTACAGTGTTCAAGGATGAGTTTCTCTTTCTCTTGTATGAATACTTTAAAAACCATTCTATCACGACCACCTACTATATATTACTGGGAAAACTCATGCATTTTATTCAATACTTGTTCCAAGATTTCAGGATATTTAGGTCCTCTATCTAATTCTTTTGAAAACATTTCCCCAAATTGGTCCCAATATTTGGTCAATCTCATCACAGGGAAAACCATCAATTAACATTACGAGAATATCTAATGTTGCTTCCTCTAGAGTGTTACACAACATTTTGTCAATGTCCCTGCAATCCCCAACTCGCACATTGGAGGGTCATTTATGTGACTAATAAGAAGTGTCATGCCTTGCAAAGACCATCATTGCATCCCTTTACATGAGATAAATATTCCTTTTGTTGACAATTCCCTGAGCAGAGCTGTAAAAACCCTTGTTTTTTCCTTGGCGCGATTAGCCAGTTACACCCCCACACCGATTGGGAAAATTAACACTGGGCTCGCGCCAATTGGCGCTCTATCCCAGTTAAACACCCGCGCCGAGCTGTTTATGGAATGTTTTTTAAAAATAGAGGTGAATATTCCACTTCAACAACTTCGAGGATGAGTCATTGGGAGTGGTTGGACTGAATAACCATAGACTCCCTCCTGTAGTTTATGGTTTCCACCTCCCATGAGAACCTCGTAAAGGATAGGCCTCCCTCCCACCTTTGTAGGGATCCCAACCTCCTCCTTTTCCTCTATAAAAAGAAGCTATCTCTCTTTGCATAAACTAGCTGAACACATTATAGAAAAATAGTTGAACGACTGAATAACTGAGCATGAAGGATTGAAGAGTCGAATTGTGAAAGAGATAGAACAAGGAGGAACTTCGTTGAGAGAGCTTAAGTTCATGCCCTCATCCCGTCTGAATCCCTTGATGAGTACTGAGACACGCTTCGGCTGAACCCCGCTGGAGGAGACTGTGATGTCAAAGCATTAGTTGAACCTCTTCCTTCTATCAATATATACATGACTAGCGTTTGGGTTCCCATTTTGTGTTATGTTGTTTGATTTAACACAACATGCTTAGCCCTCTTTGACTGGTTAGTGATTACGAATGGAATTATTATGTTGTATGTTGATTTTGTTTACTGTGTTATGTGTAGGTATCCGAGCATGACTGTAGACGGATCGTGACTTTCCAAGGCAGGAGCGAGAGGTCACCACTACTACAGCCACAACAACAGCATTGGATTCCAGGTAGGTCGATCTACCATGTCCTCTTTCATTCTGTAGTTAGGAACCTACATTCTAGCATGTCTCTTTGTTTCTAGACCCACTCTAGGGCTAGAGGGATCGTCTCTGTCCACAAAGAGGATTTACCTTCTTAAAAAATTGGCAACTCCACTGGGGAACATTGTGAGTTTGTCATTTTAGCTTGTTGGGTCATTTTCGGTTGTTGGCTTGCTTGTTTGTCTTTTTCTGGTTTGCCAGCTTGCTTGCCATCCTCTGTTCAACTCCAGAGTGTAAAGACTGACCTCTGCTCATTGGATTTGCCTTTTTTCTATAATTATCTGGCTTTGCGCATTTTTTGTTTGAACAGTCGTGCCAATTGGCGCAGTTTGCTTTTGGTGCAACCGCGCTAACCCCTGTTTGGCACTGAATACAGCCTCACAGTCGCGCCAACTCCTGTAGAATTAGGTTTACACTGCTTGATGAGTTTTTTGGTCAATTGTGCTTGAATCTGGGTTATTTTTTGTGTATAATTAAGCCTTTGAGACTATTTTGACTACTGTAGACTTGTTTTTCTCAGTCGTTTATCCATTTTCTTGTTAGTGTAGTTTAAAGCCTTAGGGTTTCTAAGTGTCTTTGTACACTGAGCCTTCTGCTTGGAAATCAAGTATCTTTGATTGTTGTTAGTCTCATTCTTGGGTTGATTGCACTGAGTTTTCTTGATCCTTTTTGAGTATTTTCTTTGGTTGAAGGATCATTTCATTTTCGATTGATCCTTCCCCTTGTTGCTCCGAGCATCAATTACATTGCTTGTTTTGGAAAACTCCCTTTTTGGTTGAAAGATTGCGACATTAGTTTGAGTGTTTTCTTGTGTTTGTTTTGCATGTATTAATTCATTTAATTTCGATTCCTACATTCGCAATACTCAAGCTAGTGTTTATTTTGTTTTTCATTGAATTAGTGCATTGTGTGCTTTGTTTCATTGAAAAATTCAAAAAAAATATAGTTTGAATTCTTTCTTTGCATCGAAATTGAAATGTTCTTTTACATAACTAGCATTTTTTAATCTAGGAAAGAGTTTCATTTTAGATTGATTGCATTAGAGGCATTAGAGGATTTATTCGCATACTTTCCTTGTTTGTTCATGTTTGAAAAATTTATATCCTTGTCGTAGCTAGCATTCATTGAATTGAAAATGATGTTCATTTGCATATAGTTTGCATTTAGGAAATTGAGCTCCAAATTCGATAGGGCCTTGAAATTGAAACATAATCCAAGATAAACTTTAAAATTCACTCAATGCACCTAAGGCAACATTGAAACCTAATGGAACATTTCTAGTGGTCTAGACTAGAGACGTGTTCCGGCGTCTTAAAACCTAGTAGCTGTCGTTCGCCTTTTGGCTTTAGACAACGCTACTACGAACTTGTGCACCCCGTACCATTGAGTATATAAAGGGGATACCCCCCTAGGTTGCAATCCTTTTATCCATAGGAAGCCGAGTCTGCCACCTTGTAACCGTGATACACCGAACACAACATTCGGGGAGACTACCTACATGTACGTTAAGTCCTTGGTCATTTCTCTTTCATTTGATCGCCAAGGTGTATATGGTAGTTCACGGAAACTTGGTATAACCTCTTGCTTAGAATACCTGAGTAGTCATTTTGATCTTTTCATGACTCTTTAAACAAGAGAAAATATCATCGAGCACTTGTCCTTTCACGCTCGTTTCAAATTGAAAGTGACTAGAGTCATTTTTGCCTGTTTCTCGACTCTTAAAACATGAAACAATGAAATTTGGTTTCAGTGTCATAAAATTAATCATCTACAATCACACGCCCATTAAAATTTTTGTTACTTGGCCTGTTTTTGTTTTCCTTAGTTCTTTATCTTGAAGCCTTCGATTGGTTATCTCTTTTCCTTCTTGTTCTGATATATAGTCAAAGTGGCGGAACCTCCAGTTTCGTCGTCCTCACTGCCTCCTAGTGGTAGTTATTTTCTAGAAGTTTCTTTTGAAACCCCTCAGTCCACTAGGTCTGCTGAGTTTTCACAGCCTATTCTCCCGTCTATCTAGCCTCTTGCTACTCGATCTTCGCCTAACGATCCAGTTGACTTCAATTGGCCTCCTTCAAGTGCTTGGTTCGGTTTTGGGGAAGAAGGATAATTTCCTCCTCTTACGTCATGATCGCCATTTATTGCTGCTGCGATACCTCCTAGTCCTCGTAGTCTTTTTGAAGATCTTACGGTAGAATCAGATATGAATTCCTCTAGTTCTGTTGGCAGTGAAGGAACGCTTGTTTCCATAGGAGAATATCAACTCTTTCCAGAAGATCTCCCTCGTGTCTCTATCTAATATTCTCCACCATCAGTGTCACTTCCACCCGGATATAGGTCTTTGAGTCAGATTATGTCTGGTGTTGCATCCATAGCACAATCCAGCACAGTAACTCCTCCTCGGAGTTCGGTCCTCCCTTCACTAGGACTGTCACCTTTGACATCAAATCCATCGGTTACTGTTACATCTGTCCCGGTTCACCCTACTGTCCATGTGGCTTCGTCTACACTAATTGTTACATCTCAGTCGTTCGGATGTTTTCACACTCACAAGTCTATTTTTCTCAATCCCACGTGGCCTGTTAATCTCGGCCCGAGTAGATCACAAACCTGTGCTGTAGAAACACCGCTTGCCTCTACCACACCTATGGTTTCTACCTACGTGTTTGACGAGTAGATGTTGGATGTTCACCAACGTTATGCTCCCTCGACGGAGGCCACACATGTTTTAGTGTTGTTTCCACTACCCCTGTGATTCCTAGCGACCTTACTTTTGATGAGTATCTGTTGGTTTTTCAACAGCAGAGCTCTCAGGGTTCCCAGCAGCCCTAGGCTCCTGGTAATCCTCGCCTTCATCACTATGATGTTGTTGGTACCCCCATTTATTCTTTCCCGCTTTATTATGATGAGCATGGTTATCCTGTCTATTTGCCTCCTATTGATCCTTATCAGGTTGTTACTCATCAGGGACCTTCGTTACACGGACAAGCCTCAGGCTTACAAGGAAAACCCTTATAGGGACAACCTTTAGCCCAGTAGGGACAACCCTTTGGTCCTCAAGGACAACCTTCTGGTCCACAAGGTCAGCCTCCACAAGGCCAACCTTTGGTTCAACAAGGACAACCTTTTGGTTAGTTTGGTCAACCTTTGAATTAACTAAGACCATCTTCTGGTTTTGGGGGGAAAATATTTCCACCACAGGGACAACCTGTTGCACCTCAATCACAACCACACGTTCAGTATGGCCCAAAATTTGTACAACCAGGACAACCCTACGGTCCTCCTCCAGGTCAACCTGGTTAACAGGGAAAACCTGGTCCATCACAACCATTAGGCCAACCTTTCCCTCAAAATAAACTCAGTGGTCCTCAATATCCAGTTCAGCAACCGGTTCAACCAGCTCAGTAGCCATTTCAACTTGCCCACCAGCCGATTCCTTCGGTTCTGCAACCGGTTCTACCGATTTACCCAACTCAGCTAGGTCCACCTGCTCAACAGCCTGCTCAACCTGTAGAAATTATATAACTAATGCGTTATACATCCAAGATTCTCCTGATCACACACTATTTGACTTCGTGCATAACACATAATCTCTTCTACTATTGATCATTACTTGCGGAAATTAAATCAATTGCATGCACACATTGAAACCATAAAAATTCACACATATGAACACAATGTTTTAACGGGAAAGCCTGAAGCTAAAAACCCCAAATATCTGTATATACTATATGTCATAGAGATCATGTAACAATCCTCATACAAAGCTTATCACAATCTTTCAGTACAATCCAATCGCTACACACTAATCAGGCCCGATTTAGCAAATCCATGCATCGATCTTTGCCACCTGCTAGCCTGCCTCTACTGCGCAATCCCTGCTGAATATTGGCTCTGAATGAACTTGAATTGGTCCAGCCTTACTCACGCAATCCTCATTGGCATCTCCAATCACTGGGTGTTGCAAATCATGCAACACTATAGTCACAACTGATAGCCAACCTGCTCTTTCACCTACCTCTCCACTGGTCTCCACTGAAACTATCTATGCAATGTAGTTAACTGATGTATTCTTCAGTTGATTAACGAGTTAATATTTAGTGAATTGATTAATAATCAATTCACACCACTCTCACTAGTGTATCAATCAGTTAGAATAGATACAACTAGCTCAACTGTGTCTAACTGAGTTAAACTGAACACAACTCCACCAACTACCTCAATAACTCCACCAAACTTTGTCACATGAGTTCTAACTGAAGTCTCCATGCAATAGCTCCACTTAACCCTAAGGAATAGCATAATTCTTTCTGTCAGCTCCTGTGCCACATCTGTGCACTTAACTGAAGTGCTCCAAGAGAATAAGATAATGTTTATAGTCCAAATATTATTAAGAGCTAATAATATTCGACATATCTATTTTTAGACTGGCAATCTAAAAATAGATTCCGCCCAATATGTCTAAAAATAGAAGTCCACCTATTTTTTCCAACTTGACCAACCATCCACAAATAGCATCCTGCAACTCATAGAATATGATCAACGTGTCTAAAAATAAATCATACGCAAGTAACAACAAGGGCTCAAAGCTAGTGAAGGCGACTCTTTTCACTAAGCTCATCATCTTGTTGCAATCTCAACACAACCTGCTCTGCAAGGTCAACTTGCCCAACCGCAAGGCGTTTATTACCCTCAAGGTCAATATCAACCGGTATATAATGTGCCGTAAAGTTTTACCCTCCGAATCAACCTCAAATCCATGCTTACATTTCACAACAAAATCCTTACGTTGCTCAGCAAGGGCCTCAATGGTCTCCTCAGACTCAATATCTTGGTCCTCAACCCCAGTATCAACAGAATTATCCTGCTTCCAACCCTTATGGTCAGAATCCTTCGGGGCAGAATATCTGGGGGCATAATTTCTCTCGAACTGGGTGGAATGTGAACACGGGTCCTTATTAGAGACCCCTCATGACTTTTAATCCTCAATTACCATTTCTTGCCTCATTGGAGTTATCGGATGTGTCGAAGTTAACGAATGATCCTATTCTTCATAACCCGCATTGGCCTCCAGTTCCGACCAAGATTCTTGGTGATTGTCATAAATTTGAGGGTAATCCTGGCGAAGACCCCCAAGTGCATGTTATGACTTACCACTTGTGGTGTTCTTCTAACTCTTGGGTTGACGATTCTATTCAACTCCGTATTTTCTAGCGAACTCTTACTGGTGCCGCTGCAAAGTGGTACATTGAGCTGTCTCGTGGAGTTTTTCAAGAATTCAATTCCTTAGCCATGGCATTCCTTACACATTTCTAGTTACCGATTTTTTATGAGACCGGGACGCATCTCCTCACTTCATTGAAACAGGACCGAGCTACTCATATCTCAGATCATATTCATGAGTGGCAGCGTCGTCGTTGCATGATCAAATTTGAAATTCTTGATCAACTTCTGACTCATTGGTTCACTACCTCCTTTGTCAATCAGATTGCAAAAGACATAGCTATGGGGGCTTGTGTAACCGAGGAACAAGCCATTGCTTACACCCAATACCTTAATCTTGTGTACTCTCAGTTTGACGCATTATATGATATCTTGCCTGATGCTCCTCGACCTGGAACTTCTAAACCATCAGTGACTCCATCTGTCGATGGTATTATTGGTTTTGTATCTCACACTTCTCAGAAGTCTTCTGTATCCAACTCTAGGAAGCAAAAGTCTACTTCTTCCAATAATGTTGCTTCTCAGCCAACCTTGAATTCTGGAAAACCTACAGAAGTGAATGCTGTTGAGGCCAATCCTACGGATAACACTTCTAAAGGTAAAAAGAAGGGTAAAGGTAAGGCCAAAGCCGATACCCCGAAACAGGATTGTCTGAGGCCTCGTGCTGCTGATGGTCCTCAATGTAAAACGAAGTATCCTTGTTTGATATGTGACGAAAAGCACTTCACCAAGGACTGTCCTCGATGGTCCGAAGTGATTCGATTGCTCCAAGGCACCCAAGGAGCTCTGACAATTCTTAGAGAACCTTTCCCATCTCAGCAAACTCAGATGGTAGAGCAACCTCAGTCCTCTGCCCCATTTGGCTCTCAGGTATTCATGATGAATAGTTGTACACCCGTTTCTTTTGCTACTCGATCGAAATATTATTTTAGCTTGCGTAAGGCAGCGAGGAAGGAGATCGCTGATGTTCCTCATCCTCCACCTGTTTCTGGCCCTCTTGAAATTGAAAGGCCTAGTGCTGAATATGTTGTATGGACACCTTCTAAAGGTGTACTCTGCAAGTCTTTGTACAATCCTAACGCCCGTGATGCTCAAAATTACATTATTGTTGAAGATTTGGCTCAGATTCCATCTGCAATGTCTGCTTTGGAAGTAATTCAGAGTTGTTCGTCTCAACATAAGGCTTTGTTATCTGCGACAGGTGGGGTTGATCCTCCCGATACTAGCCTTCTCGCTTTTGATTTAGAGAATTTCGTCTCGCAACTCCCGCACCAAATTGCGCTCATCATCCAAGTTGTTATTAATCGTTTGAATATTCATTGGGCAGTTGTGGATGAGGGTGCATCCACCTGTGTCATGTCATCTACTTGTTGGAAAGCCATTGGTTCTCCAGCTCTCACTTCTTCTCCCAATGCCCTTGAATCATTTGATGGAAGGGAATCTAAACCTCTTGGTGTTCTCGTTAGTTTGTCGATTACATTGGAAGGGAAGATAGTCAATGTCAAGGTTGAAGTCGTTGACGCTAAGCTCAATTAAAATATTCTCCTTGGTCATAGTTGGACTCACACCATGCTATGTGTTCCGTCCACTCTCTTTCGTGTTTTGAAATTCCTACACGAAGGAAAGATCGTTACTGTTGATCAGTTGTCGTTCTTCAGTTCCTCTTCCGAGAACAACATTCCCTATGTGGATAAGATTCCTACTCCCTACGAGAGCATAGGGCCAGGCCTTTTCAAGGACCCTGCCCTCGTGGGTGTTTTTCCCATTCCACCACCAAATACTGTTCAGGTCAACATGATTTCTTGAACCGATGACCTATGGGTTATCCCTTCGCCTGAACAGATCGATTCCTTCAGAGATTCGATGCCGTTGAGTCCAATTGAAATTGATTATTGTGAACTCATAGCAGCTTCGGCTACTCTGTCCTCTGATTGTGCTCCTTCGAGCATGTCTCTTGACATTTATTCTTAATCCCCTTGGCTAGGTGATTCCAATTCACCTGATCCTTTGAAATAAGTGTTTCCCTCTGATGAGGCCATCATGGAAACCATGTCACTCGAAGATCTACCGTGGGATGATGGTCATCATCGTTCCTTGTTTCTGCCAAGTCTTGGAGCCATGTCAACGTGTCTTGAGCGATTTGCTTTTCAGGTTCCCTCTCCTCCGCTTCAAACGCCTATTCAGATACATGAAGTTTTTTCAGAAGGAAACTTGAGTAACATTACACAAACGATGCTTATTGATATTTCCGTTAACCCAGGAATGGTCGAGAACATCCATATTGACGTTACTTGTTCTTCATATGAAGTACGAGTTTATACTAGACTTTTTCCGCGAATTCCGTGATGTCTTCACATGGTCCTACGAAGAAATTCCCGACATTGATCCTAGCATAGTGGTGCATGAGATTCCTACTTATCCCGGTTCAAAACCTGTTCGCCAGCGTCTTTGTCCGGTGCACCCTAGGAAAGCTGCTGCCATTAAGGCTGAGGTAGAAAAACTTCTTAAAGATGGTTTCATTTATCTGATTCCATTGACAGAATGAGTCTCTAATATTTTTCCTGTAGATAAGAAACAGGGCACTATTCGTGTCTGTGTTGAATATCGTGATATCAATCCTGCTTGTCCCAAGGATAATTATCCTACTCCCTTCATCGATCAAATCATTGACGACTGTGCCGGGAGCGAGATTTTTTCCCTTATGGACAGTTTTTCTAGTTATAATCAGATTAACATTCTCCCGACTGATCAACACAAGACTGCCTTCATCTGTCCTTGGGGCACCTTCACATATAAGAAGCTTCCTTTTGGTTTAAAGAATGTTGGGGCCACATTTTAGTTTCGATGTCTTATGCCTTTCATGATATTCGTCACATCGTTCAACCTTATCTAGATGACCTTCTGGCTCATTTGGCTAAGCGTAGGGATCATTCTGACCATCTTCGTCATATTTTTCTTCGTTGTAGATGCCACAATATTCGGCTTAATCCGCAAAATTGCGTCTTCTGCATTGATTCCAATAGACTCTTAGGGTTTATTGTGTCCAAAGACGGAATTTGTCTCGATCCACTCAAGGTTGAGGCTATTGTCAATCTCCCCTCTCCCTCCTCATTGCGTCAGTTGCAGAGTCTACAAGGGAAGGCTAATTTTCTACGTCGTTTTATACCTAACTATGCCGAAGTGGCTAAAGGATTCACATGATTGTTGAAACAAGGCGTCCCTTTCTGTTGGGATGAAATCGCTCATAAGTCTTTTGATGCTTGAAGAAATTGCTTGTCAATGCTCCTTTGCTTCTCCCTCCAAATTATCATCGTGAATTTTCCCTCTATTTAGCTGCTTATTTTAGCACGATTGCCATGGTTTTGGTATAAGATGATGATAACGGTCAAGAGCATGTTATCTATTACTTGTCTCGCAACCTTCTCGACCCGAAAACACGCTATGCACATGTTGAGAAGTTAGCATTAGCTACGGTTCAGGTAGTCCATCGTTTTCGTCATTATATTCTTTTGTGTACTATGGCTGTGATTTTTTATTACAACCCTATGACCTACATATTGTCTCGACAATTGCTGGGGGGCAAATAATCGAAGTGGATTGTCATCCTCCAAGAGTTTGATTTGGAATTTACTGCTGCCAAGTCTAAGAAATCATTGGTCTTTGATGATTTACTCTGTTCTCTCCCTTCTGACTCCGCTCCTTCTCGTTTTGAGGAATACATTCCAGACGATTCACTTTTCTTGATCAACACCCTCGATACTTGGTACGATGATATCATCGTCTATCTCTAGACTTCGTGTTTTAGATATGAGTTGACAAAGGATGCCCGTCGACGCATCCGACATCAGTCGCAACCTTATCGTAAAGTTGGAGATACACTCTATCACATCGGAGTCGATTCCATACTCCGTAGATGTTTGACCCTCGAGGAGGCTCAGAAAGCCTTGAATGATTGTCACAATGGTGCCTGTGGTGATCACATGTATGGTTATGCTACTGCACAGAAAATTCTTCGTGTCGGTTATTTTTGGCCTTCTATATTCAAAGATTGCATTGTCGCGGATCGTCAATGCCATGATTGCCATATTTACCAATGCTAGATGCTTGCGCCACCTGTCTCTCTTCATCATGTCATTTCCGTTGGTCCCTTTGCGAAGTGGGGCATCAATATTATGATGTGTAACCCTCACTCGGCCGGGGGGCATGCCTACATTATCATAGCCGTGGAATACTTCACCAAATGGTCCGAAGCAATGCCTATACTTTCCACCGACGGTAAGACAGTTGTTCAATTCATATTCAATCACATCATTGCTAGGTTTTGCATCCCTCAAGCCATTTTTACCGATCATGGTTCCCACTTTCGGCATTATATGGTGGCAGAGTTGACTTCTAAATTGGGTCTGCGTCACGACATCTCAACGTCGTACTACCCTCAGGCCAATGGCCAGGTTGAAGCTATGAACAAAGTTCTTGTCACCATGCTTAAACGTACGATTGGGATCCACAAATCTAATTGGAATCTCATGTTATTTTCAGCTCTTTGGGCATACTGAACCTCAATTAAGTATGCAATTGGGTTCACTCCTTTCCAGTTGGTATATGATCTGGAAGCTACCATTATGATTAAATGTGAAATACCTTTGCTCAAGTTGGTTGTTGAATTACTACCGAATACTTTTCCAGAAGAAGAGTGTCTCCTTTATTTAGAAAGGCTGGATGAAACCCGCCGCTTTGCTGCTCTGGTTATCGAAGCACAGAAGAAGCGGGTCAAAGCTCATTTTGACCAGTCAATTTTCCCTCATTCTTTTGTTGAAGGAGATATCGTCCTCATTTACAACCAAGCTCATGACAAGCTGGGGGCAGGAAAATTTAAAACCATGTGGCATGGGCCCTACATCATTAAACGTGTATTGCAGAATGGGGCCTATGAACTTATTGATTACAAAGGTCATCCTCTTGAACAACCTAGAAATGGGTTGTATCTGAAAAAAATTATGTGTGAGTCAATCATGCATAATTGGTGTATGTAGGTGTTGTTTTCATTTTTGTACATGTTTTGGTTTTGTGTTCTTTGTGAGCATTTTTATGCTTATTGGGTCTTGATTATTGTGCAGATGTCCATTACCCCTTATGTCGGTTTCGCGGATGGTGCTTCCCGCAGTACCAGGAATTTGTCTTCAGCAGCCTGGGTAATTTATGATCCTGCTGGTGAGTTGATAGATCTGCAAGGTATTTGTCTAGGACGAACTACAAACAATGTCGCTGAATATAGCGTTGTCATTGAGCTATTAACCGAGGAAATCAACCTCGGCATATGCGCATTGCTTGTAAATCTAGATTCACAGCTTGTCATTCTTCAACTCAATCGTAATTATTCGTTTAGAAATCCGTACATTCTGAGATTGTATTTACGTATTCGTTTGCTAGAAAGACACTTTGATTTTATTACATATCAACATATTCCTAGACTAATGAATGCATTAACTGATACAGTGGCTAACATTGTATTAGATAGACATTTGAGTAATTTGTAAAATCGTCATCATATGTAAAAGATCCATGTAGGAAAATAGATGTATATATATATATATATCGAATGTTCGCATCAGTGTGCATCATAACTTCAAAAAATATGTGTGTTTCTGTTAAATCCTGAGACATCATGTCTCTCAAAAATTGCAGATAAAAACCTAGGTGTCTAATCGGCATGATGCTTGTGATAGCATGTCACTGCCCGTACAAGCCGCCTCAGTAAGCGGTGAATTCGGCTGGGCACCCCTACGGTATGTCTCTGGTAGGCACGAGGAACATCATCGAATCGTGCATAGTTCGAGACTCCATGTGTGATTCCTTCCAGATTGCGCACAATCTCATCTTCCTCGCCGCCCTCACCTTGAGCGTCAAAATCGCGCAGGATTCGTCTCGCTATGGGTGACATACCTGCGGGTCTTTCTGGGCCAACATCTGCAAACACATGGATTTAATGTTAGAACATTCATAATTAAAAAAATCATAATACTCATGAAAATTAAAAAAATGATTCTCACCCAAAATGAGGTCCGGATCATCTGTGAAATATGTACCAGAGAAGGGCCAGTCCTACACGACAATCAATTATCGATGGAGCCAATCAGAGAATTTTGGTCTCCAGGACATTTTTTGACCGCCCCCTGCCCTTGGCATCAGAGTTTCCCATCGGGCCATTCGTAGTTCTCTCGCTGGTGGTGTCGGGACTATGGCCTTCTGTCGCTGAAATATTGGTAGTCGTTCCAAGAAGAACGATACCAGGATAGATCCATAACCAAATTGCTTCAATTTGGCCTTCTTTCATTTTTTTAGCTGGCTTTTCATGTTTATTGTCATGGCCTCTACCTAGTTGTAGATGGTCGGTGACAAGCAGTCTACAACAAGAAGAAACTGTGTTTTTGTTGCTTCGTGTGGTGCTTGCGATCCCGAAACTCGTGTGATGGTATGTAGCACTAATTTTTGTGCCTAGTCTGGGATAGTCTCAATATCGAATTTTCCACTTCCTGATCCCTTCCGTGCCCCTGGGCATACCCTGTCAATCACCATGGACATGTTCTCCATGCAAGGTCGGGTGCTGGTTAGGATTGGTACTGCTCCCCTTCACGACAATCCTGTTATGAAATAGACATTAGAAACATCAATCTTGAGTTCCTGATCTCGAAGGATGAACTTTTCTTGATTCTCATCCCATATGCTGATCAAATACTGCAGTAGCTCTGATTGAGCTCAGAGACATGGTGTTAGGAAGAAATTTTTTAGTCCACAGTCTCTGAGAACTTCCATGACTCTCTCATTTCCCATGGCGAGCTCGTCTTCTTCGCTATGTTCCCTTTATTTCCATTCTATTACCATTTTTCCGCTTTATACTTGCAAAAATTGTTACATGGACATTGTTAGCCTAATTAAAACAATGGAATTTGTGAAAATTTTGCCTATTAATTGGACTTTTAAACATGTAAATGGTTTGCGCTGTTGGTGCGACTATTTCTCAAACAGTTGCGCCAATGGGTGCGTGCTAGTTAAGAAAAAATTGCGATTGGCGCGAGTCCGTGCCTGAAACTCGCGCCGACCACCATGCCCTAAAATTTCCAATTCCCCCCCCAAAATCGAACTTGAGGGTTGTAGGCATGAAAAAGGATTCAAAATGAAGGGAAAGGTGTCGGCTCTTACCTGGAACTGACGGATTCGAGATTGGTCTGTCGGATCATCCGCTATTATCATTGCAAAATCACAGTGCTAAATGGGTAACTATTGCTCCACAAGAGGCAAAAAGTGAAAAGTAATTATTTTTACCATTTTTGGCTTTTTATAACTTTTTTCACAACCCTAATTATGTTTTAAGACATATTTTTCGATTATTTTGTTATATTATTTCGAGAAATGGGTTTTACATGTGTCTCTTGTGCAAGTTATATTTTATACTTTTTCGAACTCGGTAAAAACATGAAAAATTCACTACTGGAGTCATCTTTCAGCTCTTTTTTGACTCTCTAAAATTGAAAAGATTGCCGAGATTCTTGTCATTTTGAACTCGTTAAATGGCTGCAAAACGATATCTGCCCAGTATACGTTTACCCCTTTTTTGGGCTAGGATGGATTATTTACGAAAAAGGAATACCTTAGCTTATCACGACTAAGAGGTTCTCTCAAACATAGTTTTCTACCTTTTCGGATCTGTGAGACTACCTATGAAAAGGGACTGCTGGATTTTTATTTTCTGCCTTCTTTTCAAACTCTCTAAACATGAAAAGATGTCGAGTTCTCCCTTTATCAGACTTGTTAAACCCTGATGACTTCGGACTTTGTTGCCATGACGTTATTCGAGTTCCTCCTTCCTAGGGCTCGTAAAATGTACTAGGTTGGATTTGTCCGAAGGACAAACTTACATTGCAAGCATATGCTATCCCCTTCAAGCTTCTTTTAAAAAATAATTGGGGTACTCGCCAGAAATGGTGGGGGAAAATGGAACCTAGTTCTAGTTATGTTGGCAGTATGTCGCTCTTGAACATGACACTTGCCTGCATTCGTGTTGGGTTGGGGACATCTCATTTCGTTATTTTTTCCTTCATGGGTTTGGATAATCTCTTTTGACCTCTCATTTTCTCACTGCCACGTCATCATGACCTCAAATCCCCTGATGTAAAATACTGCCAAATCCGGTGTCGTGTCGCTGATATGTTCAAGAGAAGTTTGCCTTTGCAGTTTTCAACCTTCGTCTGATTCCCTGTTTGTCCTGATTCACTTTCATCATATTCCTCTGTCTCATGTCGTTGATGTGGGAAACATTATGGCCCTCCTTCGACCAAGTCACTTCTTGTCGACTTCAACTCATTATCCAAGAATTTGATTTAGAGACTCCCTTCTGGTACCTTGGAGCCTGCATGCCTCAATGGTAGGTTTTTCGCATTCGACGCAAGGTTCACATCATTGGCCTTCGATAGAGTGATTCTGCAGGTGTTCGACGTCAGATCACTGTTCACATTTTGTAGATTGTACCTTTTGTACCTTGAGGGCCATCGTCATTATTGGTGGTTTCTCTCACGTCTGTTATCGTCTTTCATCATTGGCTAGTAATCAGACTATTTTCTTGCATGTTCGACTTCATCTCATATATTCACATGCTTGAAATTGTACTTGTTCAGGTCGAGATGGAGCGCAAGACCCTGGGTTTTGTCTGATAAAATCCAGGCTATGGATTTTTTGTGGATTATCATGACTTATTGCATGACTCTTTTGATTGGATGGCTACGACTATACCTGAGTCTATTTGTTGATCCTTACTGCTGGATGGCTACGTCCATACCTTGGATGTCAGTTTTTATGTACTATATTATGGATGGCTGTGCCCATGCCACATGTTCATGTATCACAGATATCAGTTGTATTTTTAATTGCAGGTTTTCTAACAACAGTGTTTGGTTTGAATGCATTCTCATAAATCATTTCGCCCCTCCCTCTCCCTCATACCTCATGCTTTAGGGAGCATCTGTTACACAACATTTTGTCACTGTCCATGCAATCCAAAACTCGCACATTGGAGGGTCATTTCTTTGACTAATAAGAAGTGTCATGCCTTGCAAAGACCATCATTACATCCCTTTACATGAGAGCAATATTCCTTCTGTTGACAATTCCCTGAGAAGAGCTGTAAAAACCCTTGTTTTTGCCTTGGCGCGAGTAGCTAGTTACACCCCAGCGTCGATTGGGAAAATTAACACTGGGCCCGCACCAGTTGGTGCTCTGTCCCAGTTAAACACTCGCGCCGAGCTGTTTATGGAATGTTTTTTAAAAATAGAGACGAATATTCCACTTCAACATCTTCGAGGATGAGTCATTAGGAGTGGGTTGACTGAATAACCATAGAATCCCTCCTTTAGTTTATGGTTTCCACCTCCCATGAGAACCTCCTAAAGGATAGGCCTCCCTCCCACCTTTGTAGGGATCCCAACCTCCTCCTTTTCCTCTATAAAAAGAAGCTATCTCTCTTTACATAAACTAGCTGAACACACTATAGCAAAATAGATGAGCATGAAGGATTAAAGAGTTGAATTGTGAAAGAGATAAAACAAGGAGGAACTTCGTTGAGAGAGCTTCAGTCCATGCCCTCATCCTGTTCGAATCCCTTGAGTACTGAGACACGCTTCGGCTGAACCTTGCTGGAGGAGACTGCGACGTCAAAGCATTGGTTGTACCTCTTCCTTCTATCAATATATACATGACTAGCATTTGGGTTCCAATTTTGCGTTATGTTGTTTGATTTAACGCAACGTGCTTAGCCCTCTTTGACTGGTTAGTGATTACGAATGGAATTATTATGTTGTATGCTACTTTTGTTTACTGTGTTATGTGCAGGTATTCGAGCATGACTACAGACGGATTATGACTTGCCAAGGCAGGAGCGAGAGGTCACCACTACTATAGCCGCAACAATAGCATTGGATTCCAGGTAGGTCGATCTACCGTGTCCTCTTTCATTCTGTAGTTAGGAACCTACATTCTAGCATGTCTGTTTGTTTCTAGACCCACTCTAGGGCTAGAGGGATCGTCTGTGTCTGTAGAGAGGATTTACTTGCTAACATAGAGTCCCATACACTTCTATCTACTACAATTTAATGTGCATAATGCTCCTTCGCTAGTTTAACCTTGCTACCTTATAATATCTACAATACTTTTTTTTTAATTGTTTACACCCTTGTAAAAATTGTGCTTAAATATTTTCGGATGTTAGCTTTGATTTTGGGATAAAATGTGTCATCCAAAATTGGAAAGCAATGTTGTCAATTTCAACTCCAACTATTAACCTAGCTTTTATTCATTCAAGAACATTTTCTTTCTCTTTCAAATCTTTGCATTTGTTTTAATAATCTTGACCAAATTCAATTTTTATTTTTTGAATAGATTCTTAACATACATGTTCCCATTCATGAAGTACCTTGTTGGAGTCTTCTCCCAATGAGACATGCATGTTTAAGATGCCTTAGTCATTTGGGCTTAGAGCTTCATCAATCTTGGTCATATATAAACTTTATGTATTGAGATTAGGCACCGATGACTCATCGATATTTATTGCATTAGTCTCAAAATCTACAACTTGTTTACTCTCATATAGTGGAATGTTTTTCTCTTCCGTTATTGGACATTAAAGCGACATTATCCAAGAAAATAATATCTTTCATTACATCTACAGAGTTTCATTCAAATATTATTTGATAGGATTTCTTTGGAGCTCTAAAGCTTCAAATGTAGAATAGGTTTTGATTCCATTACAATGTGTCTTCATTGTTACGAGTTTATATTAATGATAACAAGCTACATTGCTCATTATTATTATGGTAACATTGTTATATCTCAAAGGATGTTTACTTAATAATTCTTAATACAATTAATATAGCTCCTTTTTGGTAACATTATTATGTCTCAAATGATATGCTTGCCTCCAAGGGATATATACAATTCTAGTTGATATATATATAGGATATAATATGATATTATTAGATGCCTTTCAACATATGATTGAGACTATTACACCTTAGTGAATCCCATGAGCTATTGATCCTAAATTTTGTCCATGGGTTCCTAACATTCCACAAATTCACATTCCCCCCCATAGTAGTGTGGTCAGTGTGGCTAATTATATTATAGGAAACTAGATCATGATCCCTTATATCCATCAATTCTTGGTATCCTCCAACCCATTAATATATCACGCTCTCCTCTCTTCCTATCTCCATGCTAACCCTCCCCTCTTAAAACTTCCTTTAAACCATCATTTTGTTAAAGGATGGAGATTCAGATGAATACTCATCCTTTCTCAACAAAGTTGTTCCCCCCTCTCATTTCTTATGCCTTGACTCAACCTTTTCCAAATGTGATATGATATTTTTGGTGACCTAGGATTCAAGTTGTAGCTCCTACCCTTATATCACCAAATCTTCCTTCTCATCTCCCAACTCTAAATCTTTTCCTATGGATTGTTGGTATGACAAGGAATGCAAGGTTCACCAACAATAACTCTAACATTCCCTTCTTCATGACCCTAATTCATACCCCCTTTATCAAATCTCCTATAATTGCCTCATTCACCACAAGAAATGTTTCTCTATTTTATCTGCATATTGTAGTGGATATTCCATTGGATAATTCGTCATAACAAATCTACTAAAATATATTTGGAAATTTGGAATCTACACTATGAGGGTTAATTTTTCCTTAGGTTTATAAATTCATTTATTTTTGTGTAATGCTTATGTATGCAATAGATAAAATATGAAAAATAGAGAATATAAAAATAAAACTCACAAACCACAATCTGGGAAACCCTTATGAGAGAAAAACCAATTAGAAGTTGAGGTTTCTTTGCTCTCTCTTTCTTTGAATGGAAATGGAAGCAAGTACAAAGGAGTGAACCCTATGGCCCATGGGCTACTACAATACACAAACCCTATTTGTTTTCTCTACCTCTATCCACTCTCCGATAATATTCTCATCTATGGAAAAAAATGCACTCAAATAGAATGGAAGCCATTTTCCTCCTAGTGGTCCAATTACAAGACAACCTGATACCCTACTAGTGGTTAAGTTTGACTCCTTAAACCCTTAAATAGAGTTACAATATTGAATCATATAGAGTCCTCTTCATCATGATCACATGGATAACCCCTTTTCCATGAATAATGGCATTAATGTGGCATCCTATTGAATAATGGCCTGGATGTGGAATCCTCTTGAATAATGGTGGTCAAAATAGAAAAATCACCTTCTGGGTGGCATAAATTCTACATACAGACTATGTTTGAGGTATTTATTACACCATTGGAAAAGTGTTTGAATTTAGAATAGTGAAAAGCGATGCCACAATTAAATAGAAATTTTTTACCCCAAAAAATGTCTTTTAATTCCTTAAATTATTTTTGAAAGTTTTCAGACCCTAATTCGCTAAACTATGGCTTGCCAATAAAAAATGGTCATGTTAGTTGATTCCCCCATTTTTTCCACTCTGAAAGAATCAAGATGGATGACAAATAATATAATGATCCAAATTGTCTAGTATTCCCCATTTTAGGAGGTGGTTCATCCCCAAAAGATTTTATCGAATGAGGTGAGGAAATATTTCCTTTGCGTTCTCTTGGGTGTACTATTTAGCCTTGCTTGGAAGTTTTCCTTTCAACCCAATCTACCAAAGGTCATGTTGTAGTTTTGGACCTCCTTTTCAAAAATTCACCGTTTTTCAACTATGTATGAGTATCTAATGTTAAATATTCTATAGAAGGGAGGGTTTACTCTTCTTCTTTATCCAACATGGAAGGCTCATAGAGTTTCAAAATTTCTACATTCACCACTAAGTAAATGTGCATGTATGGGGGTAGAGTGAGAATATAGGCATTATTTCCCACCGTTTCTAGTATCTCAAAGGAACCATACCTTAGAGCCTTTATTTTTACCAAGATCCTATAGCCTCTCCTTGTTCAAATATAAACAAACTCTATCTCCCACCTTGAATGACTTCTCTATTATGTGTTGATCATGCCTGGCCTTATACTTTTCTTGTGATCCCTTCAATATCTCATGTACTTGTAAATTGATCCGCCTAATATTATAAACAAAATTCTCTACCCTTAAGGCATCTTTTGTGAGATTATCCCTTTCTCATTGCCCATATGCAATATCCAAAGGTGAAGGTGGAAAATATTGAATATAGGTTTCAAATGGGGACTTACCAGTATAAGTGCAGATTTCCCTGTTACAAGAGTGTTGTGTAAAGACCAAATTTGCATCACAAGTCTTCAAATGCTTATGGTTGTAACCATTTAGAAGATGCATCAAAGTCTTGTTCACTACTTGTATTTGCCCATCTGCATGTGTATGGAATGTTGTAGACCTCTTCAACTTTGTGTCCATCTTCTCCCATAATGTAGTAAAAAATGCATTGAAAAATATTTGTGTCCCTATTTGAAACAATGTTGTTTGGTATATAAATGTGCACCCATACCTATCCAAACAATAGGTTTGTTGCTTCTTGATCACTGATGGTCTTTTACCAGGGAATTATAACACAAATCTTGTTGAACCTGTCAACTACCATGAACAAATACTCATGTCTCTTCCTAGTTGTTGGTAAAATTCCCAAAAAGTCAATGGAAATTCTTTGTCAAGGACAAGTGGGTACAATTAAGGGATGTTATAGACCTTGTTTCCTGTTACTAAGCTTGGTAAAACAAAACATGGATCCTTTAATGAACCTAGCTACCTCTACTTGCAGCATGGGCCAATTCACATACCTCTCCAAGTTAGTTATTGTATTCCCTACACAAAAATTCCTTTAGAGGTGCAAGCCTCTTTGATCAATTGTAGTTGCTCAAGTTTAGGAACACATAACTTAACCTATAGATTAAACCATTTTGGAGATGGTAGTAAATTGTGTTATTACCATCGTGCACATGGTTTTGCAATTGTTGAAACACCTCCTTGAAGTCATAATCCTTTATATATGCCTATTTATATGGATCACATGTGAAAGGATCCATGCGCATAAGAGTCCCAAAATCTATTATCTTTGATGTGGGTGGCCTTGAAATAATGCCGACCAACTTGTTCGTGCTTCCATTCATATACTTGATCACTAAATGAAATTGTTGTAGAAACCCCATCCACTTGTAATGCCCAGATTGTGGTAGCTTACTATAAGCTTGCAGGTATTGTAGTGGCTAGTGATCAATGTGGATCACTATCTCCTTTCCCATTAGATAATGTTTCCACTTATTAACAACTTGTACCAAGGCATAGAGCTCCTTGATGTAGGTAGAGTAGTTAAGAACAACCCCATGAAATACTTCAGAATGGTAGCATACAAATCTTCCTCCTTGCATAAAGACTACTCCCATAACATACCCACTTTCATCTATCTCCACTTTGGAGGGTGATTGGATGTTCTGTAACATTAGAATTGATGCTTGACTGATCTTCTTCATTAACTTCTCATAGGACCTATTAATTTGCCATAGTGTTTTATGATGTTATAATCACTTTAAACAATTTCTTCCAATTTTAGTCACCCCAGTAACAGTAAAGAAATTATAGATAAAACAGTTAACAATAAATGCATAATAGAATATAGCCAAGCACAATGAGCCATCGAGATTTGGTCAAAGACCAGGGAAAAACCCCACAAGGAGGGAAACCCTACGATCAATTATTCTTCTTCTGTTAGTCAATCAATGTTCAACATGAGATACATAGTCCAAATAGTACACCCAAAAACAATTCAAAGTCAAATCCTTGTCTTCCCAAATAAACCAATCCAAAATGAGTCAACAATGAGAGATAAAGTCAATTGTGGTCAAAGTTATCAGTCTGCAAAATGTTAGCCTGTAGAGGAACAATCATCAACAATTAATGGACTGCTCGAACTAGGAAAAGTCAATGGTACAAATTCTTAGAAAACTTTGGTCAAACCAACAATGAATTTTGCCTTCCGTCCTCAATCAAACTTAGTCAAAATAGTAGAAAAATATCGGTCAAAGGAAAGAGAGAATCTCAGATCCGATTTGCAGTCAAACCCTAGTCAACCTCAGTCGGCATGCCTAGAAAATATCAGTCAATGCGGTCTCCCAAAATAAAAATAAATTCAGTTAACTTAAGTCAAATAAGCCCAATTCAAATAGCATCAATGTTGGTCAACATAGTCATAAAATAGAAATTCAACTCTGCCAGAACAAAAATCCTTCTCCTCCTTTGAACGTGCAAATTCAACCTGTAATTTTAGAGATGCATGAATCAATCTTGATGTGATGTTTGATGTGATGGATGATCTCCAAGAGAGGTCATAGATGGCCTATTTATATGTGGTTGAGGAGGGCTAATTTCACACATGTGGGGCTGACATGTCATCTTCACTAGGCCTACTTGTCAAACTCAAATAATTAATTTTCCTTTTACCGTTTGAAATTTATTTTGAAGAAGATAGGTTCCTCCTTGGGGTTGTTGGGCTTCTCCTTGGGGAAATTCATCCTATAGCTTCCACTTTTAACACCCCCTCTCAGCTAAGGAGGAATTTCCTATTGCACCATAAGTTTCATCTCAGATGTACATGCCTCAACATAGAAGAATCTCATCTTGTCTCATCTAATCTCAACTGAAAAATCAATGATATAAGAAGAAGAATGATCCCCATGAAAATAGAAGAGATAGATTTACCACAACCAAGTCCATGACAGTCACAATGATCTTGCTAAATATCACACACCCTATGTCCACTAACAGACCCTATCCAACTTGATCCTCAGTAATGAAGTGGTATAACACTCGCATCCAATACTTAGGGGAGATAAATTTACCACAAGTAATTCCATTGAAAGCACATACGTCCTTGGTAAATATCACACACACCTAAGTCTCCTATCTCATGTGGCCAATACATGAGGTAATCCCAACAAGATTAACCGAGTCCAAGACCCCTTTATAAGGGTGAATTGTGGGTAATATGCAAACTAGGGTATGTACTCAACCAAATTTATGGCTTGAAAGAGTACCATCACACCCAAGAACTCTCATGCTCTTCTTCCCTCACCAAGTCCATGGCTAGTCAAAATACTAGGATCCTGAGCATAGCTCGGTGTTCTCGATCAACAGTGTTCCCTCTTAGGGAGGGATGCATTCTCCTGCACTCCAAGCTTCTCTCTAAAGAATATGAACTTCGCTTTCAAAAACAACTTGGTGAGAATTTTTGCAACCTGCTCATTAGTCGAGATATGTTGGAGCCTCATTGCTCCTCGCAATACCATATCTACGATAAGATAATATTTGATCTTGATGTGCTTGGACTTTTCATGGAATACTGTATTATGTGAAATTATGATCCCGCTTTGGTTGTCACATTATATCATGGTCATATCAAGCATTTGCTAAAATAACCCTACAAAGAGATTTTGCAACCACACTACCTCACAACTAGCCATACTAGCTGCAATGTACTCTACCTCCAATGTGCTAAGAGCGATAGATTTATGCTTCCTGCTCCTCCAGGAAATCAAGGCAGACCCCAAGCTAAAAAAATATCCAGATGTGCTCTTCCTGTTAATAAAACTCCTATCCAAATCTACATTTGTATATGTATGTAGTCTCAACTCATTGTTGGAGGTATATCTCAGTCCATAGTTGATCGTCCCATGTAGATATCTCAACGCATGCTTTGTGGCCACCTAATGAGAATACAAAGGTTCCACCATGAACTAGCTCAGGGTGTTGAGATTCAACAAGATGATGAGCTTAGTGAAAAGAGTTTCCTTCACTAAGTGGGCCCACAGGCTATTTTTGGCGTAAGTCTATTTTTAGACTATGTCTAATTTTAGACATGATGATCATATTTCAGAAGTTGGAGGATGCTATTTGTGGATGGTTGATCAAGTTGGAAAAATTGTTGAAATTATATTTTTAGAATATTGGGCGAAGTCTATTTATAGATCGCTAATCTAAAAATAGGTGCATGTCGATTATTATTAGCTCTTAATAATAATCAGACTCTAAACAACAACTTATTCTCTTAGAGCACTTCAGTTCAGTGCACAGATGTGGCACATCAGTGGACTGAGGGAATTCACAATTCCCAAGGGTTTACTTGAGCTAATGCATGGAGGACTCAGTTAGAACTCAAGTGGCAGATTTATGACACAATTGAAGAAGTAGTTATGGAGTTGTATTCAGTTTAACTCAGTTAGACTCAGTTGAGCTAGTTGTATCTAGTGTAAATGATTGATACACTAATGAGAGTGGAGTGAATTAATTAGTTAATTAATTCACAAATAATAACTCATTAATCAACTGAACAATACAACAGTTAACTATAGTGCATGGCAGTTTCAGTGGAGACCCAGTGGAGAGATAGGTGAAAGGGCAAGATAGACTATCTATTGTGACTATAGTGATGCATTGATTGCATCACACACACATTGGAGATTCCAATGAGGATTGTACAGTCAAGGCAAGGGTAATTCGAATTCATTCAGAGCTATTCTTCAGCAGAGATTGCGTAGAGGAGGCAGGCTAGCAGGAGGCAAATATCGGTGCATGGATTTGCAAGATTGGTCCTGATTAGTGTATGACGATTGTACTGTACTGAGAGCTTGTGATATGCTTTGTATGCTTTGTATGAGATTGTCATATGATCTCCATGATACATAATATATAGTTGGGGTTTTCAGCTTCAGGATTTCCCGTTAAAAACTGTGTTATGTGCGATTGATTATTTTTGTTTATGCTTCAGATGTGTGTGCAATTAAATTTTCTGCAAAATATTAACAAGTGGAATAGATTTAGTATCTTGCATAAAGTTAAATAGTGTGAGATCAGGTGGATCTAGGGCATATGCATGCTTAGTGCATATAATTTCTACACAGGGTGTTAATGGAAAAACATATGTCTGGTCTTGTGTTGACCAAAAACATCAAAGCCCTAATCAGTTGTTGGTACATAGGTGGATCCGCTAGATCTATTCGCACAACTTCACCATGTAACTTCTTGAATTTTTCCTGCACTGGTGTGGCGATGTATTTGCAATCCACCATCCCAAATATTTCCAAGATTTTGACAACATATTTTCCCTGGATAAGGAATATATTACCAGGTCTCTACCACAACTATAAGCCCATGAAATAGTGCATCAACCTAAGATATTTCATCTCAAACAGAGAGGAAATATCCTTCTTAAACAGGGGAATAAGAGGCTTTTCTCTTGTCAAGTTTAAGTCATCAAAATATAAAAATAAAATCATAGGCATACCTTGGACAACCTTGAGGTAGAGAATCGAATCAACACTACTTCTTGTGAATCCCAACTTCATCAGATATCCAACGATCAGAGCATATCAACCCCACAGAGGGATTTATTCAATCTGCAAATATGGGTTTCCCTGTCATGCTCCTCAAACCCCTGAGGTTGTTCCATGTACACTTCTTCCTTAAGTATGCCATGAAGAAAGGTAGTCTTCACATCCATCTGGTGAAGACTCCAACCTTGATCAACATTAAGTGCAATGATGGATCATATGGTAGTGCATCGAGTAACAATTGTAAATATCTCATCATGACCTTCTCCCTCTTTTTAGGAGAATCCTCTAGCCACAAATCTTGCCTTGAACTTCTCAATGCTACCATTAGCTGCATGTTTGATTTTGTATAGCCATTTAGAAGTCACAACATAATTCCCTTCAGGTCTCAGAACCAACATACATCCTTAGCATACACCTTCATGATCAACCTGCATCATGGGTATCCCTTTAACCATCCTGCTCACAATAGGAAACGCTTTATAATGAAGGTGAGAAAATATTTAGTGCCAAAGTTCACACTGATTTGTACTATCATGGACCAATGCTTGAATTGGTCGTCCATAAGGTCTGCCTTCATTTCTAATACCAAAAGTGAAGGTTGCTCTCAATTTAGATCCCTTTGTCCAAGCAAGAACTTTTCGATTGATGATTGCAACTCTAAATCCTTTGTCTTCCATACTAGAGATGGAGACAAAATTCTTCGTTAAGCTTGGCACATATAGAAAATCATGAAGATGAACGGTTTGACCAAAATTCAAATGAAAAGAAGTAGAGCCAGACCCTTTAACATCATGAGAAGAGTTATCCCCAAGTAAATTTTTCAAATTGGTCTCCCTCTCAACGAAATTTGATAGGACTTCAGAATATCCAGTAAAATGTCTAGATGCCCCACTATCCATCAACCAATTATCAATGAAATTTGAAGTAGAGCTAGGAAGAGCAGTAATAAGAACATATTTGGATTGATAAATTGCAACATTATTAACATACCTTGTATTGGGGTTCTTCAACACTTGCATGGCCTGTAGGATCTCTTCCTCTCCTTCTATTGTTGAAGTTGTTGTTGTATCCATTATAGTTGTTGCTTCTAGGCCTTTGAGAATTAATTTTATTAGGACAATCTCGAGCAATGTGGCCAAATCATTCACACTTGTAGCATTGGACTCTTGAAAATTCCCTTCTATTGTTGTTGAATGGTGGGGCTTGATTCTTTGGATTCCCTTTGAAATATATTCATTTTCCTTTGCCTTTTCATTTCTTGACATTAGGTGCAAATGCTGTAGGTTCTTCTTCATCTTGTCTTTGAATTCTCCCTCCAAAAATGAGCCTAGATTTTTCTTTAGCGTACAATCCATAAATTTCAACAAATGAAGGGATCTCCTTAATGCAACTAATGCAAGTTATGAAAGTCACCTAAGATATGAGGAGCGCACCAAGGGTCATCTATACAAAATCCTTATCAGATACAATTTCTCCAATATAAATAAGTTGATCCCTTATCTTAGATATCCTCATAAAGTAGGTTGTGATAGATTCTGACTTAGAAAACTTGATATCACGGAGTTGAATCTTCAAAGAAATGACTTGGGTAAGATTGCTGACCTCATAGATCACAATCAATTTGTCATTAATTTCCTTTGAATTTTTCATCTTGGATGCATAATTAATGATATGATCTCTAATAGAGTCAATACTAATTTTCTTGGCCTTGGTCTTGCCTTTATAGTTCTTGTACTTGGCACTAGAATTGGCATTCTCCAGAGGTTCAACTCTTTGGCCCTGCACATATTCCGTCACATCATTCTCATCTAGTGTAATATCCAATCTAGTCCTCCAAGCTACAAAGTTGGAGCCATCATTCAACTTTTCCTTATTCTTGAAATATAAGGTAGATATCTTGCCCAAAAATTTGATCACCAATCAACAAAAAAGGATTGTCTCCAAGGGGTTTTCTCTGATCTCCTTAGGTTAATCTTCACCTCAACTATGGCATCATGTTAATTTTACACAATGTTTTATGCTTTTATAATCACTTTAAAAAAATTCTTCCAATTTCAATCACCTTAGTAATAGTAAAGCAATTATATATAGAACAGTAAACAATAAATGCACAATAGAATATGACCAAGCAAAATGAGACACATAGATTTGGTCAAAGACTAGGGAAAAACCCCACTAGGTGGAAAACCCTTTGATAATTTCTTCTTCTTTTATTAGTCAATCAATGCTCAACATGAGATACATAGTCCAAATAGTACATCCAACAACTATTCAAAGTCAAAGCCTTGACTTCCAAATTCAACCAATCCAAAATGTGTCAATAATGAGAGCTAAAGTCAATTTTGGTCAAAGGTACTATTTTGCAAAATTCTGGCATGCGAAGGGACAATCAACATCAATCAGCAGAATACGACTTTGATCCAACTGCTCATAAAACTTCGGTCAAACCAACAATGAATTCAACCTTCCCTCCCTAATCAAACTGAGTCAAAACAGTAGAGAGAAATCTATAAAAGGAGAGAGAAAATCTCATATCATATATGTGGTCAAACCCTAGTCAAATTTGTGGTCAACCTTAGTCAACATGCCTATAAAATCTCAGTCAATGCGGCCTCCCAAAACAAAAAGAAATTCGGTCAACTCAACTCAAATAAGCCCAAGTCAAACAGAGTCAAAATTGGTCACCGTAGTCCCAAAATAGAAAGTAAACTTGGAAAAAATAGAAATCCTTCTCCTCCTTCACACGTGTGAAGTCAACCTATAATTTAAGAGATGTATGAACCAATTTTGATGTGATGTGTGATGTGATGGATGGTCTCCAAGTGAGGTCATCAATGATCTATTTATATGAGGTTGAGGAGGGCTAATTTCACACATGTGGGGATGACATGTCATATTCATTGGGCCGACTTATCAAACTCCAAGAAGCGATTTTCCTTTGACCATTTTGAAAATTATTTTGAAGAAGACATGTTCCTCCTTGGGGTTGTTGGGCTTCTCCTTGGGGAAATTCATCCCATAGTTGCTAATTTTAATAGGACCTTTGCTGACCCTTTCTCCACTGGAAATTTATGCCACTCATTGTTATGGCATGAAGTGGTGATACTATTGTTGAAAACGAGGCTATGAATTTCCTCAAGTACCATGCTTCCCCAACGAAACTCCTGATGTCAAAAAAATTAGTAGGCATCAACCACTTCATTATGGCATACATCTTGGAAAATTATATATTCAATTCTCCTCCACCCATAACATCCCACTTACACCAAAGAGAGTTGTGCAAACTCACACTTCTTGTGATTTTCCAGTAGCTAGTGTTTCTTCAATATCTCTAACACCTGCATCAAATGTGATATTTTCTCCTCCCACACTGCATAACTATATATCATCCAAATAAACAATAACAATTGAATCTATAAAGGGGTGCAATATATTATTCACTAACTTCATGAACATAGTTGTTGCATTGCACATACCAAACAACATAACTAACCACTCATAAAAACCTTGTCTGGTTTTGAAGGTTGTCTTCTAGGTATCATCTTTGACTCAAACTTGGTGATACCCTAAATTTAAGTCTAGCTTAGTGAAGTGTTTGGATTGTTGCAACTAATCCAACATATCATCTATCCTAGGTAGGGGGTACCTATTATTGAGCATAATTTTTTTTAACGCCCTGTAACCAATGCACATCCACCGAGGCTCGTCATTCCTAAGAATAATTATAATGGGTGAACCACATGATGAGATACTTGGTCGAATAACACCCTGATTCCAACAACCACTGCAACCACTATAACATTTATGGTCATACAAAGGAGAAGTGTTGGACGTTGCATCTAGTGGGACCACTATCCCATAAAGTAGGCATGAATTGCATTATTCTATTCTTCACTCCCCCAAAACCTTTTTTTTTAAAACTATTTTCCTTCACCTCTCCTACCTTTATATACACCTCTATCCCCAAATTCTATTCACTCATATGACCACCATCTGTACCAAGGACTCTGGCTTGTCATGTAAATCCCAATCAAAATATGGGAGAGATTCATTGCTATAACAACGATAGTCTCTCTTCTCAATAATAATATAGTCATCCAAGCCATCATTTAGGTTGAGTTTTCAACGCACTCCTTTTATCTTGATATTGTTTTCCAATTCTCTCGCTTTTACATCATGTTAAAGGCTTCACAAACATTATTACAAGTCGAGAGCATTATCCTTATCTCACTTATTTCTCTTCAAATTTTAATTGAGTGTACTTAGTGTTGTTTTTTTCATAGTTCTCATGCTTCTCTAGTAAGTGCGTATCTCAATTCATTGCTTCCCTTCTTTCGGGTATTCTTTGAATGTCCCAAAATGTTTCCTAACAATATTGTAGGAGATGAACAAGATCAACAGATATGGATTTTATAGGTAGTTTTTTCAAATCACTTTGACCCACCATGAGGACTAAGGCCCAAGATGACATTATACATTGAGCACATCCTAGTGTGCAGAGACGACCTGATTGATTGATACAATATGAGACTAGATGAATGCACTTAAGATCCCCCTAGGTTAAGTTTGGGTGGGATGACATAGGATTCAAATGGAGATCACCATTAGATTCCATGAGAGGACATCATATTGCAACTATGCCATTTGAGAGGAAAGCTAATACACAAGATAATTTTATATTTTAGTGCCACAAATGAGATTAAAGGAAAATTCCATTGCCTCTTTCGAGTTTCAAAACTCTCTCTTCATCCATTTTCATTACAAAACCATCATTGTTAGTATTGTTCACGAGGAGAATTTGGGTCTCTATTCTTCCATGTTTAGGAAACAACCTCATCCAAACATCACTTAAATGATTACATATATTTTCCTAGCACTACCTACAAATAGGGACCCCAATGTATTGAGACTAACAACACCATTTTGGCATAGCCTAGACTTATGAGATCTAATGGGTTCTCTTTCCACCTTCTCCACCCAACGAGATTCTTGCAGAGATGTTGACTCAAATACTGGGACAAAGATCACCTTTCTAATGGTTTAACCTCTGCTCTGAGACAACAACATCATACCATTTCCCTTATAAGATGACAAGATATTTCATGAATTGACTATGTCTGGTACCTTGTGACAATATTTTATCATGAATTTCTTCACTTCAATCTTGGATGGCAGGAGAAACACTATTCAAATTTGACAATCTACATGCATGCAATGCATCCTCCTAATATTCAATGAATAGATCCTTAAAGTATATTATTTCTCTTTTTATTTAGGAACAATCCACTATACTCCCATGATTTATTGATCTTATTGTCCTTAGAAAACCCATTAAACTATTTACATTCATTTTTTGGACATTAGTAAATTTATTTATCATATAATATCAAAGGAGTTTTCCCAACCCTTATCCATAGAATATAAATGAGATTATACATTAATTATGGAATCTATTATTCTTTATGATATTTCCTCACACAAAAATAAAGAAGAGAAATTATGTAGATCATTTTCAAAGAATTTATTGATTTTCACATATGATTGCTTTGTCTCGATTATTGAGTCAAGTTCTGTCCATCTAGTTTCTCTAGTTTTGATCCAAGCTCCTACACTACCACATGGGTCTCTTCCTTTCTCAAATTGCTTCTATAGCATATTTCATGGTTTATTTTTTTACATCATCACAATTATCTTCATTGTTTTCATGGTTTTAATTAGAACATAGTTTTCAAAACCCATTGGTTATGTTCACGATGAAGGCTTATTTTTTCATCTTTTCTACTATTACTTTGGATCACTCGTGTAAATCTCGCTCTGTGATATCCTTCCACCTTGAACAATTCGTGGCTGTTATCATTATATGTTTGAACCTTAAATGCATTTTTATTTTTTTGCTATCTTTTATCTCTATATCACCCTAAAAGGAGTTCTTATGATTTTCTTGATGCCATTTCTTGTTTGGGACTTTGCATAGGATCATCTGTTATGTATAGGGTGAATCCATGAATGTTTAATGGTATCAAAAGTTTTACAAATTATAAATTTGTTCAACGTTCTCAAAATTTTGTCATATTTTATTCCAATGCTTCAATTTTCCTTTTGTTTTCGTGATATGTTTCCGTGTTGGTTCATGCCACTTAGGTTCATTGAACTTTTTTCACATTTTATGCTTGTTCCTATAAAAAAATCTACTTCTATGTTCATTTTTTAATCTCCATCTAGTACATTTTCTTGAAATACCCTTTCCATTTTTATGGCTTCATCAAGAGCATCCATACATCCTCTATGTGTGGTCGACTGAACATTTGGTCTAATATTAATCTTTCTTTGTAGCACTTTGTCACAACAATTTTATTGTAAACAAGTTGTTATATGCATTTCATGTCCCATCAAATATAGGAAACTTTGAAATGTATGTTAAATTCTTAGGTTGTACTTTTCATGGGGACGATCTTTCTACTTGTCTACTTGTGAGTTTGTTCTTTTTTCCTTTGGACTAATTTCTTCTTTCTTTGTACACAGGGATCCTCAAATGACTCATGTTCAGATTTTGTTCTCAAGCCCCAAGTTATGATTGAATTCAATGTAAACTATCGATTCATCGAGATTCATATTTCACTTACCTTGTTTTTTATTATTCATTTCCTCTTTGATTACTTTCTCATGTTTTCCCTAGTCTCTAATATCCTTTGTTCCCTATTAGGGTTTCTAATATGATTCCCTCAGGGTTTTAGTAATCCTTTCTTAATTCTAAACATTGTTCTCTCAAAGCCTTATTTTATATGTTTGAATAATTATTACCTCACTAGCTTTAGTGGAGTTTTCATATTATACTCATGAGATTTGTCTCCATTTTTTCCCTTAGATCAACTAACCTCGAGCATATCATTAACGTAGTGTGTGTTAAATACCAATGATTATATTACTTCATGATTTATATTAATAAAGTAGTAATAATAGGTATTCGATTAAATAATTTTTTATATAAAAACAAACAAACATTGTTAATTCAACATGAATCCCCCAAATATCAAATATTTATATATTGCCAACTTCTATAATCTATTTTCAATATAGAACAAACCTCAAACAAAACACACTGAATTCACATTTAAAGTAAAAATACTCAACCATAAGCTAAACAACACTTCTTAAAACAAATCCCATTTTACTATTAAATTATTTTTAACATTTAACAATTAAATAATTGTTAACATAATTACAATACTACAACAAAAAAAACTACACAGTAACCATTCATAAATTAATATTGATAAACCTGAACCAGAAAATATCATTACCACAAAAACAAATCTACCAATCACTTCATGAAAAATTAAGATGAATTTAATTTTCAACATTAGCCGAGATATGCAATTGCATTACTTAAGATGAAATTTCATTACTTAAGTGTTTGCAATTGCATTACTTAATTATTAAGTGTTTGCAATTTGCATTAATTATTACTTAATTCTTAATTGTTTGCAATTGCATTGCTTAATTCTCAGGTGTTTGCAATTTGCATTACTTAATTCTTAAGTGTTTTAGTTAAAAGTAGTAGGAAAATATGGACACTATTTACAATAAGAATGTAGTAGTTAAGTGTTTGCAATTTGCATTACTTATTACTTAATTCTTAATTCTTTGCATTTGCATTACTTAATTCTCAGGTGTTTGCAATTTGCATTACTTAATTCTTAAGTGTTTTAGTTAAAATTAGTAGGAAAAGCTGAACACTATTTACTAATATTGCATTCCTTAAGATGGGATTTCATTACTTAAGTGTTTGCAATTGCATTACTTAATTATTAAGTGTTTGCAATTTGCATTACTTATTACTTAATTCTTAATTCTTTGCAATTGAATTACTTAATTCTAATAATTCTTAATTCTTAATTGTTTGCAATTGCATTACTTAATTCTTAGGTGTTTGTAATTTGCATTACTTAATTCTTAAGTGTTTTAGTTAAAAGTAGTAGGAAAATCTAGACACTCATTGACAAATGCCCTTAATCGAGTTAGTTCCCCAAGTATATGTGCTTTATTTTAGTGAAATCAACCTCAATGTTTTAAATTAGATTCAATACATTCTAGGAATCAAAACCTATGAACCAAATAAACTTGAAAGGAACAATACACTACTATTATAAAATTGACCTTTACCACCTAAATTAGATCAAATATATTACAAGAATCAAACAAATAATTTGAAATAAACTTGTAATACATTATAAGAACCAAATCCTATCAACCTTTACCATTTAAATTAAGATCGAATACGTTATAGGAATCAAGAAAATAATATGAAATCAACCTAATGAACCTTTAATGCCTTATAAGAACCAAACCTTTAATGCATTATAAGAACCAAATCCTAAAAAGCAAATAAACTCGAAACATCATTGCAAATTAATATCGGAGCATGATAAGTGTGCTTTTGAAAAGTCAAATGTAGCTGAAAACTTGCCACTTAATAGGCTCAGTGAATGAAGCTTATATAAAATTATGATACTATATTTTCGTAAAAAGCCTTTAATGTTATGAAAAAGAGAATGCATCAAGTTTATTTGTTTCTAAGGTTTATAATTAAATTTCCTTGTTGTCATTACAACATCAAGAGTATATATAACTATTTGTAAGCTAGACATACCAATAATTTATGACTTATTAAGCATTGAGATATCACATGGGTGATAATGCCTACTCTTTGATCCTTATCATAATGGGCCAAACATGACCTTTGAAATTGATTCTAAGTGGATGGGAGAATAAATTTGTGTTCCCAACCACTCTAGCTACTAACCCGTGATAATGCACAATCTAATGTTATAGAAGGATGCACTTCTTCGAATAAGAACATGACCCCCACACTTATCATAATGTGAAAACTACTTGGAAAACATTCCTGATATTGTCCAATGTTTAGAATATTAGACTTCAAAAGAATAATACAATGTCACATAAATATGCATTCACCATAGCACATTCCCATGTTCCCCACACTCCCAAAATTTCAACAATTTAAAAAAATGAAATTCAGTGAGCAATGTTTTTTATTATCCCTTTCTAAGAAAATTGCCATTTCTCTATGTAAAGTCTCTTAAAATTACCCTCTAAAAGGGAACTCCTAGGCATGTATTTTTTAGTGTTTTGAAATTGAAAGAGATATTTTGTTAAAAATAAAATAAAATACCAAAACCATTAACCCTTGAATGAATGTGAATATTTATTTCATAAATGAACATGAATATTTATTTCATACTTTCATTGTTCAGGCCTGTAATTTATCTTTTGGCCCAAAGATCACACTGAGAGCGGGGGTAGGAGAGGAGGGGTATGGGGGGTGAATCAATGTGAGATCATTTTTACCATTTCACAACTTTGAATAATCATAAAACCATAAATAAATGAACCATAAGCATTATATCTTCAACTATAAAAATGCATCATCATATCAGTAACATATCAAGAAGCCATCACATCACAAAGTGACACAATTTTTTAGGTGGAAATCCATACGTGAGAAAACCACCAATCTTCTTCCTCTTTATATTCAATTCATTTACATATATTTGTAGGATATGACCCACTAGAGGCAACTATCCCCAAGATATACAAGCTGTCACTTGCAGTGGGCTACAACCTGATTGAGGCACCAACCTTGAAAGATGCAAGCAACTGCTCAATGTAGGCTGCAATCTGATTGAGGCTCGAACCTCAAGAATGAGTAGGCTCCAACCTTATTGAGGCTCCATCCTCAATGGAGGCACCAACCTCATACTTCAACTTCCTTGTGGACCTCTATTTCATCTCATTTTCAAACTAGATCCACAATCATCATATAATATAACTTGATTAAAAGTACTATCACATATTACAATCACAACCTCTGCAAAAACTACAACCATAACATTTCCACACGACCAAAAACCATTATATTGCATTCACTATTACAAAATCCATATCAATCATTATTGCTAGTTGTCACATTGTTGCTCATATACTGTTACAACTAATTTTTCAATTTGGTCATTTCAACTCCTTCTCGAAAATTGTTTGCATCCTATATCCAAAATAACTACAACATGCTCATAGACCCTCAAAATGAACACTAGATATTTTGGCCATCAAATAAGTGTCAAAAGAGCATCATACCCCTTTGGTCACTTTCATCTCTGAGTCATGATCATCCAAATTTCGCTAAAACTGAATTTGGACAAATAATGCTCTAAAAAATCCAAAATAACCATATACAAGTTTACATTAAATTGAATATGCTACAACCTGCCCCTTTCTAGGCATGTTTGATAGAATAAGGAATGATAAGGGACGCAAGGGTCGAACCTCCACCCTCATATGAACTGTGTGCACACCTTACCAACTTAGCTCCTTGGTGTCACTTGTGATACTGTGTTGCGCCAATAGTTTTATAGTAATAACATTGCATCCAACTCGGGAGAAGCCATTGACCAACACACAAAATTCCATGTCAATCCATTGTGGCTTTTTCTACACAAATGAATCCTCCAACAACTTAGCACTCTCACAAGATCATACCTTCTTGGTTCATTGCAATAAGGTCAACACTGGACATACATATACAAAACTCCACCGTGGTTTGCCTACACGAATCAATCCTCTTTGGCTCAATTTTCTCACACAATCATAACCTCATGGCTCATTGCAATAGGTTAAATGCTAGACATACATACATGAAAATGTGAATAGAGATAGTGCCACTATGGCCTTGATACCATTATTGGATAAAACCTATTTCATACAAATAAATCGAACAAACCTTTGTAGCTTATCAGAGTTAACAACACTAATACGTGGACGGGGACTAGACCAACTTGGCTATGCTAGCCACTACTCGTGTGAACAAAACTCGGAATTTCAACCTTGACATGGCTATACTAGCAATCACCCAGTGAATGGACTTGAGATATAACCATAACCATAACCATAACCATAACCATAACCAAAACACCTTCGTAACAAAATCCATGGATTCCCCCATAATTCATATTCCTTCATATAGTTCGTTGCATGTGGTAGTGTATAATGGAATGATAAGCATGCCCATATATATATATATATAGTGTTGATTTGGGCATGTCAACTAGAATTAACTGACCATGTGACCCTTCTCGAAGTTTCCATATGATCAAAGCTTTGATCCAACCTTTATATATTTTGATTTGGCCCCAAACGACCATTTGAATTAGCAGTAATTGGTCCTATACATGATGACGCTTGCAAGACTTCATCATGCCACGTGGTAGCCTGTGAGGGGTGCCACGTGTCACCTCTTTTCAAACTTTCTACAAATTCAAATGTGTCAAATAATGATGCCATATGGCATCCCATGGTAGTGTCATGTCACTAACACGATGTCATCTTCCTTATGTGTCATGGTAACTGTGCAATCGTGCCACATGCCTATCATCAATAGCTCCATGTCATTGTACATTTTTTCAATTAATAATAAGACACATTTATTAGAGCTTGACATAGGCGAGTGATGCGCGTGCGACTGAACCTATGCCTCTCTTGGCCTATGGGTTTCCCTTGGCCCTTTTCTGCCTGATTGCGCGATCCCTTGCTGCGATTATGGAACCTTTGGAGCCTCCGGAGGATGGGGAACCACCCCAGAAACTCAACCTCATGAACAAAATGAATACGTAGAAGCTTTTGCTTCCTTGATATCTGCTATTGGCTCTCTAAGAACCAGGCCATCAATTTCAAAGTTCGTTAAGAAACTTGAAGACATCCCAGAGATCTGTCTGTCGTCGTCTCTTCCCCGCCGGGCGGCTCTGTCTCTCTCTGAATAGGGCTTGGTAGGCCAGTTCACAGGCCTCTAGCCTTCTCCTTGCTCGGTTTAGAAAGGGGTTGAGAGGAATTGAACCTCCTTAATAAATGGGAAAATTTCCATAAGGTTATGTGGAAGAGGGTATTACACCTTTCACTTTGAAACTAAGGAAGATCAAGATCTAATATTCAGAAACGACCCTTACTTCAAGGACATGCAATGCTTTTATCTAAATAGATGGACCCCTGATTTTGATCCTGAAATGGATGTTCCAAACGCGGTGTCGGTTTGGGTCAGACTCCCCCACCTCCCCCTTCACTGCTGGGGTAATGAGTCCGTCAGGGCCATCGGGAATGTGGTGGGGAAGTATATTGACATATGCAAGCCAAAGGAGAACATGCACGCTTGTGCGAGGATGTGCATCAAATTTGACCTAGGAAACGGCTTACCAGAGGTAGTAAAGATCAAAGTAGATCAATGGACGCACATAAAATAGCTGGACTACAAGAATATATCATTGAAATGCAAGGTATGTCATGAATATGGTAATTTTGCTAATAGATGTCCGAAAAAACAAGAAAATGAAGACTTAGAAGCTCTGGAAGCGAAATGGGAACAAGTTAAAAAGAAAAAAATAGTAAACAAACAACCTCTTCGATCCTCAAATCAACCTCTTGCCCCCCTCCCTCTGCGCCTCCTACCTCCTCTCCTTCTCCTACCAATCCCCCTCTCGATACCACAACCTTCATCAACCCAAACCCCTTTAGAGACCTCGAAGAACCTTCCATCCCTCCCTCCTCCCCCCCTTCTTCCCCTAACCTTATCCCTCCCTCCCCTAGCCCTCACTCCTTCCGCTCTTATTATATCTCGCAACCCTCCCCCGCTTTCAGTTGACATAATATTGACAAGGAATCAATCAAAAGAGTCCTTGCATAGATTAGAACACCAAAAGAAAGTAGGAAGAAAGACTAATAAAGAACTCAGAGACGAAGCAACAACAAAAGAAATGTCATTAGGCACACAACAGCCCATGGACTCCTTTGGGAAAAGCATTGGGAATAATGAGAAAAACCAACATCAGTAAAGAGGGAAAGGTCCCTCGGCCTCCCACCAAAATAAATAATGATTGCGGTCTTCTGGAATTTCCATGCTTTGGGGACATCACATAAATTGAATGCAGCAAAAGATATTTTAATACAGAAATCCCCATATATTCTACTGCTACAGGAGACCAAAACTGGCTGCCAAGACTCTGAAAAAATGATCAAAAACTTAAAAAATTAGGATGGAACAACTCAACAAGCAATAGGGGCCTTAGGGGTATTTGTACACTTTGGAGAAAAGGGAAATGGGAGCTTCTCCAACAAAAAAAGGAACAACACTGGATTATAACAGATTTGAAAGAGACAACCACCAATGAGCAATACTATATAGTCAATAAATATGCCCCCAATCACTTCAGGGAAAAAGAACATTGCTGGAACCCAGTTAAGGAGACATTAAATGATATCCAAAACAAAAATATTGTTTTGGGTGGTAACCTCAATCTAGTCCTAAACATGGAAGAGAAATTTGGTGGAGTTTACCACTCTGATCCCTCAAGGGATGCCATTGAAAACATAATGGAAAAGCACAAGCTAATTGACATACCTCCCAACAACAACAAGTATACCTGGAGAAATAAGAGGGTAGGAAGCAACAATATAAAGGAAAGATTAGACCGAATTTTAATTTGTAACAACATCATCTCAAAATACAATTTAGCGAGGTCAAGAATCATCCATACAACAACTTCAAACCACAAGCCGGTGGTAATTTCTCTTGGGCTGATGGAAAATCAAGGCCCCATCCCATTTAGATATTTCCCAACATGGAACAACAATGAGGATTTTAAAAATATAATTGCTGAAGTTTGGTCCCAAAGAGTCTTGGGATCCCCCTATTTTGTGTGGGAAACCAAAATAAAAAATTTGAGAAAAGAGCTGAAAATATGGGCCAAAGATAATGAAAAAAAAACAAAGAAAAGAAAGGTTGAGTTATTAATAAAAATGGAGGTACTCCAAGAGGCTAAGGAAAATGAGGAGGAAACTAAAGATAGCCAACTACAGGAAAGGGTCCTCTATTGGGAAATTTACAGAGAAAATCAGATAGAAGAGGAAGTGGGGAGATTAAAATCTAGAAGCCTATGGTTAAAAGCAAGGGATAAGAACACATAATTTTTCCACAATTCTATGAAAATTAGAAGGTCCAAAAATCAGATTGACAAAATCCAAATAGAGGGAAAGGAAATCAGAGGCGCTACAGAATTAAAAAAATAAGCTCATATTCACTTTTAAAACTTCCTAACAACAAATGGAGAAAGTGAAAATTTTGACTCTTTCCCGCAGCATGTTCGTAACAAGATCAACGATGTTCAAAATGCAGAATTTATGCAAGAATTAGGAGAAGAGGAAATTGAGGCAGTTGTATGGAGTCTCCACCTAGAAAAAGCTCCAGGGTCGGATGGATTCTCAATTGCTTTCTATAGGCACCACTAGCACATAAGAAAAAATGACTTAATCAGAATCATAAGGAATGTGTTCTGGAAAAAAAAAGTTGGGTGGGTTTTCTAAATCATCCTATCTAGCTCTAATTCCAAAGGACGCAAGGCCCTCCACTTT
Source organism: Pinus albicaulis (assembly GCA_034641835.2). Classification (NCBI taxonomy): domain Eukaryota; kingdom Viridiplantae; phylum Streptophyta; class Pinopsida; order Pinales; family Pinaceae; genus Pinus; species Pinus albicaulis. The sequence goes on from CM076580.1 coordinate 1,675,756,503, forward strand.
TAGGAGATTCCACCCTATTTATTTGTGTAATTATTCCTACAAAATAATAACAAAGATCATTTCCAATCGAATAAAGAAAATTCTCCCTGAGATTATCTCGGAAAATCAAGGTGGCTTCGTTCCAAATAGACAGATCCTAGACAATGTATTGATTGTCTAGGAAGCTCTTCACTCAAGTATGTTGAAAGAAGAGAACATAAGCATCATAAAGCTGGATATGGCCAATTCCTTCGACAGAGTAAGCCTTCCCTTCCTTAATGCTGTCCTAAAGAAATTTGGATTTTCAAATGACATAATTGAAGTAATCAGTGCTTGCATTATGGGACCTTGGATAGCACCGTTGATTAACGAAAGGCCTAGTGATTTCTTTCAAAGTTCCAGAGGGCTGAGGCAAGGCTGCCCCCTCTCTCCTTTCTTATATATAATAATGGTTGATTCCTTAATCAGGGTTCTGGAAAAGAGCAGGAGAGATCAGACTCTAACTAGTTTGCATATATCTCAAGGAGTAAGAAGCATTAACCACTACTTGTTTGTAGATGACACTCTGTTGATGGGTTGGGCCTCATGCATTATAGCCACAAGATTCAAAAATTTATTAGATAATACATGGAGGCATCGGGAGGTCTCCTCAACAATGAAAAATGTAGAATATATGGCTGGAATGCTCCCTCTCGCACCATGCAAATAATTTCACAGATTTTAGAGATTCCCATACAAGAAAATTGGAGCCATTTCCCCTACCTATGACTCCCCATATCAAAGAAAAACTTGAAGGCTGAGCTATGGAGCATCCAAACTGAAAAATGAAGGAAAAAATCCAAAGCTGGGGTATACAGTGGCTGAACATAGTGGGCAGGGTGATCCTTATCAAAGCCTTACTATCGGCACTGCCTATTTACCAATATGTAGAAATTCTAGCTCCGACTAGCTTTCATAAACAAATGGAAATAATAATAAGGGGTTTTATATGGCAGGGAGGGAAACATGAGACCAAAAATTTCAGCTCGGTTAAATGGGAACAAGTAATTCTACCCTATGAGAAGGGAGGATTAGCCATAAGGCTGCCCAGAATCATGAATGCTGCTCTTGGGGAAAAAATTGTTTGGAGATTGATCACTAGAAATGAGATCTAGTGGAAAAAAATTCTAATATAAAAAATACGAACTATAATAGAACTCTTTTGTTGGAAGAAAACGTTCCTATCAGGCCATGCTCACAAGTCTGGAAAATTGTCAAAAAATTTCTACCAACCATCATCAAGCACACCTCAAAGCTCCTTGGAAATGGAAAAGGTGTGAAGGTTTGGGAAGATAGAATCATGGGGAAAGAGCCATTATCTTTTAGCCCAGGCTTTCTAGACTTAAGAATATGGAGGTGTGCTAAGGAGCTATCCACTTTACACTCTATCTCACACTGGAAAAACATAAATTGGATTGATTGGCATATCCCCAATTCCCCCCCATACTTAAAAACCCAATGGGACCTCTTAGTTCTTCGCCTAAAAGGAGCAACCACAACTACTCTGGAATCTAAAGAATCCTTTATTTGGGACCCGATTGGGGGATCTTACTCAGTCAAATCAGGGTATAACATTCTCTAAACTCAGAAAAATGAACAAGATTGGGTTCCATGGAAATCAATATGGAAGGCAAAAAGTCTCCCCAAAGTCAAGATATTCAACTAGACTCTACTAAAAGGCAGACTTCTCACAATTGACAACCTCCAAAGAAAAGGATTCAGCGGGCCTTCAAGGTGCTCTATGTGCTTAAATGAAGAAGAATCCATCCAACACCTCTTCTTGGATTGCCCCTTTGCAAGAGAGTGCTGGAAGCAGCTTATAAGCCCTTTGGAAATGGAGCTCAACTTATCGAAAACCTTCAATGAATTTTTCATTGAATGGGACAAAAATTACCCATATTCTATGAAGAATAATAACACCATCAAAAGGTTATGGGAAAGCCTTCTATCCTTTCTTTGTTGGCAGATATGACTTTCCAGAAATCAATACATCTTCAAAAATCGACCTCCAAATATAGGAAGAGTTTTGTCGAAGACATGGGGTCTCACTTATGAATTCCTAAACATGAAAGGACTAAAAGCATTAGAAAACAACCTCCTTCAACAAGAAGAAAGGAACTGGATCATCCGCAATTGTCAGAAGTAATTTGATAATCGACCACAATTCCACCCCCCCCACACAAAATTGGAAAATAAGACTAAATAAGGAAGAGTATATATTATGGAAGGAAAATCAGAACAAGCACCGCCTCTTCTTCAATGGCGCTTCAAAAAACAACTCGGGTAGAGTTGGAGCTGGGGGAATTCTCATAGATCCTAGGGGAACCAACTCAATCACTTATGAATGGGGATTGGGGGAAATATCAAATAAAAGCGCTGAGGTATACAGTTTTCTAATGGGCACCAAGATTCTAAAAAATAAGGACATTAAGGACCCAATAATAATGGGAGACTCATCCATTAATATAGAGGCCATGATCAGTAAAATAAATTCACCAAATGCAGGAATGGGCCAAATTCTAAACAGAATAAGGAAAAATTTGGCAGATATGGGAAACGTCACTTTTAAACACATCTTGAGGGAAAATGATAGCACAATTGATCACCATGAAAATGTGGCAGTAGCCAAACTAGAAGGGGAAACAAGAATTTCTACATAAATTTTCTTTACACCCATCCCATAGTCTCTTCGGTTTTGTCAAAAAACATGACAATCATCTGCAACAAAGATCTCATCTGGAGCAATATCCTCTGCTCGAACTGGAGCTTTCATTCTCCTCTCTACAAGGCATCCCAAATTCCAGTCATATCCTAGAGATTTCGCCATACCAATCATCCTATCTGGTTCATAGCCTACCTCCCCCCCCCTCTCCATTGGGCTTCTCCCCTACCTCACCTCTCCTCTGAAGATGTTGCTCCTCGATGCGCCCATCCTCCCCCGCATCCTCGGGAAAATCCATCTTCCACTCTCCCCCCATCCTCACGTTGTCATGTCTGTGTCCTTTAATCATCTACATGAGATATGTTCGTTCAACTCCCTACTGCTATAGTTCTCCAAAACAAGGTTCCTTTCCACTAGCTCTCCGCTTGCTGTGTGTCTCTCTGCACGTACACAAATTTCGGGGAGCACTCTCCAATCATAGTGCAGCTCAAGCCATGTCTTTCTGTTCCTCTACAAACTCTATTTTGGTCTCCCCCTCCTATCCATCCCATTTTCCCACTCCTTAAGGAAAGCTTCATCCATGGAGCATCACATCTGAATCAAGCCTCCCATCTATTTAGATCGCATAATCATTCTTGGGAAGACTGCCTCTCACCTTAACAGTGAGAATACTCATAAGCCTTTCTTCCTCATCTACTAGAGATACCCTGCAACACCTTCAAACAACAAAGATATCTTGGTGGAGCAACCAATTACAGAGGACTGCATCAAGGACTTCAAATCAGCAGAAGACCACTATGTTATGGAATTGATTACAAAAGACAAAGAATCCAAAAATGTGAGATGTGTCACATGTCAAGCACACAAACACATGAATGAAAATGCAAAAGAGACAATCCAATATATAAAGACCCATGTAAAATCTGATAGCTCAACATTGAAGAAAAAACTAGAAGGACATAAAGTGGAAACTGAAACACTTCCTAAAGAGAGAAATCAACTAGAAGAATTGTCAGCTACCACAGGAGCATCACAATGAATAAGGAGGGAGATAGTTCTATCTATTATTTCAGCAAGCAGAGATCCCATGCAATTTTTTTGTCATCCTTCTCATTATATTTTAGTTTTATGAAGTTATGTTAAGTAAATGTATTCTGTTGCTCACTCAGTTCATAAGGCAGTATGCCAAAAATGCTGTAGGAAATTCTGGAAATTTCAGAGTCATGGCTAAAGGTTTCTAGGACTGCGCTCTCATTATCTTCTCCATTAGCCTACTCCTCTCCAGCCTCATATGTAACCAGAGCGTGCTCCTTTTTATTTTTTGAAAAATATAATACCATAATCGACTTTGTAAAAAGAAAAAGAAAAAAAGAAGCTTCATGTCATTGTCAAACATGATGTTGTCATGCGTCGTCATCTAGTTGGTCTGATAGGGTTGATTAAACCTTGTGCAAATTTAGCTTCATCTCTCATTTCAATTAGTAGAAGTGTCATTGATCATCTTGAAATAAGAAGGCCATTTAACGATGTTAACTAGTGCATAAATTTATGTGCCCAAGGCCATTGATCTTCTCTATTAATGGTGGATTCACTCCGAACATGCACACTAGTTAAAAAATTTAATATTTGGGCCTTTGCCCAAAACTTGGATCCTTCAATTAATATTGAAACTTCAACTAGTCATAATTTCTCATATGGGAGGATTTTTTCAGAGTAATATATACCATTGGAAAGGTATTGATGAGACCTACACAACCATACTATTTGTAGGGAATTTAGGGCATCATAACTACATCAAAATCTCCAATAACTCCAAGAAAAGTTTAGTTACTCTTGATGAGAACTTGTAAGAGATCCAAGAGTCCTCCTGCTTCTTTGGTCATATTAGGTGGTACTGAAAATGTCTCATACATCCCCTTTGAGATATGTGGAAGCTTGTTGTCATCAATGACAATGCTATGTGCAACACTGTCATTAATTTATTTCCTTTTATATTTTAAAACCCTTTGCATTTAAAAAAATATTTTTTAACCCATAAATGAATGTGAATATTCATATCATACTCTCATTGTTCGTGTTTGTGATGTGTGATATGTTGACACACTTACTAGCAAAGAAACACAAACATTGTGAGTGTTCATTAATCCTCTCTTGAAAACAAATAATAAAAAATAAAAACTCAAACTCAAATGGTGATGGGGTCCCCCCTACAAAGGTTTCCATAAGGAGGTCTCTAGTTACAATTCACATCGTGTCAATTCAATAAGGCTTAGACGAGGTTGGAATTATAGTAATGATTTATGGTTATGCATATTGTATAATCACCAAATGATCGATTATATAATAAAGGTTATAAAGCATATATAGGGTTGTTGGTTTTTAAAAGGGGCTTCTTGTTTCATTTAAGGTTGAAAAAAACGGGGGGTTCGTGTCATCAACCCACTCAAACTTTGGATTTTTCATTATGTTAATAAATCAAACCCCAATATTAATTCATGACAAAGAAAATTACTTACTTAACATGTCAACTCTCAATCTGTAGCACAAAAACAACACAAGGAATTACATGGCAATGTAAACGTTTGAAAGGTGATGAATTGTGACTCGTTTAAAATTGGGGACCCAAAAAATACAACCATTGCATGTGGCATTATGTATTTTGATACGGACCAAGATTTGTATGACTATCAATGAGGTCATTGTATGACATTTGGGATTGGTTTAATTCCATATATGATTAGGCACTACATTCGGTACACATTTGAGTACATAATATGGATTCACATTGTTGATGGTTTAAATGTTTGTTTAATTATCAACAAGGTTTAACATCTGATGGTATGATGTGGCACCACCTCGCTATGCGTATGCATTGTGCCGATCCAATGCATTACTTGAAGGCAACTAAGGCATTTAATGAGGATGACATGCCTCCCAATGCTTTGCCAACTTTCGACCCACTATTTGCTCATGAGAATAGGGTTATTTTTATTTTTCCATGAGAATTGGTTGCGAATGTTTGGAGCTCCCCTTAATCAATCAAGAAGCTTACCTTTGTATTTGCAACAATTTCAACTACATCCATTCAATATACAATCACATTAAGAACTCCATTCAATATACAATCACATTAAGAAGGTATGGTTGGCATCTAGTATTTGCATGACAAGTATTGTCATTTTCTGAGTCGGTTTTCTGCATTTGCAAGGGTTAATCCTTTTACAATTTTTTTCGCATAGGCTTTTTTTAGTCCCATAGACTATTTTTAGTCTCGTGGATGTTAAAATTTCATTCATTCATTCATATTCCCTGTATTTTTTGGTTGCTAAGCTCTCTCTCTCTCTCTCTCTCTATATATATATATATATATATATATATATATATATATATATATATATATATATATTGTGGTTGTTAGACACATATAATAGGGTGACTGCACATCATGAGTTTTCACAACAGAGGTTCCCAACAAGGGAAGAGGGGGGTAAAGTTTTATACTTTCAGTATATGTTTCACATAATTTATAGCATATAGACTTTTATTCTACTTCATATTCTATAATACGTTTTCAACGTGATTCACTTTTGACAATATGTTGTTTTTGGGCTTGGATATATTTGATAACATACTACTTTTGAGGGTTTACAAATGGAGATATTATGGTAGTGATATAATATGTTCATATGTTGATTTTTACTATGGTTATACATATACATGTTTATATGGGGAGGCACAAGGTATATTGATGTCAAAGTCATGTTATGGATGTCTTATTTATATACATACATTTACTTCTTATGATATGCATGATAGGAGGTACAAGGGATATTTTTCAGATTATGCAAATATGAAAGATGAGAAACTTTATTTAATTCAGATTATTATATGATGTTATTATTATTACACATTACATGTGAGGAGTCACAAGGATGGCATTTAATTATATGTGATATACAAAAGGGGGGCCCAACGTACCAAAACATGTGTTAAAATGAAAATTAATTAATATTTCCTTTAGAACCCTCTCAAATGATAATAAATAAAATTTAAGTAAATTAAATTAAAGAGAAACTATTTTCCAAAATAGTTAGTCTCTCTAATGGTTTCAATATACTAAAAAACTAGAAGAAGGCTATGAAGGGTGGATCCATAATCTATGAAGTTATCATTATTTTCCTTTGATTTTTTTTTTGGTGAGTACAAGGGGCGGATTTGCCGATGACAACAAATTTCTTTCAAAGGAGAGACAAGAAGGAAGGAAGATTGTTGAGACCCTATAATAATAGTGTAACCCCTATAATTTTAATGTTGTTCCTCATATAAGCTCACTATTGTTAATGTTTTTCCCTTACATTATTGTTGTTATGTAGGCCCTAGTTATATTTTGACCCTTTAGACTCCTATATATACCAAGAACGTATTGTTATTTGAATCATCCAAGAATTGTTCATGTATGTGATGTAAAAGGAGGTTGTCCCCTGAATTGGATTATTATCAAGGAATTGATCTATCCCTTCTTATGTTTTTATGATATGGTGATATAACAACTAGTATCAGAGCTTTTGATCCTAGTGTTTTGCCACTTCAAACTGGTCATCATGGAATTTTTGCTATAATTTTTTTTTTTGGTGAAGCTTTGGATAGTGAAATTTTTACCATGTGGAGACAAAATCTTGATGAACATCTGGTTAAAATTTCAGACTTTGGTTCACTATATTTTTGGATATATGGTCCAAGAAATTTAGGGCTTTATATGCTCCATAATTCAATCTCAAACATGTGCCCCAGGGAAAATCATCATAACTTTCTCATCGAGCATTGGATTTGAATTTCTTAAAATGTGTCTGCAAGTGAATGAACTGTAGTTTTTCATATATATTTTTCCAGGTCGAAGGTTGAAATAGTAATATGTGGCATCTCTTACAAGTTCTTCATTCTGAACTAGTCCATAATTCGGTAATCATGGGAGATTTGACATAAATTCATCTCAAAGAATCCAATCTCGGTTTAACATGTGGGGGTGGAAAGAAGACACATCAAGCTATATTAGGACGAATTTTAGCTTGGGAGTAAAAATTCACAAAGATACAACAGTTTCAATGTCGGCCAGATCAACAAGCTCAAAATCAAGCTCTTATAAACAAAAAAATGTGTGTATTTTTAAAATAGCATAAATTTTGTTTGAAAAATAAGTTTGAAGTGATTCAATGGGAACAGTGAAGCACATATATCATTATTTGGTTTTAAAATTACTTGCAAAAAAAAAAAAAATTATACACCCATTAATCCCACAAAAATCTCTAGTATGATGCATGAATAAGAGGAAGAAATGCAACATGATATATCAAAATTACGGGACCAAGTGCAAAAAATTTTCTCTCACAGAGAGAAACCAAAGATGAAATGAAAGAAATGATGAATGGTTTAAAGTTAGACATAAAAGAAGACATGCAAGTGGACATGGAAGGTTTAAAAAATAGGCATGGAAGGTTTGAAGAAAGGTTTGACAGAGTTGTTGCAAGAAAGGATTCTTAGTGGTGATGATAAGGTATTCCATGAAACTCATGATGCGAACCAAATGAATGTGAATTATGATTTCAGAGACTCCAAATTGGGTTGAATACGAACCACATTCCAAATATCGATATGAGGAAATTTTATGGAAAGGATCTGGTAACATGGATACTACAAATGGAGTAGTTCGTTGATCTACATGATGTGCAACACACACAAAAAGTACACATTGCATCTTTATATTTAGAACCCAATTAATTTGTGTGGTATTGATAAATTTGTTTTCATAAATCACTTGTCACTTGGACAATTTATACAAAGGAATTGATAACATATTATGAGGATACAAAGAGAAATACCTTCTTTATCCAATTAATAAATATCAAGCAAAGGGGTTTAGTTGCGGAGCAAATTGAGAACTTCCAAAGATTGAATATAAAGGTATCTCATATTCTAAAGGAGCATTTGATTAAAGTCTTCATAGGGACTTTAAGGGATAACATCCAACATTAGATTCACCTTTGGGAAACTAAGTCATTGGAGAATGCGTTCAGGGTGGTGAGAAATTTCGAAAGAAAAATTATGGCAACAAGGAGGTCTACCACTCACAACTATAAATATGGAAGTGTTGTTACTCCTAGCCTCCCAAAACCTATAACGCTGACACCATAGAAAATGGATGAAAAAAGAGGAAAAGGGATTTGTTACAATTGTGATAGAAAATATAGTAAAGGTCATAAATGCGACGAGAAGAAATTATTTTACATAGATCATGAAGAGGAGGAAGATTTAATGTTCCAAAATTTTCCGACAATAATTTGGAACATTAATTTTTTTAATTTCACCTGGGAGGAGAATAAATGGGTAAGGAAACCCATTGCATAATAAAAGACCTCAATAAAATCCCTCTAAGTATGAAAGGGGATCATATTTGGAGCTGGTTTGCACACCCTCATGTGTGAACAAGGATATTTGCAAGGAGGCTTGGTTAAGTTGACCAAGTCAACAATGCTGCCATGGGAGGAGTGGCTTACTTAGGAAGCCAGCGCAGTGCGAATGAGGAAAGGGACATTTGGTGGAGGAAACCCTAATGGAGCTTTCATTTGTCTAAAAGGAGGACAAGGCAACCATTGTTTCTCATGCTTGTATTATTCATCTCATTGTCTAGTTAGACAATTGGATCATTCTTTGCTGTTTAACAAGAATTGCCGGAGGAATTCCTGTTTAGGATTCCTTCTCCTTCTTGAGAGGTCCCTTGAAGGATTTTTCTTCATTTTCCTCACATCCAGGCTTGAGGCCAAGCATCCTCCATCAAGACAACGTTATTTCTGCAATAGAATAATACTGTGTTGCTGGGTGTTGCAGTGAGGGTTCACTACACCATCTCCTTCAACTATTTTTTCAGAGGAGAAGTCTCTCTTTCCTTTGGAATATTAGTTTGGAGCCATCCAAGAGCTTATTTCAGATTTTGGCATCAAGGCCAACTCATTCTCTTGCCCTAAAGCGCAGTTTCATCCAGTGTCTGCGTTATTCTAGAGGAGAATTTGCAGTAGGGATTTGCAGATACATTTGGAGGGGAAGATCTTTGGTGAAGGGATCAGCCTTTCACTTGAAAGATCCATTGGAGGAGGCATATTCAGTTTGAGCATCAGATTCAGCCATCTCCATCCACTTCTATTTTTGAGTTGCTGTAGCTACCCAGCAACTCCGACATTTTGGAAATTTTGTATTTTATTGCCAATCCTTCTAGGATTGACATGAGGTAGTCTTTGGGAGATGATATATTCACTCTCATTGTTGTATTGGGCCATACATTTGTTTATCTATGTATTTGACATATGTAGCATGCAGTTTCTCTATAAAACTGTGTTTTCATAGCTTGGTATACATTGTGTAGCTGTGGGTTTGTCATGTATCTTGCACATGTTTCTTGAGGCTGAGCATTGCCTATCTTGAGTGACCTTTTTCCTCAAGATCTTGTATTCATTGTTGCTGCTATTATTTAATGAGAAGGCTATGGATTTCTCTCATGTTTTTATGATTTGAGTGTTGCTGCTGCACCATTATTGTGCTTTCTTATTGCTGGAGCTCCAGCTCTAGAATATCTTGAGATATTCTCATTGTTGTAGCAATTTCCTGAAAAAGGAACATTACAGTGGTATGAGAGCATGATATTTGGCTCAGCCTGTGGCTTCAAGACAAAGTGCTAAATCCCTGAAGGGGAAGATTTCAAACTCTATAGACAGAGTCTGCAGATGGCCAGGTAGCCTCTGGATCTCATCCTTTTTCAAAGGTGACATATCCAGTAAATGCCCCTGCAGTCAACCTTTGGAATAGAGCTTTGATATTCCTGAAGAGGTAATCTTACAGGCCCGTGGATCTCATCCATCATATCCGAGAAAGAGAAAATGAAGGCTCCATCATATGGAGAAAAGAGGGAAGGAAAGCTTTCAAAGCTTCTTCCAATATCCTTACTGAGCATTCATGAAGAATTTGAGAAGATAAGGAGGGAGATTTGTACAAGATCTCCAAAAGGGTTTGAAGTTGAGTCAAACTCTAGATTTTCTTGTAGGGGATGTGAGCATGTAGCTACACCCTATAATACACAACGCAATCACATGGCCAACTTTTCCATGAGAAGAAAATAAGAAGAAGAAATGCCAAAGAAATGAACTCTTAGAGGTTTATTGCATGAGTATGAATCTCAAACCCAGAGGTTTAGAGATCATATTACTTTTCCAGAGTTTTGCAAGATCATGGTGAGGAGAAGCAAGCAACATGATGAGGATAGATTTCTTCTATTTGTCTTTGATGGTTCTCTTACTTGTTCAGCCAAGGCTTGGATTGAAGAGCTAGACACCTTTTTGCAGCGGCATCAGATTCCTGAAGATGAAGCCATCAAAGTAGCAGTGCTGCTCTTGGGAGGTAAAGTCTATGCATGGTGGTTATTTGAGTCTTTTACCTTGAAAAATGAAAATACCTCTTCATATGCAATGTTCATTAGAACTTTGATGAAGAGATTTGATAGGAGGAATTCTGAAATGCATGTAAAGGAAACAAACACATTCAAACAAACAAAACCATTGCACGTGATGGAGGAAACCATAGACTCAAAAACATTTCAGAAAGCCATGAAGGAGGCTGATATCTTTCATGATCCTTATTTAGAGGCAAGATATTCATTTTTGGCACAAGGAGGCAAAGGGATCTCTTGTTCAAAAGAAGATCCAATCATTGAAGAGTTGCCCAATCATGTTGAGGGCAACAACACTGTCAATTCTAGAGTTGATATAGTACCTCATGCAGAGGAAGGAGGAGCCCTTGCTCCAACTAGAGGGATTCTTGCATCTTGGCAAGGGGGTCCCCAGGATCTGATTCATGGAGGTCCAAGCACAACCAATGAGCAGCATGATTGTGTAGCATTGCAACTGGAAGGAGAAGGAAGGGAGAAAGAGCAACATCAGGTGATGAGAGGCACACACCCTTCTCTATTTCAGAGAACTAGTGCAAAGAGGAGAAAGACTGTACCACACTGTGAGAGCAAGGGCAAGATTTCCCAACCATATGTGCAGTCCACTCTTGACATAGATGTCTCACTGCATCGAGGCGTTCCACTAGGGAGGCCACCTGATCTATCATTGATGAGAGACATTTTGTCTTTGGATTCACCGCTCTTTTATTTTGGAGAGGTGAAGAGTTCAAAGGAGAAATTTGGCATGAGGGATGTCAAATTAGCAGACAACAGCTTGAGGAGAGCTACACATGCCAGATCACCAGCGCTGTCCCTGAGGAGGATTGATCCTTACTGGAGATCTCAGCTCTTAGTTGAGTACTCTAAGGATATTGATGCATGCGTGATTCTAGATGACCCGGGTAGAGATGATGAGTATATGATGGATGATATGGTCATCTATTCCCATGGCAGAGTCTTCTTGACTAGAGATTCTAGTCTCAAGGAGAAGTTGTTGCATGCAGCACAGGAGGACTTCTTTTCCATGCATTTTGATGCATATCTTGCCTTGGAAGAGGAGTTCATTTGGGAGGGCGTTCAACAAGACACATTTCAGCATATGGAGAGATCCAGAGCCCGGATGATGATGGAGAGGATGTCACAGCCACCTTCCTACTCACTGAGAGTAAGGGAGAATTTTCAATTGAGCCATTTCAGCTCAAGTCTTCTAGTGCATGATGAAGAATGTACAATTTCACCTTATGTTTTGTACTTCTTGTCTTTTTATGAGAAACATATTGTACCAAGGAGGATTATCCCTTCTTTCATACTATATCATGATGTACTTGGAGCCATTTGTAGCATTGAGATTGGCTATCTCATTGGTGGTTTGTGGGGAAAGCCACATGATTTTTGGTGTGCACCATTGACACCTTTTTGTACTTCCATGTTTATATCTTGTAACATGATTGTGGCAGCAAACAAGTGGCTAGGAGAGCACTTGTTTTTGTTTGATTTGATGCAGGCAGGGCATGCACTATGCTAGTTCCTTGTGTGGGACCTTGATCCACTTTCTGATTGTCATGAGACAACTTGTTTCTATTGGTTTTTGCTTCCATGTATTGCTGATATGTATATGTTCATGGGAGGCTTTATTTGGAGAGTGGGCTTGAGATTGAGGATTCCCGTTGGGAGCATGATTCTCCTTACCATACATGTTGTAAATTTCAGGAAAAACAATGGGCCAACCATGAGGGCCACATTATATTTATTTCTTTCTTGTGGGAAAGACCACTTGAAGACTTTGAGGAGGCACTCCATGGATCATAAGGAGTTGGAGGAGTTAGCACAATCAACTCTTTTCCCTTTGAGGATGAGGAGAGACTCATCTATGAGCCACTCTATTTATATGAGCAAAACATATGGTGAGAGTATTGTTGATTTACATGATGATTTTTCTATATATATGCACCTCTTAACTATATATGTGCAAGGATTTGCTCAAAGGAAGGATATTCTTCCTTCTAGATTTGATGGTCTACATGAGGCCATTATGGATGATCACTCCCTAAGAGGAGATGGGGAGGAAATTTCTCATGGAGAACATACATACATTTCACATCACATCATCCACTTTCTCCAGGAGAATGGGGCAGCAAGCAAATGGTGGGGGGGCCACCCATCATTTTATTTTCTATGGAAATGGAGAGTCAAACTGCGTTGGCTACATTTGAGGGACCATTTTCCTTCTCCTTTACTTCACATGGCAGCCATCATGATTCTCCTCATGGTTCCCTTGATTGATATTTCTAGAGCTTTCCTTGGGAGCATGATTGGAAGAGAGACACATTGGGTGGATGTGTCCTTAGAGGGAGAAAACTCCCACATAGTTTGCACTACATGTTCTAAAGGGAGCATGGGAGCTGGTATGGCCACTACAGAAGCTCATTTGTTTCTTTATGAGGTGAGCCATATGAGGAATGAGATGCCATATGATAATGACATCCAACTCATCATATATGGATAGACTTGGGCCGACATGATTTGCAGCATTGGAGGAGAGGTCCTTGGGGATCTAGTCTTAATCTTGCCACTTGAGGGAAAGTATTTTGCAGCCCAGGATCAGAATTTTCTCTACACTTATCGCAAGTAGAGAGATGGATAGCGTGGGGTAGGAAACATTGTCTACCATGAGCAAATTTTCATCCCACCTACTTTGCCGGAGCCAAAGGTGGAAGACAATTTCTAGGAGTTGCCTAGTTGGGAGGTAACTCATTTTGCATGGATGATTTCTTGGGGATGGAGGATCCACGTGAGGAAGATGTTCCTCAACACATTATAGAATCCATGCCTTGAGGATAGGCTTCCAGTTCTGTCCTTGCAGTTGCTTGGGGACAAGTAACATTTGGGAGGGGAGGATTGTAATGTTCCAAAATTTTCCGACAATAATTTGGAACATTAATTTTTCTAATTTCACCTGGGAGGAGAATAAATGGGTAAGGAAACCCATTGCATAATAAAATACCTTAATAAAATCCCTCTAAGTATGAAAGGGGATCATCTTTGGAGCTGGTTTGCACACCCTCATGTGTGAACAAGGATATTTTCAAGGAGGCTTGGTTAAGTTGACCAAGTCAACAACACTGCCATAGGAGGAGTTGCTTACTTAGGAAGCCAGCATAGTGTGAATGAGGAAAGGGAAATTTGGTGGAGGAAACCCTAATGGATATTTCATTTGTTTAAAAGGAGGAAAAGGCAACCATTGTTTCTCATGCTTGCATTATTCATCTCATTGTCTAGTTAGACAATTGGAGCATTCTTTGCTGTTTAGCAAGAATTGCCGAAGGAAATCCTATTTAGGATTCCTTCTCCTTCTTGAGAGGTCTCTTGAAGGATTGTTCTTCATTTTCCTCACATCCAGGCTTGAGGCCAAGCATCCTCCATCAAGACAACGTTATTTCTGCAGCAGAATAATATTGTGTTGCTGGGTGTTGCAGTGAGGGTTCACTACACCATCTCCTTCAGCTATTTTTCAGAGGAGAAGTCTCTCTTTCCTTTGGAATATCAGTTTGGAGGCATTCGAGAGCTTATTGTAGATTTTGGCATCAAGGCCAAATCATTCTCTTACCCTACAATGCAGTTTCATCCAGTGTCTGCATTATTCTAGAGGAGCATTTGCAGTAGGGATTTGCAGATACATTTGGAGGGGAAGTTCTTTGGTGAAGGGATCAGCCTTTCACTTGAAAGATCCATTGGAGGAGGCATATTCAGTTTGAGCATCAGATTTAGCCATCTCCATCTAGTTCTATTTTTGAGTTGCTGTAGCTACCCAGCAACTCCAACATTTTGCAGATTTTGTATTTTATTGCCAATCCTTCTAGGATTGACATGAGGTAGTCTTTGGGAGCTGATATCTTCACTCTCATTGTTGTATTGGGCCATACATTTGTTTATCTATGTATTTGACATACGTAACATGCAGTTTCTTTATAAAACTGTGTTTTCAGAGTTTGGTATACATTGTGTAGCAGTGGGTTTGTCATGTATCTTGCACTTGTTTCTTAAGGATGAGCATTGCCTATATTGAGTGACCTTTTTCCTCAAGATCTTGTATTCATTGTTGCTGCTATTATTTAATGAGAAGGCTATGGATTTCTCTCATGTTTTTATGGGTTGAGTGTTGCTGCTGCACCATTATTGTGATTTCTTATTGCTGGAGCTCCAGCTTTAGAATATCTTGAGATATTCTCATTGTTGTAGCAATTTTCTGAAAAAGGAACATTACAGAAGAAAAGGAACAAGAAACATCAAACGAAGAAGATCTTCACGAGTAACTAGTTCAGAGGTTGAAGAAATCCTATGACCATATCTTGAAATGAATTTGAGGGAATTATCACTCCTCAAACTCTGAAGATAGAAGGATATATCAAGAAGGAAAAGGTAATAGTGTTGATTGATTCAAGTAGTACCCATAATTGTATTAATTCTATGATAGCCAAGGATTTGAATTTTGTTCTATATCCAGCACTAGGGTGTCAAGTGATGGTTGCAAATGGAGGAACAATAAATTTCTCAGGGAAGTGCGATAATATCGATCTAATCCTGGGGGAATATGTATTGAATAGTGCAATGATTTACATTCCAATGGGTGGTATTGATGTTGTATTAGGAGTACAATGGTTATAATCCTTGGGGACAATAGCTTTTAATTTTCAAGAAATTTTCTTGAATTTTTTCTTGGAAGGAAAGGAAATTGAAAAGGGGTATCATAGGGAGCCTTGGTAAGATAATAAACTCTAATAACATGACAAAACTTATGAAGAAGGAACAATGGGGTGTAAATGCACAATTATGCTCATCATATGTGCAAACATCTAAGTTTCCCATTTCTATAGATATGCAAAGAGTTCTTGACAATCATTCCAAGGTATTTGATACTCCCACAGGTATCCCACCTATTTTCGATCATGATAACGTTATTTACTTAATTACAAGAAGTGTTACTCCAAACATTATACCTACATATATCTCTATTTCTAGAAGGGAGAAATATATGGCATGGTTGCAAAAATGTTAGAGAATGGTATAATTCAACTTGGGAAAAGCTCTTTCTCTTCTCTAGTAGTATTAGTGCACAAGAAGGATGGATCCGTGTCCAGATTATAGAGAGCTCAAAAAGCTCACTATTAAAGATAAATTTCCCATTCCTATCATTGATGAATTGTTGGATTAATTATATGGAGCAAGTTACTTCACCATGTTGGATCTTCGTTCAGGATATCATCAAATTAAAATGAAGACTAAAGATAGTCTGAAACAAACATTCAAATCTCATGAAGGTCATTGTGAATTTTTGGTCATGCCTTTTGGCCTTACTAATGCACCTTCCACATTTCAAGGTTTGATGAATTCCACTTTCAAACCCTTCCTTAGCAAATTTGTGTTAGTATTTTTTGATGATATACTAATCTACAACAAGTCCTTGAAAGATCATATTCAACATGTTGACAGGGTGCTCAAAATATTGGAGGAGAAACAATTGTATGAAAAGCCCTCCAAATGTTTCTTTGGGGTACAAGAGGTGGAATATTTGGGTCATATTGTATCTCATGAGGTTGTTAATGCAGAACATAACAAAATTAAATCCATAAAGGAATTGAAAATACCCACAACCTTAAGGCATATTCAAGGATTTCTCAGGTTTACTGGGTATTATCACAATTTTAAAAAAAAATTGTGGCAAGATAACAACAACTCTAACATCATTACAGAAGAAATATGAATTTTCTTGGACTCCAAAAGCAACTAAGGCCTTTGAACATCTTAAAGAGGAAATGTGTTGAGCTTCAGTCTTAGCTACCCCAAACTACACGAAACTTTTTTTTTTTGGAATGTGATGCCTTAGGAAATGGCATTGGTGTTGTTTTAGAACAAGAAGGAAGACCCATTTCCTTTGAAAGTCATCCAATCAAGGGAAATAATTCACATAAAAATATTTATGAGAGGGAAATGTTGGAAATACTACATGCCCTAAAGAAATGGCGCCCTTACCTAATGGGAAGACACTTCAAGGTAAAAACATATCATGATAACCTTAAATACTTCTTGGAGCAAGGATTATCTTTAGAAGAGCAACAAAAATGGGTCACAAATATGTTGGGTTATGTCTTTAAAATCATCTACAGAAAAGGGTAGCAAAATGTTGTTGTAGATGTACTCTCGAGAAAGGTTGAGGATGTGGAGGAATGACGAAGAGGTGGGGACACTTATTCAAAAGTTGTAGTGAGATCCTAGCGCATCTGATACATTTATCTAGAAAAATGTTTCAATGTGGTACAAATATCACTTATATCTATGCAAAAACTCCCAACTCAAACAAAATTTTATCTTAGAATTACACACCTCTCCTATAGGAGTGAAGTCAATATTTTTAAAAACTTATCACAAGGTCAAGAAGGTTTTTTTTTGGGATGGAATTAAATCTAATATTCATAATTTTTTTACATAATGTTTGGTTCTCCAACAAAATAAAGTCGAGAAAATTAAGACTCTGTGTCTTTTACAACCATTAGCCATTCAAATTCAACGTTGGAAGGAGGTCTCAATGGATTTTATCATATGTCTAACCAATTCTGAATGAAAGAGTGTCATCATGGTGGTAGTTGATATACTTACCAAGTATGCACACTTTGCACTATCTTATCCTTTTAAATCTATTACAATCACTACTGCATTTGTGGAAACAATTTAAAAGCTACATGGAAACCCAAATATTATTGTAAGTGAAAGAGATCCCATTTTCGTTGGAATTTTTTTAACTTAATTATTTTCTTGTCTTGGTAATAAATTGGAACATAACTAATCTTATCATCCTCAATCTATTGGGAAAACTGAGATAGTGAACAAATGTCTGGAAGGATATCTTCGTTCCTTTGGATATGATAAACAAACACAATGGGTCAAGTGGTTACCTTTTGCAAAATGGTGGCAGAACACTTTCTTCCACATCGCAACAAAAATGACCCCATTTATGGTGCTTTATGGATATCATCCACCGTTGATCACTCTGTCTCTCAGAGAAAGAATATATGGTTCAATTAGTGGAAGATTGCATCGAGCATCAACAAAAAGTTCTCCAACTCTCAAAGGATAAACTAAGTCTAACGCATAATTGAATGAAACAAAAAGCATATCATCGTTGCAATGAAAGAAGTTTTGATGTGGGTGATTGGGTATTTTTATGACTGCAACCATACAAACAAATATCCCTCAAGCAATCTTAAAAGGATAATAAATTATCACCAAAGTACCATGGCCCTTATAAGGTGTTGCAAAAGATTGGTACTATGGAATACAAATTGGAGCTACCTGCATCTTTGTGAGTACACCCAATTTTCCATGTTTCATGCTTAAATAAGGTTATAGGTGACAAACTCCCAAACCAACTATATTTCTAGAACTTGAATAGGAAGGAAAAATCATATTATTGGAGCCTGAAGAAATCACGAAAACAATAATTCATCAGCTACAAAATAGACCAATTTTAGAGTATCTCATTAAGTGGAAGAACTTACTTGCTGAAGAATAAGTAATTTATATAGAAGCATCCATAACTACTCAAGCATTGAGGACAACACTTGTTTGAAGGAGAGGGGCATGTTAGGTCCCTATAATACTAGTGTAACCCCTATATTATTATTTTTGTGCCCCAGAGAAGCCCACTATTGTTATTGTTGTGCCCTTAAAAAATTATCATTATGTATTCCCTAATTGTATGTTGGTGCTTTAGACTCCTATGTATAACAAGGAGGTATTTTCATTTGAATCCTCCAAGAATTGTTCATTTATGTGATGTAAAAGGAGGTTTCCCACTCAAAGTGGTTTATTATTAAGGTTTGGTTTATTTCTTCTTATGTTTTTGTGATCTGGTTATATAAAACAGATTCATCCTTTACTTATGTGTTCTATTCAGGTTGTCTTTTATTTCTTGAGTTTATTTATGCTTATAGAAGGCCTAACATTTAATGCTAGTTCGAATAGCTAATTTTTTTGCAGAGAAGATTTGTTGTTTTAATCATATCAGAATGGCCCCAGAAGGATTCTTAATGTTGTTTTATCATATTTTTGTCCTATGAGTGTTTTTGTACAAGTAATTTATGTGATAAACACTTATGAATTAAAATTTGTACAATAGCTCTTGCAAGAACTAGTCAAACAACTAGTTGTACTCTCATTTATCAATAAAATCAGTCATTTTGAGCTATATTTTTGGTGCATATCATTCTAAAATTTCATTTTTATTACATGAAAAAAATTCCTGAATTTTATTTATATATTTATAAGCAGTCTGATGCATGCTTGCTTAGCCTTGTGGCTAACAAAGCATTACTTTAATTTGCTAAAAAAAAAATTGAGTTTCAGTTTGTTCTTGTTCACATATTTTTTTTCATTTGCTATTATACATTGTTCATATGTACATGATTTTATGATCCGGATTTATGCAGGAACGCAACAAAATACATAAATAACCATAAACATAGAAATATAGCGGAAATAAGGCTTCATTTCATTAATATCAAATCACAGAAATATGCTTACAAACACCAGAAATATGCTTACAAACATGATGGAAATAAAATAGCTAGGGTGCTGGTAGCGAATCTCTAAGAAGAGATGTGGCGGCTACAGACCTCTGAACTGTGTTACAATGAGGCTCGAGGGCCTATTTATTATGGAGAAACACTGGAGAACTCTAGAATTCCAAAAACCTAACCTTAGGAGATGAAGCACCAAAACTATGGGCCCCGTTTGGGTTAATGGTGTTTCAACTTCCCAGGGACGTAACTTCGGCATAGTATCTCCGTTTGGGGCTTCAAAATGGCTCCAGAAGTTCAAGACTTGAAAAAATACTAAAAATAGTAAGTTGTGAAAAAAATTGAAAGATACAATAGTGGGCCCCAAGTGGAATAAGTGGGTGGCCACCAATATCCACCTGGATCATTCCTCCCCCCTTAGGAAGCAATGGTCCCCATTGCGTTGAGTTCTTCCATGATATGAGGAAACTTCTGTTGAACTTGGTCCCTAGTGAACCACTTGGCTTGGTGCAGGAGTTGGCCAGCTTTGATAATCCGATACAGTTGGATCCTCTGTCGGCGAGTGTTCTTGATTTGCATGTCCATGATACAGTCTGTGGTGGCCTGTTCCATGAAGTTTGGGATTAAATCTTTTGGCGTGAGTTCTTATGCAATGTCAAAGGTGTCCAATAGAGGTGGGAAGTAGGGACGAAGGCGGTCTACATTGAATACTGGGTGCAAACCAAGGAATGGTGGAATACTAAGCTCGAAGGCATTGTTCCCTATAGCCTTGGTGATGGTGTACAACCCATATTGAAGCGGGTGAATCTTGTGGTGGGGTCCAGTGAGGCGATCCTTCTGCAAATATAGCCACACTTTTTCGCCCACCTGGAAGTTGTGTGGCACCTGATGTTGATCATGTCGTTGCTTGTACTTAGTATTCACTCTGTCCAATATGTCATGAACCTGTTGGTGGATGTGCTGAATGCGCTCGATGAAGTTGTTTGCTTTGTCAGCTTTAGACTGGACATGAGCCGAATCATCCTCAGTAGCTGGAAATGGCATGGCTACGTCAATGGGACATAGTGGTTGGAATCCCAAGCCGACCTGAAAGGGGCTGTGGCCGATTGAGCTGTGGAGAGCTCGATTATAACTGTGTTGTACATAGGGAAGGCTCTCATCCCATGTGTGTGGATGCTTTGAATTGTACTTGCGCAGAATGTGTACAATCATCCTGTTGACGACCTCTGTCTGGCCATCAATTTGGGGATGGAAAGCTATGGACTTGGTGAGCTTGGTGTCCAACATGGACCAGAGGTTGGACCAAAATGTGCTGAGCAACCTGCTGTCGCGATATGATATGATAGACTGTGGGATCCAAAAGTGCACCCACACTCGTTCAAAGAAGAGTTTAGCAGTGGCTTCTACTGTGATATTCTTCTTGCAGGCCGCCATAATGGTTATCTTTGAGAATCTATCGACGACCACGAAAACACAGTCGTTTCCATGCTTAGTAGAAGGAAGGCCTGACATGTAATCCATGGAGATGGATTCCCAAGGTCGACTAGGGGTAGGTAGCAGAGTATAGAGCCCTTGCTTCTTGATGGTCGGTTTGGAAATGGCGCAAGCAGTGTAGGATATGATGTAATTCCCAACATCCTGTCGAAGGTTCGGCCAATAGAAATACTTTTGCAGTACTGCCACTGTTTTCTCGACCCCAAAATTCCCAGCGACTCGACTGTAGTGCGCTTCCCATATCATCTTGGCACACTCACTAGAAGGAACAAAAAGGTGTCCTAGGTGACATAATAGTGCATCTTGGAGGTGAAAATTTGGAACTTGCATACCCCCCAAGAATGCCTTGTATGTGTAGCTGAATTCTGGATCGCTCTTGTAGAGAAGCAGCCAATCAAAAATCTCATGCCCATAAGATTTGAGAACGGTGGTTATGGCCACGATCGGTGGTCGGCTGAGGTAGTCTGCAATATTATTAGTGCTACCCTTCTTGTACTTGATGTTCAAATGAAATTGTTTCAGATATGTGGACCACTTCTAATGTCGATCGTTTTGCAACTTCCCTTGTGTCTTTATGAACTGCAGGGGTCGGTGGTCTGAGTGGATGATTGTCTCCTTCCCCAAAATGTAATGCTTCCATTGTCAACAAGCCTGCACAATGGAATACATTTCTTTGTCATAAGTGGGATACTTTAGAATTGTGTTGGATAATGTCTCATTGTGATATGCCACTGGATGCCCCTGTTGAGTAAGAATTTCCCCAATAGCATAGTCAGAGGCATATATCTCGATCTCAAATGGTTTTTGCAAGTTTGGTAATGTGAGCATTGGGGCAGAACAGAGGTGATGTTTCAATTCTACGAACGCCTTCTGTTGAGATTCTGACCAACAGAATTTTGCTTTCGCTCCTCCCTTTGTGACTTGACTCAAGGGCCAAGTGATATGAGAGAATCCCAACACGAACTTGCGGTAGAAATTAGCAAGACCCAGAAAGCTGCGAAGCTCTGTTAGGGCGGTTAGGGCTAGCCAATCCTGAATGACTTGGATCTTCGCTGGATCCACATGCACCCCCCTTTCATCAATAATGTATCCAAGATATTGAACCTGGGTCATTCCAAAAGTGCACCTATCCAAATTGGCGCACAACTTGTGTTGCTGCAGTGTTTGGAGGACTTCTTGGATGTGGTGGAGGTGCTCTTCCCAAGTTTGGCTGAAGATCAGAATGTCATCCAAGTATACCACTACAAATGAGTTGGTGAATGGAGGCAAGATGTCATCCATCAACCTCATGAAGGTTGCGGGAGCATTTGTCAATCCGAAAGGCATGACGAGCCATTCAAAAATTCCCTCCTTGGCTTTGAAGGCAGTCTTCCACACATCAGAGGGTTCGATTGGTACCTGGTGATACCCAGAATTCAAGTCGATCTTGCTGAAATATTTTTCCCCTTTGAGTTGGTACATAAGGTCATCAATCTGTGGGATTGGGTACCTATTCCGGACAGTGATCTTGTTCAGCTCCCGATAATCAATACAGAGTCTCCATGTCCCATCATTCTTCTGTACCAACATGATTGGGCTCCCACAGGGTGATGAACTTGACCAGCTGTGACCTTTCTGCAATAGCTCCTGAATCTTCCTCTTGATTTCATCATTCTCCAGAACAAAGCACCTATAGATCGTTCCATTGGGTAGTGGCACACCTGGGGTCAGGTCAATGGGGTGCTTGACCCAACAGTGTAGAGGCACCCCTGTGGGTGAGGTGAAGATGTCCCTGTACTCCTCCACAACCTTGTCCATTTGTTGTTGTCATGCAGAGGAACCATGTCTGGAGGTCGTGGCCACAGTCTTCTTCTTGCCCTGGGGGCGAATCATCAGGAAAAAAAATTTCTTGGTTTGGGAAATGAGCTTACTGCATTGTTTTGCAGTAACCAAAGAGATAGTGGGAGGCGGTGGTACCTCTAGTATCCTGTACAATTTATTTCACAAAGTAACAATAACAGCGCGAGGCCGATATTCATACACAACATGTCGCTTCCATAAGTATGGTTGGCCTAATAATACATCAGAAACATCAATAGGAGCAATGTAACACAATACCTCATCTATGAAGGGCTTGATGCTATAGGGAAGGCGACACTGCTAGCTGACGCGGAGATCCTGTCCTTGGTGAAGCCAACCGATGGTGTATGGTTGTGGGTGCGCTGTGGTCGGCAAGCCCAACCGCTTCACGACATCTGCTGAAATGAGGTTCTTTTGGCTCCCATTGTCAACAATGAACCATAGCGGGGAACCCTTTACCCACATCTGGGAGTGGAAGAGACGCTCTGCCTCCTCTGGATCTTCTGGTTCCTCCTTCTGGATCTTCGTAGTGGCAACAATGGCGTTGGGATCCGCATCAATAATCTGCTTCCCTTTGTCATTCACCTTGTCAGGTTTTGATTCAGAGTCGGAGCATGCATCTGATTCAGAAGCTCTCATCTCGGCCACTAGCGACTGCTTGGCCCGACACTCACTTGTGTTGTGAGTGGAGCTCTTATGGAACTCACACCACTTTCCCATGTCCTTCTTTGGCTTCGCGATGTTGTTCTTTGCTTGTGTCTTTGGCAGGTTGTCTTGGGACACCATGCCTTGGCTTTTTCCTTTGTTCTGTGATTTGGGGGCACCTTTCCCTTGCTTTTGATTCGCAAATCCAAAGTCTCGCTTCTTCTGTTTGAATTTCTGCTCAATCTTGGCAGCATACCGGTATGCCGTACCAAGAGAGGAGATGTCGAGGAACTCCATTTCCTCTTAAATGTATCTGTGTAGACAACCACGATAATTTAACACCAAATGTTTCTCTGAATCTTTGATACCCAACTTTGTGCATAGGGTTGGAACAGATTCATTAGCTCATGCACATCTTGATACCTTTGTTGCCGCAACGTGGTCCATTGTATGTACTTGTCCTCATAGTTCCCCATGGGATAGTATTGTTCCTTGATGGCATCTCGGAAATAATTCCAAGTGGGTACGACTGAGAATAGAGAGGTTCTGTTTCGTCCATTTTCTCACAGTAGGTTTCCCACCAGTCCTTGACATGGGGGGTAGCTTTGAGGAGTGAAAAAATAATCTTCTCCCGATCTAAAAAGTCATGAACCGAGAAATATCCTTCTAATATATTCAACCATCTATCTACAACATCTGCATCTATTTGACCCTCAAATATGGGAATGTCAAAGTTTACTTGTACCTTAAAGGGAGTCGCGCCTCCAGAGTGGCTGTTAGATGCAGATGCATCGCCAATGGGCAGTCGTTGAAGGATCTGTGCAAATTTATCCATCATCGCGTTCCTTTGTTTTTCGAGGGCCTCCTCGAGCAATATTTTGATAGGATCTCCTGCTCCCTCATCTTTCTTTTCGTCCCCCATGTGCATCCATCGGGGTTTGTGAGGCTAATCTTGCAAAGGTTCCACCCAATTGAGCCCTAACTCCTTATACCCCGACCTCGTTGGGGACATGCAAAGAAGGGTCGAAAAAAAAAGCAGATCGCTTTGATACCACTGATCCGGATTTATGCAGGAACACAACATAATATAGAAATAACCATAAACATAGAAATACAACGGAAATAAGGCTTCATTTCATTAATATCAAATCATAGAAATATGCTTACAAACATGATGGAAATAAAATATCTAGGGTGCTGGTAGCGAATCTCTGAGAAGAGTTGTGGCGGCTACAGACCTCTAAACTGTGTTACAATGAGGCTCGTGGGCCTATTTATTATGGAGAAACATTGGAGAACTCTAAACGTCCAAAAACCTAACCCTAGGAGATGAAGCGCCAAAACTATGGGCCCTGTTTGGGTAAATTGGTGTTTCAACTTCCTGGGGATGTAACTTCGGCATACTATCTCCGTTTGGGGCTTCAAAATGGCTCCGGAAGTTCAGGACCCGAAAAACTGCTAAAAATAGTAAGTTGTGAAAAAAATTGAAAGAGACAATGGTGGGGCCCCAAGTGGAATAGGTGGGTGGCCACCAATATCCACCTGGATCATTTTATCTCTTCATTGTAGCGATCGTAATTATTACATCTGCTACTTTTTAGAATATGTACTTTATTGTTTATAATTTTTCTATTGTAAATAATCCATAAAAAGAAGAAGAAGAAGTAGAAGAAGAAGCAGAAGAAGAAGTAGCATAAGAAGAAAAAGAAGAAGGAGAAGAAGAAGAATAAGAAGAAGAAGAAGAATAAGAAGAAGACAAATAATTACAAAGCAAGAGCATAAAACCATGGGCCTAGTCCCACTATCTCACATGTCCAGTGAGGTTTGAGGGTTTATCAGTGAAGTGTAAAATCTTCACCTTTCATTTTTTTTTGCTTTGATTCATGTTCATTCCATTCACCAATCAACCTAATATTGATAATAAGTTAAAATACCATCAACTGAAAATATTTCTTTTTGTACAATCCCATCGTCAATTCTTTCATAGTTTCACTAGTTCTTCAATAACTAATTCTCTAGCACGCAAAGTCACGTTTGGAACACACACATCCACTCAATCTTCTTCTCCCTCTTCATCAACGCAATATACATATAATGTGTCATCTTCTATATCAATTGGAAGCTTATATTTTTCTTATACTTATATTCAATCAACCTGGTAAGTCACAAAAATACCATTATTTGGCACCTTATTTTCCTTCCTTTTTACCCCTATATCATTTACCCATAACCATGTATTATTTGTTTTAATGCTCTAATTTGAGATGTTTTCATTTTGCATTTCTTATCATTTCGTTATATTATGACTAAAATTAGAAACCTAGCATGCCCCTCTCCTTAAAAAAAGTGTTGTCCTCAACGCTTGAGTAGTTTTGGATGCTTCTATATAAAATTCTCATCCTCCCATGTCGAATATTTAGCCGGTAAGTTCTTCCACTTGATGAGATACTCTGAAATTGATCGATTTTGTAATTGTCGAGTTCTTGTTTCTGCGACTGCTTCAGGTTTCAATATGATTTTTCCTTCCTTGTCAAGTTCTGGCAATATTATTTGAACTGGGAGCTTGTCACCTATAACCTTATTTAAGCATGAAACATGGAAAACTGGGTGCACTCGGGAAGATGGAGGAAGATCCAATTTGTATGCTATAGTACCAATACTTTGAAACACCTTGTAAGGACCATAATTCTTTGGTGAAAATTTATTATCCTTCTTGGCTTTCTTGAGGGACATTTTTTTATATGGTGGTAGCCATAAAAATACCCAATCGCCTACATAAGAAATTCTTTCACTGCGATGTTGATCTGCCTGTTGTTTTAGTCGATTCTGCGCCAAAGTGAGGTTATCCTTTAAGAGTTTGAGTACTTTTTGTTAATGCTCGATGTGATCTTCCACTGCTTGAACCTTAGAATTTTCTCTTAAAGATGATGTGATGGAGGGTGGATGATATCCATAAAGTGCCATAAATGGGGTCATTTTTGCTGCAATATGGAAGGAAGTTTTATGCCACCATTTATACAAAGGTAACCACTTGACCCATTATGTCTGTTTATTAGATACAAAGAAACAAAGATATCCTTCCAAACATTTGTTCACTATCTAAGTTTTCCCATCAGATTGAGGATGGTATGATAAGATATGAGCTAATTGAGTACTCAAACAAGAAAATAATTTCATCTAAAAATTTTCTGTAAAAATGGGATCTCTGTCGCTTACAATAATCTTTGGGTTTCAATGTATCTTTTGAATTTTTTCCATTAATGCAGTAGCAACTGTACTGTCTTTAAATGGATGAGATAATGCACAAAAGTGTGCATACTTGGTAAGTCTATCAACTACCACCATGATGACAGTATTTCCTTCAGACTTGGGTAAAACTGTGATAAAATCCATTGAAACTTCCCAACGTTGACTTGGAATGGATAAAGGTTGTAACAAACCTAACGTCTTAACCATCTCAAAAACTTTTGAATATCAAATTTAAGGCCATCTAAAAAAATTCCTTCTTCACCCAGTGGTAAGTTTTTAAAAATCTCAGGTGCCCTCTTAAGGGAGAGGTGTGCAATTCCAAAAGAATCTTTTGTTTGAGTTGGGAATTCTTACAAAGATATAAGCAATCTTTGTACCATAATGAAGTATTTTTCCAGCTAAATGTTTCAGATGTACCGATATCTTGCTGAAACTTTTGAATGAATTTCCACACCTCTTCATCATTCTTCCATTCACCCCTTGCTTCATTTATGCACTCAGGTTGGATAATAGAAATGGAACAAAGCAATGCTTCCACATCCTCATCCTTTCTTGAGAGTGCATCTACAACAACATTTTGCTTCCCTTTTTTGTAGATGATTTCAAATTCATAACCCAACATCTTTGTGACCCATTTTTGCTACTCTTCTAAAGATAATATTTGTTCCAAAAATTATTTAAGACTATCATGATCCATTTTTACCTTGAAGGTCTTCCCATTATGTAAGGTCACCATTGCTTTAGTGCATGTAATATTGCCAACATTTCCTTCTCATAAATAGGCTTCAGTAAATACTTTCCTTTGATTGGACGACTTTCAAAAGCAATGGGTCTTCTTTCATGCATTAAAACCAGATCAATACCATTTCCTGAGGCATCACATTCCACAATAAAGGTTTTTGTGAAGTCTGGCGTAGCTAAGACCGATGCTTGGCACATCGCCTCCTTAAGATGATCAAAGGCCTTAGTTGCTTCCGGAGTCCAAGAAATTGCATCTTTCTTCAGTAATGATGTTAGAGGTGTCGATATTCTCCCATAATTCTTAATAAACTTCTGATAATACCCTGTTAACCTGAGAAATCCTCGAAGATGCTTTATGGTTGTAGGGATTTTCCATTCCTTAATGAATTTAATTTTGTTAGTGTCTACCTTAACACCCTCATGAGATACAATATGACCTAAATATTCCACCTCATGTACTCAAAATAAACATTTGAAGGTTTTGCATATAATTATTTCTCCTCCAATATTTTGAGAACCATGTCAACATGTTGAACATGATCCTTCCAAGACTTGTTGTAGATTAGTATATCATCAAAAAATACTCTCACAAATTTTCTAAGGAAGGGTTTGAAAATGGAATTCATAAAACCTTGAAATATGGAAGGTGCATTAGTAAGGCCAAAAGGCATAACCAAAAATTTATAATGACCCTCATGCGTTATGAATTTTGTTTTTGGATTGTCTTCAATCTTCATTCTATGTTTATGATATCCAGAACGAAGATCCATCTTGGTGAAGTAAATTTCTCCATGTAATTCATCCAATAATTCATCAATGACGGGGATGGGAAGTTTATCTTTAATAGTGAGCTTGTTGAGCTCCCTATAATCCAGACACATACTCCATGATTCATCCTACTAGTGCACCAATACTATTGGAGCATAGAAGGAACTTTGTCTAGGTTGAATTATACTAGCCTCTAGCATTTTTACAACCATATATTCAATCTAGGTCTTTTGGGCATAAGGATATCTGTAAGGTCTGATGTTTAGAGGAACACTTCCTGGAATAAAATGAATAGCATGATCATTATCATGAATAGGTGGGAGCCCTTTAGGATTTTCAAACACCTTGGAATGATTGTCCAAGAATTTTTGGAGATTTGGAGAAATAAATGATTTTGATGTTTGAACCTCTAGTGAGAATAATTGTGCAATTACGCCTCATTTTTCTTTCTTCATAATATTTGTCATGACATTAGAGCTGATTATATTTCCTGAATTCCCTGTGATACCCCATAATTCAACTTCCTATCATTCCCACACAAATTTCAGAAAAAGTTCTTGAAAATTAAAATCTATCGTCCCCAAAGATTGTAACCATTGGAATCCTAGTACAACATCAACACCACCCATTGGAATGGAGAGAATTGGACTATTCAATACATATTCTCCATGGTTATCTTGATATTATGGCACTTTAAAGAGTAATTTATAGTTCCTCCATTTTCAAGAATCACTTGACACTCTGGTTCTGGGTATAAGAAGCAATTCAATTCCTTGGCGACCTTACAATGACTAAAATTATGGGTACTTACTACTACCCGAATCAATAAAAATTATTGCATTTTTCTTCTTGATATGTCCTTCTATCTTGAGAGTTTGAGGAGAAGTAATTCTTGCCAATGCATTAAAAGTTATGATCAGATTCATTTCTTCTTTCTCTAGGGTTGGTTCCTGGTGTATATCTCTCCAAAAATGGAAGAAAAGAGAGATCAATGCCTTAGAAATAAGACACTTTTAGGGGAAAACTCCTTTAAATTACATAAATGAACAATTCTTGGATGATACAAATGACAAAACCTCCTTCTATATATAGGATTCCATGGGGTCACAATATAATTCTAGCTAACTAACAATAATAATGTAAAGGCACAATAATAACAATATTGGGGTTACAGGGGTACAACAATAACAATAAGGGGGCTACACTAAGAACAATAAGGGACTACACTAGTAATATAGGGACCTAACATGTCCCTCTCCTTAAAAAAAAGTGCTATCCTCAACGCTTGAGTAGCTCTGGGTGCTTCTGTACAAAATTCTCATCCTCCCATGTAGAATATTCAGTGGGTAAGTTCTTCCACTTGATGAGATACTCTGAAATTGATCGATTTCGTAACTGTCAAGTTCTTGTTTCCGTGACTGCTTCAGGTTCCAATATGATTTTTCCTTCCTCATCAAGTTTTGGAAATATTGTTTGAATTGGATTTTTTTTCATCTATAACCTTCTTTAAGCATGAAACATGGAAAATTGGATGCACTCACGAAGAAGCAGGAAGATCCAATTTGTATGCCATAGTACCAATATTTTGCAACACCTTGTAGGGACTATAGTACTTTGGAAATAATTTATTATCCTTCTTAGCTTGCTTGAGGGAATTTTTTTTGTATGGTTGTAGCCGTAAAAATACCCAGTCTCCTACATCAAAATTTCTCTCGTTGCAATGTTGATCTGCATGTTGTTTCATTCGATTTTATGCCAAATTTAGGTGATCCTTTAAGAGTTGGAGAACTTCTTGTTGATGCTCAATGTGATCTTCCACTGCTAGAACCTTATAATTTTCTCTTAAATATGATGTGATGGATGGTGGATGATATCCGTAAAGTGCCATAAATGTGGTCATTTTTGCTGCAGTATGGAAGGAAGTGTTATACCACCATTCAACGAGAGGTAACCACTTGACCCATTGTGTTTGTTTTTCATATACAAAACAACGAAGATATCCATCCAAAAATTTATTCACTATCTCAGTTTGACCATTGCATTGAGGATGATAAGATGAGCTATGAGCTAGTTGAGTACCCAAACAAGAAAATAATTCCGTCCAAAATTTTCCAGTAAAAATTGGATCTCTGTCGCTTACAATTATCTTTGGTTTTACATGTAGCTTTTGATTTGTTTCCATAAATGCAGTAGCAACTATAATTGCTTTAAATGGATGAGATAATGCACAAAAGTGTTCATACTTGGTAAGTCTATCAACTACCACAATGACGACACTCTTTTAGTTGGACTTAGGTAAACCTGTGATAAAATCCATTGAAATCTCCTCCCAACGTTGACTTGGAATGGATAAAGGTTGTAGAATACCAAGGGTCTTAATTGTCTCAACTTTATTTTGCTGGAAAACCAAACATTCCGCCACAAAATTTTGAATATCACATTTAAGGCCATTCCAAAAAAATTCTTTTTTCACCATGTGGTAAGTTTTTAAAATCCAGAGTGTCCTCCTAAAGGATAAGTGTGCAATTCCAAAAAAATATTTTGTTTTAGTTGGGAATTATTACAAAGATATAAGCGATCTTTGTACCATAAGGAATCATTTTTCCAACTAAATGTATAAGATGTACTAGGATCTTGCTGCAACTTTTGAATGAGTGTCCACACTTCTTCTTCCTTCTTCCATTCATCCCTTGCTTCGGTTATCTAATCTGGTTGGATAATAGAAATGGCACAAAGCAATGCTTCCACCTCTTCATTCTTCCTTGAGAGTGCATATGAAACAACATTTAGCTTCCATTTTTTGTAGATGATTTCAAAGTCATAACCCAACATATTTGTGATCCATTTTTGCTACTCTTGTGAAGATAGTCTTTGTTCCAAAAAGTGTTTAAGACTATAATGATTAGTTTTTACCTTGAAGTGTCTTTCCATTAGGTAAGGTCACCATTTCTTTAGTGCATGTAGTATTGCTAACATTTCCTTCTCATAAATAGGTTTCTGTAAATACTTTCCTTTGATTGGGTGAATTTCAAAAGAAATGGGTCTTCCTTCTTGAATTAAAACAACACCAATTCCATTTCCTAAGGCATCACATTCCACAATAAAGGTTTTTGTGAAGTCTGGCGTATAAGACCGGTGCTAGGCACATTGCCTCTTTAAGATGTTCAAAGGTCTTAGTTGCTTCAGGAGTCCATGAAAATGCATCTTTCTTCAATAATGTTGTTAGAGGTGCTGTCATTCTCCCATAATTCTTAACAAACTTACGATAATACCCTGTTAACCCGAGAAATCCTCGCAATTGCTTTATTGTTGTGGGGACTTTCCATTTCTTAATTGATTTAATTTTGTTAGGGTCTACCTTAACACCCTCGTGAGATACAATATGGCCCATATATTCCTCCTATTGTACTCCAAAGAAACATTTGGATATTTTTGGATATAATTTTTTCTCCTCCAATAGTTTGAGCACCCTGTCAACATGTTGAACATGATCCTTCCAAGACCTGTTGTAGATTAGTATATCATCAAAAAATACTAGCACAAATTTTCTAAGGAAGGGTTTAAAAATGGAATTCATCAACCCTTGAAATGTAGACGGTGCATTGGTAAGGCCAAAAGGCATGACCAAAAATTCATAATGACCCTCATGAGTTCAAAATGTTGTTTTTGGAATATCTTCAGTCTTCATTCTAATTTATGATATCTTGAACGAAGATCCGACTTGGTAAAATAATTTGGTCTGTGTAATTCATCCAATAATTCATCAATCACAGGAATGGGAAATTTATCTTTAATAGTGAGCTTATTGAGCTCCCTATAATCCGGACACATGCACCATGATCCATCCTTCTTGTGCACCAATACTACTGGAGCGTAGAAAGAACTTTGACTAAGTTGAATTACGCCAACCTCTAACATTTATGCAATCATACATTCAATTTCACTCTATTGGACATAAGGATATCTATAAGGCACGATGTTTGGAGGAATACTTCCTAGAATCAAATGAATAGCATGATCACGATCACGAATATGTGAGAGTCCTTTGGGAGTTTCAAATACCTTGGAATGATTGTCCAAGACTTTTTGGAGATATGGAGAAATAGATGATTTTGATGGTTGAACTTCTAGTGAGCATAATTGTGCAATTACGCCTCGTTGTTCTTTCTTCAAAGCTTTTCCATGACATTAGAGCTTATTATCTTTCCCTGCTTCCCTGCGATAATCCGTAATTCAACCTCCTTTCCCTCTGAAAAAAATTTCATGAAAATTTCATGAAAATTAAAAGCCACCGTCCCCAAAGATTGTAAGCATTGTACTCCTAGTACAACATCAATACCTCCCATTGGAATGGAAATCATTGGACTATTGAATACATATTCCCCCATGGTTAGCTTGATATTATGGCATTTATAGAGAAATTTATAGTTCCTCCATTTGCAACCATCACTTGACATTCTGGTGCTGGGTATAGGAAGCAATTAAATTCCTTGGCTACCTTACAATGAATAAAATTATGGGTACTACCTGAATCAATCAACACTATTATATTTTTCTTATTGATATGTCCTTCTATCTTGAGAGTTTGAGGAGTGGTAATTCCTGCCAATGCATTACATGATATGGTCAGAATCATTTCTTCTTATTCTATGGTTGGTTCCTGGTGTATATCCTCTTCTTTTGAAGTTTCTTGTTCATTTTCTACCTCCTCTTCACAATCTATGTAAAATAATTTCTTCTCAGCACACTTATGACCTTTAGTGTATTTGCTGTCATGACTATAGAAAATCCCTTTTTCTATTTTGTCTTCCAATTGTTGTGGTGTCAACCATGGAGGTTTTGGAAGTATAGGAGTGAAAAAACTTTGATCTTTATAGATGTGAGTGGTAGGCTTCCATGTCACCATAATTTTACATTCAATTTTTCTTGCCAACCTGAATGCCTTCTCCAATGAATCAGGTTCCCAAACGTGAACCTCATGTTGGATGTTATCCTTTAAAGTCCCTATGAAGACATCAATCCTGTGTTCCTCTGGAATATCATTTACCCTTATATTCAATTTTTGGAAGTCCTCAATGTGCTCCACCACTGAACCCTTTTGTTTGAGATTGATCAATTGGCTAAAAAATGTGTTTCTCTTTGTATCCTCATCATGTGCTATCATTTCCTCCGTAAAAATTGACCAAGTGAAAATTTTTTTACGGGAATAAAGCCATCGATACCATACAAATGTATTTTGTTCTAAATATAAAGTTCAATGCATACCTTTTGTGTGTTTTGCACATTATTGAGATCAAAATATTGCTCCATCTGTAGTATCCATTTTATGGGATCCTTGCCATCAAACTTTCTCATATCGATATTTGGAATATGGTGGGTCTTCCATCCAACATTAGAGTTTATGAAATCATGATTAAAATTTATTTTGTTCTCATCATGAGTTTCCTCTACTATATTTTTGCAATTAGGAATCATTTCTTGTATCAACTTTGTCAAGCCTTCCATGTATTCTTTTATATCATTCTTCATGTTTTCCATTTTTTCACTCCATGTCTTCCATGCCATTATTATAACCATCCATCTTAGCTTCCACACATTTCTTCAAACCATCCATATTAGCTTCCATTACCTTCTTCAAACCATCCATCTTAGCTTCCATGCCTTTCTTCAAAACATCCATTTCATTTTTTGTTTCTCTTTGTGAGAGCGAAATTTGGTGCACTTGCTCTTGTATTTTTGATATATCATGTTGTACTTCTTCATATTCATCAGTCATAGTAGAGTATTATGAGGGCTTAATGGTGTTGAATTATTTTTAGGGGGAACTTTAGAACCCAATACTGATATCTATGTTTCAATATTCTCTTGGAATCACTTCAAACTGATTTTTCAAACAAGACTTGTCAGGTTATGACTGCAAGGTATTAAGACTTGAATACTTTCATCGCATCCCCCGAAGATGAAAGTAATTGCCCCCGAAGACATATCCCTTTTCAAAAAACCCTAAAAATAGCTCTTTTCATTGGCGCGGCTCCAGTTTTGCCGTCACGCCAAGGGGGAAAATCCTCCAAAGAGGGCGCGCCAATTGGCGCTCTGTCATAGAGCCGCACCCGCGCCAACCATATTAAGAGTTGTTTTTTAAAAATAAAAGTTTCGTCCTAACAAATTCCTGGATTGATATCTATCTTGAGTTGGGAGGTTTGGCTACGGATTTCCATAGAGAGGAAGTGGTTTGCCACCTCTCATGGAAGCTTCCTTGATGATAGGGCCAATCCCATAATTATAGGGATCCCAACTCCCCTTCCTCCTTCTATAAAAGCTTGCCCATTTCCATTGCAAGCTAGTTAAAAAGAGTGGCAGAATTTCTAAGTTCCCAAGAGCTTTCATGCTGCAAAAGCCTTCTTGATTCCCTAAGGCCAAATCCAAGCAAGGAGATTATTGCCAAGTATCCAGAGAGAGAGGCTTGTCCCATCTTTGACAGTCTTTATCGAGACATGTTGTGCTGACGACCCGCCAAAGGAGAATTCGGCGTCGAAGCTTTGGTTGTATTCTTATTTTTGACTCTTTAATGATAAGATACTATCGTTTATGGTTCCACTCTTATTCTTGATCATGTTCATAAGTTATATCCTCTTCGACTGATATATAGTTGTATGCACTGGATTTTATGCTTGCGTTTGTGTTGTTTTTGTTGCAGTAAAACGTATTCACGGAGAACGGATTTTATCGTGATTCGCCGAGGCTTAGCGTATTTTTCTAGGGGTATTATTATCGTTGGATTCCAGTGGGGCCTCCTCTGAGGTCGGCATTTCCATACTCAGAAACCCGCATTGGAAGGGTTTGATTTTTGTCTAGGTAAATCCCCTTCATGGACAGAGGCGATCCCTACTAGCCTAGATTGGGTCTAGCAACAATCAAACATGCTACAGTGCAAGTTCCTAATTGTAAATAAACCGACTTGCGAGGAAGGCTTACCTGGAATCCAACGCTGTCGTTTGTAGAAGAGGTGGTGCTCCCGTTCCTTTGCCCTGGCAGATCACAATCCTCACGATCTCCGTGATCGGACACCTACACATGCAAGAAACAACACAAACGCAAGCATAAAATCCATTATATACAACTATATGTCAGTCGAAGAGGACATAACTCATGAACATGATCAAGAACAAGAGTGGAACCATAACCGATAGTCGCTTATCATTAAAGAGTCAAAAGAAGAATACAACCATAGCTTCGACGCAACACTCTCCTTTAGCGGGTCGTCAGAACAACATGTCTCAATAAAGCCTGTCAGGGATGGGACAAGCCTCTCTTTCTGGATACTTGGCAATAGTCTCCTTGCTTGGATTTGGCCTTAGGGAATCAAGAAGGCTTTGGCAGAATGAAAGCTCTTGGGAACTTGGAAATTCTGCCACTCTTTTGAACTAGCTTGCAATGGAAATGGACAAGCTTTTATAGAAGGAGGAAGGGGAGTTGGGATCCCTATAATTATGGGATTGGCCCTATCATCAAGGAAGCTTCCATGAGAGGTGGAAAACCACTTCCTCTCTATGGAAATCCGTAGCCAAACCTCCCAACTCAAGATAGAAATCAATCCAGGAATTTGTTAGGATGAAACTTCCGCCTTTTATATTTAAAAAACACCTCTTAATATGGTTGGCGCGGGTGCGGCTCTATGACAGAGCGCCAATTGGTGCGCCCTCTTTGGAGGATTTCCCTCTTGGCGCGAGGGCTGAACTATGGAATCGCGCCAATGGAAAAAGAGCTATTTTTAGGGTTTTTTGCAGGGAGATGTCTTCAGGGCAATTAAAGCTCATCTTCAGAGGGATGCAATGAAAGTATTTTCAAGTCTTAACTCTGCCCACAGGTCATAGAATGAGCCCTCCAATGTGTGGGATGGGGATTGTAGGGATGGTGACAAATTGCTATGTAACAGATGCTCCCTAAAGCATGAGGCCCGAAAGAGAGAGAGAGGGGTGAAATACTTTACGAGAACATGCCGACCGAAAACACCGCTATCGGAAAACCTGCAAAGCAAAGTACAACTGATGTCTCCGATACATGATATATATGCGTGGTATGGGTGCAGCCATCCATAATAGAGTGTACAATAATATAGATCCAAGGCATGGACGCAACCATCCAATGAAAATCGATAAATAGAATCAGGTATGGTCGCAGCCATCCAATCAGTGAGTCATGTAAATAATCATAATAATCCACAATATCGCAGCATGGATTACAACAGAAACAGTCCAGGGTCTTGCACTCCATCTCGAATCGAACAAAGTACAAGTTCAAGCATGCGAATATGTGAGCTGAAGTCGCACATGCAAGAACATTGTCGGATTACCAGCCAATGATGAAAGTTGTTAACAGACGCGAGAGGAACCACCAATAATGACAATGGCCCTCAAGGTACTATAGGTACAATCTACGGCGTGTGAATCAATGAGCTGGTGTCGAACACCCGTAGAATCACTCGATCGGAGGCCAATGATGAAAACCTCACGTCGAATGCAACGAACCTGCCATTGAGGCATGCAGGCTCCAAGGTACCATGAAAGAGTCTCTAGACCATCTTCCTGGATAATGAGCTGAAGTCGACAGGAAGTGACCTTGATCGAAGGTGGGCCATAACATTTCCCACATCATCGACACGAGACAGAGGAACATAATTTTTTTGTGAATCAGGATCATATGAGAATCAGAGGAAGGTTGATACTTGCAGAGGTCAACTTCTCTTGAACATGTAAATGGCACGATAGTGGACTTGGCAGTATTTGACATTAACGGATCAGAGGTCATGGTGACGAGGTAATGAGCAGATGAGAGGTCAAAAGGGATTATCCAAACCCACGGAGGCAAAGTGAAGAACGAGATGAGATGTCCCCAACCCGACACGAATGCAGACAAGTGCCATGTTCAAGAGCGACATACTACCGACACGACAACGATGCTGGTTCCATTTTCCCCCACCATTTCTGGCGAGTAGCCCAATTATTA
Organism: Pinus albicaulis; assembly: GCA_034641835.2. Taxonomy (NCBI): domain Eukaryota; kingdom Viridiplantae; phylum Streptophyta; class Pinopsida; order Pinales; family Pinaceae; genus Pinus; species Pinus albicaulis. The sequence continues at coordinate 1,675,793,986 of CM076580.1, forward strand.
TTGATAACAAGCTTGAAGGGGATAGCATATGCTTGTAATATAAGTCCGCCCTTCGGGCGAATCCATCCTAGTACATTTAACGAGCCCCAGGAAGGAGCGACTCGAATAACGTCATTTCGACTGAATCCAATGTCATCAGGGTTTAACGAGTCTGACAAAGGAATAAAGGAAGAAATCGACGTCTTTTCATATTTAGAGAGTTTGAAAAGACAGCAGAAAAGTAAACTCCAGCGGTCCCTTTTTGTAGATAGTTCCTCAGACCCGAAAAGGTAGAAAACAATATCCGAGAAAACCTCCTAGTCGCGATAGGCTAGGGTATTCCTTTTTCGTAAATAATCCATCCCAGCCCGAAAAAGGGGTAAACGTATACTGGGTAGATGTCGATTCATGTCCACTTTAACGAGATCGAAACGACAAGGGCCTCGGCAATCTTTTCATGTTTAGAGAGTCAGAAAAGAGCTGAAAGATGACTCCAGAGTGACTTTTTCGTGTATTTACCGAGTCTGAAAAAGTATAAAATACAACTTGTTTCACCATTTCCATTGTGTGAAAGACCTGTTGCTGCACAAAAAGGCAAGTGTAAAACCCATTTTCGACACAAATACATTAAAATATTCAGAAAAATAACTTTCAAAACCTATCTTGAGTTCAAAAAGTTATAAATATGTCAAATGGTAAAAATAGAATTACTTTTTACTATTTACCTCACCGAAGAGCAGCAGTGGTCCAGTTTGTGTGCAAACTTCTGACAGTGATTACGACCGATTCGGGCTACCATTCAAAGTTCCGTCAGTTCCAGGTAAGAGGTGCTTCTTTGTACTCCATTTCAATCCATTTTTTAATTGTTTTCCACCATGCATTAGACTTTTGAGGCCACTTTTTAAATTTTTAGGGCTCCGCTCATTGGCGCGGGTATCGGGCACGGACCTGCACCAATGGGCTTTTACATGAAAAGGGCTCGCGCCAGCTGGCGCGACTGTTCAGGAAACAGCCGCGCCAGTGGCAGAACCTCATTTTTCACCTAAAAATTCAAGATTTTAATCAAATTGAATGAAATTTGAAGCTCATCAGAGATCTAATTAAAGGTTTTGACCATGTTGATGCAGTGAACCGAGAAAAATGGTGATTGAGTGGAAATAAAGGGAGCACGGTGAAGAGGATGAACAAGCCATGGAAAATGAAGTTTGCATGAACGCCCTCAGGAACTGTGGGCTAAAAAAGTTCTTCTTAACACCTTGTTTACGAGCTCAGCCCGAGCTTCTACAGTACTTGATCAATATGTGGGACGCAGATGAACAAGTATTCAAACTGCGGGACCAAGTGTTAGAACTGGAGGTTGCTGACATATACTTCATAACCGGATTATCGCGCAGAGGTCCGGTGCCCATACTGACTGGGAGCAGACCATCTGGTGAGAAAATGGAGCAAGTGATGGCACGAGTGTGCCGAGGGGCACAACTGGGATCCAGAAGTGGAAAGGTGGACATCCATACCATTCCTAATCTGGCACTGAGAGTAGTGCTGCATACCATCACGTGGGCTGCGGGGTTGTAGGCACCGCACGAGGCCACAAAGGCCCAACTTTTGTTGGCCTCAGAGTGTATGACTCCTCTATTGTTCGACTAGGCTACAACAGTGACGATAAACATAAAGAGGCAACTGACCAAATGCAAACAAGCCAAGCTGAAACAGTTTGGCTATGGTTCTATCCTGGTATCGTTCATTCTGGAACGATTACCAATCTTCCAGGGCTAAGGGGCCATAGTAGCTGAACCCATTCCACAAGAGCCAAGAATGGCTCGCTGGGCAGAGCTGATGCCCAGAGCTGGAGGGGGCCAACAGATGTCCTGGAGGCCAGAGTTTTTTGGGTGGTTGCGGCGTCAGTTGATCGTAGTGGAAGACTGGCCATATGCCGGTACCGATTTCACTGGTGATCCAGATCTCCCACTGCCGGAGGGAGATGATTGGGACGAGGAGTTGGGTATGACCCCTTCTCTTTTTGATTTTATATTTTATGATTTTTTTTGTTAATACATGTTCTTCCTGACACATTTTATATGCATGCAGACGTGGGTCCAGAGAGACCAGCCGGTATGTCTCCTATTGCACGGAGGACTCTTCCCGCACCTGATCCTCAGGCAGAGGGTGCAGAGGGGGGGGGAGTTAATCCAGAATCTCGAGGGCTTTGCCCGAGGGATCCCAGACTATGCCTGGCTGGCGGATGTACCGATGGCGTACGAGAGACACACGGTGGGAGTGCCCAGTCGCCTCCACCGAATTCTGAGACGCTTAGTGCGTGCAGTTACTTGTTATCATGATCACTATGCGGATTAGACTCCTAGGACTTTTATCATGCATATTTTTTGAGAGACATGTCGTCTCCGGATGTATTAAGACGAACATATATATTTTTTGATTTAATGTGATGCACACTATGCAAACATTTCGATATATATATACATATCTATTTCTGGATGGATCTTCCTTTTCATGTGATGTTATTTACAAATTGTGCAAATGTCTATATAAAACCAAATTAGCTACTGCATCAGTTAACACATTCATATGTCTGGGAATATGTTGGTATGTAATATAGTCAAAATTTCTTTCCAGTAAACGAATACGCAGATACAGATGTAAGATGGATGGGTTTCTGACCGAATAATGGCCGTTCAGTTGTAATACTACAAGTTGCGAGTCTAGATACACAAGTAATTCATGGATACCAAGGTTTACAGCCTCGGTTAATAATTCTAATACAACACTATATTCCGCGATGTTATTTGTAGTATGTCCCAGACACACACCTTGCAGGTTGACCAACTCACCAGCAGGATCGTAGATTACCCAGGCTGCTGAAGACAGATTCCTGGTACTATGGGAGGCACCATCCGCGAAACCAACAAACGGATGAATGGACATCTGCACAATCAGGAAAGCCCGATCAGCAAAAAGATGTTTACATTGCAAACCACACCACACATGCACACAAATGAAAAACACATGCTTATGTACACACACCACACCAAAAATCACTTCAGGCATAGTATTTTTTGAGGTACATCCCATTTCTGGGCTGCGCCAGCGGAACTCCTTCATAATCTATAAGCTCATAAGCCCCGTTCTTCAAAACACATTTTACTATGTAGGGCCCATGCCACATAGGTTGGAACTTACTAGCTCCAAGCTTGTCATGTGCTTAATCGTACAAGAGGACGAGGTCTCCTTCAACAAAGGAACGAGGAGAAACCGATTGATCGAAGTGAGCTTTGACCCGCTTCTTTTGTGCTTCAATAACTAAAGCAGCTAAGCGATGGTTTTCATCTAACCGTTCTAGATAAAAAAGACGCTCTTCCTCAGCAGAAGTGTCGGGTAGAAGTTCTACAACTAATTTCAACGAAGGAATCTCGCATTCAACCGGAAGAGTTGCTTCCAGACCATACACCAATTGAAATGGTGTGAATCCAGTTGCACTCTTTGCAGATGTCCGGTATGCCCATAGAGCTGAGAACAGTTGGAGGTGCCAATTGGATATGTGGATACCAACTGTTCGTTGAAGCACAGTGACCAGAACCTTGTTCACTGATTCAACCTGGCCGTTTGCCTGAGGGTAATACGATGTTGAGCTATCGTGATGTAAGCCCAACTTTGAAGTAAGCTCATCCATAATATAATCTCGGAAATGAGTACCGTGGTCAGTAACGATGGCTTGCGGGACCCCTAAACGTGCAATGATATGGTTGAATATGAATTGGGCAGCTGTCTTACCGTCGACAGCTAGTGTAGGCATCGATTCGACCCACTTGGTGAAGTAGTCGACAGTGACAATGATATACGCATGCCCCCCAGCTGAGTGAGGGTTACACGTCATAAAATCCACGCCCCATTTCGCAAAAGGGCCGACGGTAATAACAGGATGCAAAGGAAGAGGCGGCGTGCGCATCTTGCGCTGAAACACCTGGCACGCGTGACATTTACGGACTGCAATGATACAGTCTTTGAATATTGACGGCCAGAAATAACCTGCTCGTAGAATCTTCTGGGCAGTAGCATATCCGGACATATGTCCACCATAGGCGCCACTGTGGCATTCATTTAGAACCCTTTCATCCTCTTCCAAGGTTAGGCATCGACGGAGCACCGAATCTACTCCAACACGGTATAAAGTATCTCCTACGATGCGGTAGGGTTGAGACTGATGTCGAATTCGACGTCGGGCATCTTTAGTCAACTCAGACCGAAATGTGGAGGTCTGAAGATACACGATTATGTCACCATACCAAGGGTCGCGAGTACTGATGAGGAAAAGAGTTTCGTCCGAGATATGATCCTCTGAAAGTGAAGGAGCAAAGTCTATCGGGAGTGAGCATATAAGATCCGCGAAAACCAGTGATTTCTTTGACTTAGCGGTAGTGAAATCTAAGTCAAACTCCTGCAGGATAAGATCCATTTGGAGTATTTCCCCCCCAGTAATTGTCTAGATAGAATATATGTCATGGGATTGCAATCCGAAACCACTGTTATCGTACGCAACAGGATGTAATGCCGAAAACGCTGCACAGCGTGTACTGCGGCTAATGCCAACTTCTCGACGTGAGCATAACGCATTTCTATATCGAGAAGGTTTCGCGATAGATAATAAACGACATGTTCATTACCATCATCATCATCCTGCACCAGAACCATAGCAATGGTGCTAAACGCGGTGGCGAGATATAAAGTGAAATCGCGGCGATAATCAGGCGGACGAAGCAAAGGAGCATTAACCAATAACGTCTTTAGCTTCTCAAAGGACTGCTGAGCAATTTCGTCCCAATGGAAGGGAACATTCTGCTTCAATAGGCATGTGAATCCTTTAGCCACCTCCGCGTAGTTCGGGATAAAGCGTCGAAGGAAGTTCGCTTTTCCCTGCAGACTCTGTAACTGATATAACGTGGAGGGTGATGGGAGGTTGATGATAACCTCGAATTTTAAAGGGTCAAGGCGAATTTCGTCTTTGGAGACTATGAATCCCAAAAGATGGCCAGAATCCACGTAGAAGACGCACTTATGAGGATTGAGCCTAATATTGTAGCACCTACAGCGGAGGAAAATCTGGCGGAGGTGTTCAGGGTGATCCTCTCGCCCAGCTGAATGAGCTAGCAAGTCGTCCAAATAAGGCTGAACGATATGGCGAATGTCATGGAAAGCATAAGACATCGCACGCTGAAAAGTGGCTCCAGCGTTCTTCAAGCCGAACGGGAGCTTTTTATACGCGAAAGTACCCCACGGACAGATGAATGTAGTATTATGTTGATCCTTAGGTGCAATATTGATCTGATTATACCTTGAGAAACCGTCCATCAAGGAATAAATCTCACTTCCGGCACATTCGTCAATAATCTGGTCTATGAACGGAGTGGGATAGTTATCTTTTGGACAGGCGCGATTGATGTTGCGGTAATCAACACAGACCCTAATGGTACCCTGCTTTTTATCAATAGGGACAATGTTAGAAACCCATTCTGTGAGGGGGATGGGATAAATAAAGCCTGCGTTCAGAAGTTTTTCAACTTCTGCCTTAATTGCAGCGGCTTTTCGAGGATGCATGGGGCGTAACCGTTGGCGCACGGGCTTCGCACCCGGATAGGTTGGAATCTCATGCACTACGATACTGGGATCAATCCCCGGCATTTTCTCGTAGGACCCGACGAACACATCTCTGAATTCTTTGAAAAGATCAGTATAGACTTGAATCTCATCAGGAGAACAAGTCACTCCCACGTGAATATTCTCAACGATCCCCGGTTTGACGGAGATGTTGATCGGGATGGTTTGAGTGATATTACTCAGGTTTCCCTCCGAAAAAACCTCGTGTGTCAAGATGGGCGTTTGGAGAGGGGGAGTAGGAACTTGAGATGCATAACGCTCCAGACAATCTGACATTGCCCCCAAACTAGGCATAAAAGAGGAGCGATGATGTCCATCACCCCAAGGCAGCTCCTCGAGAGACATAGTTTCAATGATGGCTTCATCGGAAGGAAAAGTCTCTTTGAGAGGATCAGGTGAATCGGCCTGACCAAGCCAGGGAGATTGAGAGTAAACATCTAGAGCCATGCTTAAAGGAGCATGCTGAGGAGGTGGAGGATCAGATGCGGCAACAATTTCACAGTAGCTGATCTCTACTGAAGTCAAGGGCATTGATTCTCCAAACTCAAACACCTGCTCAGGCGTAGGAATAAGCCAGGGGTCATCGGACCTGGAAATCATGTTGACTTGAGCGGTGTGCGGTGGTGGTGCGGGAAAGATACCGATGAGGATGGGGTCCTTGAAGAGACCGGGTCCTACACTGTCAGGGGGATTCAGAATCTGATCCACGTATGGTACGTTGTTCTCGGAAGTGGAGGTGAAGAAGGACAACTGATCCACCGTGACTATTTTTCCCTCGTGAGGGAACTTAAGAAGTCGAAAGACGGTGGATGGCACGCATAGTATTGCATGGGTCCAGTTGTGGCCAAGAAGTATATTGTAGTTGAGCCTGGTGTCAACTACTTCTACTTCCACATTGACAGTATTTCCCTATAAAGTGATCGCTAAACTCTCGAGAACACCCAGGGGTTTGGATTCCCGACCATCAAATGCCTCGAGGGCATTGGGAGATGACGCAAGGGCTGGAGAGCCAATGGCCTTCCAGCAAGCGGATGACATGACGTAGGTAGAAGCACCTTCATCCAGATATTGGGCACGCGCAATGGCTTGTTCCTCCGTCACACACGCTCCCATCGCAATATCTTGGGCGATTTTGTTCACGAAGGAGGTGGTGAACCAGTGAGTTAGTATCTGATCAGGTATATTAAACTTGATCAGTCTACGACGGCGCCGCCACTCATGAATGTGATCAGAAATGTGAGTGGCTTTATCCTGCTTCAGAGAAGTCAGGAGGTGCTTCCTGGCTTCATAATGAACCGGTAACTGAAAGTGTTTGAGAAAAGCCATGGCTAAGGAATTGAAATATTGGAAGATACCACGGGATAACTCGATGTACCACTTAGCAGTAGCTCCAGTTAAAGTGCGCTGGAAGAGGCGCAGACGAATCGAATCGTCGACCCAAGAGTTAGACGAACACCAAAGATGATACGTCATCACATGCACTTGGGGGTCCTCTCCAGCTTTTCCCTCAAACTTGGGGCAATCACCTGGTATCTTGGTAGGAACCGGAGGCCAATACGGATTATGCAAAATCGGATCATTGGTCAATTTTGAAACATCTGGCAACTCCAAGATGGCCAGGAACGGCAATGGAGGATTGACCGGCATGCCAGGCCCGGGATGAGGACCGATACTCGTACTCCACAATGGTTGTGAATATCCTTGCCCCCATGGGTTCTGTCCCATAGGATTCTGACCGTAGGGGGTGTAGGTCGTATAACCAGACTGATTTAGATGCTAGTAACCAGTGTGTGGGGCTTGATAACCAGAGTGTGGACCCTGGTTAGGATTTGGCCCTGTATAAGCAGCATTTGGATTTGGCTGCTGAGTATAGGTGGAACCGGGTGGAGGAGGATAATACTGAGAGCCTCTGGGGTGGTTATAATTTGGTTGAGATTGACCATGAAGATAATAACCGCCTTAAGGATGAGTCGGCTACTGATAGGTGGAACCCTGTGGAGCCTGATAACTAGGGTGCAGCTGTTGATTTGGCTGCGGCATCGAATGAATCGGCTGCTGGGCAGGGTTAATGGAATGAGCGGGCTGCCCTGAGTGAACAGGTTGACCCGACTGAGAGGGCTACCCTGAATGAACAGGTTGACCCAGATAAATATGCGGCGCCGGTTGCGCAAGTTGACCTGGCTGTAAAGGAGCCCCAGGTTGTACCGGATGGGCCGGTTGGCCTGAAGGCGGAACACCAGGTTGTACCGGATGGGCCGGTTGGCCTGATGGAGGAATAGGACCAGGTGTTTTCTGGTAACCGGTTTGACCTGGAGCAGAACCATAGGATGGTCCCGGCTGATATGCAACGTTAGAAACAACAGAATACTGCGGTTGCATTGGTTGAGAAGGCTGGATTTTCCCCCCAGGACCATAGACCGGTCCCGGTTGGTACCCCGGCTGAGGCTGTACAGGTTGACCGGAAGGGCTATAATACTGTCCTTGTGGACTGTACGATGGCCCTTACTGGCCCGCAGGATAGCCCTGCACGGGCTGTGCCTGTGGGCCATAAGGATAGCCAGGTTGGCCCGGAGGTTGGCCTTGGAAAGGTTTCCCTTGCGGGTTATAAGCCTAGTTATAAGGTAAACCTTGAGCATGGAGGTAAGCCTCAAGAGCGGGTAGATGCAAAATGTCCCCGTGCTCATCATATTGACCTGGAAAAGCATACACGGGCGTACCATCCTGTGCATAGTGCGAAAAGTAAGAGCGGTTGGGATCTTGGGAGGATGGTCCAACCTCGGGGTTTGGCTATTACAGGGACAACCGATACTCCTTTGGAGAGATATTCTCTGGTATAGCAGTTGCTAGATAAATGTCTTCAGGAGACGGCATAGCCCTGGCGGAGGGTGCCGTGACAACGGGTGTGGAGGCGGCCACACAAACAGTGGGCCGAACGGGTACAGAAGTAACAGGCGTCTGAGGAGACACCCCCGGTGAAGGAGCAGCTGGCCTCGGAGAAGGAGCTGACACTCCCATAGAGGCAGCAGCGGAAATGATCTGACCCAAAGACCTATACCCCGGTGGTAATGAGGGACTGGCTGTTGACATAACAGCTGATTCAGAGTTGTCTCCCAGAAACAATCTTCGTGGGAAGAGTTGATAGTCTTCACCAGACGTTGGAATTTCCTCACCAGAATCACTCATGGTTGAGCCTGCTGCTAGATCTCGCAATAGACGGTGAGGACTAGGAGGAAAAATAGTAGCTATAAAAGGTGAACCCGATGTAAGAGAGGAAATTAGCTCCTAATCTCAATTCAGACACAGGGTCCGAAAGGGGCCAATCGAACTCAACTGGTCCCCCAAAGGGTTGCTCAGAAAGAACCAGTCCCCCATCAGGAAATTCAGAAATAATGGGCTGCTGTGGTTCAGCAGAGGATTGGGAAACCTCTGATGAATAGTCCGTGTAAGGACTACCAGTAGACGAAACCGAGGGTTCCGCCACTGTGAAAAAAACGACAAGAGAAAAGATCAAACACACACACGGGCTGAAAAAGAGTCAAGACACACGATCAAACAGTCAACAAGCAAAATCTAACAGGGCGTGTAATCGTGGGTGATTAATTTTTTTACCACATTGAAAAATAAGAAACTTCACCGTTTCATGTTTTAAGAGTCGAGAAACGGTAAAAAAGGTGACTCTATCTCTTTCAGATTTGACACAAGCGTGAAAGGACAAGCGCTTGGTGATCCTTTCATATTTAGGGAGTCAGAAAAGATCAAATGAATGCTCAGGAATACTAGGCAAAAGGGTGTACCAAATAACCATGAACTGCAATATAGACCTTGGTTTCAATAATGAGAGAGAAATCAACCAAGGACTTTCCATACGTGCACGCAATCTCCTCGAATGCTGTGTCCGGTGTATCACGGGTATAGGGCGGCAGAATCGGCTTCCTGTGGATAAATTATTGAAACCTAGAGGGGTCTCCCTTTATGTACGCGATGGTACGGGGAGCACAAGTCCATACTAGCACTGTCTAAAGCCAAAAGGTGAATGACAGCTACTAGGTTTAAAGACGTCGGAACACGTCTCTAGCCTAGACCTCTAAATGTGTTTCGTTAGATTTCAATGTTGCCTTAGTGTAAATTGAATGAATTTCAAAGTTGATCTTCAATTACGTTTCAATTTTCAGGCCCTAACGAATGTGCTGTCTCAAAAATCTCCTGAATGCAAAACTACATGCCACAGTACATCATTTCGTTCGATGAAAACTAGCTACAGAAGAGTTGAGAGTTTTTTACACAAAAAAAATGATCAGAATACAATCAATGATATCTCTAATGCAACTAATGAAACTAAAAAATTTTCTTTCAAATTCACTAAATACTAGTAAAATCGAAAAGGTTTCAATTTGCACTAATCGACCAAAAGAAAAAGAGATTTTTTTTATTTTCAATGTTTGATAGCTAGATGCACTAAACAAACCGAAAAAAAATAAGAAGCAATTCGAGAAATGATATTAAGAGAGCAAAACAAACAAATTTCACTCAATGGCACAAACAATCAGATCTCAAATCGACAAAAAGTCTCTCAAAACCAAGAAAAGTCCCAAAGACACCAATGAGCCATGTGATCTAGGCCCAAAATGAAGCGAGGTGAAATTCGAATGAAAATGAAATCAGTCACTCAAAAAACGCAACAATATGATAGACAACTGTCAAACGAATGCAAGGAAGCAATCCCACAGCCGACTGAACGAACGGAAACCAAAAACTCCCAAGGGAGGCTCGACTCACAAAGGCACCTAGATGCCCTAGGGCTCGTATGCAAAATCGAAAGAAATAAGAAAACAACCAAAGGAAGGAGGTTCCAACCAGTCAAACCAGGTTCCAGTGCACTCAAACAGCCGAAAAAACAAGATCAAAATCACAAGTCAGCCTCAGAAAGCTTGAAACACAGCAAACCCTAATAGCTCACAGGATTGGCGCAACTGTGAGCTTGAAATTAGCGCCAGAAAGGCAATGGCGCGGGTGATACACAGGCAACCTGTGTCAATGGGCGCGACTGTCATGCTAAAAAGCGCGCCAACCAAGTTTACTATGGAAAAAATAAAAACAAGCAATCTCAGACACATACAAGTGAAAACAAGGCTAAAACAAAGCCAAACAAATAAGAAAATCTAGTCCAAAGAGTTGACCAAGCAAGAAAGACCAAGAAGTTAACCGGAAAGAGAAGACAAAACTCCAAGTTGTTCAGTCCGTAAACCAAACCGGAGATCGACTGAAGCAGCGTTGATCTACTCCGCTAATGCAGAGCAAAAGCGTTTTGAAGGCTATCTGCTTATGCTTCAGACTCCGTCTATAGTTTACAAATCAAACAACAAGCTGATTCCCCAGCGGATTTGCCAAATTGTTGAGGAGGTAAATCCCCTCTGCGGATAGAGGCGATCCCTATTAACCCAGATCGGGTCTAGCAACAATCAAAGACACTACAGTGCAGGTTCCTAATTTTAAATAAACCGACTTGCGAGGAAGGCTTACCTGGAATCCAACGCTGTCGTTTGTAGAAGAGGTGGTGCTCCCGTTCCTTCACCCTGGCAGATCACAACCCTCACGATCTTCGTGATCGGACACCTGCACATGCAAGAAACAACACAAACGCAAGCATAAAATCCAGTACATACAACTATATATCAGTGGAAGAGGACATAACTCATGAACATGATCAAGAACAAGAGTGGAACCATAACCGATAGTCGCTTATCATTAAAGAGTCAAAAGAAGAATACAACCATAGCTTCGACGCAGCACTCTCCTTTAGCGGGTCGTCAGCACAACATGTCTCGATAAATCCTGTCAGGGATGGGACAAGCCTCTCTCTCCGGATACTTGGCAATAGTCTCCTTGCTTGGATTTGGCCTTAAGGGAATCAAGAAGGCTCTTGCAACATAAGGATATGAAAGCTCTTGGGAACTTGGAGATTAGCTTGCCATGGAGAAGAGCAAGCTTTTATAGAAGGAGGAAGGGGAGTTGGGATCCCTATAATTATGGGATTGGCCCTATCATCAAGGAATCTTCCATGAGAGGTGGCAAACCACTTCCTCTCCATGGAAATCCGTAGCCAAACCTCCCAACTCAAGATAGAAATCAGCCCAGTAATTTGTTAGGATGAAACTTCCGCCTTTTATTTTTTTTTAAAACACCTCTTAATATGGTTGGCGCGGGTACGGCTCTATGACAGAGCGCCAATTGGCACGCCCTCTTTGGAGGATTTCCCTCTTGGCGCGAGGGCTGAACTATGGAACCGCGCCAATGGAAAAAGAGCTATTTTTAGGGTTTTTTGCAAGGAGATGTCTTCAGGGCAATTAAAGCTCATCTTCAGAGGGATGCAATGAAAGTATTTTCAAGTCTTAACTCTACCCACAGGTCACGGAATGAACCCTCTAATGTGCGGGATGGGGATTGCAGGGATGGTGACAAATTGTTGTGTAACAGATGCCCCCTAAAGCATGAGGCCCAAGAGAGAGAGAGGGGTGAAATGCTTTACGAGATTATGCTAACTGAAAACACCGCCATCGGAAAACCTGCGGAGCGAAGTACAACTGATGTCTCAGATACATGATATATATACGTGGTATGGGCGCAACCATCCATAACAGAGTTTACAATAATCTAGATCCAAGGCATGGATGCAGCCATCCAGTGAGGATTGATAAATAGACTCAGGTATGGTCGCAGCCATCCAATCAGTGAGTCATGTAAATAATCATAATAATCCACAATATCGTAGCTTGGATTACAACAGACACAATCCAGGGTCTTGCGCTCCATCTCGACCCGAACAAAGTACAAGTTCAAGCATGCGAATATGTGAGCTGAAGTCGAACATGCAAGAACATCGTCTGATTACCAGCCAATGATGAAAGCTGTTAACAGATGCGAGAGGAACCACCAATCGCAGCCATCCAATCAGTGAGTCATGTAAATAATCATAATAACCCACAATATCGTAGCCTGGATTACAACAGACACAATCGAGGGTCTTGCACTCCATCTCGACCCGAACAAAGTACAAGTTCAAGCATGCGAATATGTGAGCTGAAGTCGAACATGCAAGAACATCGTCTGATTACCAGCCAATGATGAAAGCTGTTAACAGACGCGATAGGAACCACCAATAATGACAATGGCCCTCAAGGTACTACAAGTACAATCTACAGCATGTGAATCAATAAGCTGGTGTCGAACACCCGTAGAATCACTCGATCGGAGGCCAATGATGAAAACCTCACGTCGAATGCGACGAACCTGCCATTGAGGCATGCAGGCTCCAAGGTACCATAAGGGAGTCTCTAGACCATCTTCCTGGATAATGAGTTGAATTCGATAGGAAGTGGCCTTGATCAAAGGTGGGCCATAACGTTTCCCACATCATCGACACGAGACAGAGGAACATAATGTTTTTGTGAATCAGGATCATATGAGAATCAGAGGAAGGTTGATACTTGCAGAGGTCAACTTCTCTTGAACATGTAAACGGCACGACAGTGGACTTGGCAGTATTTGACATCAACGGATCAGAGGTCATGGTGACGAGGCAATGAGCAGATGAGAGGTCAAAAAGGATTATCCAAACCCACGGAGGCAAAGTGAAGCAACGAGATGAGATGTCCCCAACCCGACACGAATGCAGACAAGTGCCATGTTCAAGAGCGACATACTGCCGACGACAACGATGACGGTTCCATTTTCCCCACCATTTCGGTGAGTACCTCTTTATTTTTACACAAGCTTGAAGAGGATACCATATGCTTGTCATATAAATCCGCCCTTCGGGCGAATCCATCCTAGTACATTTAACGAGCCCTAGGAAGGAGCGACTCGAATAACGTCATTTCGACTGAATCCGATGTCATCAGGGTTTAACGAGTCTGACAAAGGAAGAACTCGGCGTCTTTTCATATTTAGAGAGTTTGAAAAGACAGCAGAAAATTAAACTCCAACGGTCCCTTTTCGTAGATAGTTCCTCGGACCCGAAAAGGTAGAAAACAATATCCGAGAAAACCTCCTAGTCGCGATAGGCTAGGGTATTCCTTTTTCGTAAATAATCCATCCCAGCCCGAAAAAGGGGTAAACGTATACTGGGTAGATGTCGGTTCGTGTCCACTTTAACGAGATCGAAACGACAAGGGCCTCGGCAATATTTTCATGTTTAGAGAGTCAGAAAAGAGCTGAAAGATGACTCCAGAGTGACTTTTTCATGTATTTACCGAGTCCGAAAAAGTATAAAATACAACTCGTTTCACCGTTTCAGTTGCGTGAAAGACCTGTTGCTGCACAAAAAGGCAAGTGTAAAACCCATTTTTGACACAAATACATTAAAATATTCAGAAAAATAACTTTCAAAACCTATTTTGAGTTCAAAAAGTTATAAATATGTCAAATGATAAAAATAGAATTACTTTTTACTATTTACCTCACCGAAGAGCAGCAGTGGTCCAGTTTGGTGTGCAAACTTCTGACAGTGATTACGACCGATCCGGGCTACCATTCAGAGTTCCGTTAGCTCCAGGTAAGAGGCGCTTCTTTGTACTCCATTTCAATCCATTTTTTAATAGTTTTCCATCATGCATTAGACTTCTGAGGCCACTTTTTAAATTTTTAGGGCTCTGCTCATTGACGCGGGTGTCGAGCATGGACCCGCGCCAATGGGCTTTTATATGCAAAGGGCTCACGCCAGCTCACGCAACTATTTAGGAAACAGCCGCGCCAGTGGCAGAACCTCAATTTTCGCCTAAAAATTCGAGATTTTAATCAAATTGAATGAAATTTGAAGCTCATCAGAGATCTAATTAAGGGTTTTGACCATGTTGATGCAGTGAACCGAGAAAAATGGTGATTGAGTGGAAAGAAATGGAGCACGGTGAAGAGGATGAACAAGCCATGGAAAATTAAGTTTGCATGAATGCCCTCAAGAACTGTGGGCTGAAAAAGGTCTTCCTAACACCTTGTTTAGGAGCTCAGCCCGAGCTTCTACAGTACTTGATCAATATGTGGGACGCAGATGAACAAGTATTCAAACTGCGGGACCAAGTGTTAGAACTGGAGGTTGCTGACGTGTACTTCATAACCAGATTATCGCGCAGAGGTTCGGTGCCCATACTGACAGGGAGTAGACCATCTGGTGAGAAAATAGAGCAAGTGATGGCACGAGTGTGCCAAGGGGCACAACCGTGATCCGGAAGTGGAAAGGTGGACATCAATACCATTTTTGATCTGGCACTGAGAGTGGTGCTGCATACCATCACGCGGGCTGCGGGGTCGCAGGCACCGCACGAGGCCACAAAGGCCCAAATTTTGTTAGCCTCGGAGTGTATGACTCCTCTATTGTTCGACTGGGCCACAACAGTGACGATAAACATAAAGAGGCAACTGACCAAATGCAAGCAAGCCAAGCTGAAACAGTTTGGCTATGGTTCTATCCTGGTATCGTTCATTCTGGAACGATTACCAATCTTCCAGGGCCAAGGGGCCATAGTAGCTGAGCCTATTCCATGAGAGCCAAGAATGGCTCGCTGGGCAGAACTGATGCCCAGAGCTGGAGGGGGCCAACAGATGTCCTGGAGGCCAGAGTTTTTTGGGTGGTTGCAGTGTCAGTTGATCGTAGTGGAAGACTGGCCATATGCCGGTACCGATTTCACTGGTGATCCAGATCTCCCACTGTCGGAGGGAGATGATTGGGACGAGGAGTTGGGTATGACCCCTTCTCTTTTTGATTTTATATTGTTTTATGTTTTTTTTGTTAATACATGTTCTTCCTGACACATTTTATATGTATGCAGACGTGGGTCTAAAGAGGCCAGCCGGTATGTCTGCTGTCGCATAGAGGACTCTTCCCGCACCCGATCCTCAGGCAGAGGGTGCAGAGGGGGGGGAGTTAATCCAGAATCTCGAGGGCATCACCCGAGGGATCCCAGACTACGCCTGACTGGCGGATGTATCGATGGCGTACCAGAGACACATGGTGGGAGTGCCCAGTCGCCTCCACCGAATTCTGAGACGCTTAGTGCGTGCAGTTACTTGTTATCATGAGCACCATGCGGATTAGACTCCTAGGACTTTTATCATGCATATTTTTTGAGAGACATGTCGTCTCCGGATGTATTAAGACGAACATATATATTTTTTGATTTAATGTGATGCACACTATGCAAACATTTCGATATATATATATACATATCTATTTCTGGATGGATCTTCCTTTTCATGTGATGTTATTTACAAATTGCGACAATGTCTATCTAAAACCAAATTAGCTACTGCATCAGTTAACACATTCATATGCCTGGGAATATGTTGGTATGTAATATAGTCAAAATTTCTTTCCAGTAAACGAATACGCAGATATAGACGTAAGATGGATGGGTTTCTGACTGAATAATGACCGTTTAGTTGTAATACTACAAGTTGCGAGTCTAGATACACAAGTAATTCATGGATACCAAGGTTTACAGCCTCGGTTAATAATTCTAATACAACACTATATTCCGCGATGTTATTTGTAGTATGTCCCAGACACACACCTTGCAGGTTGACCAACTCACCAGCAGGATCGTAGATTACCCAGGCTGCTGAAGACAGATTCCTAGTACTGCGGGAGGCACCATCCGCGAAACCAACAAACGGATGAATGGACATCTGCACAATCAGGAAGACCCGATCAGCAGAAAGATGTTTACATTGAAAACCACACCACACATGCACACAAATGAAAAACACACACTTATGTACACACACCATACCAAAAATCACTTCAAGCATAGTATTTTTTGAGGTACAACCCATTTCTGGGCTGCGCCAGCGGAACTCCTTCATAATCTATAAGCTCATAAGCCTCGTTCTTCAAAACACGTTTTACTATGTAGGGCCCATGCCACATAGGTTGGAACTTGCCAGACCCAAGCTTGTCATGTGCTTGATCATACAGGAGGACGAGGTCTCCTTCAACAAAGGAACGAGGAGAAACCGATTGATCGAAGTGAGCTTTGACCCGCTTCTTTTGTGCTTCAATAACTAAAGCAGCTAAGCGGCAGTTTTTATCTAACCGTTCCAGATACAAAAGACACTCTTCCTCGGCATAAGTGTCGGGTAGAAGTTCCACAGCTAATTTCAACGAAGGAATCTCGCATTCAACCGGAAGAGTTGCTTCCAGACCATCCACCAATTGAAATGGTGTGAATCCAGTTGCACTCTTTGCAGATGTACGGTATGCCCATAGAGCTGAGAACAGTTGGAGGTGCCAATTGGATTTGTGGATACCAACTGTTCGTTGAAGCATAGTGACCAGAACCTTGTTCACTGCTTCAACCTGGCCGTTTTCCTGAGGGTAATACGGCGTTGAGCTATCGTGACGTAAGCCCAACTTTGAAGTCAGCTCAGCCATCATATAATCTCGGAAATGAGTACCATGGTCAGTAACGATGGCTTGCGGGACCCCGAAACATGCAATGATATGGTTGAATATGAATTGGGCAGCTGTCTTACCGTCGGCAGCTAGTGTAGGCATCGCTTCGGCCCACTTGGTGAAGTAGTCGACAGCGACAATGATATACGCATGCCCCCCGGCCGAGTGAGGGTTACACGTCATAAAATCCATGCCCCATTTTGCAAAAGGGCCGACGGTAATAACAAGATGCAAAGGGAGAGGCGGCGCGCGCATCTTGCGCTGAAACACCTGGCACGCGTGACATTTACGGACTGCAACGATACAGTCTTTGAATATTGACGGTTGCAAATAACTCGCCGCACCTTCGGGCGAGCATATCCTGACATATGTCCACCACAAAGCATCAGAGTAGTTATTTAGAACTTCTTTCATACCCAAGGTTAGCACGACGCGAGCACCGAATCTACCTAACACGGTATAAAGTATCTCCTACGATGCGTAGGGTTGAGATCGATGCCGAATTCGACGTCACATTCTTTAGTCAACTCAGATCGAAATGTGGAGGTCTGAAGATACATGATTATGTCGCCATACCAAGGGTCGTGGAGTACTAATGAGGAAAGAGTTTCGTCGATATGATCCTAAAAGGAAGGAGCTGAGTCCGTTCTGTGAGGACGATCCTAAAACTGATTTCTTCGACTTAGCGGTAGTGAAATCTAAGTCAAAATCCTACAGGATAACGATCCATTTGGAGTATTTTCCCCCCAGCAATTTTCTAGAGAGAATATATGTCATGGGGTTGCAATCCGAAACCACTGTTATCGTACGCAACAGGATGTAATGGCGAAAGCGCTGCACAGCGTGTACTGCGGCTAACGCCAACTTCTCGACGTGAGCATAACGCGTTTCCGTATCGAGAAGGTTTCGCGATAGATAATAAACAACATGTTCATTACCATCATCATCATCCTGCACCAGAACCATAGCAATGGTGCTAAACGCGGCGGCGAGATATAAAGTGAAATCGCAGCGATAATCAGGCGGACGAAGCAAAGGAGCATTAACCAATAACGTCTTTAGCTTCTCAAAGGACTGCTGAGCAATTTCGTCCCAATGGAAGGGAACATTCTGCTTTAATAGGCGTGTGAATCCTTTAGCCACCTCCGCGTAGTTCGGGATAAAGCGACGAAGGAAGTTTGCTTTTCCCTGCAGACTCTGTAACTGAAATAACGAGGAGGGTGATGGGAGGTTGATGATAGCCTCGACTTTTAAAGGGTCAAGGCGAATTTCGTCTTTGGAGACTATGAATCCCAAAAGACGGCCAGAATCCACGCAGAAGACGCACTTATGAGGATTGAGCCTAATATTGTAGCGCCTACAGCGGAGGAAAATCTGGCGGAGGTGTTCAGGGTGATCCTCTCGCCTAGCTGAATGAGCTGGCAAGTCGTCCAGATAAGGCTGAACGATATGGTGAATGTCATGGAAAGCATAAGACATCGCACGCTGAAAAGTGGCTCCAGCGTTCTTCAAGCCGAACGGGAGCTTTTTATACGCGAAAGTACCCCACAGACAGATGAATGTAGTCTTATGTTGATCCTCAGGTGCAATATTGATCTGATTATACCCTGAGAAACCATCCATCAAGGAATAAATCTCACTTCCGGCACATTCGTCGATAATCCGGTCTATGAACGGAGTGGGATAGTTATCTTTTGGACAGGCATGATTGGTGTCACGGTAATCAACACAAACCCTAATATTACCCTACTTTTTATCAACAGGAACAATGTTAGAAACCCATTCTGTGAGGGGGATGGGATAAATAAAGCCAGCGTTCAGAATTTTTTCAACTTCTGCCTTAATTGCAGCGGCTTTCCGAGGATGCATGGGGCGTAAGCGTTGGCGCACGGGCTTCGCACCCGGATAGGTTGGAATCTCATGCACTACGATACTGGGATCAATCCCCGGCATTTCCTCGTAGGACCAGGCAAACACATCTCTGAATTCTTTGAAAAGATCAGTATAGACTTGAATCTCATCAGGAGAACAAGTCACTCCCACATGAATATTCTCAACGATCCCCGGTTTGACGGAGATGTTGATCGGGATGGTTTGAGTGATGTTACTCAGGTTTCCCTCCGAAAAAACCTCGTGTGTCAAGATGGGCGTTCAGAGAGGAGGAGTAGGAACCTGAGATGCATAACGCTCTAGACAATCTGACATTGCCCCCAAGCTAGTCATAAAAGAGGAGCGATGATTTCCATCGCCCCAGGGCAGCTCCTCGAGAGACATAGTTTCAATGATGGCTTCATCGGAAGGAAAAGTCTCTTTGAGAGGGTCAGGCGAATCAGCCTGACCAAGCCAGGGGGATTGAGAGTAAACATCTAGAGCCATGCTCAAAGGAGCATGCTGTGGAGGTGGAGGATCAGATGCGGCAACAATTTCACAGTAGCTGATCTCTACTGGAGTCAAGGGCATTGATTCTCCAAACTCAAACACCTGCTCAGGCGTAGGAATAAGCCAGGGGTCATCGGACCTAGAAATCATGTTGACTTGAGTGGTGTGCAGTGGTGGTGTGGGAAAGATACCCATGAGGATGGGGTCCTTGAAGAGACTGGGTCCTACACTGTTAGGGGGATTCGGAATCTGATCCACGTATGGTACGTTGTTCTTGGAAGTGGAGGTGAAGAAGGAAAACTGATCCACCGTGATGATTTTTCCCTTGTGAGGGAACTTAAGAAGTCGAAAGATGGTGGATGGCATGCATAGCATGGCATGGGTCTAGTTGCGGCCAAGAAGTATATTGTAGTTAAGCCTGGCGTCGACTACTTCTACTTCCACGTTGACAGTCTTCCCTTGTAAAGTGATCGCTAAACTCTCGAGAACACCCATGGGTTTGGATTCCCGACCATCAAATGCCTCGAGGGCATTGGGAGATGACACAAGAGCTGGAGAGCCAATGGCCTTCCAGCAAGCGGATGACATGACGCAGGTAGAAGCACCTTCATCCACAACGGCCCTATGGATATTAAGACTGTTAATCCCGACTTGAATAACAAGAGCTATCTGATGTGGAAGTCGGGGGGAAAAATTCTCTAAATCGAAGGTGAGAAGACTCGAATCGGCGAATCAATGCCACCGATCGCAGACAATAAAGCCTTCCATGGCGAAGGACAACTTTTAAGAACTTCTAGTGCAGACATAGCAGAAGGTGCCTGTGCCAAATCCTCAACAATGCTGTAGTGTTGAGCAACACGAGCATTCGGATTATAAGAAGATCTTCGAAGAACACCTTTAGAAGGTGGCTTCACAAGGGGCTCAGGAGTAGGCTTCTCGATTTCCAACGAATCGGAGACAGGTGGGGGAGGTGGTCCATCCGCAACTGCCTTCCTGGGTGCCTGTCGCGATTCGCTATAATCCTTCGAACGCGTAGCGACAGAGATAGGTGCAGCAACCGTCATCATGAAAACTTGGGACCCAAATGGTGCTGATGGTGACGGCTGTTCAACCATCTAGGTCTGCTGAGATGGGAATGACTCTTTAAGAACTGCCGGAGTCCCTTTTGAGCCCTTGAGAAGTTGACTAACTTCGGATCATCGTGGACAATCCTTAGTATAATGGTCTCCTTCACAAATGAGGCAAGGGTACTTCGGTTTACACTGAGAACCATCCTCAGTACGAGATTTGGATTTTGGCCTCGGGGCATCGGATTTGGATTTACCTTTGCCCTTATTTTTCCCTTTGGAGGCTTTCTCCATAGGATTGGCCTGAACGACGTTCACCTCCGCGGTTTTTCCAGAATCTGATGGGGCAGGATTAGCAAGAGTATTGTTGGAAGAATTAGACTTCTGCTTCCCATTTGAAGATTTTTTCGAATTCTAAGATACAGAACCAATGACACCATCCACTGTGGGGGTAGGTGGAGCCTTAGAGGTTATGGACTGTGGGGCATCAGGCAAGATATCATAAAGCGTGTCGGACTGAGAATATACAAGATCCAGATATTGGGCACGCGCAATGGCTTGTTCCTCCGTCACACACGCTCCCATCGCAATATCTTGGGCAAATTTGTTCACGAAGGAGGTGGTGAACCAATGAGTTAGTATCTGATCAGGTATATGAAACTTGATCAGTCTACGACGGCGTCACCACTCATGAATGTGATCAGAAATGTGAGTGGCTTTATCCTACTTCAGAGAAGTTAGGAGGTGTGTCCCGGCTTCATAACAAACCGATAACTGAAAGTGCGTGAGAAAAGCCATGGCTAAGGAATTGAAATCTTGGAAGATACCACAGGATAAATCGATGTACCACTTAGCAGCAGCTCCAGTTAAAGTGCGCTGGAAGAGGTGCAGACGAATCGAATCGTCGACCCAAGAGTTAGACGAACACCAAAGATGATACGTCATCACATGTGCTTGGGGGTCCTCTCCAGCTTTTCCCTCAAACTTGGGGCAATCACCTGGTATCTTGGTAGGAATCGGAGGCCAATACGGATTATGAAAAATCGAATCATTGGTCAATTTTGAAACATCTGGCAACTCCAAGGTGGCCAGGAACGGAAATGGCGGATTGACCGGCATGCTAGGCCCGGGATGAGGACCGGTACTCATACTCCACAATGGTTGTGAATATCCTTGCCCCCATGGGTTCTGTCCCGTAGGATTCTGATCGTAGGGGGTGTAGGTCATATAACCAGACTGATTTGGATGCTGGTAACCAGTGTGTGGCGCTTGATAACCAGAGTGTGGACCCTGGTTAGGATTCGGCCCTGTATAAGCAACATTTGGATTTGGCTACTGAGTATAGGTGGAACCGGGTGGAGGAGGATAATACTAAGAGCCTATGGGGTGGTTATAATTCGGTTGAGATTGACCATGAAGATAATAACCGCCCTGAGGATGAGTCAGCTGCTGATAGGTGGAACCCTGCGGAGCCTGATAACTAGGGCGCAGCTGTTGATTTGGCTGCGGCATCGAATGAATCGGCTGCTGGGCAGGGTTAATGGAATGAGTGGGCTGCCCTGAGTGAACAGGTTGACCCGACTGAGAGGGCTGCCCTGAATGAACAGGTTGACCCGGATATACAGGCGGCCCCTATTGCGCAGGTTGACCTGGCTGTAAAGGAGCCCCAGGTTGTACCGGATGGGCCGGTTGGCCTGAAGGCGGAACACCAGGTTGTACCAGATGGGCCGATTGGCCTGGTGGAGGAATAGGGCCAGGTGTTTGCTGGTAACCAGTTTGACCTGGAGTAAAACCATAAGATGGTCCCGGCTGATATGCAACGTTAGAAACAACAGGATACTGCGGTTGCATTGGTTGAGAAGGCTGGATTTGCCCCCCAGGACAATAGACCGGTCCCGGTTGGTACCCCGGCTGAGGCTGTACAGGTTGACCGGAAGGGCTATAATACTGTCTTTGTGGACTGTACGATGGCCCTTGCTGGCCCGCAGGATAGCCCTGCACGGGCTGCCCTTGTGGGTCATAAGGATAGCCAGGTTGGCTCGGAGGTTGGCCTTGGAAAGGTTTCCCTTGCAGTTTATAAGCCTGGTTATAAGGTAAACCTTGAGCATGGAGGTAAGCCTCAGGAGCGGGTAGATGCAAAATGTCCCCGTGCTCATCATACTGACCTGGAAAAGCATACATGGGCGTACCATCCTGTGCATAGTGCGAAAAGTAAGAGCGGTTGGGATCTTGGGAGGATGGTCCAACCTCGGGGTTCGGATGTTGCAGGGACAACCGATACTCCTCCGGAGAGATATTCTCTGGTATAGCAGTTGCTAGATAAATGTCTTCAGGAGACGGCATAGCCCTGGAGGAGGGTGCCGTGACAACGGGTGTGGAGGCGGCCACACAAACAGTGGGCCGAACGGGTACATAAGTAACGGGCGTCTGAGGAGACACCCCCGGTGAAGGAGCAGCTGGCCTCGGAGAAGGAGCTGACACTCCCATAGAGGCAGCAGCAGAAATGATCTGACCCAAAGACCTGTACCCCGGTGGTAATGAGGGACTGGATGTTGACATAACAGCTGATTCAGAGTTGTCTCCCAGAAACAATCTTCGTGGGAAGAGCTTATAGTCTTCACCAGATGTTGGAATTTCCTCACCAGAATCACTCATGGTTGAGCCTGCCGCTAGATCTCGCAATAGACGGTGAGGACTAGGAGGAAAAACAATAGCTATAAAAGGAGAACTCGATGTAAGAGAAAGGAAATCAACTCCTAATATCAATTCAGACACAGGGTCCGAAAAGGGCCAATCGAACTCAATTGGTCCCCCAAAGGGTTGCTCAGAAAGAACCGGTCCCCCGTCAGGAAACTCGAAAACAATGGGCTGCTGTGGTTCAGCAGAGGATTGGGAAACCTTTGATGAATCGTCCGTGTAAGGACTACCAGTAGACGAAACCGAGGGTTCCGCCACTGTGACAAAAAAGACAAGAGAGAAGATCAAACACACACACGGGCTGAAAAAGAGTCAAGACACACGATCAAAGGATCAAAAAGCAATATCTAACAGGGGGTGTAATCGTGGGTGATTAATTTTTTTACCACATTGAAAAATAAGAAACTTCACCGTTTCATGTTTTAAGAGTCGAGAAACGGTAAAAAAGGTGACTCTATCTCTTTCAGATTTGACACAAGCGTGAAAGGACAAGCGCTTGGTGATCCTTTCAAATTTAGGGAGTCAGATAGGATCAAAATGACTACTCGGGAATACTAGGCAAAGGGTGTACCAAATAACCGTGAACTGCAATATACACCTTGGTTTCAAAATGAAATAGAAATCAACCAAGGACTTTCCGTACGTGCAGGCAATCTCCCCGAATGCTGTGTCCGGTGTATCACGGGTATAGGGCGGCAGACTCGACTTCCTTTGGATAAAGGATTGAAACCTAGGGGGTCTCCCTTTATATACGCGATGGTACGGGGAGCACAAGTCCGTACTAGCGCTCTCTAAAGCCAAAGGGCGAACGACAACTACTAGGTTTAAAGACGCCGGAAGACGTCTCTAGCCTAGACCTCTAAATGTGTTTCGTTAGATTTCAATGCTGCCTTAGTGTAAATTGAGTAGATTTTAAAGTTGATCTTCAATTACGTTTCAGTTTTCAGGCCCTAACGAATGTGCTGTCTCAAAAATCTCCAAAATACAAAACTACATGCCATAGTTCATCATTTCGTTCGATGAAAACTAGCTACAGAAGAGTTGAGAGTTTTTTACACAAACAAAATGATCAGAAGACAATCAATTATATCTCTAATGAAACTAATGAAACTAAAAACTTTTCTTTCAAATTCACTAAATACTAGTAAAATCGAAAAGATTTCAATTTGCACTAATCAACCAAAAGCAAAAGAGATTTTTTATTATTTTCAATGTTTGACAGCTAGATGCACTAAAAAAACCGAAAACAAATAAGAATTAATTCAAGAAATGATATTAAGAGAGCGAACCAACAAATTTCACTCAATGGCACAAACAATCAGATCTCAAATCGACAAAAAGTCTCTCAAAACCAAGAAAAGTCCCAAAGACACCAATGAGCCGTGTGATCTAGGCCCAAAATGAAGCAAAGAGAAATTCGAATGAAAATGAAATCAGTCACTCAAAAATGCAAAAATATGATAGACAACTGTCAAACGAATGCAAGGAAGCAATCCCACAGCCGACTGAACGAACAGACACCAGAAACTCCCAAGGGAGGCTCGACTCACAAAGGCACCTAGATGCCCTAGGGCTCGTATGCAAAATCGAAAGAAATAGGCAAACAACCAAAGGAAGGAGGCTCCAACCAGTCAAACCAGGCTCCTGTGCACTCAAACAGCCGAAAAAACAAGATCAAAATCTCAAGTCAGCCTCAGAAAGCTTGAAACACAACAAACCCTAATAGCTCACAGGATTGGCGCGACTGTGAGCTTGAAATTAGCGCTAGAAAGGCAATGGCGCGGGTGATACATAGGCAACCTGCACCAATGGGTGCGACTGTCACGCTAAAAAGTGCACCAACCAAGTTTACTATGGAAAAAATAAAAACAAGCAATCTCAGACACATACAAGTGAAAACAAGGCTAAAATAGAGCCAAACAAACAAGAAAATCCAGTCCAAAGAGTTGACCAAGCAAGCAAGACCAAGAAGTTAACCGGAAAGAGAAGACAAAACTCCAAGTTGTTCAGTCCGTAAACCAAACTGGAGATTGACTAAAGCAGCGTTGATCTACTCTGCTAATGCAGAGCAAAAGCGTTTCGAAGGCTATCTGGCTGTGCTTCAGACTCCGTCTATAGTTTACAAATCAAACAACAAGCTGATTCCCCAGTGGAGTTGCCAAATTTTTGAGGAGGTAAATCCCCTCTGCGGATAGAGGCGATCCCTACTAGCCCAGATCGGGTCTAGCAACAATCAAACACGCTACAGTGCAGGTTCCTAATTGTAAATAAACCGACTTGCGAGGAAGGCTTACCTGGAATCCAACGTTGTCGTTTGTAGAAGAGGTGGTGCTCCCGTTCCTTCGCCCTGGCAGATCACAGCCCTCACGATCTCCATGATCGGACACCTGCACATGCAAGAAACAACACAAACGCAAGCATAAAATCCAGTACATACAACTATATATCAGTCGAAGAGGATATAACTCATGAACATGATCAAGAACAAGAGTGGAACCATAACCGATAGTCGCTTATCATTAAAGAGTCAAAAGAAGAATACAACCATAGCTTCGACGCAACACTCTCCTTTAGCCGGTCGTCAGCACAACATGTCTCGATAAAGCCTGTCAGGGATGGGACAAGCCTCTCTCTCTGGATACTTGGAAATAGTCTCCTTGCTTGGATTTGGCCTTAGGGAATCAAGAAGGCTTTGGCAACATGAAAGCTCTTGGGAACTTGGAAATTCTGCCACTCTTTTGAACTAGCTTGAAATGGAAATGGACAAGCTTTTATAGAAGGAGGAAGGGGAGTTGGGATCCCTATAATTATGGGATTGGCCCTATCATCAAGGAAGCTTCCATGAGAGGTGGAAAACCACTTCCTCTCTATGGAAATCCGTAGCCAAACCTCCCAACTCAAGATAGAAATCAATCCAGGAATTTGTTAGGATGAAACTTCTGCCTTTTATTTTAAAAAAAAACCTCTTAATATGGTTGGTGCGGGTGCGGCTCTATGACAGAGCACCAATTGGCGCGCCCTCTTTGGAGGATTTCCCTCTTGGCGCGAGGGCTGAACTATGGAACCGCACCAATGGAAAAAGAGCTATTTTTATGGTTTTTTGCAGGGAGATGTCTTCAGGGCAATTAAAGCTCATCTTCAGAGGGATGCAATGAAAGTATTTTCAAGTCTTAACTCTGCCCACAGGTCATGGAATGAGCCCTCCAATGTGCGGGATGGGGATTGTAGGGACGGTGACAAATTGCTGTGTAACACAAATACACACCTTTTTCTTGATTTTGAGGAGCTTGATATTGAAACTGAATTATCTCTATGATTTCTGCTCTTCAATATCTAAAATTTGGTCATGTAGTAGCCCTCTAACTATTCTTTCCAATGCCATGGGTCTGACTTGATTTGGATTCTTCAAGGCAAAGTTATGCCCAATCTCCCACAATGACCTAATTATGGACTAGTTCAGTAGATCAAACTTGTACGTCGTACCATGTGTCATTGTTTTGCCATTCGGTTCTAAAATTGATAAAAAGAAAAGTACAATTTGTGCACTTGCTGCCACTTTTTACAGAATTCAAATCTGATGCCCAGAGAGAGAGTTATGACGATTTTCCCACTGTTACCTCTTTTAGATGAAATTCAGGAGCCTGCAAAAACCCTAACTTCCACATATCATATCTCCGAAATATTGCGAACCAAGATCTGAAAGTTTTACACGAAGTTCCTAGGGATTTCGGCTTCATGTGCTAAAAATTTAAGCTTTTGAACCTTCGTAGAAAAAAAGTTATAGCGGAAATTCCACAATGGCCTGTTTGGAGCAGCGAAACCATAGAATCCAAAGCTCTGATACCAAATGTTATGAAACCAGCTCCAAAAATGGAAGAAAAGAGTGATCAATGCCTTAGAAATAAGCCACTTTGAGGGGGAAAGCTCCTTTACATTACATAAATGAACAATCCTTGGATGATACAAATGACGAAACCTCCTTCTATATATAGGAGTCCATGAGGTCACAATATAATCCTAGCCGACCTAATAATAATAATGTAAGGCACAATAATAACAATATTGGGGTTACAGGGGTACAACAATAACAATAAGGGGGCTACACTAACAAAAATAAGGGACTATAGTAGTAATATAGGGACCTAACATATATCCTCTTCTTTTGAAGTTTCTTGTTCATTTTTTTGCTCCTCTTCACAATCTATGTAAAATAATTTCTTCTCAGCACAATTAGGACCTTTAGTGTATTTGCTATCACAACTATAGCAAAGCCCTTTTTCTCCTTTTTCTTCCAATTGTTGTGGTGTTAACCTTGTACGTTTTGGAAGTCTATGAATAGAAACACTTCCATCTTTATAGTTGTGAGTGGCAGGCTTCCTTGTTGCCATAATTTTGCTTTCAAATTTTCTTTCCAACCTAAATGCCTTCTCCAATGAATCAGGTTCTCAAAGGCGAACCTCATGTTGGACGTTATCCTTTAAAGTCCCTATGAAGACATTAATAATGTGTTCCTTTGGAATATTAGTTACCCTTATATTCAATTTTTGGAAGTCTTCAATGTGCTTCAACATTGAATCCTTTTGTTTGAGATTTATCAATTGGTTAAATAAGGTTTTTCTCTTTGTATCCTCATAATGTGCTACCATTTCCTCCATAAAAATTGACCAGTTAATTTTTTTTTTACGAGAGTAAAGCCATCGATACCATACAAATGTATTGTGGTCTAAATATAATGTTTTAATGCGTACCTTTTGTGTGCTTTGCACATTATGGAGATCAAAATATTTCTCCATTTGTAGTATCCATGTTACCGGATCCTTTCCATCAAACTTCCTCATATCGATCTTTGGAATATGGTGGGTCTTAAATCCAACGTTAGAGTCTATGAAATCATGATTAACATTTATTTTTTTCTCATCATGAGTTTCATCTACTACCATTTTTCCATTAGGAATAATTTCTTGTAGCAGCTTTGTCAAATGTTCCTTCAAACTTTCCATGTCTGCTTTTAGACCATTCTACATGTCTTCCATGTTGCCTTTCGGTTTTTTTATTATTATATACCAACGACCTTATTCCATGACATTCTTTAAACAAACCATCTTAACTTCCACGCCTTTCTTCAAAACATCCATGTATTTCTTCAAACAATCCATCTTATCTTCCATTTCATTTTTGTTACTCTTTTTGAGAGCAAATTTGTTGCACTTGGTCTTGTAATTTTGATATATCATGTTGCACTTCTTCCTCTTCATGAGTCATAGTAGAGATTTATTAGTGCTTCATGGGTGCGGAATTATTTTTGGGGGGCATTTTAGAACCCAATATTGATATCTATACTTCAATATGCCCTTGGAATCACTTCAAATTGATTTTTCAAACAAGACTTATGCAATTAAAAAAAAAAATACACACTTTTTTCTTGCTGTTGAGGAGCTTGATATTGAAATTGATGTATCTCTGTAATTTCAGATCCCCAAGATTTTAGCTTTGGTCCTGTAGTATCCCTCTGAGTCTTCTTTCCAATGCCACAAGTCATACCTAATTTTGATTCTTCAGGATAAATTTATGCCTAATCTCCCACAATGTCGTAATTATGGACTAGTTTAGTAGATCGAGCTTGTACGACATGCCACGTGTCGCTATTTCAACCTTTGAATCATTAATCGCTACAAAAGAAACTAAATTTCGTGCAATTTATACCATTTTTTTCATAATTCTAATCCTATGTCTGAAACAAAAGTTATGATGATTTTCCTTCTATCAATTGTTTGAAATGAAATTTTGGATCCTACAAAAACCCTAACTTCCATAGATCATATCTCTGAAAATATAGTGAACCAAGGTCTGAAATTTTTACAAAAAGTTAATCAAGATTTCGTCTCTACGTGGTAAAAAATTCAGCTTCTGAAGCCTCTTAGAAAAAAAATTATAGTGAAAATTCCACAATGACATGTTTGAAGAAGAGAAACCCTAGAATCCCAATCTATAATACCAAATGTTATGAAACCAGCTCAAAAAATAGAAGAAAAGATAGATCAATGACTTAGAAATCAACCTCTTCAAGGGGGAACCCTCCTTTACATTATATAAATGAGAAATTCTCGGATGATACAAGTGACAAAACCTCCTTTCGATATATAGGGGTCCAAGGGGTCACTATATAATCCTAGCCGACATAACAATAACAATGTAAGGGCCCAACAATAATAATAGTGGGCTTCTATGGGGCACAATAATAATAATATGGGGACTACATGGGAACAACAATAACAATAAGGGGATACACTAGTATTATAGGGACCTAGCACCACCCCAAGTAGTGATCTAGTTTCCAACAACTAGAAGTCTTATAACATCATCTTTGCATGCAAACATAAGGATTCTTGATTTCTTGTTTAATGTTATTTTGTTGATCAAATATGAAAGATATTAGCATAAAAAATCTTACAAAGAAAATCACTTCCATTAATTGTATCGGGAAAGTACTTAGATGTAGTAATAATATTGTTGTACTCAGTCATGATAGATGCAAAATAGAAGGACTAAACCAAAAAAATACAAAACAACAATGCAACAAAGAGAAATAAAAATGTTTTATTCAAAGACAAGAAAATAAAATAAAATATATGAAAATAAAAGACAGAAAAATGACTAAAAAGTAAAGAATAGAAATCAAAGCATGTGTACAAGCAGTAAGTACACAACGTCATTTTATCCCTTATCAATATTTCCAAGACGCTTTTCATTTTGTAGATAAAAAATTATATCTCTGTACCAAGGATAAGCTGCAAGTTCAATTTGGTCCTCAATAATTAGGGAAAGAGTTGATAAAGATTCATCATTATTATCATATTTACTAGTCTGAGGATGTTTGGCTAGGTGAAGGATAAAATTATGTCCCTTAATAGTTTTTGAAGTGATAATCGTTAGATCATGTCCTGGAATCTTGGAAAGCCAAAGCGTCAACTTTCCAGACAACATCGTCTGAGAAAACAAGAATTTTACAAGAAGTAACATGACCCTAACCTCTATATACCTACCAATAATGTAGTGTTGAAATATTTCTATAGCCTTAGTCAACACATAAGCGTGTTTCCCAATCAATGAATTTAAATTCAACAATTGATAAATTTTTACTCATGTATGTTATAGGGTATTCCCCATCGATTATTTTTTTTTGACTCCTTTTTATGTTTCTTCTGGTTTGTTAGCACGTTGTTAGGAGAGGAAGAACTTTCTAGAGGAGTAAGCCCACTTGGGTACTTATCGTCTTTGAATGAGGTTATCTCATTTTTTATCTGAACGCTAATTTTGGATGAAAGCATAGAGGCTCTCATCATCAGGAAATACTTTCCTGTCTTCTTCATTATTCAAAAGATGAGGCTTATATAAATATTGAAGGATACAATCAAACGTTCTAGGTAAGATTTGTCTTGGAGGCCTGGCAATGTACAAAACCATGCAAGTATCCAGGGCATTTAATTCTCTCCAAACATGAGTCACTATTGAAAGTAAGGAGTTTAGATATTTTCTACCAAGAAACATGTGTATACCGCTTAATTAGTTTGTTATATGGAGAATAAAATTTTATGATTAAATTTACAATAAGTTATGGGTTGCTAAATGTGGTGAGATATTTACAGCCCAAAGTAAGAGCTTGTTCGATTCCCAAAATTTAGTGAAATAAAATTCAATTCTAAATGCATATTGGTGCATATTTCTGTGAGGAGAATAAAGTACGATAGCTGCACCATTTCCTTCATTGGAAGATGCTTCATTAAAGTGTAGGTGCCAGACTTGATCATCTTGATGGATTTTAGATGAAGAATGTGAATCTTCTTTAGTAAAAAGAGAATAAACATCAATACATTCTTCAAAAAAATTTACATGGGGTTGAGGAAAACCCTGGATATACAGAGTGATTCTACCTTCCCTAAATACTATTATATTTTTTCCATCTTTAGGTAAAGTCATACGAGTTCCTGTTATGCAGATAAATCCCTCTTGCGGACAAGAGCGATCTCCCTAGTATCCTACGGATAGCTAGAAACAAACATCCATTTGTAAATCGTTTTCTCTAGATCATTTGCAATTCAAAATTATTATAAACAAAGAAAGATGACATGTCCCTACCTTGAAACTTGACGTTCAGTGCAACCTTTTATCTAGTCGCTCCAAAGAGGCTTCTTCAGTAATGAGAAGCTGCAATCAAAGACAAACAAAAGAATTAAAAGCACCCGCAACATATAATAATTGAGAACAACTAATCTAACTCAGTGATCAAGGAATCCAAGTATTGAATTATTCAAATAGACACAAGAACAACTCAATGAGAAAAGGAGATCCATATGTATTATCTTGTATGAAAAGTGTAACTTTACAACTTGTCGCCTTGATGTTGCACAAGTTCCTCCCGGGGTCCTGAACAATCATTCCTCCTTCAGATTGACAAGCCTTCCTCTCTTTGAACTAGCATGAAGTTATGGACATGAGTGTGTGATCATTCTCATACCAAAAAATGACTAGTATAGAGAGTATGCTCTCTTCGGAATTTCTTCAGCAATTACCATATACAAGGTACAATCTACCCTTGAGACTGAAACATGAGCTCAATTTATAGGGAAATGGAGGTAGTTTCAGTTCCATGAAGAGGGGTATGGATTCCTCTCATGAAGGGATCTGAGCACCATATACCAAGGGATAAACTCCATGGGTGAAGGGATAGAGCTCCATGAGTGGAGGGATAAAGCTTGAATTGATTGCGCCTCTAGAAGCTTCCAGTTGGGAGAATATTTGTCCAGCTGGGCTTCTAGAACTTACTCTTCCCTTTATTTGATTGTTTACAAGGGTCCGCAGGTTTTATAACCAGAACGTGCGGGATGTGCCGCAGGCTATAGAACAAATATCTGCAGACTTGCAGGGAAGAGCTAGGAAAAGTGTGAAGTTAGACTTTTAAGGGTTTTAATGAGCTTTTCTCCAATTCCAAGACTTGGTTTAGGAACATTAGGGTTTTTGACCTCTAAGGGAGCATAATATAGGTAGTGATGAACCTATATAGATAGTCAAATGTCATGGTGACAAAATAATGTGTAACAGTTCCACCAAAAGTTAATTATGCACTTATTCTGATTTAACAATCTCTACCTAGAATGATACTAGAATAATTCTTGACTAGCATATCAATAACTTGAATATTGCAAACAATCTTTATCTCAAGAGGCACATAGATAACCAATGTGTGATATTTAATTTCTCTTATAGTTTCTTGTAAATAATTATTAAAATCCAATATTTCATAGGAGTTTATTCATAACATTGCAGACTCACTTCTTCCATAATTATACTTTAATTTACATTTGGGCCACATCCACCATCGACTAACCAACAATGTTCTATCTTATCATGAATCTTCATTGAGATCACATCGAAAGGAGGAATTTTTTGAAAATTCATAGAATTATATACAACGATTATTGAGTCTTTAAAATATTCATCTTATTTTTGTACCTCAAGAGTATGTACAGGAGCAAGCACTCTTCCTTCAAGGAAAATTTTAAATTGTTGTTGGTGTTTTGAAATAGTGGCCAGGTCGAGTAGAGAGGCATCAACCTTAATATTGGCCATTTATTCAATAATGTTGAATCTATGCAAGCTTGAAGAGGAGGAAGGGTTAGAATTTATACTCAAAGAGGAGGATGTGTTATTTACATTCGAGTGTGAGAAAGAGATATAGATAAATTTACGGCTCTCGGGTAGCTTGAAAGTTTGATTCTTTGCATTGCGAGCCTTGAAAGCACTCCTTGTTTTAATGGCCATTACTTGATTATCGTCGACCCAATTTAAGGTGGTAATTGTAGAGTCAA
The DNA here is from genome assembly GCA_034641835.2 of Pinus albicaulis. Classification (NCBI taxonomy): domain Eukaryota; kingdom Viridiplantae; phylum Streptophyta; class Pinopsida; order Pinales; family Pinaceae; genus Pinus; species Pinus albicaulis. The sequence goes on from CM076580.1 coordinate 1,675,827,087, forward strand.
TTATTTTCTCAAAGATTATCTCTGTCATGTTATTTTTAATCTCACAAGTCTTTTCATCATGGTATTCCTTGCAAAAGGTTCACCATGGGTGAAAGAAGGGACTGTTTGGTTGGTAATTTTGAGGAGGAGCACATATGAGCGTTGAAGTAGAAGCCTCAGGATGAGGTTCAATCGATATTTTTATTTCAAAAGAAATCATCCAGTTACTCATGTCCTGCATGAGTTGAGGGATCAAAGACATATATGCTTGATTAACATGATCCTCTAATGAGAGGCTAGTTCAACGTAATTTATCTTCGTTTTCTAGATAAATCTAAAGTATTGACTCTAAATTGTCAACATTTTTTTTCTTCTAATTACTGTTGATGGTAAGGAGGGAGATAATTATAGTAGTGCATCATGGTAGCTTGATTATGAGGCTTGATGATCTTTGGGATTTGATTATACAATTTAGTGAGTTATATATTAAAATATTTGGTTGTATCACCCTTTATGAAAGTGACATCGTTATACTCTCGCAAGAGATCAACGAGACTCCATGGCTGTCCATAAGTGGACTTGAACCAACAACATAATTCTTCCCAGGTTGAGAAATCCCTATGGAGGAGCTCAAAGAAATCAATGGTTGCCTTTCCTTAAAGAGAATTGACAAAAAGGTGCATGTAGGTATCATTTTCATTTGCACCTATGTTATGATAAGTGTTAGAAAAAGTGTTCAAGTGCTCGTTAGTGGTTATAGTTACATCGACGGAAAACTTGGGAAGATGATCTTTAATTTGGGGAGAGGAACATTAGCATGTCTCAAATTCAATGGTGATTGAACATTCCATGGAGTAACATTGGCATCTTCCTCAAATTGAAATATCTAATATTTTTGAATTACTTTGGCAGGGTTTGCGGTTGTGACGGTGTAAATATTTGTTTCTTGATTTACAAGGAATATCAATATACACTTATCATTTAATTAACAACTCAAGATCTATTTTACTTACAAGGTTCTCAATGTTGTCTGCATAGGACTAATGTTTCCTGCCAACCCTATATGCACTAAATATATATACGAAGGAAATCCTAATGGTGATATGAAATCAAGGCTTACATAAACCCTAACACATTGGTTTTAGGCCAACTACGTGGCGATACATGCACCGATATCGTGGACCAATGTACAGCTTAGTGTCATTGTTCCTACTATGGGTAGGTAATTATGTTGCATAGTGATTTCACATCGGCTGCTAATTTTTTCACAGTAATTGGATTTCACACTAGTTGGATTTTTCAACAGCAACTAGAGGTTTTCGTAGCAGTTGATTTTGTAGCAGTCACTATGATTCCCATTAGCGTAACTGTGAAATTATCACCTCTATGTCTACTAGAAATAGAACATGGCCCAATTCACACAACACTTAATTAAATCATAACATGAAAATAAAAAGGAATGTAAAACCATTTAACAGAAAATGAAATATAACTCAAACTGTATATTTTAATAGAAAGGATAAAAAATAGAGTACGTAAATTATAATCTATGCTACAAAAATAAAAAAAAGGCACAACTCAGGACCTTATCTTGGAGTGGGAAACCTATGGGGCCAACTATAAAATCAAGTCTCATGCACTACAATACAATTACGCATAGGAAAAATACAACATTAATTATATTGCTGGAAAAAATATTACAGTGCCAAAATACAGAGCTAGATGCCCATGATAACTAGAAATTTGTGTTCATGGGATAAGGATGAATCTTACTTATATAAGAAAATAAAGAATATATTCATTTAAGGAGAGAGAGAAAATTCCTCTATTCCTAGGTTATGTTTTTATTACAACATAAATTGGAGTAGTGTGCAACCTCTTTAGACTATTCTTATAAAATTTTATAATTGCATCTGTTGAGGCTCATGATCACCATGTTTTATTTATGCAAGATTGGATGCAATTGGTTCAAAACCCAACCAGAAATTGTTCCCATACATTTCATGAGAAATAATATGCCAATCAAGCAAACAAGAATCAAGATCCATTACATGGGTCCTTCAACCAACACCCATAATATTCATAAAGTAGTTATATAATGGTATCTTGTAATAATTTTGTAAGTTTCTTTTGATGGAACATTATTCTGCTTATTGTACAAATATACCCTGTTTCAATCATGTGAGGAATGTATTTCTCACATAGGCTTGGGATGTTGAAGTAGTTATGAATGGTTATGCTATAACATATGCTTAGGCATAAATCCGTTGAGCACCAACTTTCTAACTTAAGTACAAAGATACCACTAGATTTTGGGATGCTTTGTTGGCATCAAGTTGGAGCATTGTTATAAACACTTGGTATTCATCTTGCTCAGTAGATTTAAATGCTCCAATAATACTAAGTATTCCTTAATTATTAAAATTGAGCATTAAAAATAATAATTATATGCTAGAATTTTAGCCATGACTGATTTTGCAACTATATTGCACATAGAAAGTTGTTGTAGAAATCAAATTATCCAACGAGATGCTATAGGCCCGATTTCACAGTAATAATATGCTGTGGGTACAATTTTATAGCAAGTTGCTATAAGTGTGATTTTGCAACAACAAGTTGCTACATGTACTATTTTGTAGCAAGATGTTTTGAGTATGAGAATCTTGAAGTTGTAACAACTATCAAAATGATTTAAATCTGTAGCAAGAGATGTGTAATGACCATTATTGAAGATTCCATAGCACGTGGATCTTTAAAAAAAACCTTTAATAACTTGTTCACACATGAGTTGATACTTTTATCTGAATCGTCCAAAAAATTTTCATTTAAGTAATGTAAATGAGGTCTCCCCCTCAAAGAGGATATTTTATAAGTCGTTTATCTATTATTTCTATTGTTTTTTGAGTTGGTTGCATAACAATTTTGGATTTTAATTATGTGAAAAAAAATAGAGTTGTTGGTTGGTTGGTTTTCTTGAGAGTATGATAGCATGCAATTGTGAGGGCATTGAGAGTGAGTAGATATTGCAACAAATGCTCATATAGTTTTTCAGTGTTTTTATCATAGTTTTGTATGTAGAAATCAAAGATAGAATTGAGAAGTGAATTCATATTTTATGTGTTGCAAGTGGTCGAAAAATGGAAGCTTATGGTGCATTAGAGATTAGAGTTTTGGTGTGAGAAGAAGAGAATAATTTCCCTCCTCATGGTTATAGTTTTTGATTCAAATTTTATGAGGAGAACGATGGTGTTTTTGGGTTGCTCATGTTGAGAAGATTGAGAACCCAATTTGAAAATATATGAAACGTCTTTTGAATGGAGGAAGTGAGGGCATGTAGAATTTATAGTAAACGGTGATTTGGTCGATTCCATATAAGGAATATGTTTCTCCATCCAATAAGAGTTCAAGAGTCCAATGGGAGTTGGGAGAGGAACGTTGGTCATGATGGCTTCCAACAGATAGATTCCCAAAGATCCGTGAGAGAAACAAATTTCCTAACTGATAGGTTCCAACATTCTGTGAAGGAAGCCAAGTATACCAGCTTATTGCTGTAAGATAATCCATGTACAATTTGTTCAACAGATTAATAGAAGAATTGAGTAGGTCAACTACAGCAAGGGTGGTTTTATCTAAGAAGGGTTTCCACCAAAAACACTTGTGTCTTCATGTGTGCTTATTTGTGTTGATGCTTTCCATGGTTATCATGCATTTATTTGATTGTTTCTTTCATATTTAGTTAAGCTAATGTTGTGAATGTGCATGGCTATTTGATATTGTGGTAAAAATATTTAAAATTTATATAAATACCATCACTACCAATTCACCCCCTGTTATGAAACCATCTCACAAAATAGAAGAATATAGATTAAATACTTATAAATAAGCCTCTTTGAGGGGGAAACCTCCTTTACATTACATAAATGAACAATTATTGGATGATACAAATGAAAAAACCTCCTTTCTATATATATGGGTCCAAGGGGTCACAATATAATCCTAGTTGGCATAAAAATAACAATGTAAGGGCACAACAATAATAATGGTTGGATTCTACATGGCATAATAATAATAATATGGGGACTACATGGGCACAAAATTAACAATAAGGGGGCTACACTAACAATAAAAATAAGGGGATTACATGGGCACAACAATAACAATAAGGGGGCTACACTAACAATAAAAATAAGGGGATACACTAGTATTATAGGGACCTAACATGTCACTCTCCTTCAAAAGAGTGTTATCCTCAATTCTTGAGTAGTTCTGAATGCTTCTGTATAAAATTATCATCCTCCCATGTTGAATATTCAGGAAGTAAGTGCTTCCACTTGATGAGATACTATGAAATTAATCGATTTTTTAGCTGTTGAGTTCTTGTTTCCGTGACCGCTTCAGGTTCCAATATGATTTTTCCTTCCTCATCAATTTCTGGAAATTTTGTTTGAACTTGAAGCTTGTCACCTATAACCTTCTTTATGGAAAATTGGGTGCACTCAGGAATATGCAGGAAGCTCCAAGTTGTATGCCATAGTACCAATGTTTTGCGACACCTTGTCAGGACCATAGTACTTTGGTAATAATTTATTATCCTTCTTAGCTTTCTTGGGGGACATTTGTTTGTATGTTTGTAGCCGTAAAAATACCTAGTCACCTACATCAAAAATTATTTCACTGCGATGTTGATCAACTTGTTGTTTCATTCGACCTGCACCAAAGTGAGGTTATCCTTTAAGAGTTAGAGAACTTGTTGTTGATGCTCGATGTGATCTTCCACTGCTTGAACCTTAGAATTTTCTCTTAAAGATGATGTGATGAAATGTGGAGGATATCCATAAAGTGCCATAAATGGGGTCATTTTTGCTACAGTATGGAAGGAAGTGTTATACCACCATTCAGCCAGAGTTAACCACTTGACCCATTGTGTTTGTTTATCAGATACAAAGCAACGAATAAATTCTTCCAAACATTTATTCACTGTCTCAGTTTTCCCATCATATTGAGGACGATAAGATGAGCTATGAGCTAATTGAGTACCCAAACAAGAAAATAATTCCCTCCAAATATTTCCTGTAAAAATGGGATCTCTGTCGCTTACAATAATATTTGGGTTTCAATGTATCTTTTGCATTGTTTCCATAAATGTAGTAGCAACCGTGCTGGATTTAAATGGATTAGATAATGCACAAAAGTGTGCATACTTGGTAAGTCTATCAACTATCACCATGATGACATTTTTTCCTTCGGACTTCGGTAAACCTGGGATAAAATCCATTGAAACCTCCTCCCAACGTTGACTTAGTATGGATAAATGGTGTAACAGACCCAAGGTCTTAATTTTCTCAACTTTGTTTTGTTGGCAAACCAAACATTCCATCACAAACTTTTGAATATCAGATTTAAGACCATCCCCAAAAAATTCCTTCTTGACCCTGTGGTAAGTTTTTAAAAATCTCGAGTGCTCTCCTAAGGTAGAAGTGTACAATTCAAACATAATATTTTGTTTACGTTGGGAATTATTACAAATATATAAGCGATATTTATACCATAATGAATAATTTTTCTAGCTAAATGTATCAGATGTAATGAGATCTTGTTGTAACTTTTGAACGAGTGTCCACACTTCTTCATCATTATTCCATTCATCCCTTGCTTCGGTTATCCAATATGGTTGGATAATAGAAATGACATAAATCAATGCTGCCACATCCTCATCCTTTCTTGAGAGTGCATCTGCAACAACATTTTTCTTCCATTTTTTGTAAATGATTTCAAAGTCATAACCTAACATCTTTGTGACCCATTTTTGCTGCTCTTTTGAAGATAATATTTGTTCCAAAAAGTATTTAAGACTATCATGATCTATTTTTACCTTGAAGTGTCTTCCCATTAGGTAAGGTCGCCATTTCTTTAGTGCATGTAGTATTTCCAACATTTCCTTCTCATAAATAGATTTGTGTAAATACATTCCTTTGACTGGACGGATTTCAAAAGAAATGGGTCTTCCTTCTTGCATTAAAATGACACCAATTCCATTTCCTGAGGCATCACATTCCACAATAAAGGTTTTTGTGAAGTATATCTAGGGTTGGTGTGTAGCACATTGCTTCTTGAAGATGTTCAAAGGCTTGAGTTGCTTATGTAGTCCAAGAAAATGCATCATTCTTTAGTAATGTTGTTAGAGGCGTTGCTATTCTCCCATTATTCTTCACAAACTTGTGATAATACCCCGTCATCCTGAGAAATCCTCGTAGAACATGCTTTATGTTGTGGGGATTTTCCTTTATTTAATGGATTTAATTTTGTTAGGGTATACCTTAACACCCTCATGATTTCTAAAAGTTGTTTTCAAAATGTCTTTAGTCTTCATTTTAATTTGATGATATCCTAAACGAAGATCCAACTTGGTGAAGTAAATTGCTCCATGTAATTCATCAATAACAGGAATGGGAAATTTATCTTTAATAGTGAGCTTTTTGAGCTCCCTATAATGCATACACATGCACCATGATCCATCCTTCTTGTGCACCAATAGTACTGGAGGAGAGAAAGAACTTTGACTAGGTTGAATTATACCGACCTCTAGCATTTCTACAACCATATGTTCAATTTCAGTCTTTTGGGCATAGGGATATATGTAAGGCCGAATGTTTGGAGGAATGCTTCCTGGAATCAAATGAATAGCATGATCATGATCATGAATAGGTGGGAGGACTTTGGGAGTCTCAAATACCTTGGAATGATTGTCCAAGAATTTTCGGAGATCTGTAAAAATACATGATTTCGATGTTTGAACAACTAGTGAGAATAATTGTGCAATTACGCCCCGTTGTTATTTATTTAGAAGATTTTTCATGCCATTAGAGCTGATTATCTTTCCCGATTTCCCTGCGATACCCCTTAATTCAACTTCCTTTCCTTCCCAAAAAAATTTCAAGAAAAGTTTTTGAAAATTAAAAGCAATCATACCCAAAGATTGTAACCATTGGACTCCTATTACAACATCAACACCACCCATTGGAATGGGAAGCATTAGACTATTTAATACATATTTCTCCATGGTTAGCTTGATACTATGGCACTTTCCAGAGAAATTTACAGTTCCTCCATTTGCAACCATCATTTGACACTATGGTGCTGGATATAGGAAGCAATTCAATTCCTTGTCTATCTTACAACAGTTTAAATTATGGGTTCTACCCGAATCAATCAACACTATCACCTTTTTCATCATGATATGTCCTTCTATATTGAGAGTTTGAGGAGTGGTAATTTCCGCCAATGCATTAAAATATATGGTCGGATTCATTTCTTCATTCTCTAGGGTTGGTTCCTAGTGTATATCATCTTGTTTTAAAGTTTCTTGTTCCTTTTCTTACTCCTCTTCACAATCTATGTAAAATAAGTTATTCTCAGCACACTTATGACCTTTAGTGTATTTTCTATCACAATTATAAAAAATCCATTTTTCTATTTTTTCTTCCAACTGTTGCGGTGTCAACCTTGTAGGTTTTGGAACGCTAGGAGTAAAAACACTTCCATATTTATAGTTGTGAGTGGTAGGCTTCATTGTCGCCATAATTTTTCTCTCAATTTTCTTGCCAACTTGATTGCCTTCTCCAATGAATCAGTTTCCAAAAGGTGAACCTCATGTTGGATGTTATCCTTTAAATTCCCTACGAAGACATCAATCCTATGCCCCTATGGAATATCATTTACCCTTATATTCTGTAATATTCCAAAAATTTAGCCTTCAAGCTAAATAGAATATTATAGTTGTTTTATCACTAGGTAGGTGAATAAGTGGGTGGGAAGGCCCATAAGTCTCTTAGTAGAAATAAAAAAACTTCAAGTGTGAAGGGGGACCATGCTAGCAGCTAAATAAAGCACCTCCAAGTATGAGCAGGGGTTAGGTCATGTTGATTCAGTCAACTTTGACCAAGTCAACAATGCTGTTATGGAGGAGTGGAGATTACTTGTGGAATAACACAGTTTTGGAGGGAGACGGATATCATGAAGGAAATGACCTAATTGGGTGGGGCCAAGGGCAAGCAAGCTCATATTATATTTAAGGAAGAGGATGGCATCCATATGAGCTCATTTTTTTAGATTATTATTTGATATTGGTTTGCTTAGACTTTGCTTCCTCTTGCTGTTTAGCAGGGTAGCTGTGCTGTTTAGCACTGGGTGTTCCTGAGCGAGAATACCACCTCTTTCCTTGAGGGGCCTCTTGGAAGAGTATTGTATTAATTTCCACATTCAGGCTTTTAGGCCAAGCTATAGCTTTCTTCATCAGCGCAGTTTCTGCAGGTTATTGTGCTGTGTTGCAGGGTGCAGCAGTGGAGGGGTTAGAATCCCACTTTCTGAGCTAGTTTCTCATAGGAGGAAGGCCTCCTTCTCTTGGGAGATCTGTTTGGAGAGTTCTTGAGTATATTTTAGATCTTTGGCACCAAGCCATATATTTCCCATCATTTCCAGCGCTGTTCGAGCTGGTAATTGCGTTATTTTGGAGGGCAACTTCAGTGGAAGATCTTGTGGTTCCTTTGCAATGTTTTCTTGTGATTGAGGGGTTTATCCTTTCATGGGAGGATACCTTTGAGGGGATCTGCATCATATCTGTTATATTTCAGCCTTCTACACTCTTGTTCTTCAGTTTTTAGTGAATCTTCAGCCATTGGGCTTTAGATCCCATCTTGTATAGGGTGTATTTCTGGAAACCCTTTCCGGGTTCTTTGTAGGAGTTTGTATTGAGCCTAGATATATATTGGGAATATCTTTTGAGGCATATAAAAGCCATACATCTTTTGTACATTATTTTCCTATAGCAGTGTGTTTATAACTACACTGTAGCAGTCTCCGACATTCTTGTATTGTGACAACAACTCATTTGTGGAGTGATTTCTTATGGGAGGCTTGTTCCTTCATTGTATATGATTCATGCCTCACTATTATGTATTTATTTTCTGGTATAATACATGATTTTATGTCTCCATATTGATCCCCAATGTTTATGATTTGATTTACACTGCTATTTCTAGTTTTGTGTTCATGTATTGCTGCATCTCCATTTTGGGATATTACAGTGGTATCGGAGCATAATCTTGGCTCAACCTGTGGATCTCAACCATTATGCTATTAGGAGAATAAGAAGAAGGAGAGATGTACATAAAAGACAAAGAGAAGACTCCATTATGCGGAGGAAGGAAAAAGGAGAGGCTCTCAAAGCTTCTTTTTCAATCTATACAGAGCATCAAAGGAGATCTCAAGAAGATGAGAAGGGAGAGAGAATATCCAAAGGAGTTTGGATCTAGAGCCAAATATAGATTTGCACATGATAGGTGTGAGCATGTAGCTACACACTATGATGCACAATGCAGTTAAATGCCTAGATATACTATGAGAGAGATGAAAGAAGAGGAAATTACTTGGAGGGAAACTCTTAGTTATTTTCTACAAGAGTATGAATCTCAAACTGAGAAGTTTAGAGATCATATCACTTTTCAAGAATTTTGCAAGATCAAGGTGGAGAGGAGCAAACAACATGACATGAGTAGATTTTACCTATCCACTTTTGATGGATCACCAACATGTTCAGCTAAAGCTTGGGTGGAGGAGTTACACACCTATTTGCAGCAACACCAAATTTATGAAGATGAAGCCATCAAAGTTGCAGTGCTTCATTTTGAAGGTAAGGCCCATGCTTGGTGGATATTTGAGTCTTTTTCATTAAGAAATGAAAATAATTCTTCTTATGCAAAGTTCACTAAGAGATTAGTGGAAAGGTTTGATGGAAAACATTCTGAAACATCATTGGTGGAACTAAACAAACCAAAACAAACAAAACCTTTGCATATGTTGGAGGAATCTATAAACTCAAATCCATTTCAGAAAACTGTTGGAGAGGCAAGATCTCTGTCTCATATTCTTGGGAAAGAGGGCATGGAGTTTCCTTTTCTAAAAAAGGATCCACTTATTGAAAGGTTTCCCATTCATACCAAGGAGGAAGAGAAGGTTGAGGGTAACAACACTGTCATATCCAGAGCACATCTAGTACCTCATGCAGAGGTAGATGGAGCACTTGGTCCAACAAGAGGGATTCTTGTATCATTGCAAGGAATTCCCCAGGATCTCATATATGGAGGTCAAGGCATAATCAATGAACAACATGATTGTGAAAAATTGCAGATGGAAGGAGAAGGTAGGGAGGAAGGTTAGCATCACTTGATGAGGAGCACACACCCCTATCTATTTCAGAGAGTTAATGCAAATAAGAGGCAGACTGGTTTGCGCTGTGAGGGCAAGGACAAAGTTTTCCATCCATATGTACAGTCTACTCTCGACATTGATGTCTCATTACATGGAGGCATTCCACCTGGGAGGCCACCAGATTTGGAGTTGGTGAAATACATCTTGCCACTTGGTTCACCACTCTTAGATTCTGGAGGGGTGAAGACCTTGGAGGAGTCTAGTACAACGCAGAGAGTTTGGGATAGAATCAAGGAGGAGAGAGACATCCTCCCATTTTTAGTATCACCCACTCTCACTACATATATTGCGCTGACAGAAGTTGCTGCAATGATGGAGGATGGCACATTCATGGTGCAAGAGAGCTGCTCCATGGATTTGGAAAAATAGAGGGCACTTTCTTTTAGGAAGGAATCATCCATATGTTGGAGTATATGGAGGCCAATCAAGCTTACATTGGCCAAGATCAGGAGGTTCATTTTGGATGTTAGCTTCTCATCGAGGCCAACTTCCAAAGGTCACCACTTCTATTTGAGCATGAGTAGCTGCATGATGGGCATGGAAACACTTTGGAGGATGAATTTGGAATGGGGGATGTCAAAGAAGAGGAAAATAACATGTGGGGAGCTTCACATTTCAGATCTTCAATGCTGTCTCTGAGGAGGATTGATCCATATTGGAGATCTCAACTCTTGGTAGAATACTCCAGGGATCTTGGTGCTTGCATGATTCTTGATGACCCTGATGGAGATGAGATATACATGGTGCCTGGAGAAGTCATCTATTCTTATGGCAGAGTCTTCTTGACTAGAGTTTTTGAGATCAAGAGGAAGCTACTACATGCAGCACATGTTGACTTTCTTTCCATGCACTTTGATGCATTTCATTCTTTGATGGAGGAGTTCAATTGGGAGGGCATCCAGTAGGATATACATCAGCATATGGAGAGATGCATAGCCTGGATGGTGATGGAGAGGATGTCACAACCACTTTCCTACTCATTGGGGGTGAGGGAGAATATCCAGTTGAGCTATTTCAGCTCAAGGACCAAAGTACATGGTGGAGAAGGTACAATTTTTCATGATGATTGGTAATTATTTACTTTATATGAGCAGCATGTTGTACCAAGGAGGATTATCTCTTCTTGCATATTATATTATGATGTAATTGAGGCCAATTGCAGCATTGAGGATGGCCATTCTATTGGTGTTTTGTGAGGGAAGCCACATGATTCTTGGTGTGCACCATTAACACCACATTGTACCTTCATAATTCCATCTTATGGGATGATTGTGGCAGAAAAAAAATGTCTGGGAGATCATTTGTTATTCTTTGATTTGAGCCAAGCAAGGCATGCACTGCGCTGGTTCCATGTGTGGAACTATGACCCACTTTCTGGTTGTCATATGGCAACTTGTTTTCATTGGTTTTTGCTTCCATATATTGTTGACATTCTTATGTTCATGGGGAGCTTTATTTGGAGAGTGGAAAAAGAGCTGGAGATGTCCATTGGAGGCATGATTCTCCCTACTTTACATGTTTCATGTTTTAGGAGAGACAATGGGAAAACCATGATTTCCATGCTACATTTCTTTTCTTCATATGGGAGGAGCCATTTGGAGAACTTGAGTTCTTGGAGGAGGAACTTCATGGCTGATTTGTTTAGCGGGGTAACTTGGGCCATTCTTGGAGGCCAAGTCATTTCATCCCAAGATCAGCAGTAGCCCCATACTTACCATAAATGGATAGAGAAACAACTTGGGTGGAGAAATCTAATCTCTCCATGCAGCCCCAATACATTGCATAAAACCGTGGTTGAGGATTCTTTTGATGAACTACCTAGATTGGCTCATTTCATATGGATGATAGCATGGGTTTGGGAGTTTCTCATTAGGCATGAGATCCCATATGCTAGTCATAAATCCTTCCTTGAGGAGGCCATTGGACAGTAAGAAGGTTTCCACTTATACCTTTCACCTTTTCATGATGTGAACCATTTGGTTTTGCATACTTGGGAAGACACATTGGAGGGAAGATTTATTGCAGATTATTTTGAGCAGTGGTGGGAACTATTGATGAGGAGGCCACAAGAGGAGGAGGGGAATAATTTTTCTCTCCCTTTACAGTTTCTTGAGGACAAGCAACATTTTGGAGGGGAGGACTGTAATATTCCAAAAATTTAGCCTTTAAGCTAAATGGAATATTATAGTTGTTTTATCACTAGGTAGGTGAATAAGTGGGTGGGAAGGCCCATAAGTCTCCTTAGTAGCAATAAAAACACGTCAAGTGTGAAAGGAGACCATGTTAGCAGCTAAATAAAGCACCTCCAAGTATGAACAAGGGTTAGGTCATGTTGATTCAGTCAACTTTGACCAAGTCAACAACGTTGTTATGGAGGGGTGGAGATTAATTGAGGAGTAACACAGTTTTGGAGGGAGATGGATATCATGAAGGAAATGAACTAATTGAGTGGGGCCAAGGGCAAGCAAAATCATATTCTATTTAAGGAAGAGGATGGCAGCCATATGAGCTCATGTTTTTATATTATTATTTGATAGTGGTCTGCTTAGACTTTGCTTCCTCTTGCTGTTTAGCAAGGTAGCTGTGCTGTTTAGCACTGGGTGTTCCTGAGCGGGAATCCCACCTCTTTCCTTGAGGGGCATCTTGGAAGAGTATTGTATTCATTTCCACATTCATTCTTTTAGGCTAAGCTACAAATTTCTTCATCAACGTAGTTTCTGCAGGTTATTGTGCTGTGTTGCAGGGTGTAGCAGTGGAGGGGTTAGAATCCCACTTTCTGAGCTAGTTTCTCATAGGAGGAAGGCTTCCTTCTCTTGGGAGATCTGTTTGGAGAGTTCTTAAGCATATTTCAGATATTTGGCACTAGGCCATATATTTCATTTCCAGTGCTGTTCCAGCTGGGAATTGCGTTATTTTGGAGGGCAGCTTCAGTGGAAGATCTTGTGGTTCCTTTGCAGTGTTTTCTTGTGATTGAGGGGTTTTTCCTTTCATGGGAGGAGACCTTTGAGGGGATCTGCATTAGATATGTTATATTTCAGCCTTATACACTCTCATTCTTTAGTTTGCAGTGAACCTTCAGCTATTGGGCTTTAGATCCCAACTTGTATAAGGTGTATTTTTGAAAACCTTATCTGGGTTCTTTGTAGGAGTTTCTATTGAGCCTAGATCTGTATTGGGCATATCTTTTGAGGCATATAACAACCCTAAATATTTTTTACATTATTTTACTGTAGCAGTGTGTTTATAACTGTTCTGTAGCAGTCTTCGAAATTCTTGTATTGTGACAACAACTCATTTGTGGATTGATTTCTTATGGGAGGCTTGTTCCTTCATTGTATATGATTCATGCCTCACTATTATGTATTGATTTGCTGGTATAATACATGATTTTATGTCTCCATATTGATCCCCAATGTTTATGAGTTGATTTACACTGCTATTTCCAGTTTTGTGTTCATGTATTGCTGCATCCCCATTTTGGGATATTACATATTCAATTTTTGGAAGTCCTCAATGTACTCCACTATTGAACCCTTTTGTTTGAGATTTACCAATTGGCTAAAGAAGGTGTTGCTCTTTGTATTCTCATAATGTGCTATCATTTCCTTTGTTAAAATTGACCAAGTGAAAATTTTTTTACGAGATAAAATCCATCGATACCATGCAAACTGATTGGGTTCTAAATATAAAGTTGCAATGTGTAGCTTTTGTGTGTTTTGCACATTATGGAGATCAAAATATTGCTCCATCTGTAGTATCCATGTTACGATATCCTTGCCATCAAACTTCCTAACATCAATCTTTGGAATATGGTGGGTCTTCAATCCAAATTTATAGTCTATTAATTCATGATTAACATTTATTTTGTTCTCATCATGAGTTTCTTATAATACCTTTTCAACATTAGGAATCTTTTCTTGTAGAAACTTTGTGAAACCTTCCTTCAAAACTTCAAGTTTTTATTTGATATAATCGATCTTAGCTTTCATGCCATTATTCAAACCATCCATATTAGCTTCCATACCATCCTTCAAAATATCCATCTTGCCTTTTAAACCATCCATCTCACCTTTTAGTTCATCTTTGGTTGTTCTTTGTGAGAGAGAAATTTGCTGCACTTGGTCTCGTAATTTTGATATATCATGCTGCAATTCTTCCTCTTCATGCGTCATAGTAGAGCCCTCTAAGGGATTATTGGATGTGGAATTATTTTTTTGGGAGGAATTTTAGAACCTGATACTGATATATATGCTTCAATATGCCCTTGGAATCACTTCAAACTGATTTTTCAAACAATAGTTATGCAATTTAAAAAAATACTTACCTTTTTTCTTGCTTTTTAGGAGCTCAATATTGAAACTGTTGTATCTCTGTGATTGAAAATATTCAAGACCTGAACCTTGGTCATGTGGTATCCCTCTGAGTCTTCTTTCCCTTGCCACATGTTAGACCAAATTTTGATTCTTCAAGGTAAATTTATGTTAAATCTCCCACGATGACCTGATTTGTAGCCGAATGTTTAAACAGTGACACGTGGCATTCCTTACAACTTTTCTCTTATACCAAATTTTATTCAACCATCTCACAAAACAATTGAAATAATAAATCGATGCTTAGAAAATATCCTCTTCGAGGGGGAAACCTCCTTTACATTACATAAATGAACAATTCTTGGATGATTCAAATGAAAAAACCTTCTTTATATATATAGGAGTCTAAGGGGTCACCATATAATTAGAGCTAGCATAACAAGGATAATGTAAGGGCACAAGAATAACAATAATGGGCCTACACTAATAATAACAATAAGGGGATACACCAGTATTCTAGGGACCTAACAAAAATATTCTCAACAATTCTCCAAGTGAATACCATAAGAAAATACCATGGTTATGCCAATACCTAGGAAACCTGTACCATGGTAATATCCAAACTAATACCATGGGAAAATATCTTGGTTATGTCAATACTAAGGAGACTTGTACCATGGTGATCTCCAAACCAATACCATGAGTAAATATCTTGGTTATGTCAATACCAAGGACACCTGTACCATGGTAATATACAAACCAATACCACAAGCACATACCTTGGTTATTTCAATACCAAGGACACCTGTACCATGGTAATATCCAAACCAATACCATGGGAAAATACCTTGGTTATGCCAATACTAAGTACACTTATACCATGGTAATATCCAAGGCAATACCACTGGAAAACACCATGGTTATGTAAATACCAAGACCATTTGCACTAAGGTAATATCACATGCCAACCTAATCTACACACACATACCAATACCATGGTAATTCCAATACCAATAATACTTTACCGTGGCAATACTCTACTCATGAAATATTCAAGATGAGCAAATAAACCAACAAAAATCACCAAAACAGAGTAATGCTTTCCTTGCCATGATAAATTTCATTATAACTCACTTCTCTACAGAACTAATCATCATGGGAAGGCCTCTAGACAAGTGCAACACACCACCATCCAAATCAACAACAAAAACATGATGATGAGGACCATCACATCCTCTGTTCAACTCTGTATGCAACACCTACAAATAACAACTACATCATCACATCTTCGTACTAGTATACATGCTAAGGACCATCTACACATCATCCATCCACAAGCCACCTGCAACCACACATACACGTGGATAACCGACTGACCTGTAACCCATGCTACTAGGTTTACATCAATGCCAACCAACAACACACCTGCAACACGGCAACCCACATCAATGCCAACAATATCCCCTTTTGGGATTGACGGAAACCCTAGCTGAAACAACCATTTGAAATTGTCCTTTGAAAACTGATCTTAATCCTCACATTTTACCTCTTTGACATCAATGGCAAAGGGATAAACATATCAAGTACGAATGCTATTTTCTCCTCTCCATGCAATGAGCTCCATAAAAAAAAACATAAACTCCCCTAAATATCATATGTCGGTGATGAAAAATTAAATGCATTACTTAAAAATGAGAATAATAACAACACTCCTCCACATAACAGAAACAAGATATCTGATAAAATCCTCCGCGAGACAAGTTATGCCCGATCAACAACACATTAGAGTAGCAATATACATCTCTTATCAACAGCAACAACAAACTCTCTCACTCCTATGGCAACGTGGCAACAAGTAGCAATAACAAAATCCATGTCATTGTAGTAGCAACATATCAAGTCAATAACACATAGCAACAACAACATTATGTGACCAATTAGCAGTGACAACTCTGATCATCTCTATAGCAGCAACATCATGTATCGAATCAACTCTGGAACAACAACAACATATACAATATCTCCATCTCATATCTGCATCTCCACACTGCACTATCTAGCAGCTAGAATCTCATACATCAGTAGCAACAATGGCTATCTGGAAGCAACATCTCTCTCTCCTATCTAAATGAGTAGCAATAACATCCTCTGAGGAAAAACACAATGGAAAAAAATACATGATGACAGGGTCACAATGGCATGACCAACCATACTCCATTGAATGCAAACATATTCATGGCTGAATGTGTATGTGTGTGTGTGTGTGTGTGTGTATATTAGTGCCAATGCCTCCTTTCCATATGCAAGAGGCTACTCCACATGAACCAATTACTATGACCAAATGATATGCAATAGGGTACATGAATTCATAGACTTATTACATGGCTATAAAATATGATACATGATTGTAAAATGGCATCAATAAGCCTATACATATGGTTGAAGCATGACTGCCATAACTCTCTCTCAATGCATACATGACTTTATATGCCCCACTATGATAAGTGTGAGAGTGTACATGAATAATGAATTAAATACATGGTTGTACAAACACTAATAACAATCCATACATGGCTGGAGGACTAACTCTCATAATTCACTATACATATGTGAAAAACATGAATCTCAATGTTATGAATGAAACATACAAGAATGAGATTCTCTCATACATGGCTATCATAACAATCCTCTCATTAATGCATGTCTAATACAATTTCATAATGCAAGTACATAGAGAATATTATCCACAACATTTCTTCTTTATGGTAGCAAGATAATATCAATATAAATCACATAAGAGACATGTATCAACCTCTCCAAAACATCAAAGATGGAATCAAGATATCAACAATAGTAATCACCAACACATAACAATGTATAGTGGCCCAACAATAGCATGCATCGACAACATCATGAACCAACAACTTAGAACACCAATCAACCCAATATATCATCTCTCTATAACAAAGCATAGTAGCAACAATAATCATCATGTGAAACTTTGGTTACCCAAATTCTACTGCATCGATTGATTAGATTTCTCCTCTTTGTTAATTATTGAACAAATTATTTACGATGCTACATAGTAAATATCAAAATCAAATAAACTGCAGCTTACACAACATAAAATACTACAGAAAATACAACACAAGAAAGACTAGATGCACACACAGAAGTACACAACTATTTTTGGACAATCATCCCCGGAAAAACCCAAATTGGAAAAATTGGTGCAACAATTGAGGGTTTCATTATTATGCAGTATTAATTTGATTACAAATCATTGGATGCCCAAAATGGCTATCCGATACAGAGAAAAATTGACAAAGAGTTAGTGAGAAAAATATCACACTTTCACTGGCGATCCAACATTGATCCAGGCCTTGGATGAGCTACCCTACGTTGTCTCTACACAATTACTATGTCAGCCTACGCAGTCACAACTCAAGGAATTATGTCACCCTCTCCTTCTGATCTTCTTCCAATTGGAAGCTTGAATCCTTGGCCTTCCGGATTCACACCCCAACTTTTGGCATTGGATCTCGACTGTCTCCCAGCAAAATAGTGGACTCCCTCTGAAGCTATGCACAACCTCTCCGTGTCACTCAATGTCTTCTCTACCTTGCAGTCCCCAAATCTGGAAAGATTCCTCTAGTATTAGTATCTCTGCCCCTCACTTCATTGAAATCACTGGATCTCTCTCTGGCAACTAAGCACTGCTACTCTGAGAATTTTATCTCTACAAATCTCAAGTGTGTTCTCCAAGTTCCCATCGATTTTCTTCTTATAATATCTCGTTGAGACATAAAAGACCATGATTAAGTCTTAATCAATGGACAAGATTAACTTGGACTCGATCCTCATCTTTATCTAGAAGATTCATACCCGATTTAACTAATACCCTTTAATTAATCACATTTCCTAAGTTTAGACTTAGGAATACATTAAAAATTATTAATTATTTTAATTAAATCATCTCTAGGTGGAATTTCACCAAACGATTTATGGGTATTGTAGAATGCATATTTCTTATCCTCTCTGCAAAATCTCTAGGCTAGATCACATCCGATGCTACAAAAATCAACACTCCCTATTAGCGAGGAATGTGCTATAGTGTTGCAACCTACTGAAGCATCACTCTGATTTTGCACCATCTCCTGTTGCATTGTTGATGTCTGGCCACTCTATCCACCAAAAACTATGTATCACTGATTCTGCGCTGCATCTGTGCTGATGCCGACCCTGCATACTGTTGCGAACTACGCACTGCAACTCTGTTTCTACTGCGATTGCAACATCCACAACCGTCTCTAATTTGCTGCTACTGCAACTGAGATATGTCCATCATACTGAACCAACTATGTTCAGTATGATACATATGCAACCTGAGTCCTGACTGATACTAGTCTCCGTTCTGCTGCTGACTCTGCATTGTGCCAACTCTGCTCTGCGCTGCTTAGTCTATGACGCTACTAGCCACTACATCTGTCACTCTGGAAACTGACTGCACCAACTGTCACTGGTCCATCCTACTACTGCTTATATGGGCTCCCATATCAAGGTGTTGATCCAAGAGGTGGAATCCTCATGGATCCTACCCATCCTATAGCTCTTTGGGGATACAAAACCAGATCACCCAACCTATCTCCTAGAGGTATCTTGGTGATCATGGCTGACTCTTCCTCCAGCCTGGAGGACAACCTATCTATCTCAGTGGATGCAAATTTTTGATTATGCTTCTCCTCTTTGTCCTTATTCCCGAGAGGACATTGAGAATGATAGTGGCATAAATTTCCACATATGAAGCATTTGATCTTCGAAACATCCTTATTTCTTCTGTGCTGCTCCTACTACCCCTTTGATGTGAGGGCTGCGTTCTCCTCCTCCTTCTCGATCTTCACCCCACTGCTCCTGCTACCACTTATGGTGCTCTTCACCAAGTCTCACCTCATCTCTTCTTGTTTTAGATCAACCCACACTCTTTCCCAATATGAAAATTTCCCTTTTCCTTGGATGCTTTGGACAAAGACTTTCTAGTCCTTGGAAATGCTATTGAGGGCTAACCGTACAAACTTTGTAGACTGAGGCACTACTCCTACAGTCGCCAACTGATCTCAGATTGATCGAGGTGGATATTGGTGGCCACCCACCTATTCCATTTGGACCCCCACCATTAGTTCTTTCAATTTTTCAGTTTTAGTACAACTTAATATTTTTAGTAGTTTTCGGGTCCTGAACTTTCAGAGCTGTTTTGAGGCTCTAAACGACGTTATTTTGGAAAACCAGGAGGAACATGGAAGTTCCTTTGATGTTGCTCATGTCAAAATTTATAGTCATTGGATAGATATTTCTAACGAGGTATTGAGTGTGTCAAATGGAGATCATATGCCAAAGTTACATCCCTAAGAAGTTGATGTACCAAATTACCCAAACAGGGCCCATAGTTTTGGCACTTCATCTCCTAGGGTTAGGATTTTGGATGTTTAGGGTTTTCCATTGTTTCTCAACAATAAATAGGCCTTCGAGCCTCATTGTAACACAATTCAGAGGCTTGTAGCCGCCACATCTCTTCTCAGAGATAAGCTACTGACGCCCTAGATAGTTTATTTCCATTCTATCTGTAAGCATATTTCTTTTATTCGATATTAATGAAATAAGTTTTATTTCCATTGAATCTCTGTGTTTATGTATATTTATATATTTTATTGCGTTCCTGCATAAATCTAGATCAGTGGTATCAGAGTGGTATGCTCTTTCTCTATTGTAATTTTCATGTACCCAACACGGTCAGGGTATAAGGAGTTAGGGCTCTATCTAGTTGAACCCTTGCAAGATCAGGCTCACAAACCCCGACGAAATTTCATGGTGGAAGAAAAGAAAGATGAGGGATTAGGAGATTGTATCAAATTATTTCTCGAGGAGGCCCTCGAGAAACAAAGGAACACAATGATGGATAGCTTTACCCAGATCCTTCAACGACTGTCCACCATCGGCGCATATGCATCCAACAACCACTCTAGAGGTGCCACTCCTTTCAAGGTACATGTCAACTTCGACATTCCTGTATTTGAAGGCCAGATATATGCAGATGCCGTAGATAGAGCGTTGAATTTTCTGGAAGGGTATTTCTTGGTCCATGATTTCTCTGACCGAGAAAATATTACTTTTGCACTCCTGAAAGATGCCCCCCATGTCAAAGACTGATGGGAAACCTACTGTGAGAAGAAGGATGAGAGGGAACCCTCTCTGTTCTCGGCCACACCCACTTGGAATTTGTTCTGAGATGTCATCAAGGAACAATATTAACCTTTGGGGAGCTATGAGGATAAGTACATCCAACAGACATTACTGCGACAACAAAGGGTTCAAGATGTGCACGAACTAACGAATTTGTTATATACCTTATGCACAAAGTTGGGTATTAAATAGTCAGAGAGATATTTGGTGCTCAAGTACCGCATCTATTTGCACAGATACATTTAAGAGGAAATGGAGTTCCTCAACATTACCTCGCTTGGCACGACATATCGCTATGCCGCCAAGATCGAGCAAAAATATAAGCATAAGAAGCGAGACTTTGGATCCGCGAATCCTAAACTAGGGAAAGGCGCCCCCAAACTGCAGAACAAGGGGAAAAGCAAAAGCGGGGTGACTCAGAACAACACCAAAAATAAATTGGACACAGGGAAGTGGTGTGAATTTCATAACAGTGCCAATTACAACACAAACGAGTTTTGGGCCAAACAGTCATTGGTGGCCAAACTGAAGGCATCCGATTTAGATGCATATTACAATCTTAAGTTAGAACGAGACAAGGGCGATGAAAAAGGGAAGAAAATCATTGATGCATATCCCAGTGCCATTGTTGCCACCACCAAGCTCCAAAGGGAGGATCTCGAGGATTCAGAGGAGGGGGAGCGCCTCTTCCATTCGCAAATGTGGGTGAAGGGTTCTCCACTATGATTCCTTGTCAATAGCGAAAGCTAAAAGAACCTCATTTCAACAAAGGTCATAAAGCGACTCGGCTTAATGACCATATCACACCCGCAGCCGTATACCATTGGGTGGCTTTACCAAGGAAGAGATCTCCGCTTTTGCCAACAGTGCCGCCTTCTGGACAACATCAAGCCTTTCACGAATGAGGTACTGTGTGATGTTGCTCCTCTTGATGTGTCTGATGTATTATTGGGCCAACCATAGTTGTGGAAGTGACATGCTATGTATGAGTGTAGGCTTCGCTCTCTTGTTATAACTTTGGGAAATAAACTGTACAGGATACCATAGGTATTACCGCTTCCTGCCATCCCTTTGACTACCGCAAAACAACGCAGTAAGATTGTTTCCCAAACCAGGAAATTTATTTGCATTACAATTTTCCCACAAGGAAAGAATAATATTGTGGCCACAACCTTGAAACAAGGCTCCCCTGCATGGCAGCAACAGATGGAAAAAGTCATGGAGGAATATGAGGACATTTTCTCCTCACCCACAAAGGTTCCTCTACACTGTCAGGTCAAGTACTCCATTGATATGACCCCAAACACGCCGCCGCATGATATTGCCATACCTCATGCGACCACACAGACATAATCCACACATGTACTATCTGAGGCTGATAAAGCAACCAAATTTATTGAACGCATCCAACACGTCTATCAGTAGTTCCATGAAATCTTCGACAAGTCCAATACCAAGTTCAACAGAATTTGCCTCATCCCATGGAGGAACTCAAAACAATGGGGACCATTGCTTCCTAAGGGGGGATGAATGATCCAGGTGGATATTAGTGGCCACCCACCTATTCCATTTGGACCCCCACCATCTTTTCTTTTAGTTTTTCAGTTTTAGCACAACTTACTATTTTTAGCAACTTTTTGGGTCCTGAACTTCCAGAGTTGTTTTGAGGCCCTAAACGATGTTTTTTGGGAAATCTGGGAGCAACATGGAAGCTCCTGTGATGTTTCTCACATCAAAAGTTGTATTCATCAGATAGATATTTCTAATGAGGTATTGAGCGCGTCAAACGGAGATCATATGCCAACGTTACGTCCCTGGGAAGTTGATGTACCAATTTACCCAAACGGGGCCCATAGTTTTTGCGCTTCATCTCCTACGGTTAGGTTTTTGGATGTTTAAGGTTTTCCATTGTTTCTCAAAAATAAATAGGCCTTCAAGCCTAATTTTAACACATTTCAAAGGCCTGTAGCTACCACATCTCTTCTCAGAGATAAGCTATCAACACCCTAACTAGTTTATTTCCATTATGTCTGTAAGCATATTTCTGTTATTCGATATTATTGCAATGAAGTTTATTTCCGCTGCATCTCTATGTTTATGTATATTTCTGTATTTTATTGTGTTCTTGCATAAATACAGATCACAGATATCCTGAAGTCTCGCTAGGAAGGCATCCATGCATTCCCCCTTCTGCATCTTGGTCACCCTCAACTTCTCCTCCAAGTAAATCTTGCACTACTCAGAAGATCCCTGATATAGGGTGGCCAATGCATCCCACATTTATTTGGTAGTATCCTTGCCTACTATGTGAGATACCACATGATTCCGAACTCCGTTAGGATCATCCTCTTGGCCTTTTCCATTTCCTTCTTGTAGGCCTTATTCTAATTTGGTTCTGTGGGTACAAATACCACTAAACTTATATAAGTCTTGAGATCATACTCGTTTAGAAGGAAATTGATTCTAGCCTTCCAGATCACGTATTTGGAAGCACCATCCAACCGATATTGATATCTCAACCCAACTGATTCCATCTCACCAAACAAAATTTGAACTCTGCCTCTATCCCTCTATGCAACTACTGACTGGCTCTACGCACTCCCTACTGGAGTGAGCAAATATCTCCCTGGATACTACTACTTTGCATTGAATATTATAATTTCCTCGCAAGAAATTCTCTGAGGTCAAAATTCCCTCAGTGTGTGATCTTCTTTCCTTCTGACGCTATTTTTCCAACAAATACTTCCAAAATCACTGTGTCCCAGCTGAGTATATGCTCTATGTGGAAATTGTTGCTGCTACTCCCTTTGCCTTTGACAATTCTCGATTTGGAAATTTTGTGCTATGTCGATCCACTCAAAGACACAAAATCCCTAAAAAATCAGCCCTGTTGGCCTTTAGACTGCGCAACCTTCTAGGGTTTCGAGTAGCTGCCTACAAAGTGCCTCGAATCACCCTCTTTCCTTTGGAAACTGAGTTCATCTGCTTCTATCTGTTCTCCGATACCATGTGAAAATTTGGTTACCCAAATCCTGATGTTACAAATGATTATATTTCTCCTATTTGTTAATTATTGAACAAATTATTTACGATGTTACACAGTAAATATTGAAATAAAATACATTGCAGCGTACACAACATAAAATGTTGTGGAATATACAACGCGGGAAAGACTAGATGCACACACATAAATACACAATTTTTTTTGACAATCGTCCTTGGAAAAACCAAACTTGGGAAAACCAGTGCAACAATTGAGGGTTTTATTATTACGTAGTAGTAATATGGGTACAGATATTTGGATGCCAAAAATGGCTATCGGATAGAGAGAAAATATGATAAAGAGTTAGTGAGAAAAGTCTCACACTGTCACTGGAAATCCGACACTGGTCCGGGCTCTAGATGAGCTACCTTGTGCTGTATCTATGCAGTTACTGCGTTAGCCTATGTAGTCACTATGTCACAACTCAAGGAACTGTGTCACCCTCTCCTTATAATCTTCTGCCAACTAGAAACTAAACTCCTTGGTCTTCCGTACTCATACCCTGACTTCTGGCTCTAGATCTCGACTGTCCCCCAACAAAATAATGGACTCCCTTTGAATATCTGCACTGCCTCTGCATGGCACTACGTAGCCTCTCTGTGTCACTCGATGTCTTCTTTGCCTTGCACTCCACGGATCTGGAAACCTTCTTGCAATCTTACTATCTTTGCCCCTCACTACAATGAAATCACTGGATCTCTCTCTAGAAACTCAACGTTACTAATCTGAGAATTCAATCCCCTAACAAATTCAATCTCTGTAAATCTCAAGTGTGTTCTCCAAGTTCCAATCAAGTTCCTTCTTATAATATATCGTCGAGACATTAACGACCATGATTAGATCTTAATTAATGGATAATATTAACTTGGACTCAATCCTCATCTTTATCTAGAATATTCATACCTGATTTAATTAATACCCTTTAATTAATCATATTTCCTAAGTTTAGACTTAGGAATACATTAAAAATGATTAATTATTGTTAACACTGGAAAATTGTACAAGCAAAGACGACATTATTTAATGTCAGACAGAAGGATTTACAGGGCTGAGAGACATTAGAGAATCTGGAAAGTATTTAAAAATCTCTAAGGTCTGAGGAAAAATCAAATTTGAGCAAGTCACAAATGCTTTTGCGCGCAAAAACCTCCGAGAAGAGAGCCTTTTCACGCCTTTTGACCGGAAATGAGCGCAATCCCAGGAGTGGCGGAAGTCACTTTCCAGGACCACAAAAAGCACACTCCAGGACAATGATTTCACACTTGAAGTTGCCTAAGGACAGCCACCAAAGCCTCCTTAGGACATCAAGGGAGCACATAATGGAATAATTATGGCACACAATGGAATCATCCCCCTCTCTTGGGTCACCATCCACAATGTACCAAGAGAGGGAAGGAGGATTTGAATTGTCCTATAAAAAACCACCAAGAGATGAACAACTTGAGAGCACATTGTTATGCTGGTCAGAATTTCCCCAAGAAATACCAGCAGTGTGTGATCCGGAGCTGAGATAGAGGGGACTCAATTTTTGGCCATCCAACAAGTTCATTCCACCATAGTAGAGAGAGGGAGACCTTGCACCGAGACAATATTGGAAGTAAAGACATCCTTGCATCGGGACTTGGAACCCAAGTTCTAAGGGCCCCTTGGAAAGTGGGTAAAATTTCCATCCTCATTTCCTACCAGCACTCAATAAGAGGGGTTGTAAGCACCACCATTTGGATTATTGAAGTTGTTTGACTGTATTTAGAGCTTTTGTTTTATTTGTTTTAGTTTTAGTTTAGTTTTAGTTTGAATATGCATGCTATTTCTCTATCTAGTATGTTTATGTTCTAGCATGTTCCACTAACTTGCTTGACTCCACTTCTTTTTTTGCCTGTGACCGATAAATTAAGAGGGTAAACCACACCCCTTAAGTTGGTGTGATTTCGTACATGCGTGCACCAAACACACTAACACAGGATTGGCGACTCCACTAACGTTTATTTCCAAGTTTATGTGGTTGTGAATTTTTGCAGAGACCTCTGTCTGTGCTGTGGAGTTGGGCTGAAATTGCCCCCTTTTTCTCCTTCAGTCCCTAGTTCACCCCAAGTGACAAAATGAAGCAGAAAAACTCCAAAAAATTACTTTTGCAGGAATTTGCGCTCTTTTACTAGGGCGCGCGTTCAGAGATGACCTGCGCATAGACATCAAGCCTGTTGCAGCCTTTCGCACGCAAAAGACAGAATGAGAAATTTCTCCCATATTTCTATCTTTTCCTGCTTGTAAATTGTCTGGTAGCCCATAATACATCTACCAACACTGGTTGAGGTACCCCGTAGCTTGCTAAATCTCTCCCTTAGCCGCTTTTTGTAGGCTTAGTGTTAGTTTTATTTCAAGTTGATTTTTGCAAAGTTCACACATAGTTTAAGTAGGGGGGGAAATTAACTTGCATTCCGAAAAAAAATTATGTTTTGCAAATTTAGGTACCAACACACCTAGATAATTAGCCAAAGTAAGTGGCCCAAGTCCACGCATGCTTAGCTAGTTTATTTTTTCTAGTGTAGAAGTTATTAGTTTAGTTTAATTTTTGCACTAGGATTTTGGGACCAGGATTGAATTGTCGATAGAAGAGCAAGTAATCTCTGCTGCCTTTGCACCCTTCGGTGATCCTAGGCAAGAATATGAATGCTCTCTATTCACAACTCACCATCTCCCTTTAGTTGATCACATAGATTAACTAGGAAAAATAGAAAGCGGCTCATATCCACACATGTTTTTCTTTTTGAGCAAGGAACAATACAACATAGTTTAATAGGGGATTTTGAAAAGGATCATCGCATATCCACACATTAAAACTATGTGCTTGTCCACTTTTTTCTCACACACATCCACACACTAAGAAAAGCAAAGACACCTAAAACTAACTTAACAAAACTCACTAAATTCTCCCCACAGGGGCCATCAAAGAATTTATAGTTTAAGTTATGATCAAGGGGGTAGGCATCTAATAAGCCGCCTTGATCATTCTTCATCTTGAAACATAGAAGTTTACTATTTAGGGAGCTTTAAATCCACCTATCAGTGCATGGAAAAGAAAACCCGATAACGATAAAGACCCATTTCAGAGGGGGTTAGGCTTAGGCGTAGTGCGTGCTGTATCAGTTGGGGCTACCTGACCTGGCTGATACTTGGTACTATTAGATGAATTACCAAGAAGCCCAAGACTCAAACGCTCATGTGGGATGGTGGTACTTAGTGGCCAAAATTAGGGCATCCTTTCCCTATAGGTGACGGTGCAGGAAAGCACTAGATCCTCTACCTTTACCTTGGTGGATTTTATTTGGCTAATTGGGGGCATTGCCAGCTCTTACGGGACGTTGTGATAGTAGTCACAAGATATATTCTCAAGGCCCAGTTTAATTTGAGTGTGTGAGGATGATTAGGTCTTCTAGGATTTGAGTATCATACGCAAACAAACAAAAACCATATTTTTTGATTGACTGATCACATAGGATTAATTTAAAGGGAAAATTAATTTTATTTGCGCTTTGTTTTATGTATGCGATCGGAAATTTGCTTTGATCATAAACTCTATCCTCTCAAATTTTTCCAAAGCCAAACCTAGTCAACACTATAACGGACCCAATGGGACCACATCGATCTAGACGTCTTTTGGACCTCCCCCCATTACTGGGAGGGGTTCCAGGTCTTTCGCCATTTAGGCGTCAAAGAAGAAATGCTACCACCATTATTGGTTCATCCTTTATTGGGGCATCCTTAGTTGGGAACCATGGTCAATCTCCCAATGCCACACCACACACCACACCTCCCACAACCCCTACGGGGCAGAGGAGTGCTACCCATTCGGGAAGCCAGTTTAATACACAAGAGGGTACGTCACAGACAAACCCTTTTCCTAACCAGAACTTTGTGTCTTCACAAGTTGTAATGGATTCAACCTCACAATCACCTTTTTTAGCTTCGCTGAATCTACCAGATTTAACCAAGCTGACGAATGACCCCATTGCGCACAACCCTACATGGCCTCCCATGCCCACGAAGCTCCCTTCAGATATTCCAAAGTTTGAAGGAAAGCAAGCGGAAGACCCAGGTAATCATGTCATGACCTTCCACCTATGGTGCTCATCAAACAATATCATTGATGACACTATTCGATTGAGACTATTTCAACACACTCTGATAGGAGTAGAAGTGAGATGGTATGTGGAGCAACCCTCTGCTACACATGGAACCTTTAGTGCCCTCACCATTGTTGAATTCCTAGTTGAACTGAGAGGGGGGGGGTGAATCAGTTCAATACATACATGAGATTTTTAAATTTTCATCAGCTTATTTACAACTTACTTTTGTATTCAACCTTAGTATGTGAACAATCTTAATATGTTGCAGCAAGTATTTAATTAATGTGACATTAAAATTATTATGAGAGCAGTAAACATTAAGCAGATTTGATAAATCATCTCAGCACACAAGCAACACAAATAGAGACAACAGATATAAGTGGAAACCCATAGAGGGAGAAAACCACATCTTATTATTGTTGTGATGCAAAGGAAAGCTCCAAATCCCTCTCACCACTGTTTTTTCTGCAGGCACCAACCTACAGGAGGCTCCAACCTCGATTCTGCAAGCTACAACTTGCAAGGAAGTTCCAACTCCTTTCAATTTTCTGCAGGCACCAACCTACAGGAGGCTCCAACCTCAGTCAGCTACAACTGACAGCTGTCAAGCTTAAACTTGATAGGGAAGCTCCAACTTCCTCAATTTATCACAAGAAGTGTTTGCTGATTTACCTCAGATATTAGCTCTGTTCTGTAGCATTTCTTTCTTCTCCTCTCTTCCTTATCTTCTCTGCCTCAATCTTCTATATTTTTCATTCTCTATTCTTACTCCCTCTCTTTTTTGTGCATATAAATGTGATATTATATATAGAGTTCATCACATGAATCTTTACTTTCCTCAGGGAATTTGAAGTGAATAGTCCTGACTTTTTGACTTCTGTCTTCTCATTCCTTTATCCAATTCAATTTAAAAAATTATAATAATATGTACAAATTTCCATGCTACAGTGGGATTTTTCTTTTCCTTAGGATACTTGCCTTTGCATCACAAACAATATAAAAAAATATTTACATTTTCAGTTACACATTTCAATACCACTCAGCTCCTTTTTTGAACTTAGGTTTTATTGGATTTGTCTTTTCTGCTGCTGTTGAGTGACTATTCTGTATACTTTGGTTTACTGCAATTGTGTGCACCTGTGCATGTATACCTGTTAAACCTGCAATCTCTGTTTACCTCTGTCAGACCTATATTTCCTCTCTCTCTGTGCATATAAAATGCATTCAACAAATTTGTACTCAATACAACTGTCGATATGGGAGATTTCAATACTCTATTTTCTCCTTGAAGAATCTATGGCTTAAACCATAGTTGAATCAACTCGGACCAATCTATTTAGCATTGGTTAAATGACCAGATTTCCATACATCATATATATGGTGAATTTTTCCTTAACTCTCCTTATATTAAAAAGGTTGACCTTGCATTCTAACCTTCAACACTTCTTTTAGTTCACACTCTGGTTACAATTTCTGAGCTCGACCATGGAAAATATTACTAACTTAACTCGATCTAAACTTCATATCTTAATCTACGACTTGGGATCTTATATTCATCTTTGTATGGTTTAAAAAAAAATAAACCTCAATGCTCCAGGCATACGTGGAGGCAACCTTTGAATAGACCCACTTTATTAAATTAAATCACAAAATTACATTGGATTCACGGAGCTTAATTAAATTGACTTTCACTCTCCATTTTGTTCACCTTGAAACTTCATTCATAAAAATAACCAGACATCCATAAAGATTTACCGCCCAATATATACGATTAACC
Source organism: Pinus albicaulis (assembly GCA_034641835.2). Lineage (NCBI taxonomy): Eukaryota > Viridiplantae > Streptophyta > Pinopsida > Pinales > Pinaceae > Pinus > Pinus albicaulis. Next base: position 1,675,856,823 of record CM076580.1, read on the forward strand.
TTTGCCAATGTAACCGAATTACACATACCTCGGTTAATTCCACAACCTTAGTTTTACAGTCCCGATCATCATAATTTGAGCTGGGGCCCAGCGCCAACGACCTTGCACATCCAACAGATGACGACACGGCGCATCAATTTGGTTGATTCAACGGATATCGCTCAGTGGAGATGCGTGAACGATAACGCGCGATGGCGCGCAATGGAGGCGGTTTTCCTTGAGCCCTTGGAGCCACGTGTCGGCCAACCTGTGGAATTTCTCCAAAATCTGAATTACTGCTTATTCCGCAAGGGCGGTGCGATCAAACCCACCGGGTTTTCTCCAAAACACGTTCACTATTCCTCCTTCGTGGTTCCGCTCTCATGGTTCCGGTTCTACTCCTCAATACACCATTTCGACTTAACTCTGCCCACTTGTATTTCTTCTGCGCCTCTGTTCTACAACCTCCATCTTCGACTGAAACCCTTCCTCTGTATCGTCTCGATTCTTGAGCAGATATCATCACTATTCCTCATTCATTTTGTCCAGTCACTCATACAACTCAAGGTCTAGCACACAGTTTAACCCCTTGAACCACGATCCCTCTAAATGCTTCTACAGGTATGGCTAAGCATAACAAATGATTCTCAGTAACATCAAATTATTCCAATTACACAGGGCTCACACGATTCATAATTTCCACATAGTTAATCCATGTTCCACTGGGATTTCAATGAACTATCTACACATAACTCCATCACCGAGGTTCGTATTGGTCACAAGGATTCATTAGGAATATATTCACACAGGTTTAAATCGACAAGGCACAAATATACTCGATTTACACAATCGATTGACCCTTCTCCTCTATTTTACCGTCCTATGTAGCCTATGCAGTTCTCTAAGCAGGTTTGTGCTCCTTGATGCTGCTCCTTACTTATCTTTTTTCCTCCTATGCTCCTTGACTGATGTTTTGGGTGTTCCTCCTTTGTCATCTCCTTTGCCATCAATGACAACATTTCCAACAGTCTCCCCCTTTGGCATTGATGGAAATATACTTCTTCTGTTTTCTTTTTAGGACCCTTCCTTCTGTTGCTAGCTCTTCCTCCCCCTTTGACATCAATGGAAAGGGGTTGCACATTTATTAGTGTAGAATTTATCCTTTAATCCTGTGTTTTTATCCTTTTTCAACATTTCATGCATTTCCTTGTTGGCTGATCTCCCCCTGGAATGATATTTTCGTTTCTGTTCTCCCCCTGAAACTGTGGTTTCTCTTTATATCAGAGAGTAGCATCTACAGATACTACCCCTAGTTTATCTCTCAAATATTCAAATGGTTCTCTAGCAAGAGGTTTGGTAAATATATCATCTTTCTGTTCTTTTGTTGGCACATATTCCAGCTTAACTATCTTCTGAGCCACTTGTTCTCGGAGAAAATGATACTTAATTGGGATATGTTTGGTTTTTAAGTGAAGTACAAATTTTTTAGATATACTTATAGCACTTGTATTATCACATTTTATTGAGATAGGTTCATCAGTGCTCACCTTCATGTCTTGGAGGGTTTGCTTCATCCACATGACTGGTGTACAACATGCTGCTGCTGCTATATATTCTGCTTCTGCTGTATATAGAGAGATAGATGTTTGTTTCTTGCTTAACCATGCCACCAGACTTTCTCCTAAATAGAATGCACCTCCACTTGTACTTTTCCTGTCATCCACACAGCTGGCCCAATCTGCATCTGTGTATGCTGTCAAAGTGAAGTTTTTGCCTTTAGGATACCAAAGCCCATACAGTGCTATTCCTTGTAGATATCTAAATATTATTTTTACTGCAAGAAGGTGATTTTGTTTAGGTGCTGCTTGATATCTTGCCACTAGTCCTACTGCTAGCATGATGTCTGGTATTGATGCTGTCAGATACAACAGAATTCCTATCATGGATCTATAGAGTTTTTGATCTATCTCAGCAGATCCATCATCAGCACACAGCTTACATCTCGTGATCATGGGAGTTGACACAGGTTTGCAGTCCTCCATTTTGAACTTTTTTAACATTTCTTTTAAGTATTTTTCTTGTGAGATGAATGTACCTGTGTTCTTTTGCTGAATTTGAAGTCCTAAGTAGAAACTGAGCTCTCCAATCATAGAAATCTCAAACTCTGTTTTCATCTCATCAGCAAATCCTTTTGCTAGTTCTTCTCCATTGCTTCCAAACATAATGTCATCAACATATACTACAACAATCAGGAGTTCATTTTCATGGGCTTTTATGTACAAATTGCTGTCTACTCCACCTCTCTTAAAGCCTTGTTTTTGCAAATATTTATCCAGTCTTGAGTACCAAGCACGAGGAGCCTGTTTTAGTCCATATAGAGCCTTCTTCAGTCTGCACACATAGTCTTCTTTGTCTGTTAAAGAGAAACCTTTTGGTTGTTCCATGTAGACTTCTTCTTCTAGATCTCCATTCAGAAATGCAGATTTCACATCCATTTGGTATACCTTGAAGTCTTGGTAGCATGAAAAGGCCAGAAACATTCTAATGGATTCCATTCTAGCTACAGGAGCAAATGTTTCATCATAATCAAGTCCTTCAATTTGTGAATATCCTTTGCAAACTAATCTGCCTTTATTCCTGATTACCTGTCCTTGCTCATTCATTTTATTCTTGAATACCCATTTTGAGCCAATGATATTTTTCTCAATTGGTCTAGGAACTAGTTCCCAGGTATTGTTCTTCTCAATTTGGTCCAATTCTTCATTCATTTCCTTTACCCAATACTTGTCCTTGCTGGCTTCTTCAAATCTCTTTGGCTCTATCTGTGATAACATGGCTATGTATACCTCGTCTGTTTGTTCTGTTAGCTGCCTTCTTGTCTGGACCCTTGTTTTCTTGTCTCCTATGATCTGATCTTTAGGATGATTCTTCTAAGTGTATCTTGAGGGGGATTTCGAGCTAAGCTCTGCATCTTCTGTTGTCTTGCTTTTTCAATCATCATTCTGGTTTTCTTCTTCATGGTTGTCTGATGGACTGCAGCAGTCTGTATCTCTTGTATTGTTTGGAAGTTCTTCATAAAATATCGCATCAATACTTTCAACTATTTTTCAAAGAGTCTTGTTGTAGCACCTGTACCATTTACTTTTGGAAGCATATCCTAGAAAAATCCCTTCATCTTCTCTTGCATCAAATTTCCCAAGATTTTCATCATTATTCTTTATATAACACTTGCTTCCAAAAATTATAAAATGTTTGATTGAAGCTGGCTTTCCACGCTATAGTTCATAGGGAGTCTTGTCACTGCTTGGCCTTAAGTGAGCTTTATTAAGGATATGCATCGCTGTATGTACTGCTTCTACCCAGAAGGTTTGAGGAATATTACTCTCTTGCATCATGACTCTGGCAATTTGTTGAACAGATCTGTTTTGTCTCTCTGCTACTCCATTCTGTTGAGGTGTCCCTGCAATAGTAAATTTTTGTTTTATGCCATATTCATTGCACAGATCTGCAAAGTCAAAATCTGTGAATTCACCTCCTCTGTCCGATCTGATGCATTTTAGCTTGCATCCTGTCTAATTTTCTGCTAAAGCTTTGAATATTTTGAATTTTTCCAGAGCTTCCGATTTATTCTTGAGAAATGCAACCCATGTCATTCTAGAGAAATCATCTATTATCAGCATGAAGTAGGATTCTCCACTTGGTGTTTTAGTTCTTGCAGGTCCGCACAGGTCCATGTGCACAAGTTGTAGTGGTATTCTTGTTGATAACTCATCTTTGGCCTTAAAGGATGTGCGAGTCTATTTGCCTAATTGACATGATTTTCATATGGTATTGGAAGGCCTCTTTATTTCTGGCATGTCTCTGACAACTTTCTTCTTACTTATTCTGATGATGTGATCGAAACTGAGATGTCCCAATCTTTTATGCCATAACCATGACTTCTCAAGTTTTCTAAGATAACATGCTTCATCTTCCTCTTTCACAATGTAAACATTACTGTCTATTCGAACTCCTTTGAGTAGAGTCTTACCTGTGGTGCTTGATCTGACTTCACAATCTTGTGCTCTGAAAAGAACTTCGCAGCCTTTATCACACATTTGACTGACACTCAGCAAATTTTCTTTCAACCCATCTACTAATAGTACCTCTTGGGCCTTACCTCTGCCATTATCTAAGCTGACTGAGCCCTTTCCCTTGATTTTTCCTGATTTATCATTTCCAAAAGTAACATTACCAGTTTTCTTTTCATCAAAAGTTATAAATTTTCTCCTGTCTCCAGTCATATGTTTTGAGTAGCCACTGTCCAGATACCACCGGCTTTTCAAGTCTTGAGTAGTTAGAGCCAAGTCACATTTATTCACCTTCTTTATCCACTTGAGGCATCCTTTTGTTTGGTATATTTTTAGAGATGATGAATCACATCCTTTCAGAGGACATTTGGAAGGCATGTGTCCAACTTGATTGCATACACATCATTTGATCATAATTTTTGCAGAGTTGTGAGTATGAACAAAAATTTCTTTGATTCATAAACCTCCTTGAGGTGTTGAACATCAATCTTTGTCCATAATTTCTACATTCAATAATTTTATGGCCAAATTCCTTACAATAAAAACAATAACCATAGAAATTATTTGCATACCTGATGTAAGGTTGTCTTCTCCACTTGTCTGCTTGAGACAGTCTCTTCACTATTTGCATCTTTTGCTAGTTTGAATCACTCCTCCTTACATGACAGTATGAAGCAATGTGTCCCAGCTTGTGGCAGACATAACAGGTGGCATTCTTTATAGAAGGGAAGAATCTCCTTTGATGGCTTCCAAATTTGACATACTCAGGGGCATATGATCTTTTTTCAGTTGTCTTAATATTTACTGCATTCTTTGTTACTGGAGGTTTCTTTTGATCTCTGTCTTCCTCATTACATGTTTCTTCTTTTGTAGGAATTATTTGAGCTGCTTCATCATCCTTCTTTGCTTTTACAAAAATAATCTCTTTGTTTTCATTTTCTTTGCTTTTACTTGATTCTCCTTCATAGCCTATTCCAATTTTTATCATAAGAGATCTTTGAGCAACCAGAATTTCATTCAACTTAATAGAGCTTGTTGTTTGAGAAGAATTTATAACCACTTTCCTTTGAGCATTTTCTAATTTCTTCCTGAGACATACTACTTTTTCTTCCAACTTCTCTTGTTCTTGAGTTTTCTCCTTGATTTGCTTAAGTAACATGTCCTCTATCTTCTTGGCTTCTTCAAGCTCTATCTTTAGCTGCATAAGGACTTATGAATTCTGTTCTTCTCGTACATACTTGAGGAGAATGTCCTTTTGTTTTCTGCATTTCAGCTTGAGTCTATCAATCTCTTCCAGAGCACTTCTTAGCTCCCCCTCAAGGTCGAATTCACCTTCTTCTTCTTCATCTTCTAGCAGGAGACCTTCAAGTTCTTCTATGGCCATCAATAAGAATTCAGAGGTTCCTTCTTCACTTGAAGGTTCATCTGAGTCTTCAGATGCACTGTTGTCTTGTTGAGCATAGAAGGATTTTCTGCTGAACTTCTTTCCTTTTTGCCAGTTTTTTGATGCATTTTTCTCTGTTTCTTGAGCCTGATTCCTTACTTTCTTGTGAGGACACTTAGCAGCATAGTGTCCCACTCTTCCACAGTTAAAGCATTTGAAAGGAAGTTTACCTTTGTATTTACCTGAGCCTCTATCCAATTTCTTGACAAAATTTGCCTCTTCTTCATCCGAGCAAGAGCATATATCTTCCTCTTCTTCTTTCTTCTTTTCTGTTTTAAAGGCTGCCTCTCTCGTACTTGGCTTCTTCTGTGGGAGCCTCATCTCGTATGTTGTTAAATTTCCAAGTAGATGGTTCATGGTCAAGGTCTCCCAATCATCTATTTCTTCTATTGCAGACACCTTGGGATTAAACCTGGATGGAAGAGATCTTAGAATCTTTTGCACAATTATACTTTCTGGCATGGTTTCTCCAAGAGCTTTCATATTTTTAACAATTTCTGAAACTTTTAGGAAGAAATTGTCAATGTCTTCATCATCATTCATTTTTAAGTTCTCAAACTGGGCTCTATAGACTTGAAGTTTGGCAGTCTTTACTTTCTTGTCTCCTTCATGGATGTTCTCCAGAGTATCTCACATCTCTTTGGCTGTGTATTTGTGCATTACTTTGATAAACTCTGCTTCACACAATCCATTCAAAATGGCATTCATGGCTTTTGCGTTAGCTACACAATCTTGTTTGGATTCTTTCTCTGAGTTAGTTGCCTTTGGGGCATATCCTAATTCCACATCACCCCACACTTCTATTCCTAGAGACATTATGTATGTCCTCATCCTGATTTTCCAAAAGGCATAATTTGCACTTGTAAAGAAAGGGGCTTTATTGGTTGAGCATCCTTCTTTACTAGCCATCCTGAGAACCTATAATCTCCTTTCAGTTGTTAAACTGGTACAAAGGAACCCGTTCTGATACCAATTGTTGAATTCTTAGTTGGACTTAGAGGGGGGGGGGGGGGTGAATCAGTTCAATACATACATGATCCTTTTAAATTTTCATCAGCTTATTTACAGCTTACTTTTGTATTCAACCTTAGTATATGAACAGTCTTAATATGTTGCAGCAAGTATTAAATTAATGTGACATTAAACTTATTATGAGAGCAGTAAATGTTAATAAGATTTGATAAATCATCTCAGCACACAGGCAACACAGATAGAGACAGCAGATATAAGTGGAAACCCATAAAGGGAGAAAACCACATCTTATTACTGTTGTGATGCAAAGGCAAGCTCCAAATCCCTCTCACCACTATTTTTCTGCAAGCACAAACCTACAGGAGGCTCCAACCTCAATTCTGCAAGCTACAACTTGCAAGGAAGCTCCAACTCCCTTAAATTTTTCTGCAGGCACCAACCTATAGGAGGCTCCAACCTCAGTCAGCTACAACTGACATCTATCAAGCTTCAACTTGTTGAGGAAAACCTAACTTCCACCAATTATTTCCAAAAGTGTTCTTCAGTTTCTGGAATATCGACTCTTCATTGCTTCTAACCATTCTTCATCTCACCTTGTCTTCTACTCCGTCTTCTATATTTTTCATTCTCTATTCTTACTCCCTCTCTTTTTTGTGCATATCAATTTGATATTATATATAGAGTTCATCACATGACTCTTTACTTTCCTCAGGGAATTTGAAGTGAATAGTCCTGACTTTTTGACTTCTGTCTTCTCATTCCTTTATCCAACTCAATTAAAAAAATTATAATAATATGTACAAATTTCTATGCTACAGTGGGATTTTTCTTTTCCTTGGGATAATTGCCTTTGCATCACAAACAATATAAAAAAAATATTTACATTTTCAATACACATTTCAATACCACTCAGCTCCTTTTCTGAACTTAGGCTTTACTGGATTTGTCTTTTCTGCTGCTGTTGAGTGACTGTTCTGTATACTTTGGTTTACTGCAATTGTGTGCACCTGTGCATGTATACCTGTTAAACCTGCAATCTCTGTTTACCTCTGTTAGACCTATATTTCCTCTCTCTATGTGCATATAAAATGCATTTAGCAAATTTGTACTCAATACAACTGTCGATCTGGGCAATTTCAATACTCTATTTTCTCCTTGAAGAATCTATGGCTTAAACCATAGTTGAATCAACTTGGACCAATCTATTTAGCATTGGTTAAATGACCAGGTTTCCATACATCATATATATGGTGAATTTTTCCTTAACTCTCCCTGTATTAAAAAGTTTGACCTTGCATTCTAACCTTCAACACTTCTTTTAGTCCGCACTCTGGTTACAATTTCTGAGCTCGACCATGGCAAATATTACTAACTTAACTCGATCTAAAATTCATATCTTAATCTACGACTTGGGATCTTATATTCAACTCTGTATGGTTTAAAAAAAAATAAACCTCAATGCTCTAGGCATACGCGGAGGCAACCTTTGAGTAGACCCACTTTATTAAATTAAATCAAAAAATTACATTGGATTCATGGAGCTTAATTAAATTGACTTTCGCTCTCCATTTTGTTCACCTTGCAACTTCATTCATACAAATAACCTGACATCCATAAATATTTACAGCTCAATATATACGATTAACCTTTGCCAATGTAACCGAATTACACATACCTCGGTTAATTCCACAACCTTAGTTTTACAGTCCCAATCATCATAATTTGAGCTGGGGCCCAGCGCCAACGACCTTCCACATTCGACGGCTGACGACACGGCGCATCACTTTGGTTGATCCAACGGATATCACTCAGTCAAGATGCGCGAACGATAACGCGCGATGGCACGCAATGGAGGCTGTTTTCTCCGAGCCCTTGGAGCCACGTGTCGGCCAACCTGTGGAATCAATCCAAAATCTAAATTACCGCTTATTCCGCAAGGGCGGTGTGATCAAACCCGCCGGGTTTTCTCCAAACCGCGTTCACTATTCCTCCTTCGTGGTTCCGCTCTCATGGTTCTTGTTCTACTCCTTAATACACCATTTCGACTTAACTCTGCCCACTTGTATTTCTTCTGCGCCTCTGTTCTACAACCTCCATCTTCGACTGAAACCCTTCCTCTGTATCGTCTCGATTCTTGAGCAGATATCGTCACTATTCCTCATTCATTCTATCCAGTCACTCATACAACTCAAGGTATAGCACACAGTTTAACCCCTTGAACCACGATCCCTCTAAATGCTTCTACAGGTATGGCTAAGCATAACAAATGATTCTCAGTAACATCAATTTATTCCAATTACACAGGGCTCACACGGTTCATAATTTCCACATAGTTAATCTGTGTTCCACTGGGATTTCAACGGCCTATCTACACATAAATCCATCACCGAGGTTCGTATTGGTCATAAGGATTCATCAGTAATATATTCACACAGGGTTAAATCGACAAGGCACAAATATACTCGATTTACACAATCGATTGACCCTTCTCCTCTATTTTACCATCCTATGCAGCCTATGCAGTTCTATAAGCAGGTCTGTGCTCCTTGATGTTGCTCCTTACTTCTCTTTTTGCCTCCTCTGCTCCTTGACTGATGTTTCGGGTGTTCCTCCTTTGTCATCTCCTTTGCCATCAATGACAACATTTCCAACAACCACTATGTTCCTAACATATTTTTAGTTACCCATTCACCATGATTCCAGAAGGGAATTACTGACACACTTTAGGCAAACCCCCGCCGTCCATATCTCAGACCATCTCCACGAATGGCAGTGGCGTCGTAGTTTATGTAAAGCCAAACTCAATGATCGGGTAATTTTAGACCCGTTCCTGAAAACTCTCACTGCAGATATTTCAAAGGATGTGGCGCAAAAAAGGCCCATATCCGAAGAGGATGCCATCAGCAAGGCCCAACAACTCGAGCTGATTTATACATAGTTAGGATATATTTACAATATCTTGCCAAACGCCCTGCGCTTGAAAACTTATCAAGAATTTCCAGGTGCATCAAACTCTGCAGATGGTCTAATTGGGTCATTGACCCAAAGTTACCTAGGCAGCAGCAGTCAAAACCCCAGTTATACATATGGTTCTACCGAGAACGTACCACAAACCGATTTTCAAAGTCATCATATGCCTCAGCAAAATTTGACCAATAGGGCACAGTCGTATCACCATGGAGGACCCTATCCTTTGGCTTAGGGGACCCAGTACGCAAATAGACATACTGACATAAGACATCCCCCCCAACACCCAAGTACAATCCAATGATCGCGTTATGCTCAGTCCCTAGGACAAGACTCACCTATGCAGAACAATGCACATGTGAAATTTGTGCAGCCTTCCCAAAACCAACCACACCAATCATATAATAATGAGAAATACCCTCCTAACGTGGTTAAGAAAAAAGGAAAAAACAAGCCGAAAGGGAATCCTATACAGGAGGGCAACAACTAGCAACACACGCCACGATCTCAGGTTGGAGGAAACTCCAACCGAAATCAAAGCCAGGAGCTAAGCAATGCCCAACGACAGAGAAAAAGGCTACCTCTTCGAACAAACCACTCTTATTAGATCTGCGGTGAGTACGGACATTATACTCACCATTGTCCTGATCTCCTTGAGTTGAAGAAGCTTTAGAGTAACTTAGGACAAGGAGGATCTTCCCAGCAGACAGCTGTGATGCAAGAACCTTTCCCCCATCAAGGGACGGTTAGCACTCAACAAAAAAACCTCGACAACTCCTGAAAAAACAACCACGAAATCTGCATGACTGGTGAAGAGATGTTTTTTCAAACACGGAATCGCAATTACAAAACCCCACCAGACACCAACATGTCAGGGGCTAGTACCAGTGCACCAATTTCACTTTTGACCATTTCAAAGATGCCTATTGAGCCATTGGCAAAGATGGATAAGGGACCAAATAGGTGAGCAGTAAACTACTCCAAAACAACCCATAATTATAGCATTGTGGACGATCTAGCCCAATCTCCTGCCGCTATGTCAGGTTTGGAAGTATTGAAATCATGCCCAAAACAACGGAAAGACTTTCTTTCTGCGTTAGGTGCTATCGACCCTGCTAATACGCGCCTAATGGCATTTGATTTAGACAAAGCCACCCCTAGGCTTCCTTCGATGGTCACCTTTCAGATACTAGTATCGGTCCAGAATATCACCATTCACCGATGTGTCATTGACGAGGGTGCATCCATGTGCATCACGTTGAAATTTTTTTGGCAGAAGTTAGGGTCTCCCGAACTAAAGCCATCAATCATCACGCTTAGAGCATATGAAAGTCGTCCTTCAACCCCTGTCGGGCTCTACCAAAACGTACCGGTCTGCTGAGTCAGAAAGACGATCCATATAGATATCAAAGTCTTCGGAGTTATATGTACGCCATGTTAGCCATAGCCTCCTCCGTCCTCCACATTATGATGTTCCCCCACGAGGACTGCATCATTACTATCAACCAATTGACGCATGGAGAGAAACGACCCCTAACAACACCGATGTAATTCTACCCTATGTAGATACATCCTAGGATATGCTTTCACGGTACCAAGAATATGGCCCCAGCCAGTTCAAACCGTCGTCTGTTCTAGGATCATTCCTAGGAGATCCTCCCATTATACCTGAGTCATCACCTGATGTCGTAGGGGATCCGGTGTGCATGATTTCCACATCAAACACCGAAGCTAGTTAGGACACAGACACAAGCAGTAATGAAACCGAGTTCTCAGCCACGTTAGCCTCTCTAGCCTACGCTGCTTCCCAAAACCCTTTCTTCTACCCCTCAGCTGGCTTCGTCTCCTTGTAGGTTTTGGCAACACTGGTGTTACCAAACATATCATTGGCCATATCAGTTTGGTATCTCATTACCCCTATGGGGATAGGATCCACACACATCACTTCCACAGGGTTAAAGCCCCTCAGTCCCGAGGAGGCCCCACCTGTTCAAGAAACGGTCAAAAGTATCTTTGTAACGAAAATTCCCATTGCAAAATTGATGATTGCGGCTAAGAAAACTGAGAAGAGAGGAAAGAAGATGAAGAACCCCGCCATACAACGACAATCACCAGTTTGCGCCATAAGCGACGTAATAGGACAACCTACCCATATATTCCTAGAGCTGGATGAATTAAAACCACTCCTGGACTTTGAGGCAGACATCACGATGCCATGTTCCCGTAAAAAGGAACCTGCCACCAAAGGTAAAGGCGAAGCATTGCATACCAATCACGCATGCGTAATCTACAGCAATTATGGTCACTATACCCATAATTTCCCAAAGATCCCACGAGATAGGAAAGCCTTACATGCCATCGAGTGATCCTATCAAGAGGATCCCTCCACCCAGTCTGTTGGAGATGAACCTCTTATCATCCTGTACCTATAGGAATAATGACGATTACCTAAAAGGCTCCCCGCCATACCCCCTCCCCAAGTTGCAAGGTGCGTACTTTGTGATGAGCATGATCATTTCATCATTGATTTCCCATCTTTGGAAATGTTCCAACGGTGGTATCAAGTCCATATAGTATATCGCGACAACATGGACATATAGTATTCATGTTAGATATGCGGTGATAACCACCCAGTACGCTGTTGTGACTACATACTGAGATTCTGCGCAACACTAGCTTGTATGCGATCAACCATAGTCTGTCTCTCCCAAGAAGATGACACGAACTTGGAATCCAGGAACAACTCGACAACCCAAGAAGATGTGACAAGCAGATCCATCCTATTCTTGTCAGCTGAAAAGTGACCAATCAGGGAGATTCTTCCCCCACCAGACGCCAATGATATGATACACCATATACGATTCATATCGTCATGTATCGAAACTATGACTCGAGCTTTCACTCATCTACCATAGGTGTCGAGTCAGCTACAGCTACGAGAGTAGCTGTACCTACGATAGTGCAGACCCAATCTGTTTGCAATCTGTCAACCGCGTCTGGTCCCACCACATTAACGATGGAATCCTTCTTGTGTCTCTCAACTAGCTCTGTGCGGATTGAACCTATTTAGCACAACCTTGAATTGGATCAATCCCCCTCAAGCTCCCTATTTCATTTAGATGAAGACATCCTAGAAGAAATGACGGAGCCAAATTATCCATTGGATGCAATGCATCACCATTTGATTTTTCTCCCCAAGCACACGTTCAGTCCCAAAAATACCAAAGAACTAGAGATCTACGCGATCGAATCAAAAGATTTCCCCCCATCAGGGAAGGTCAATTGGTCCAAAAACCCCATCCCAGCGCTTGATGCATTCAAGGAAGGAAATATGTCAAACATCTCACCTACCATCAAGGTGAACATATCTCAAAATCCTACAAAGGTCGAAGAAATATCACTGTGGACAACATGCTCTCCAGAAGAAATAGCCTCTTATACCTAATTTCTACAAGAGTATCGAGATATCTTCACGTGGGACTACTCAGAAATGCCTGGACTTAGTCCCACTATCGTAGAGCACCATATTGACACTTGGCCTGACGTACCTCCATTGCACCAGAAACAATGTCAACTGCACCCATCTAAGGTAGAAGAAATAAAATGGGAAATTGATAAGCTTCACAAAGCCGAGTTTATCTACCCCATCACCTATACATATTGGGTTTCCAACCCTGTTCTTGTCATGAAAAAACAGGGCACTACACGCGTTTGCGCCGATTTTCGGGATTTGAAAAAATCTTGTCCTAAAGAAAATTATCCCACCCCATTCATTGACCAGGTCATCGATTCTTGCATGGGACACGAGGCTATATCCTTCATGGATGTATTCTCTAGGTACAATCAAATCCAAATATGCCACACAGACCAGTAAAAAACTGCTTTCACCACCCCCTGGGGCACATTCACATACAAGGTAATGCCATTTGGCCTAAAAAACACTAGAGCCACCTTCCAAAGGGCCATGAACTATATATTTCATGACTTGGCACACCTTATCCTCACCTACTTGGACGACCTAACCATCTTCTCCAAGAAGCGCTCAAACCATCTAGAGGATCTACGATTGGTATTCCAATGATGCCATCAATAAAACTTATGCTTAAACCCCCTCAAGTGTGTCTTCTGTGTCAGGGCAGGAAGACTCTTAGGTTTTATTGTGTTCCAACAAGGGATTTGTGTGGACCCCCTTAAGGTCCAAGCCATCAAAGAGGTACCACCACCTCGAACCCTCAGGCAACTGCAAACTTGCAGGGGAAGGCCAATTTTCTGAGATGCTTCATCATAAATTATGCCACCTGCACTCAAGGGTTCCTGCGTGTCCTTCGCCAGGACATCCCATTCAAATGGGATGATTATGCCCAGCAAGCTTTCGATGCACTGAAAGAAACATTATCTTCAGCGCCACTCATAAGTCCCCAAGACTATGACAAAGATTATATCTTGTATCTATCAGCTTCCGAGTCCACATTGACCGGAGTTTTGATCCAGGAAGGCCCAGATGGGAAGGAGCACATAATCTATTATGTCAACAAAACCTTAACAGGCCCAGCATTAAGATATGAGCCTGAAGAAAAGACTACCCTAGCATTAATCCATGCAGTCCACAAGCTTCGCTACTACATCATCTTAAAAACCACTAAGTTCATTGCAAATATTAATCCCATCAAATACCTACTCAGACACCGCCTAATGAAACATAAGTACGCTTGCTAGATAGTCATTCTCCAAGAATATGACTTACAGTTTCACTCCTCTAAAAGAAAAAAGGCGCTTACCTTAGCAGAGTTCATTACTGATCTCTTAGGAGATATCAAGGGATCACCAGTGAATGATTCACTACTAGATGAACATCTCTTCTTTGTAGCAATCGACGACCCTTAATACGGAGACATTATACTGTTTCTGTGAACCCAAAAGTTCAGACCTCATCTCACTCGAGACGACCGTCAGCGCATATGCCAGCAGGCCCTCCAATATCTCCTCATGGGAGATATCTTGTACTGATGAGGCATCAACACCATTTTATGTCGATGCTTCACTCACGACCAAGTAGAGCAAGCCCTTATTGACTGCCACAGAGGTGCTTGCGACGAAAACCTATTTGGAATGGCCACCGCCCAAAAAATCCTACAGGCAGGATATTTTTGGCCCTCCTTGTTTTGCAATTGCCTTACTGCAGTCAAGAGATGTGAGCGATGCCAATGCTTCGCCCACAAAGCAAGAGCACCTCCCACTCCTTTGCATCCTGTCATTGTCGCCAACCCCTTTTGTAAATGCGGAATCGACTTCATGACTTGCAACCCCACATCATCGAGAAACCATAAATATAGCATCATGGATGTCGATTATTTCACCAAGTGGGCTGAGGCCACACCCACATACGACAACACCACATAAACCGCCGCTCGATTTCTGTTTAACCACATGATCGCCCAGTTCGACGTTCCCAAAGAGTTAGTCTCTGACCATGGGAAACACTTTGAGAATGAAGTTTTCTAGGAGCTGTCTCACCACCTCGGATTCACCCACGAATTTGGGTCACCATACTACCCCTAGTCCAACTGACAAGTAGAAGCTGTAAACAAAGTACTCAAAACTATGTTACAACACATGGTGAATAACCATAAAACTAGCTGGCACCACATGCTATTTTCCGCCCTGTGGGCATACCACATGACTGTGAAGACATCCACTAGTTTCACTCCCTTCCACTTGGTATATGGGTTCGAGGCCGTGATTCCCATAGAACACGAGATCCCAAATTTTCATGCCGACATCGAACTCCTCGATGATACCCAGCCTCTAGAACATCACCTAGTACAACTAGAGCTCATCGAAGAAAGCCGATGATAGTCACTGCAACACAATGAGGCCCATAAAAATAAGCGTAAAAGCATCATTCAACTGCCACATCAACCATCGCTTATTCACCGAGGGAGAACTAGTCCTCCTCTATGATGTCGCAAAAGAAGCCCTAGGGCCAGGAAAGTTCGAAACCTTGTGGAAAGGACCCTACATTATAAAACATTGCCTCCGCCAGGGGGCATACATCTTGACGGAACCGGATGGGACATGCCTCAGCAACCCCGTCAACGACCTTTACCTCAATAATTTCTACCCATACGAGCCAAGATGGCCCTGCCCTAGAGTGAACGTACACCAACCCAACCACTGTAAATTTTTGACCAAAAGACTTATTACGAAACGCACTCAAAATGTCGCCATGGATTACCAACCCAAAACTTACTTTGGATTTGCTGATGGAGCATCAAGATGGTCTCAAAGTTTAGCCGTAGCTGCCTAGGTCATCTATCACCCTGACCGATCACCACTCTACACAAACGGTGTGTGCATCGGTTCAGCAACAAACAATCAGGCAGAATATGACGCCGTCGTCGGAATTTTGTGCAATGCCCTCCATCAGGGCATACACCATATGCATGTCTACCTCGAATCCCATTTAGTAGTGTCGTAGTTAAACCAAACATTTGAGACAAGAGATCCACATCTATTTAGAAAATATTTGTGTGCAAAAAGATTAAGCAGACAATTTGACTACATCACATTTACACATGTACCAAGGAGTCAAAACCAAAAAGCTGATCGCAAAGCTAACAATATTCTAAACTGGAATGTATCTCAAATAAACCATCATACATAAAAACCAAAAACATAGATATCCATTAGCTTAACATCATCCATAAACCGCAATAGGTGACACAACATGTAGAGCCACAAAAAATATCTCTCATATATATATATATCATGGTGTATATGTCTAAGTACAAAAAATAGTGTCGCTGACCCATTGGTCAACCTAAAGATACACAAAAAGTCATCAAAAAATAGGGGAAGCATCCTCATAATTGATAATTTCCCCATGTACAAGTAAACTCTAGGGCGATGCTCCCTCAGGTGGGGCACCTGGACCCAAAACTGCTACCGGTACCACTACTAGAGTTGCCATCAAAACTAAGATTGCCACCCAACGTAAAATAGGCCGATAGTCCCTCTTCCAGGCCATCACCATCTCCTGCCATACCTCCTCAAGGTTATCCAAAAAAACTCAAGAAGGCATCCCCTGGGTCAAGCGGTCCACTCGACCCCAGGCATCCTCTAGAACTGAAACCCGAGTAGTCAGCTCAACATTGTGAACCTCTGTCGCATCAACATGTGCCGCCTCTACATCGACATGAGCTCACTCAGTCGCAGCCTTAGCAGCAACCGAGCTTCTGCCCTCTCCCAAAGGGCCAACACCACCCCCAGGTCCACCAACCTAAAGCTGTGCAGCATCTCCTCCTGCCCCCCCCACGATCACCCCGAGGTCAGCGAAGAGGACCGTGGCCGACCAATCGAGCCATAGGGCAACCTACCTCGCCAACATCTGGAAGAGTAACCAAAACTATGTCAGTGTCACCATAAAAATACATAACCACATATATACTCAAATAAATGTAGAAAACATAAACAACATACCTATTGGCCCCCAAGCATAACCAGGAGGGCTACCCATCTATGGATCCCCCCGGAAGTCCATCCCTGTATATGGGATTGACAAAAACATATGGGGGTTCAACTCGAACTAGGCCTCCATCGTGGCGTTTCAGTTACGCCCCACCAAACCCCCACCCCCTCGTGGCATCATTGGAGCCCACCTCCTCATGCGAGGCTCCTGTGGCCCCCCAGGAGGCGCTGCCACCACTGATCTCAACAACATTAACCTCTCGTACATAATGCTGCATAGAATACTGGCGTATGGAAACAACTTTGATCCATTTTGGACCTTGTTAAGCTGTGTCACCATCTCGTTAGAGTAGAAACATGAAAAATAATAGAAATTCTTGGACCTCAACAGGTGCAAGACTCCAACTTGCGGGCTAGATGCCCAATGTGGAGCCGACGACCCAGTGAGTCGCACAATAACTGCCGAAGCACACTACTCGACCAAATCTGTCACTGAAGCAATGCTGATGCACCCCTCCGTAAGGGGTGCCTCACCACAATGAAGTGCCCGAAACCTCTCCAAATTCACTCTCCCAGAAGGGAGTGGATGCCTCAACGCCTCACCATGAGGCAGTAACCCGGTCACAAAGTATACATCCGTCGCAGGAAGGATGGCCAGGTTAGTCCACACAACAAAAACATGTTGTGCCTCTTGTGCCAATGTTGGATCAAGTAACGAGGAAGTCAATCCTGTGACTGAAGAAGCTCGTTCTCCGCAAACTTCAGGAGCCCCCATTGTGCCAGCTAACAGCGTGCCCCAGCATCAGCAACCAATGCAGTATGGAGCTCGGGCCAATCCCGCTCCCTCCACAACAACCTGTCATCCAAATAGGAACCCATCAACAACATAAAACATCAAAATAGGCAGAAATTCATTTTTTTTTTGCCTCGGCCTTTTGCGTGCCTATCCCTTAGACATGCACGCTCAAGGCGCGCCTGTATTTCTCACAGGTGCATAGAAGGTGTGCCAAAAGAGGGGAACAGAGCGCTTAAAGTGCACGAAACCCCTGAAAATTTGCACAGAGGGTGCACCCTTGCCCTGATCGCCCACACAATCTAGGGAAGAAAATCACTCACCCCGACACCCTCAGACTGAAAAAATTGAAGTGCATGATGTCATGGAGGTTACCTGTGCATGATATAATTAATCCGTGGTGCTCAGGCTGACTTCAATGGCAAGAACTGCTTCATAGAAGCCTCTGACCTCTCAAAAACTCAAGAAGTAAAAATGAATTGAATTAGGGCCATATTCACCTATATATTGCCCATTTCAAAAACTTTGGAGGACCATAACGAGAGATCAGAAGTTACGTTTTCTGAAATGAAAGTAGCATTGTGATCAACACTCCATAACGAATGGAGGCAATGCCACATATTTGCACTCTCGAAAAAAATAAAATTTAAGCACCGATAGGTATGCCTTCTCTCATCTTCTTTTTTAAAGATCATGACTTTTAATAATATTTGATAAAGAAGGTGCTTTTACTTGAGGTATTTTTTTTGTAGGAAAGCTTGCAAACCATCCACAACTCCATCCATTGAAAGTTCCAGAGTAGGTATCATTCTACCCCTAGCATGATAGAGTCCCAGAAAACTCTACATATCCTGACATCATTTCTCCATCAGAAATCAACCATAGGTTCCACACATCCGATCGTGTTTATCATCACCTCGCCTTACACATGATAAACATCCTTCTTGGTTGATAGATCCTCCCCTCCATGGCGCTTGTCACCTACAGTAGATCATATATCATAGTAAAAGTGACGCCATGGCCATACCAATTTAGTCCGGGGAGTACCTCATGCCCATCCATCCACCATGCATAAGGTCAAGCTTTACCATACGAAATAAAACCCCCTTCTCGGACGACCAGGTTGTACAAGCAGATCAAAATGCACTACTGCACCTCGCATTTGGCCCACCATACCTCCACCATTATAATCCCATATGTGATAATTTTTCATCCACTTCATCAACCGCACACATGAGACCAACCAATGGGGCCCCCACCCTCAATAAAATGCCTTCCTCATGTCATCATTAAGTGAACACTTTCATATTTTGGGGCAATCGTCTCTGTGTTTTGTACAAACCAAACCCCATTATTTTATTCTTTTGGTAAGTGTACAACGACCTCAAATGGTTCACTACGTCCCCCACCCACTCATTCATTTTTTATCCCATGGCAACAGTCCCTGAACACCCTTGGTCGGATTATTATACCCTCATGCAAAAGCCACCATGACATTCATAACCAATTTATACCCACCCTGGAAGTCCTACTGGCTGCAATGATTTCCCCATCAGAGATAGTTATGACTGCCACCAAACTGCTTATTATACTTCGACCTTGGGCCACTGAATCCCCATCATCAGTTTTCAGTCACCCCTCACCACCATGCCTATGTTAAACCCATCACATCTAGGTCCCTGACCCTTCATATAAATAACCCCTCGTTCGGTTGAGGCTTCCTTTTTGTCGACTTCAACACCTTTTTTCCAAAAAGGAAGCGGTACCTTGTATCACCCTCTCCATAAAAGGGGCATCCTTGGGTGGCACTGTGGGAGACATCATTGCCCACAGATGTCATCGATCCTCCTTATATTGGTATCGTACCTTACAACCATTGCACTTTGATCAAATTCGTCGAAGACCCGTGCCTTCATAAGCATCTCTTTCAACAATGCTTACATGGGAAGGTCCCAACGAACACCTATGCGTACAATGTGCAGTTATATGCCATACCAAGTTTACATTTATGGGTACCATGTTCCACCTATTGTCAAAGAAAAAACGCCCCTGAGGGCGTCAGCAGTTGTCGTCATCAACCAACAGATCACTACCATATTAGTGACGTAGACAGAACAGGTATCTGTCAAATAGATTTGTTTAACTAGCCACAACATTACGAACATGGGACATGCCCGCCTCATAGAAAATTTTCATATATATTGTATTATATTTTCTTACAGGGGTGCCATAGGACATGGTCGTTCTTCGAACCAGTGCAGGGTGTCTCCAATTTCGAGCTTCACACAAGTCTCTCTCTCTCTACGCACAGTATACATAAAAGAAACTATAATGTATATGGCTATACAGCTCTTCCTAGACCTCACACAATAGGGGGCAACTGTTAACATTGGAAAATCATACAAGCAAATATGAAATTATTTAATGTTAGGCAGAAGGATTTACAGGGCTGAGAGACATTAGAGAATCTGGAAAGTATTTAAAAATATCTAAGGTCTGAGGAAAAATCAAATTTGAGCAAGTCATAAATGATTTTTCGCGCAAAAACCTTCGAGAAGAGTGCCTTTGCATGCCTTTTGACCCGAAATGCACGCAATCCTAGGAGTGGTGAAAGTCACTTTCCGAGACCACAAAAAGCACACTCCAGGACAATGATTTCACAATTGAAGCCACCTAAGGACAACCACCAAAGCTTCCTTAGGACATCAAGGGAACACACAATGGAATCATCCCCCTCTCTTGGGTCACCATCCACAATGTACCAAGAGAGGGAAGAAGGATTTGAATTCTCCTATAAAAGGCCACCAAGAGATGAAAAACTTGAGAGCACATTGTTATGCCGGTGTTTTGGGAAATAACTCCCTAAAGGTTTTTGGGTCGGTAACCTTCACAGATCAGGGGCATACCATTCAAGAAGGACTCACTTAACCTATTTTTTATGTTGAAAACTAGATTTAATCAATTGCAAAACTTACCCGAAAGTCCTACGCTTGATGTAGATCCTTGTAGAACTTACCTGAAATTCCTACGTTTGATGTAGATCCCATGGGGTTCAAACCCCCAGCAACTCCTCGTGCTTCATAACCTGGAAATCAAGAAAGAACAAACACGAAGCACTAGTTGTACAACATATATTGTTCCTAGATGTCAGTGTAACTCATGTATAATATCATATAAGTAATACTGAATGTTTAAATAACAATATTTACACATATATAAATAGATATAAACACGTGAATATTCGGGAACAAGATGGTTCTTATCATTATAAATGGAATGTACAAGAATAGAAAGTGGAGAGATCACTTGAATCCTTCCATGGCCTTGTAGTAGATCGTCCTCTGGATCCGTCCAGCCCTCACCTCACTAGGATTATTCCAAGATGTGTGCACACAAGATATCATATAGGATGATGATCATCTTCAAGGAAACAAGGGTTTCCTGAATATACCTGGGAAGTGTAGGAGGCACGGGAACATCATACTTGAACTAGGGATCCAACAGAGTATAATGTCTATAATTTTCTCTCTCCCTTAGGCCATACACACGAGGGGCTTTTATACTCCCTTAAAGTAGTTTCAGCAGTTGGAAACAGTTGGGCCACAGGCTGGTGTGGTTGAATTATGGGAATAACCATCACCCTGCCATGAAAATAAGGAATTTATATATATTTTTAATGATTTAAATGGCATATGTGGAAAAGTATGAATGGACTTGCGTATATACGTGGAAAAGTCTAGGCATAACTGCGTATGGGTTTTTTAACACAACTTTTTATGAATTTGTTCAAGTCTGGAGGGAAAGGGTGCCTAAGGCCAAAGAGACAATCATTATTCACATGAGGGTGAAAAATGATGCTATAAAAAATGCCCCCTAATATATGAAGTTAGAAGGGGTACATGATGGCCGAAATATATTATGTGCATAGAAAGAACCTTGCGAAGACAAGAGAGGACATCACCAGATTTCAGCTTGTCAAAAAACCAATGAAAGAAGTCAGAGAGTCAACTCATGTCTGAGGCGGGCATACCCATGCTCAGTGAAAGAAAATCATGTCTATAGATCCAAAATGTATACAAGTATAGTTGAACTGGAAAGTACATAGTGAATCATCTAAGCACTGCCCATAAGTATAAGTAAAAAATCAAGTGCAAGTATCACATATAGAATACTGATCAATTATGCTGTAGTAGATATCTAATCACACAAGTAACTGAATCTCTAGGTACCAAATCATAAGAGGTGGAATACATGGTACAATCACGCAACTCGGGAGCCAACATATAAGATGCTGCTGTACTGAAACTGCAACATATAAGGGTGGACGACGTCACTGGAAAAAACTAAATGAACTGTAAAAAGTGAACTGAAGCATGCTGATGAAAACCCTAGGTCTTCATCGATCACTATGGCACAATTCTACACAATGGGAATAAATGAGCTAAAGTAGACCATGTGAGAAATCATTTGATTACCAGTCAATAATTTAAATCGTTAACAAACGCGAGACAACCCGCTGATAATGATAATGGGTGTCAAGGTGCCCCAATACAATCTAACAAGTGCGAATAAATGATTTGAAGTTGAAAACTTGTAAGAATCTATCAATCAGGAGGCAATAATAAATCCTCACTGTCGACAGCGAAGAGTCTGCCACTAATGACTGCAAACCCTAAGGTACTGACAAAAAGACTCTAGACCTTATTCCCAGAGCAATGAGTTGGAGTCAATGGGAAAAGATCTGCTGGAAGGAAGGCATTGAGGCATCCCACATCAGTCCAGTGCGAGTGTAACCCGCAGGAAAATATTTGGAAGGAATCAGATGAAGTAGAGTGAAGGAACCAACCCGAAGTACATTTTCAACATGCACAAGATGAAGCTAGTGCATGGAAGAAACCCTTTGAACCAACCAATAATGAAATATGACAAAGAGGAAAGATATACACCGATAGGGTAAAATGGAAATCAAGGTACTGCACGAATCCCAAGTGTGATAATCTATGCTGACGTCGAACACAAGGAAAACCAATCAGTCAAAGACCCATAATGATGATCAAATGCTAAGCACAAGGTCACCTATCAATGATGTAAATAGGGCCAGGGTGCGGCTCTAGGTTTACTCTCAGAGAAAGATGTCGTAGTCAATAAGAGATAAACCCGCCGACAAAAAGTCAATGGAGGCCTTCTCAAACCAGCACAGGGAGAAGACCAAACATCTGATGTGATAGTACAAGATACTGACAAAACCGGGAAGGCCTGAAAAAATAAGTCAAGAGACACTGTAGAATGGCCGAATCAGGGTTAACTTCCCTTGAATAAAAGCACGACTCATGATGACCATGGCAGTAAATAATGACACTGTATAAGTCTGTTATGCAGGAGGCAAAAATAAACTCTCCATATGATTGGAAGAGATAACCAACCAAAGGAGAACTGACTCATGAAACAAGGTTATGGCATCGCCTAGGCCAAAAACCAAAAACCATCCTACATAAGGAAAAGACATAGTGTTATGTGCTTTGGTCAAGGGTGACAAACTGATACTATAACTGCCATCAAAATATGAAGTAACATCCCATTCCCGCTCTTTTTAACATATTTGATTTTTTTTGTCTTTTTCATATAGTAAGCTTGAAAAAGAATAAAAGAATGCTATGGTACAATGAATGGAACGAGTATCAGGAAAAATATGCACTAGTTCCTGGGATAGGAACAATCCTATGCTCAATGCAAGGTGGAAGAAACTGGTAAGCGATACCCAAAGGAGTGTTCCATCCATGGGTAACAAGGGTGTCAAGTTGCGATAACTAAGTGCTTTGCAATGGCTAACTTTGTACAGAGAGTCAAGGTCAAAATATGGCTTAAACATCGAGTCCAAATGAAGCCTGCTAAAGGCCAAGATAAACAAGTAGTCAATATGCAATGCAGTAATGCAACTCAACAACACCAGGGAGCCTTTAGGGTAATAGCCAGAAAAAATGATAATGAAGAAGAAGAAGAATGAAGCTTCAACATATAAGTCATGGCAGACTAAAGAGGACTCCTGAGCCTACATAAAGTGCAGCATGGGCAACAACTGCTAGCGAGGAAATAACTAGGAAGCCCATGTAAAGGAAGGCTCTACCACCAAGTCATGATTAAATAATCGACGAGTGAAATGGGTTAAGTACTCATGACATGATGGGATCGACCCTATGGAAAGTGATCAGAATGGAGGCTAGAATGCAGAATGCCGAAAAGTGGATTCCCTAACCTATATTCCAGTTAAGATCATATACGTGTCATGACAGGTCAACGGTCATGGATTCCAAAACCGCAAAAAATATCAAAGTAAAAAAAATGTACCTGAAAATATACCCATCCCAACACTTGCAAGAAACAGGGTTATGCAGCTTAATACAGATGTGAAAACTAAGCATAATGAAATTTTGCAAAAAAATTTCAATTTCTGGACATAAATACATATGTTACCTCATATTTGGTTCATTGTTACTTTGCTGAATTGGAGAAAAGAGCTTTGGAGAAAAAACCTCTTTCCTCAAATCAGGAGCAAACAACCATCTAACTTCGTCGGATTAGTCAGGTAAGCCTAAATTTCATCATTGTGATTAATTTCATCCATTAATAGATTAAAAATTTTGATTTTTCACCGTTGAAAAGATTTGTTTTGATTTATCATTCTGTGCATACGCGGGTTCATGTGAACGAACCCGCATATGATACGCGACTGTCCACAAGGGAAGTCGCGTATGCGTAGACCGTAATTGTAAAAATTGAACCTAATGACAAATTGAATGATTTTTTGCAGGATGACTATCTCTTGGAGAGAATGTGAGCATAGTGCCATTGAACAAGAAGTCATGGGGGAGCAAAATTCGCTCAATATCCTCCGAAATTGTGGTTTACTCAAATTCGTCAAAATGCCAAATATGAAAAGTAACGTATGGTTACTTGAAATGCTAGTGAATCATTGAGAACCGGAGGAAGATTGTTTCATGATTGATCAAATACCTATACACATAGAGGTGGAAGACATTTATTTTATTACTGGACTCTCCCGACGAGCAGATTCGGTAGATTTACATGGCAAGCCTCTGGGAGGGCTTACAGTTGAGGATTATGTCCACATCTATTGTGTAGAGGGGTATAAAAAAGTAGGGACTCAAATCGCAATCAAAGATTTATCAGAGCTGCATATGAAAATTATTCTCTTTACCATTGGCAGGGTGGCAGGATCTGCTTCCTTGCACTAGGCATCGAGAAGATAGATGAGTATAGCTGTGGAATGCTTAGTGCACCTCTTTGATTGGTGTACAGCTCTTTTGAAAAACATGAAAAAACAACTATCCTCCATCCGGAAAGCAAAAACAAAGCATTTCGGGTATGGGACCATTTTGATGACATTCTTCTTTGAGAAGATTCCTCGACTTCGACCCAAAGTGATCTCATCCATCAACAGCCCTAGGGATCCAAAAATAGCCTAATGGGCTGATCTGATGAAGAGACTGGGGGGAAGTGAAGTTCCTCGAACGACATGGGACGATGAGTTCTTCCAATTGTGCGAAGAACAGATTATTGCAATGGATGACTATCCCTATGTTGGGATGGATTTTTGCGGTGATCCAGACTTAGTCCTTCCACCCGTCGTAGCTTGGGTTATTGTTGGTAAGACTGCAATATTTGATTGATTTTTTTTATTTTTTCAATATATGTGAAAAATGAAAAACAAACATGTTTTTGATTGGATTCCAAATGACTTACAAAATTATGTGACCATGACACAGATATGGGACTAGTTCGTCCTGAAGGATACCCACGGCACAAATGTCGTAGAGGCGAAGCGGATGTTGAAGACCCTTGTAGGACACTACATGCCTTTCAGAGAAACTTGGAGAGTTTAACTTGCCAAGTGCCTATGTCTGCAGTAGAAGACTTACCAGAGGCTATCTAGAGACGGGTAGTCGGGGTACCGCGAGACTGGGTGCAGTTATTCCGCCGTGTGGCTACTACGATTGTGTTCTATAGGAACATGAATGTTGGACAGGGACCATAGATTTTATTGGATGACTGTATTATATTTTTGAGACTGAATATGATCGGGCATAAGCCCTAATTTTGTAGGACATATGGGTCCAAATTTTTGTATAGTTTTTTGTACATTATGATGATATATACATATATACAGTGGTTTATGATGCGATGAAACAAATGTGTGAAAATGTATGATGATTTTGATGATTTGATTTAAATTATTGAATGAATAATATGCCAGTCAATTGCTTGATTAGCTAATGAATCTGCCATGTGATTGTTAGCTCGAGGAATGTGAATAAATGTTATAAATTGAAATGATCTTTGCAATAAGTGTACCCTAAAAAACAATCGAAACAAGAAAGGATTCGAGACCCGATATATATTGTTCAACTGTGACACCACTAGTTGGGAGTCCAAGAATACTACCAACGAATCAAAACTCGAAGATATTGCTTCTGAGAGTAGATAAATGACTGCAGTGTATTCTGCTACGTTATTGGAAGCAGGACCAATGTAGACTCCTCTTGAAACTAACAACTGACCAGATGGATAATAAAGTACCCAAGCCGCGGAAGCTAAGTTCCAGGTGTGTCTACTAGCACCATCGTTCAAACCATGATGACTCATGATATCCAATACAACCTGCCAAAGCAGATAAAAAAACATCACCATCACCTCATAGACCAAAAACTCAGACATGTACAAAAACAAAAACAAAAATATATACAAAAAGCAGGATGCCAGGCCAAGGCCTAGGCATAATATTTTTTCAGATAAAGCCCATTTCTGGGCTCCGCCAACTCATTTCCCTCAAAATAAACCAAGGTATAAGCTCCTTTCTTGAGGACCTTTTTAACGATGAAGGGGCCATACCACATAGACTTAAACTTACCTGCCCCTAGGGCATCCTTTTCTTGGGCATAAACTAGAACAAGGTCGCCTTCAGAGAAAACCCTAGGTTTGACCACTTTATCGTACTGAACTTGTACCTGTTTCTTATGTGCTTCATTCATCATGGCGGTATCTCGACACTGCTCATCAAGATGTTCCAGATGAAGGAGGCATTCTTCAAGACTAGAAGTGTCAGGAATAAGTTTTACATCCAACTTAAGAGAAGGAATCTCACACTCGATGGGAAATATTGATTCCAATCCATAAGCTAGTTGAAACGGAGTAAAACCAGTTGCATTTTTTACTGACATCTGGTATGCCCAAAGCGCATGATATAGCATAATATGCCAGTTAGATATAGCTTTATCAATTGTCCGTTGAAGAATGGTCTTCAAGGATCTTTTCATGGCTTCCACTTTCCCATTGGCTTGAGGATAATAAGGAGATGAATGCTCTTGCTGGAAACCTAACTTAAGAGCTAACTTAGCCATCATGCTGTTTTGAAAATGACTGCCATGATCAGTGACAATCTCTTTAGGAATACCAAAATGAGAAATAACTTGATTGAAGAGAAAAAGAGCTGCAGTCTCACCGTCATTCCCAAAAGTAGGCATATCCTCGACCCACTTCGTGAAGTAATCTATCGCTACAATAATGTACTTATGACCTTTAGCTGAAGGTGGGTTACAAGTAGTATAATCAATACCCCACTTTGTAAAAGGACCGACAGTGACAACTGGGAAGAGTGGAGCTGGATGAGCACACATATTTCGAGTATACACTTCACATAGAATACATCGTTTGACCGACTCTATACAATCTTTGAAAATTTAAGGCCAAAAGTATCCAACACGCAAGATCTTTTGGGCTGTAGTAAGCCCAGATAAATGACTACCACAAGCTCCACCATGGAAATCATTCAGCACAACCTTAGCTTCTTTGAGAGTTAAGCATCGTCTTAGGATCAAATCGACCCCTTGACGGTATAAAGTATCACCAATGATCAAGTAATTTTTAGCCAGGTGACGTAGCTTACGATGCTCATCTTTCGAAAAAGTTGAAGGAAACTTTGCAGTCTGAAGATATACAATGTGATCTCCGTACCAAGGATCCTGTGAAGAGATAAGAAAAATATGCTCATCCAGAAAGGATTCATCATAAAATATCTCCTCTCCACAGGGTAAGTCAGAAATTAATTCTGCGAAAACTAATGGCAGACATAAACTCAAGATCAAATTCCTGCAAAATCACAATCCACCGATTGTGTTTGCCCCCAATCACTCACCTGCTGAGAACAAACTGAAATGGATTGACTGCTGCCAAAACATAAGTTTTTTGTAGGAGAATATAATGTCTGAGCCGCTGCACAACATGGATAGCTGCTAAAGCAAGCTTCTCTATCGGAGAATACCGGAGTTCAGGCCCTACCAAACCTTGACTAAGGTAGTATATAACATGCTCTGAAAAAGCATCATCCTCCTAAACCAGAACCATATCGATAGTAGATTCTGCTGCTGCAAGATACAAGAGGAAATCCCTGCTATAATTAGGTGGAATCAGTATAGGAGCAGAGGTCAATGATTTTTTCAAAGTGTCAAATGAGCATTGAGCAAAGTCATCCCACAAAAATGGGACTCCCTTCCTTAATAATCTCATGAATCCTCTTGTAACTTCGACATAATTCACGATAAATCTCCACAAAAAATTAGCTTTTCCTTGTAGACTTTGAAGTTGGCGAATAGACGACGGGGGAGGCAACAAAAATATTGCCTCAACCTTGAAGGAATCTACCCAAATCCCTTCCGTAGACACAATAAACCCCAACAACCAATCAGATGTGATCGTGAAAACACACTTGTTCGGATTCAACCTGATTTTGTAAAAATGACATCTTTCAAATACTTGACAGAGGTGAGAAGGATTATCAATTCTCTTGCAACAACGAGTAGCTAAATCATCCAAGTACGCCTTGATAATATGTTTGATGTCGTGGAAGGCATATGAAATGGCCCGCTGAAAAGTGGCTCTAGCATTTTTAAGGCCAAACAACATTTTCTCGTAAGCAAAGGTACCCCAGGGACAAATAAAGGCAGTATTATGCTGATCTTCAGGACGGATAGTAATTTGATTATATCTAGAAAAACCGTCCATGAAGGAGAAAATCTCATTATCGGCACACTCGTCAATAATCTGATCTATGAATGGTGTGGGGTAATTATATTTTGGACATGATTTATTAAGGTCTCTGAAATCAATTCAAACGCGAATTTTTCCTTGTTTCTTATCTAC
Organism: Pinus albicaulis; assembly: GCA_034641835.2. Classification (NCBI taxonomy): domain Eukaryota; kingdom Viridiplantae; phylum Streptophyta; class Pinopsida; order Pinales; family Pinaceae; genus Pinus; species Pinus albicaulis. The sequence goes on from CM076580.1 coordinate 1,675,885,729, forward strand.
CGGAACTGGATTCGAAACCCATTCAGTCAAAGAAACAGGGAAAATAAATCTTGCCTTGAGCAGCTTCTCTACCTTAGCTTTGATAGCTGCAACCTTCCTAGGGTCGACCGGATGAAGCTTTTGCCTCACAGGCTTAGAATTTCAGTAAATCTTGATCTCATGTTCAACAATAGATGGATTAATACTAGGCATTTCTTCATAAGACCAAGCGAATACTTCCCTAAACTCTTTAAAGAGATCGATGTAAATTTGAATTTCTTCAGGGGAACATTCAGCTCCGATGAAAAAATTCTCGATAACGTTGGAATTTCTGGAGATGTTCATCGGGATAGTCGGAGAAATCACAGCCATGTTCCCTTTAGCAAAAACCTGTGCTGGTGCTAAAGGGTTCAGGACTGGGTGAACAGGGCCAGAAGACTGAGGAAAACTTGACTCAACTTTGTTCAAGTCTGGTAGAAAGTGAGACCGATGATGCAAATCATCCCATGGTCTATCTACACCAGTCATAGCTTCCAGGATAGCCTCTTCATATGGAAGAGTGGTATCTAGGAAATCCTGGGCAGAAGAAGAAATAAGTGTCCAAGCCGGGGCCACATCGCCATCCAATTCCTTTAGTGAAAGAGAAACTGGAATGGATTCTGCAGAGTCAACAATAGATTTATAAGCAATCACTGCTGCAGACATCAGAAATGCCATTCCACCCACTTGAACTTCCGCTAATGTGGAAGTAGGGGAAGGTAAGGTCCAAGGATCCAAAAAATAATGAGTTCTGAAGAACTCTCTTTGAATAGGAGCCCTGGAGGATGAAATTGCGTTTATATGAATAGAAGGAGGTGGAATATCGAAAGTACCCATCATAGAATAATACATTCCAACCCCGAGATTCTCAACAGGAAGTTTGACATTATCCACCAAAGGGATAGTTGAGTCAGTAGATGCATTCGGGTCTATAGGAGAACAATCCAGTTGGTCAACTATGACAATCCTCCCTTCGTGAGGGAAACGAATAATACGAAACAAGGAGGATGCAATAGCATCCATATCATAAATCTAGTTTCACCCCAATAGAAGGTTGTAGTCCAAGCTTGTATCAACTATCTCAACCTTTGTATTTACAATTTTTCCCCGAACACAGATGGGCAAGGTCGAGACAATACCATGTGGCCTGTGAGAATGACCATCAAATGCAGTCAAAAGAGTGGCTGATGGAACAGCTGTGGGAGATCTAATTCCCTTCCAGCATGCGAGAGACATCACACACATGGAAGCACCCTCATCAACGACTGTTCGAAATATAGTGAAATTTCAAAACGATGATATAATATGGAAAGCCATATGATGTGTGTTACACAACATTTTTTCACCATCCTTGCAATCCCTCGTCCCGTACATTGGAGGACTATTCCCGTGACCTGTGAACAGTAAAATGTCCTGAAAACACCTTGATGGCATCCTTCTGCATAAGGGAAAGAATTCTCCTCAAGAAAATTTCCTCTGAAAAACCCTAAAAACAAATGTTTTGGCCTTGGCGCGAGTATCCAGTTCATCACTCGCGCCGACCTGGAAAAGTTACACTAGGCCCGCGCCACTTGGCGCTCTGTCCCTATGTCTCACCCGCGCCAAGCCTATTTGGGAATGTTTTTTAAAAATAAATGGTGAAAGTTTAGTTCTAAAAACTTCAGAATGAATCATCAGAAATAAGTTGGGTTGTTTGACTCCAGATCTCCTTGTTTAGGAAGTGGTTTTCCACCTCTCATGGAAGCTTCCTAAAAGATAGGGATCTATCCCATGATTATAGGGATCCCAACTTCCCTTCCTCCCTCTATAAAAGTCTGCCCTCTCCATTTGCAAGCTAGCTGAAATTTTGGGAAGGAAATTATAGCTGATTGACAATCTAGAGTAGAGCTAAGGAGAACCCTGTGAGAGAGAGAGTTTTGTCAAATCCCTGATGAGCTTTGTGAGACACGTCCCGCTGGAATCCTGTCGAAGGAATATCACAACGTTAGAGCATCGGTTGTAATCGTTATCTCGTATCTTAATATACATGACTCTACTATTGGTTCCATGATTGTGTTTTTCCATTATATAATGCAATTTCATTCGTTCCTCTCTGACTGATCGATAGTTATAAAGTGTGAAATATTATGTTGCCTGTTGTCTCTCTTCTTTGCATGTGTACAGGTATTTGGATGTAGCGAGCTCACGGATCGTGACCTGTCCATCTAGGAACGGAAGTGCCACTTCTTCTTCGACAACAGTAGCAAAGGAATCACGGTAAGCTATCTATCACGATTCTATCTTTTGTAACTAGGACTCAATAGCTTTGCGTGTTTCGATTGTTGCTAGACCCACTCTAGGGCTAGTGGGATCGCCTCTGTCCGTAGAGGGGATTTACCTCCACAACAATTTTGCGACTCCGATGGGGACAGTGGGAGTTGGTCCTTCCTCCATTGGGTTTTTTTTTGGATTTTTGTTTGATTAGTCTACTTTTCTGGTTCACCTTCCTTGGTGTTAAGACCCTGTTCAGCCCCCAGAAGACTAGATCTAGCCTTTGTTCGTTCATTTTCATAATTTTCTAGGGTAAGCCTAATTGGCGTGGTTATCCCTCTGAAAGTCACGCCCAAGGGCACTAGTTGCTAGTTAGGCACCCGCGCCATCCCCTGTTTGGCACAGATTACAGCCAGACAGGCGCGCCAACACTGGTAGGTTTTAGGGTTTTCTTGCTTTTGGACTTTCCGAGCTTGAGTTTTGGTCCTGGTTTTTTTTTTTTTTTCTCTGATTGTTTGAGTTCTTTGAAGTCATTTTGACTGTTTTTATCCCTTTTCCTCCGGTTGCTTGCCCTTTTCTGTCAGTTTTTCATTTTAGCCCTAGGGCTTCTAGGTGCTTCAGTGTGCTGAGCCTCCCATGGGAGTTTTGGGTCTTTACTTTCCCGGTCAACTTTGTTTCTGCTTCTTTGCATTCATCTTGCTGAATCCAATTGAGTCATTGCGTTTATTGAGTGATTTTCCTCTCTTTCATTTAGTTTCACTTTGTGTTGCTCGAAGCCTAGATCACATGGCGTGTTTCGGTCTCTTTCGAGATTCTTCTTCGCTTTGAGGGATTTCTTCATTAGTTTGAGTCTTGATTGTGCTTGTTTGAGTTGAGTGAACTTGTTTTGTTTCAACTCTCTCTTTATCATTCTCAAATTGATGTTTTCATTAGTTTTTCATTTATTTAGTGCATTTGCTCTAATATATTCAAAAATACAAAAAAAAAATCTTTTGCATTTTTGATTGGCATAATGAAAATTGAAAAAATCTTCTGCATTACTAATGTTGTATAATTCTAGAGAAAAGTTTTCCAGTTTCATTAGCTTGCATTGAAATTGGTAGTGGATGTTTTTGTGTGTTCATTTCGCTATCATTTGAAAGCTCTCAACTCTCTCGTAGATAGCTCTTCATTGAACGAAATTATATTTTGTGGCACGTGGTTTGCATCTAGAGGTTTTATGAGATCCAACATTCGATAGGGCCTTGAAATTGAAACGTAAATTGAAGATAAAATTTAAAATTTACTAAATTAACCTAAGGCAGCATTGAAACTTAACAGAACATCTAGTAGTCTAAGGTAGAGACGTGTTCCGACGTCTTTAAGCCTAGTAGTTGTCGCTCGCCATCTAGCTACAGGCAGTGCTAGTACGGACTTGTGCTCCCCATATCGTCATGTATATCAAGGGAGACCCCATTAGGTTTCAAATTCTTTATCCATAGGAAGCCGAGTCTGCCACCTTTTACCCGTGATACACCAGACACAACATTCAGGGAGATTAACTGCATGTACGTTAAGTCCTTGGTTGATTTATCTTTCATTTTTACCAAGGTGTATATGGCAGTTCACGGATATCTGGTACACCTATTTACCTAGATTACCAGATAAGTCATTTTGATCTTTACTGACTCCCTAAATTTGAAAATATCATCAAGTGCTTGTCATTTCACACTTGTTTCCAAACTGAAAGTGATAGAGTCATATTTTACACGTTTCTCGACTCTTAAAACATGAAACAGTAAAATTTCCAGTTTCAATGTGGTAAAATTAATCACCTACGATCACACACCCATTTAGAGATTGATTTTTTCGGCCTGTTTTTGTTTGCCTTGGTTTTTTCCCATGTGTCTTTGTTTTTTATCTCTTCCTTTTTTTGCTATAGTCACCGTGGCAGAACCATCAGTTTCGTCTACTGGTAGTCCTTATACAGAAGATTCATCAGAAGTATCACAGTCCTCTGCTGAGCATCAGCAGCCTGTTGTATCCGAGTTTCCCCTTGGGGGACCGGTTATATCTGAGCTTCCCTTTGGAGGACCAGTTGAGTTCAATTGGCCCTTGTCCAACGCTTGGTTTGGATTTGGAGTTGGGGAACACTTCCCTCCTCTTACATCGGGATCAATTTTTTTGGCAGTTGTCGTACCTCCTAGTCCTTGTCGTCTTTTAGAAGATCTTATGGCAAGGTCAGATATGGACTCATCTAGTCCTATTCCTAGTGAGGGAATTCCTACTTCTGGTGAAGACTACCAGATTTTTCCTGAAGACATCCCTGAACCATATGTTCTGTGTTCACCTGTTCCATCGCTCCCAACTGGATATAGGTCTTTAAGTCAGGTCATGGCCGCTATTACCTCTATGGGAATATCGACTCCGTCCACAGAACCGACCATTCCCTTATTAGGGATGTCGCCATCGACACCTCTCACGACATCTCCTTTTGTCACATCGGTACCTGTTAGACCTACTGTCTGCGTGGCTGCATCTACGCATGTTGTCACCACTCAGTCAACTGGGGCCTCGTCAGTTCCTGAATACGTTTATATGGCTACTCCCATTCCTAAGAACCTTTCTCCCGAGGAGTATCGGATGAATTTACAGCCGCCGATCTCCCAAGCTGATCAGTCCTCTCAGGATCTTAATCGTCCTTACTTTTCTCATTATGGAGCAGATGGTACCCTGATATATTCATTTCCATTTCAATATGATGAGCACGACAACCCCATTTATTTTCCTGCTCCTGAGGCTTATTAGTATATTAACGATTTTATACCTACCATGCCTGTACAACCTTCTCACCAAAAAGGACAACCCTTTCAGGGAAAACCTTTGTTTTAGCAAGGATATGCTTCTGGCCCATAGGGAAAACCCTTCAAGGGATAACCTTCGGCCCAGCCAGGGTATACATACGACCCGCAAGGGAAACCCTTACAGGGACAACCTTCGGTCTAGCAGGGATTATTTTACGGCCCACAAGGGCAGTCCTACAATCCTCAAGGTCAACCTCTACAACATCACCCTATGGTCCAACTAGGGCAACCTCAAGGACCGACAGGGAAATCGGTATATCAACCTGGACCTTCATACAGTCCTGGGGGGCAAACCCATCCTTCTCAACCTTTGGTGCAACCTCAACAACCTCGTTTTCCAATTGGTCAAAATGTTGCAAAGCCAGGGCCATCTTATGGTCCTGTCCCAGGTCAACCTGGTTATCAGGCACAACTTGGCCCACTCCCGCCATCAGGCCAACCTGGTGTCCCTCATCAGCCAGGTCAACCTGTTCAACCAGGAAAACCTGCACAGCCTGTTAAACCTGCTCAGCCGCTGATCTATTCTATGCCACAACTGAATCCACCTGTGCGCCCGACTTATTCGACTCAGCAGGGCCCCACTTACCAACAGCCCGTTAGACCCCAAGGCGGCTATTACCCTCAAGGTTAGTCTCGATCGGTTTACAACCCGCCTCAAGGTTCTGGTTATTACCCTCAACAGCTAGGCTATACTTATACTCCGCATAAAAATCCTTACATTGCTCAATCGGGACCCATGTATACTCAGAATTAGTATCCTGGTTATCAACCCCCGTATCTTGGTTTTCAGCCGCCGTATCAACCAAATTATCCGGCTTATACCCCCTATGGTTAGAATCCTCCAGGACAAAACCAATGGGGGAAAAGTTATGCTCAACCAAGATGGAGTACAGTTACAGGTCCTTGTCGGGGACCTACCATGCCTTTTAACCCTCAATTAACTTTTCTCGCCACGTTGGAGTTAACGGACGTGTCCAAATTAACCAATGATCTGATTCTTCATAATCCATATTGGCCTTTGGTTTCGAAAAAGGTGCCTGGTGATTGTCCTAAGTTTGAGGGAAAATCTGGAGAAGACCCCCAAGCACATGTCATGACATACCATATGGTGTTCTTCTAAATCTTGGGTCAATGACTCGATTCGTCTGCTTATTTTCCAGCACACTCTCACCGACACTGCTGCTAAATGGTACATAGAACTGTCCCATGGTATTTTTCAAGATTTTATTACTCTAGCTATTGCGTTCCTGACGCATTTCCAGTTACCGGTTCATTACAAATCTGAGATGCATCTCCTGACGTCTCTGAAACAGGAAAAAGTTACTCATATTTCAGATCACATTCACGAATGGAGACGTCGTCGTCGTCTAATCAAGTTTGAAATTCCTGATCAGCTTCTGACTCATTGGTTCACTACCTCTTTTGTCAATAATATTGCACAGGACATTGCTATGGGGGCATGTGTAATCGAGGAATAGGTCATTGCTCGCACCCAGTACCTCGATTTAGTGTACTCTCAATCGGGCACGTTATACGACATCTTGACTGATGCCCTGGGACCAGGGACCTCTAAAGCGCCAGTTACTCCATCAGTAGACGGTGTTATTGGTTCCTTCTCTCGGAATTCTCGCAAGTCTCCATCTTCCAATGTCGGGAAGCCAAAATCCAATTCGTTCAATGATTTTGCTTCTCAGTCTGCTCCAGACTTTAGCAAGTCCTCAGAGGTCAATGTCGTTTAGGCCAATCCCGTGGAAAATACTTCCAAAGGTAAAAATAAGGGCATAGGCAAGGCTAAAGCCGATGCCCCAAGCTAGATTCGGCTAAGCCTCGTGTTGATGACGGATCGCAGCGTAATCCCAAGTATCCTTGTTTAATCTGCGATGAAGAGCACTACACCAAGGATTGTCCACAACGAGCCGAGGTCAGTAGATTGCTCAAGGGCACAAAGGGAACTCCTTCTGTTCTCAAAGAGACCTTCCTGTCTCAGCAAACACAGATGGTCGAGAAGCCTGCCCCATCTGCACCATTTGGTTCACAAGTATTCATGATGAATGGCTCTGCACCTGTCTCTATCGCCACTTGGTCGAAAGAATATGCTGGGTTGCGTCAGGCGACAAGGAAGGATATCGCTGGTGGTCGTCCTCCCCCACCTGTATCTGGCCCACTTGAGATTGAAATGCTTAGTCCTGAACCCATTGTGTGGCCACCTTCTAAAGGTGTTCTCAGTAAATCTTCCTATAATCCGAACGCCCGTGCTGCCCAGCATTATAGCATTTTTGAGGATTTGGCACAGGCGCCATCTACCATTTCTATGTTGGAAGTGCTCCAGGTTTCCCATCTCAGCGGAAGGCGTTATTATCTGCCATCAACAGGATTGATCTTGCTGACTCTAGCCTTCTCTCTTTCGACTTGGAAAATTTTGTTCCCCGACTTCCGCATCAGATTGCGCTTATTATACAAGTCGATATTAACGGTCTCAATATCCATAGAGCCATTGTGGATGGAGGTGCATCCACATGCGTCATGTCATCTACCTGTTGGAATGCTATTGGCTCTCCAGCCTTGACTTCATCTCCCAATTCCCTCGAGGCATTCGATGGAAGGGAATCGAAACCCTTGGGTGTTCTTGTGAGTCTACTGATTACTTTACAAGGGAAGATGGTTAACGTTGAAGTAGAATTTGTTGATGCGAAACTCAATTATAATCTTATGCTCAGTCGCAGTTGGACCCATGCTATGTTGTGCATGCCGTCCACCCTCTTTCGCGTGTTGAAATTTCCGCATGAGGGAAAAATTGTTACTGTCGACCAATTATCCTTCTTTACCTCGTCATCTGAGAACAACGTCCCATATGTGGATCAGATACCTACCCCTTTTGACAGTGTGGGACAGAGACTTTTCAAAGATCCCGCCCTTATGGGTGTCTTTCCTCCTCCGCCACCGAATACCATTCAAGTCAATATGATCTCTAGGTCAGATGACCCATGGATCATCCCTTCTCCTGAACAGGTTGCCTCTTTTGGAGAATCGATGACTCTGACCCCGGTTGAAATCAATTATTGTGAGATCATTGCCGCATCGGATCCTCCTTCTGCTGATAATGCTCCTTTGAGCATGGCTCTTGATGTTTATTCTCAATCCCCTTGGCTCGGCGATGCAGATTCGCCTGATCCTTTGAGAGAAGTTTTTCCATCTGACGAAGCTATCATGGAGACTATGTCTCTTGAAGATCTGTCGTGGAGCGATGGGCATCATCGTTCCTCGTTTATGCCTATCCTGGGGGAAATGTCTAATTGTCTCGATTGTTTTGCATCTCAGGTTCCCTCTCCGCCGCTCCAAATGCCAATATTGACTCACGAAGTTTTCTCGGAAGGAAATCTAAGTAACATTACCCAAACGATGCCTATCGACATGTCCGTTAAACGGGGGGTTGACGAGAACATCCATGTGGGAGTCACTTGTTCTCCCGATGAGATTCAAGTGTACACGAGTCTCTTCCATGAATTCCGTGATGTTTTCGCTTGGTCTTACGAAGAGATGTCTAGAATTGATCCCAGTATCATCGTGCACGAAATTCCCACCTATCCCGGTGCAAAGCCTGTGCGCCAGCATCTGCGTCCAGTGCATCCTAGGAAAGCTGCTGCTATAAAAGCTGAAGTTGAGAAACTTCTTAAAGCGGGTTTCATATATCCGATCCCTCTGACAGAGTGGGTTTCCAATATTGTCCCTGTGGATAAGAAGCAGGGCACAATTCGAGTCTGTGTTGACTATCGAGATATCAATTGGGCTTGCCCTAAGGACAACCATCCCACCCCTTTTATCGATCAGATCACTGACGATTGTGTTGGGAGTGAGATATTTTCCATTATGGACGGATTTTCAAGTTATAATCAAATCAATATTCTCCCATCCGATCAACATAAGACTGCTTTTATCTGTCTGTGGGGAACATTCGCCTATAAGAAACTCCCTTTCGGCTTGAAAAACGCTGGGGCTATCTTCCAGTGTGCCATGTCTTATGCCTTTCACGACATACGTAACGTTGTTCAGCTGTACCTGGATGACCTTCCGGCTCATTCACCTCTGTGCAAAGACCATCCGAAACATCTCCGCCAAATTTTTATCCACTATAGACGTTACAACATCAGGCTTAATCCTCACAAGTGCGTCTTCTGCATCGACTCTGGTCGACTTTTAGGGTTCATTGTCTCTAAGGACGGAATTTTCCTTGACCCTCTTAAGGTTGAGGCTATTTTTAATCTCCCCTCACCATCCTCATTATATCAACTTCGGATTCTTCAAGGGAAAGCGAATTTCTTATGTCGCTTTATCCCGAACTATGCAGAGGTAGCCAAAGGGTTCACACGACTTCTAAAACAGTACGTCCCTTTCTGTTGGGATGAGATTGCTCAGCAATGTTTCGATAACCTTAAGACGTTGCTTATCAACACTCCATTAATATGTCCTTCGAATTATCATCGTGACTTTACCCTCTATTTGGCTACCGCATTCAGTACAATTGCCATGGTTCTAGTGCAGGATGACGATGACGGTAACAAACACGTGATTTATTATCTATCTCAAAACCTCCTCAACACTGAAACACGTTATGCACACGTTGAGAAGTTAGCACTGGTCGCGGTCCAGGTCGTTCAACGATTTCGTCATTACATCCTGTTACGCACGGTAACCATGATTTCTGACTGCAACCCCATGACTTACATTTTGTCTCGAAAATTGCTTGGGGGAAAGTACTCAAAGTGGATTGTGATCCTCCAAGAGTTTGATTTGGAGTTCACTACTGCCAAATCAAAGAAATAACTGTTTTTTGCTGATCTCATTTCTTCTCTCCCTATTGACTCTGTTCCATCTCAATCCGAGGATCATATCCCGGACGAAACTCTCTTCTTAATCAACACTCTTGATCCATGGTATGATGATATCATTGTGTACCTCTAGACATCTACCTTCCGGTCTGAGTTAACGAAGGATGCTCGACGACGCGTTCGACATCACTCACAACCATATCGCATTGTCAGAGATACCCTATATCGTGTTGGAGTCGATTCCGTACTCCGTCGGTGTTTGACCTTAGAAGAGGCTAAGAAAGTTATGAATGACTGTCATAGTGGTGCCTGTGGCAGTCGCATGTATGGTTATGCTACCACACAAAAGATCCTTCGTGCAGGCTATTTCTGGCCATCTATATTTAAAGACTGTATTGTTGCAGTACGAAAGTGTCATGCGTGCCAGATCTTCCAATGCAATATGCGTGCGCCGCCTCTCCCATTACATCCCGTCATTACCGTGGGCCCTTTTGCCAAATGGGGCATTAATTTTATGACGTGTAACCCTCACTTAGCCGGGGGGAATGCTTATATCATTGTTGCTATAGATTATTTCACCAAGTGGGCCGAAGCAATGCCTACACTGGCTGCGGATGGTAAGATAGCTGCACAGTTAATTTTCAACCATGTGATCACTCATTTCGGCTTTCCTCAAGCCATCGTCATTGATCATGGCTCTCATTTTCGGGACTATATGATGGCAGAGCTGAAATCTAAGTTGGGCTTGTGTCACGAAAACTCAACGCCATATTACCCTCAGGAAAATGGCCAGGTTGAAGCCATGAACAAGGTGCTTGTCACGATGCTTCTACGAACAATTGCTATACACAAATCGAGTTGGCATCTCCAGTTGTTTTCAGCTCTTTGGGCCTACCGAACGTCAGTGAACAGTGCAACCAGATTCACACCATTTCAGTTGGTGCATGCTCTGGAAGCTACTCTTCTGGTTGAATGTGAGATCCCTTCACTAAAACTGGCTGTGGAATTACTGCCCGATACTTCACCGGAGGAAGAACGTCTCCTATATCTCGAGAGATTGGACGAAACTTTCCGCTTGGCTTCTTTGGTTATCAAGGCATAGAAAAAGTGGGTTAAAGCTCATTTCGATCAAACGGTTTCTCTGCGCTCTTTTATCGAAGGGGACCTCGTCCTCTTGTATGATCAAGCTCATGACAAGCTTAGGACAGGCAAATTCCAACCTATGTGGCATGGGCTCTATATCGTTAAACGTGTATTGAAAAATGGGGCTTATGAGCTGATCGATTATGAAGGTATTCCTTTGGAGTAGCCCAGAAATGGGTTGTACCTGAAGAAATATTATGCTTGAATCATTCTTGCGTAGTATATGTACATAGGTGATTTTTTCATTTTTGTGCATTTGTGGTGTGGTCTGCTTTGTAAGCATTTTTCTGATTATTAGGTCTTCCTGATTGTGTAGATGTCTATTACTCCTTATGTCAGTTTCGCGGATGGTACCTCCCGCAGTACCAGGAACCTGTCTTCGGCAGCCTGGGTAATTTACAATCCTGTTGGTGAGTTGGTTAATTTACAAGGTGTTTGTCTAGGGCTTGCTACAAATAATGTTGTGGAATATAGTGCCGTTTTGGAATTATTAAATGAGGCTGTTAACCTCGGCATTCACGTGTTACTTGTACATCTGGACTCACAACTTGTGGTTTTATAGCTCAATGGTCATTATTCAGTTAGAAACCCATGCATTTTAAGATTGTATCTACGTATTTGTTTACTTGAAATAAATTTTGATTACATCACATATCAACATATACCAAGACGAATGAATACAATAACAGATGCAGTAGCCAACATGGTATTAGATAGGCATTTACACAATTTGTAAAATCATTATCATATGTAAGCAAGATCCATGTAGAAAATAGATGTATATATATATGTCGAGTGTTTGCAACGTGTGCATCATATAAAACCAAAAATATATATGTTTGTTTCAGTTACATCTGGAGACGACATGTCTCTCAAAAATATGCAAATAGAAAGCCTAGGTGACTAATCAGCATGGTGTTCGTGGTAGCACGTAACTGCCTGCACCAACCGCCTTAGTAAGTAGTGGAGACGACTCGGCACCCCTACGGTGTGCCTCTGATAGGCTAGGGGAACATCAAATAAACGAGCATAATCCGAAACTCCGCGAGCGATCCCCTCTAGGGTTTGTACGAGCTCATCCCCCTCGCCCCCTCCACCTTGAGGGTCATAAGCAAGAGGGGTCCTCCTCACTATTGGTGACATTCCGGCGGGCCTCTCTGGGCCAACATATGCATACATATAGGATTAGCTGTTAGAACATGCATGTATACCAAAAAATCATAAAACTCATAAAATTAAAACGATTCTTAGCAAGTTCTTCATCCCAGTCCTCTCCCTCTGGAAGTGGGAGGTTTGGGTCTTCGGTAAAATCTGTGCCGGCATAGGGCCAATCCTCCATGACGATCAACTGTCGTCGGAGCCAGTCAAAGAACTCAGGGCTCCAAGAAATCTGTTGGCCGCCTCCTGCCCTCGACATCAGTGCCACCCATTGAGCCATCCGTGGCTCTCTCAGTGGTGGATCTGGGACTATGGCCTCCTGGCGCTAAAAAATAGGTAGTCGTTCCAGGAAGAACGACACCAAAATCGATCCATACCCAAATTGTTTTAGTTTGGTCTTCTTGCATTTGTGAGTTCCCTCTTGATATTCATTGTTACAGCCTCCGCCCAATTGAAGATATTCAGGTTCATACACTCTGAAGCAAGAAGTAACTGCGTCTTTGTGGCCTCGTGCGGTGCCTGCGATCCTGCAACCCGCGTAATGGTGTGTAGCACTACTCTCAGTGCTAGATCGGGGATGGTCTGAATGTCCACTTTCCTGCTCCCTATTCCTTTGCTTACCCCTGGGCACACCTTGTTCATGACCATTGTCATGCTTTCTCCTAAAGGCCTGGTACCAGTCAGAATAGGGACTAGACCCCTACATGCCAATCCAGTGATGAAATATACATCTGATACTTTGAGCTCAAGTTCCTGGTCTCTAAGTTTGAATTTCTCCTCATCCTCATCCCAAATATTGATGAGATACTGCAGTAATTTGGGCTGAGCCCGGAGACATGGCGTCAGAAAGAACTTTTTTAGCCCACAATTCTAAAGAGCATTCATACATTGCTCGTTTTCCATTTCCAGTTCATCTTATTCGCTATGTTCTCTCTCTTTCCATTCGATAACCATATTTTCCACTGAATACCTGCATTAATCAATCATAGGAACATTATAAACCTCCTTGGGTATTCAAAATTACATTTCATTGGTTCATTTTTGAGAAATTTTAGCTGGATTTTGAGTCGCACCATTGGTGCGATTGTTTTGCTAACAGCCGCGCCAACTGGCGCGAACCCTATGTAAAACACGGCGGATTGGCGTGGGTCCATGCCCGAAACCTGCGCCAACCATGGAGCCCTAAATTTTGAAAATCCTTCCCCAAAGGACCTCAAATAACAATGGAATGCAGTAAAATTTAACGTAAAAGATGGCCAAGGAGGTCAGATCTTACCTGAACTGGACAGAATTCGATTTGGTCCACTGGATTGATTACACTTGTTGCCTGAAGATGGAAGTAGAAATGGGTCACTGTTCCTCTGCAAAGAGGCAAAAAGGTGAAAAGTAAATAAGTTTTTACTATTGGTAATATTTATAAATTTTCAAATCAAAATTAGGTTTTAAGACTTGTTTTTCATATTTTATTATATTTTTGTCGAAAAATGGGTTTTACGCATGCCTTTTGTGCAGCGATAGGTTTTCACGTGATTAGGAAAAAGACACGAGTTGTATTTTATACTTTTTCGGACTCGGTAAAAACACGAAAAAGTCACTACTGGAGTCATATTTCAGCGCTTTTCCGACTCTATAAAAATGAAAATATTGCCGAGACGCTTGTCGTTTTGAACTCGTTAAATGGATGCAAAAAGATATCTACCCAGTATATGTTTACCACTTTTTCGGGCTGGGATAGATTATTTATGAAAAAGGAATACCTTAGCCGATCGCGAATAAGAGGTTCTCTCGGATATTGTTTTCTACCTTTTCGGATCTGAGGGACTATTCACGAAAAGGGACTTGTTGGAGTTTTCTTTTCTGCTGTCTTTTCAAACTCTCTAAACATGAAAAGACGCCGAGTTCTTCCTTTGTCAGACTCGTTAAAAACTGATGACATCGGACTTCGTCGTCATGACGTTACTCGAGTTCCTCCTTCCTGGGGCTTGTTAAACGTACTAGGTTGGATTTTTCCAAAGGACAAACTTACATCACAAGTATATGCTATCCCCTTCAAGCTTGTTTTAAAAAATAATTGGGGTACTCGCCAGAAATGGTGGGGGAAAATGGAACCAAGATTGTAGTCGTGTTGGCAGTATGTCGCTCTTGAACATGGCACTTGTCTACATTCGTGTCGGGTTGGGGACATCTCATCTCATTATCTGCTTGCCTCCATGGGTTTGGGTAATATATTTTGACTGCTCATCTACTCTTTGCCACATCACCATGACCTCAGATCCTTTGATGTCAAATACTGCCAAATCTAGTGTCGTGCTACCGATATGTTCAAGAGAAGTTTTCCTTTGCAGTTTTCAACCTCCCTCTGATTCTCTGTTGGTCTTGATTCACAAACATCATGTTCCTCTGTCTCGTGTCGATGATGTGGGAAAAATTATGGCCCACCTTCGATCAAGGTAAATTCCTGTCGACTTCGGCTCTTTATCCAGGAATTTGATCTAGAGACTCCCTTCAGGTACCTTGGAGCCTGCATGCCTCAATGGCAGGTTCTTCGCATTCGACGTAAGGTTTTCATTATTGGCCTTCGATCGGATGATTCTGCGGGTGTTTGGCACCAGATCACTATTCACATTCCGTGGATTGTACCTCTTGTACTTTGAGAGCCATTGTCATTATCAGTGGTTTCTCTCGCGTCTGTTAACAGTCTTCATCATTGGCTAGTAATCAGACAATGTTCCAGCATGTTCGAATTCAGCTCATTTATTCGCATGCTCAAACTTGTACTTTGTTCAGGTTGAGATGGAGCGCAAGACCCTAGATCTTGTTTGATGAAATCCAGGCTGTGGGTTCTTTGTGGATTATTATGACTTATTACATGACTTTTTGGATTGGATGGCTGTGACCATACTTGAGTCTACTTGTTGATCCTTATTTTGCTAGATGGCTACGTCCATACCTTGGATCTCATTTTTTACACTTTATTATGGATGGATGCACCCATACCACATATCATGTATCAGAGATATCAGTTGTATTTGTACTCGTAGGTCTTCTGACGACAGTGTTTTCAGTTGAAATCATTCTCATAAAGCATTTCACCCCTCCCTCTCTCTTGGACCTCATGCTTTAGGGGGCATCTGTTACACAGAATTTTGGCACCGTCCCTGCAGTCCCTCGTCCTGTACATTGGAGGACTATTCCCTTGACCTGTGAACAGTAAAATGTCCTGAAATCACCTTGATGGCATCCTTTTGCATAAGGGCAAGAATTCTCCTCAAGAACATTTCCTCTGAAAAACCTTAAAAATAGATGTTTTGGCCTTGGCGCGAGTATCCAGTTCATCACTCGAGCTGGCCTGGAAAAGTTACACTAGGCCCGCGCCACTTGGCACTCTGTCCTTGTGTCTCACCCGCGCCAAGCCTATTTGGGAATGTTTTTTAAAAATAAATGGTGGAAGTTTGGTTCTAACAACTTCAGAATGAATCATCAAAAATACGTTGGGCTGTTTGACTCTGGATCTCCTTGTTTAGGAAGTGGTTTTCCACCTCTCATGGAACCTTCCTAAAAGATAGGACTCTATCCCATAATTATAGGGATCCCAACTTCCCTTCCTCCCTCTATAAAAGTTTTCCCTCTCCATTTGCAAGATAGCTGAACTTTTGGGAAGGAAATTATAGCTGAGTGACAATCCAAAGCAGAGCTAAGGAAAACCCTGTGAGAGAGAGAGTTTTGTCAAATCCTTGACGAGATTTGTGAGACACGTCCTGCTGGAATTCTGTTGAAGGAA
The DNA here is from genome assembly GCA_034641835.2 of Pinus albicaulis. Lineage (NCBI taxonomy): Eukaryota > Viridiplantae > Streptophyta > Pinopsida > Pinales > Pinaceae > Pinus > Pinus albicaulis. The sequence goes on from CM076580.1 coordinate 1,675,901,748, forward strand.
GATCACGATGTCAGAGCACCGGTTGTAATCGTTCTCTCGTATCTTAATATACATGACTCTGCTATTGGTTCCATGATTATGTTTGTCCATTATATAATGTAATTTAATTTGTTCCTCTCTGACTGATCGATAGTTATAAAGTGTGAAATATTATGTTGCCTGTTGTCTCTCTTCTTTGCATGTGTACAGGTATCTGGATGCAGCGAGCTCACGGATCGTGACCTATCCAGCTAGGAACGGAAGCACCACTTCTTCTTTGACAATAGCAGCGAAGGAATCACGGTAAGCGATCTATCGCGATTCTATCTTTTGTAACTAGGAATCAATAGCTTTGTGTGTTTCGATTGTTGCTAGACCCACTCTAAGGCTAGTAGGATCGCCTCTGTCTGCAGAGGGGATTTACCTCCACAACAATGTGGGAGTCTCTTTTTAAAATTAGTCATATCGAATGTAATCATAAGAGAGTTTTTTGGATCAACAGCCCCAATAGCGGTGAGAAGAGCACTTCTCTGAGCTGGACAAGACTGGAGCACCTCGAGAGCAGACATAACACAAGGGTTCTGCACTAGATCTTCTATAACAGAGTAGTTCTGGGCAACATTGGCATTTGTATTAATCATCGTACGCTTTGTAGATTCTTTTGGCATCCGAGGTATGGGCTCGATAGTGGGCCTCGTAATGTGAAGCGGTTTAGTACTATCAGGAGCACCCTTGGCTTTTGAAGACTCAGCTATACCATAATCACGAGATCTCATAGAGATATTTGTGTGAGCACTCATCATATATATGTTTTATGGGGTTTCCCCTTCCTGGGTGCCTCTAGAGGAAATCCCAGTATTCTAATTCGTGCCAACAAATAATTGTTGCCCTTGGGGAAAGGGTTTGTTAACACAACCTGGGAACTTGAAGATCCCTGTTGAGCTAACAGGCGCTCCACATCTTGAATTTTAGGATAGAGGTGAGTAATATGATCTCCAGTACATAAATTGCATGGAAAATTCACTTTCTTTTTATCCTTCTTTCCTTCACCAACATGCTCGTTGGATTTATTTTCATCACCCTTCCCATCTTTTCCCTTCTTTCTATTATTATTTAGTCCTTTCTTCTTCCCCTAGGATTGTTGATTTCATTTTGGGTTTGAAGTCTGGACAATATTTATTGACAAATCTTGGGAAGAGGTTGGAACTGAAGGTACAACTTGACCTAAAGAAGCAGATTTTATGGACAACTGCTGCAATTGGCTAAGCAGGTTAGCTGCACCGCTATCGATCGACCCAATAAGTCCATCACCATGAGGACCAGGTTTAGTTTTGGACAAGTCCAATTTGGAGTGAGGAGCATCAGGAAATTTTTTATTGAGGACTCCAGACTGAGAATAAATCAGTTCTAATTGTTGGGCCCTAAAAATAGCCTGTTCCTCGAAAAATAACCCAGACAAGGATACATCCTTCGAAATATTTGGCTGCAAGGATTTCAAAAACCATTCTAGAAGGAATTCATTTGGAATATAGGCTTTAAAGAGCCGCTTCCTTCTCCGCCACTCCTGGATATGATCAGAAATGTGGGTTGCCTTGTCCTGCTTAAAATTAGCCAAAAGTTCTGTCCCGGCATCATAACGAACAGGAAACTGAAAATGATTTAAAAACATGGTAGCTAGATCTCCAAAAGTGGAAAAAATTCCCCCAGTTAACTCAATATACCACTTAGCTGCATTTCCAGTCAAGGTGCATTGAAATAACCTCAACCTAATCGAATCATCGATCAGGAAGTTTGATGAACACCATAGATGAAAAGTGGTGATGTGATTTGCCGATTCCTCTCCATTCTTTCCTTCAAACTTTGGAATGTTTGAAGGTAGTTTGGTGGGGACTGGAGGCCACCTCAGACTATATCGGATTGGATCATTAGTCGATTTCGAAAAATCTGGCAAGTTTAACGTTGCCAGAAATGGTAAACAAGGAGGAGCCTGGGAATTCTATTCCTGATAGGATGAATTTCCCACATTCTGAAAAGAATACCTTGGATTTGATGAGGCACTAGGTTGCCAGAAAGAGTTCGTAGAAAAATTTGGGCCATAGGAAAATCCTTGTGACCCAGCATTCGAAGAAGGACCCCCTCCCAACATGGAGTTACTATAAACCAGACCAGTTCCCGCCACTGAAGTAGTGAATGAAGAAGAGACCCCCTGATAGGGGTTCCAAGTATTTGAAAAAGGAGAAAAATCCTAATAAGCACTATACGAAGAGAGAGGAGAATTCCCTTGGTGGCCAGCGAGAAACTGATTCCCTACCCCTACTGCTGTAAAGATAGGGTTCCAACCCGTGAAGGTAGTAGAAATTTGACCTCCAGACCATGGATTAAAATTCTGAGTCTGGGAAGTAAAAGGAAAGGACCCTAAGGGAGGATTTGAGTGAGGAATATGCACACTTCCAAAGGGGAACCCTTGAAAAGAAGCTGATCCACTAGCCATAGAAAAGATGGGTGTGGATGTAGTTGCAGCAGTAGAAAAGGGAAATGGAGGAATTCCACTAATGGACATTCCGAAACAAAAGGGACCAGATTGAGAAGCCTGTGTTTGGGTATAACCAGAGCCAAACACAGCAGCACTAGAAGCAATTGAAGATATAGCAATAGTGCCTCCTCCTTCAACTTTAGAAGGAGTCTGAATACTTTCAACACTCATAGTCGAAGCTGTGTTCCCAGTCGTGGCCATAGAAAGGTAAGAATGTGATGGATAAGGACTCTCGGGTCTCTCAAACTCAGGTCTGATGTAATCGATGATAAACAGAGAACTAGAAGGAAGAGGAGACAGAAGAGAATCAGGAGATTGAGGTACTTCATCTACTTTTACATCTTCATCTGGAAATAAAACTCTCGAAGTGGGTGGAGTACTCCTCTCTTTACTAACACCAACACCAAAATTGGCGACAGAAACTTCAAGCCCTAATGAAGGATCTCTCTCCCTTGCATTAGATAACACTGGGTGATAACCACCTTCTGAATTACTCCTACACCTTCTTGAAGAAGGCTCGGCACTCACGAGAGACAACCCACAAAGCCATCTTGATTGATGAATCGATCTATCAGCCACTTTAAAAGATTGATTAGACTCAAAAAAGTATAAAGCTAAGCAAGCTAGGAGCAAAGATCACTCACTACAAAATCCCTAAGATACAGCCAAACAAGTGGCCTTCAAGTATTTCCGCTCCAGGTGATTAGGACCAGACACCAAAATACAAGAAAGTGAAAAATAGGACCTCCCGAAAGTAGTCTGGGGTAATTACGACCCAGATCCACTAGTGAAGGTAACAAAGGTAGTTACGCTGACCTCCTAACAACAGCCTTTGCCGGTGCAAGTACCCAAGCTTCGCAAGGCCACCCTCTAGAAGTACTGCTAGAAGTGATACAAGCTTTGCCTCAGGTACCACATGTATTCCCCCCCGCAGTCACCTGTGTGATACCTAGGATGGGAAACTAAGGAAAAAAATCCATATTAGCAGCCGGGCGGAACGGTCTTAGGTCAAGATTCAGCAAATCAGAGAGGGGGTATCTCTCTTCTCTGCCTGCACTTTTCCTCGCGCTTGACTCTCTGGAGGAGAGCTTTCCCAGTCCACCTAACGGTGTTAGATTTTTCTCATTAATAAACTTCTATGTTTCAAAATCTGAGCGGCCTTGGAGAGTTAACTCTCCACTCACCTAATCCAAGGCTCTACAACCTAGCTAGTTGATGTATGACAGTTAAAGCAAAAATTGCTAGTTGTTTTTAAATTATATCACTTATTTTAATTGGCTGTTATTTTATGTCAAGGGCATATGGAAGTGAAACCAATGATGTTTGTATGATGCAACAAGAAACCAATGAAAACCAAACTATATGCAAATGCACTGATTTCATTTTGATGAAGAGTGATTTCTACACAGGTTCTACGAGACTATATAATTTTTACTTTTCTTTTCAGATAACCATACTTCACACACCTCAAAAAATTGTGAAAAAGACTAAAATGATTATGTGCACCTAATGCAAATGACTAATGGCATGCAAATCCTAAGATGCTAGATCTAAGAAAGCAAAGAGAAATCTCTAATGATACCAAGGTTCAATCACTTTTTGGCAATCGACCAATCTAGTTCCAAATCAGAAGCTTAATGTATAAAGATGCCAAAATCATATTTGATATAACAGAATGAAATCAAAGAAAGACTCCCTTCTTAATCAAGTCATGAACCGAAGAATAAAGACTTCAACAAGGCTTCAAAAAGGTGAAAAGAAACCATAAACCAAAACAAAAGCAATGGGAAACAAAAATGTTTTTTGGCATTTGAGTTTTATGAAGAAAAGAGACTTCAAAAAAGACCAAGAAATTATCCAATTACTGAGTCAAGCAAACTTCGAATTTCAAGAAAAACTTCAACAAAATGCTCTAAGCCAACTGTGCTACTCTCGTAGCAGGACTTATATGAGCAAGAGGAAGACAAGAAACTCAACAAATCAACTCAGCACAATAGCATAAACTTGCAGCAAACTCAAACTCCAAATAATCAAAAGAGACTCTTCAAAAATTGCAACAAGACCTAGTCAATGAAATCAAGAAAACCAAATGCAAAAACAGGCAAAAATCAAGATGCAAAGCAACTCATAAATTTAGGAAAGAGAAAATGAGAAAAATCTCTCTGTCCTGAATACTCAGAACAACTAAGAATATTCAGAAAAAGATCTTGGTTCTCAAGCCATAATTGCAAGCACAACAAAAAAAGACTTCACCAAATGAGCTAGTCTTTAAACAAGAAAGAGAGAAACAATTATAAAACCACTTTAAACATAGTCCAGAGACTTCAAAGATATCACAGGAATAAGTCTCCATAGGTAGACAAGACCAAAAAAGCTCTAAACCAAAAATTTCAAAATTTACTCAAACATACACGCTTTCACAGCTTTGCAACAAGCGTGCATATGCGACTGTTGTAAAGGTAACTCGTGTATACGCGGGTTCCTTTACACAAACTAGCGTATATACATGACTACACAAAAGAAAAACTACGTATGGAAAAGTAAATAAGGAAAAATAAAAAAGGTCAAGCCTGATCAAGAGACCAGGTCTTCAGTCTAACTGGAAAAAGATTTACTGAACTGGAAAAAATGATTAAAACTGTTGGAAACCTTCAAGACAGATGAAACAACCCAAAAGGGAAATCACAAGAGTGTGATCCCTAGCGAAGTTGCCATTTATGTTTCAGGAAATAACTCCCTAAAGGTTTTTGGGTCGGTATCCTTCATAGATCAGGGGCATACCATTCAAGAAGGACTCACTTAACCTATCTTTTATGCTGAAAACTAGATTTAATTAGTTGCAGAACTTACCCAAAAGTCCTACGTTTGATGTAGATCCCGCGGGGTTCAAACCCCCAGCAACTCCTCGTGCTTCGTAACCTGGAAATCAAGAAAGAACGAACACGAAACACTAGTTGTACAACATATATTGTTCCTAGATGTCAGTGTAACTCATGTATAATATCATATAAGCAATACTGAATGTTCAACTAAAAATCTTTACACATATATAAATAGATATAAATGCGTGAATCATCGGGAACAAGATGGTTCTTCTCATTATAAATGGCATGTACAAGAATAGAAAGTGGAGAGATCACCTGAATCCTTCCACGGCCTTCGAGTAGATCGTCCTCTTGATCCATCCAGCCCTCACCTCGCTAGGATTCTTCCAAGATGTGTGCACACAAGATTTCATATAGGATGATGATCATATTCAAGGAAACAAGGTTTTCCTGAATATACCTCGGAAGTGCAGGAGGCATGAGAACATCAGACTTGAAATAGGGATCCAACAGAGTATAATGTCTATAATTTTCTCTCTCCCTTAGGCCATACACATGAGGGGTTTTTATACTCCCTAAAAGTAGTTTCAGCAGTTGGAAACAGTTGGGCCATGGGCTGGGGTGGTTGAATTACGGGAATAATCATCATGCTGCCATGAAAATAAGGAATATATATATATATATATTTAATGATTTATATAAGGCATACGCGGAAAAGTATGAACAGACTCACGTGTATACATGGAAAAGTCTAGGCATAACCGCGTATGGGTTTTTTAACACTGTTTTTTATGAATTTGTTCAAGTCTAGAGGGAAAGGGTGCCTAAGGCAAAAGAGACAATCATTATTCACAAGAGGGTGAAAAATGATGCTATACCAGCAGTGTGTGATCTAGAGCTGAGATAGAGGGGACTCAATTGTTGGCCATCCAACAAGTTCAGTCCACCATAGTAGAAAGAGGGAGACTTTTCACCAAGGCAAGCTTGGAAGTAAATAAATACTTGCATTGGGACTTAGAACCCAAGTTCTAAGGGCCCCTTGGCAAGTGGGTTAAAGTTTCATCCTCATTTCCTACCAACACTCAATAAGAGGGGCCGTAAGTGCCACCGTTTGGATTTGGATTATTGCAGTTGTTTGACTCTATTTAGAGCTTTTGTTTTATTTGTTTTAGTTTTAGTTTGAATATGCATGCTATTTCTCTATCTAGTATTTTTATGTTCTAGCATGTTCCACTAACTTGATTGACTCCACTTCTTTTTCTGCCTGTGACCAATAACTTAAGAGGGTAAAACACACCCCTTAAGTTGGTGTGATTTCGTACATGCGTGCACCAAACACACTAAAACAATTAGTTTAATTAAATCATATCTACATGAAATTTCACCAAATGAAGTTTGGGTCTTGTAGAATACATGTGTCTTAGCCTCTCTGCAAAAATCTCGAGGCTAGATCACATTCGATGCTACAAAAATCAACACATCATAGGTAGCATAAATATTTTCAATGTAAACTGAATTGGAAACTGCAACATAAATATAATTATGTGGAGATAGAAACAATATATATCCCATTATACATCCTCATAAATTTAGACATCAAATACCAAATGGCTCAACAACATGAACCCATACTCCCACATCATAAGTTCTGTCTCTAGGCAACAAATCAGGGAGAAACAAGATCATCTCAAGCAACAAATAAGTCAATGAACAATATGCTTTCAAGGAAAAATATCCAACATAATTAGTAAATGACCAAGCTAATGATATGATATGTGATAAGCAAGTAATCACCATGTGCAACAATAGGAATAATATGAAATATATCCATCATGATCAAATTATAGTTTTCTACATATAGACTACAAATCTCTAACACATAAATTATGCAAGAAACTATACCATATACCTCCATTGCACCAACACATACATGATATCATCAAACAAAAATGCATAATATTATCCATATGCATGTCAACTAATGTAAGAAGCATATAATCCATGCACAACCAAAATTCAAGCTCCTGCAAAAACCTCATGTCAAATAAGCACATAACATGGAATACATAACCAACTCCTCCAAGGAAACATGATGCCATCAAAACCACTGAAATATTGGAAGCATATGAAGTGCTCCCCCTTAACATGTGCCATCTCCACTCATCACAATAGAAAATCTCCTGATTGCAATAGCTTTTGCAGATATATCATTAGTAGCATAAATCTAATATCATAAAATACCATTGAAAATGATATCCATTAATAAACCTAGCTGCAATCATAAAAAAAACTTCTCATCAAGAAAATATATTCATATGCACTTATCTTGCTATGTAAATACCTCAAATAATCTACATGTAAAATCATGATGTACTATATCTCCCCCAAAGCCCATGCGAGTGTCAATTTCCTCTTGCAGATCCTTGTTGCTACTTCTTCCTCCAAAATTTGAGTTGTTGTTCTCTTGCATGCAAATGTCTAGTTGTCCTCATATTACGACTATTTTTCATATTCTTCATTCCTTGATTAGGTTGTCTCAAGTAAATTTGAAGCTTGCAATATTTGGCCATATGACCATGATTGTCATACACATAGAACCTGATGTGCCATAAAAATGGAGGAAAGGGCTCATATCTCATGTTCTCCATTATACTCCTCTTTACATGCAACCTGAATTCAATAGCGTTATGGCTAAAATCATTGCATGAGTAGCAATAACCATAAAAGTGACCATTATACCTGATTTTGGTTGAAATCCGTGAAGTGGGTTGTATTCCTTTCTTGTTTTCTTGATGGGATCTTCTATAGCATTTCTTCTCTTGCTGCGTGGATCTACAATTTGCTGAAACATGTTCTAACTTTTGGCAGTTGAAGCATCTCACATCTCCCAAAGGTAAGAATGATCTTCTAGGTGATTTTATTGCTTTCCTTCCTTGAGTTCCTTCTTTGGATACTTGTTCTGTTGATGGCTCTTCTTCTTGTTTCTTTTGCTAATTCTACCATCGGTTATACTTGTAGCTTCAATTAAACTGGTTTCTCCTTTGTGCATGCTGAAATCTATCTTGATAAAAAAATTTTTGGTTTCTCTTAAAATGAGTGGTTTTCTTCTCCAAATCGCTTCTTAGTGAAACCACTTCTACTTAAAATATTTCACTTTCCTCCTCATTTTCTCTATATTGCCTCTTCATAACATATTCTATCTTCTTTTCCTCCTCTAGCTGAATTTTCAATCCATTTATTTCTTCTCTTAGCCCATTTTCCTTCTCATCTGAAATCTACAAAATTCTTTTATGATCCTTACCTGCAAAGGTTAGTCTATATACTTTAGTAGCTAATTATTTTATTACAACCATTTGTGATTCATATTCAACCTTAATAAGGTAAATATATCTCCACTATGTAGCTCATTAGATTCATCAGAATCATAATAAAAAGTTCTTTCAAAATATTAGCTCGTGACACAATTGTTTTCGGCGAGATTTCAGAATTATTTTCCTCATTTGCAATGCAACGAATCTTTTACTTCTTCAAACCATTTGTCTTTTAATACACTCTCTTCTTGCTCCGGGCCATGATCCACGATATACTCTCCAAGCAGTCATGCTTCACTGAAGAGCATCGACTCTGATACCAATTGTTGGAAACTAGATCACTGCTGAGAGCGGGGGGGGGTTGGTGAATCATTAATGATGGCCTTTATATAAATTTTAAATATTTTTACCTCAATATCAAATAGTCATGCACATTCACAACATTACCTTAACTGAATATGAAAGCAACAATAAACTCAAAGCATAATAACCATGTAAAATATCAACACAAATAAGCACACATGAAGACACAAGTATTTCTCGTGGAAACCCTTTCGGGAGAAAACCACCCTTGTTGTTGTTTTGCTACTCAATTATTATATTAATTTCCTAAAAAAATTGTACATGGATTAGCTTAAAAAAAATAAGTTGGAATACTTGGCTTCCTTCACAGTATATTGGCACCTATCAGTTAGGAAATTTTTTTCTCTCACAGATCTACGAAAATCTATGCACTAGAAGCCCCCACGACCAATAATCCTCGCCCAACTCCCATTAGACTATACAACTCCTTTTGGATGGAGAAACTTGTTTCTTCTACTGAATCTTCCAAATCACTGTCTACTGTGAAGCCTACATGCCTTCACTTCCTCCATGCGAACCAAGTTTCATATATTTTCAAATTGGGTTCTCAATATGGTCAACATGAGAAATCCAAAAACACCATTGGTTTGCACATAAAATATGAATAAAAAACTCTGACCAGGAGGAGGGGAATTCTTCTCTTCTTCTCACACTAAAACTTTGATCTCTAACACACCATAAGCTACCAATTTTATACCACTTATAACACATGAAATCTGAATTCACTTCTCAATTCTATCTCTGATTTTTGCATACAACACTCTGATAAAAACAATGCAAAACTATATGAGCAAATTCTACAATCTCTACTCACTCTCAATGCCCTCACAATGGCATGCTCTCACACTCTCAAGAAAACCAACCAACCAACAATGTTAATTTTTTTTATACAAGTAAAAACCAAAATTTTCTCAACAATTCTCCAAGTCAATACCACAAGAAAATACCATGGTTATGCCAATATCGAGGACACTTGTACCATGATAATCTCCAAATCAATACCATGGGAAAATACCTTGGGTATGTAAACACTAAGGGCACTTGTACCATGATAATATCCAAAACAATACCAGGAGAAAATACCTTGGTTATGTCAATACCAAGGACACTTGATAATCTCAAAAATAGTAGCATAGGAAAATACCTTGGTTATGTCAATACCAAGGACATGTATCATGGTAATCTCCAAACCAGTACTGCAGGAAAATACCATGGTTATGTCAATACCAAGATTATCTGCACATGGGTAATATCATGTGCCAAGCTACTCCACACACACATACCAATACCATGGTAATTCCAATACCAAGAATACATGTACCATGGTAATACTCTACTCATTAAATATGAATTATGTGCAAATAAACCACATAAAAATCACCAAAACAGAGTAACGCTTTCCTTTCCTTGATGAACTTCGTTATAACTCACTTCTCTACATAACTGATCATAATGCGAAGGCCTCGAGACCTGTGCGACACACCAACATCCAACTCAACAACAAAAACATGATCATGAGGACCATCACATCCTTTGCTCAACTTTGTATGCAACACTTGCAAAGCACAGCTCCATCCTCACATCTCCATGCTAGTAGACATGCCAAGGACCATCTACACATCATCCATACACAAGCAACATACATCCACACATACACATGAATAACCGACTTACATGCAAACCATGCTACCATGTTGGCATAAATGCCAACCAACAACACACCTACAACCATGAAACACACATCAATGCCAACCAACAACACACCTACAACACTGAAACACACATCAATGCCAACCAAAAACACACCTACAACACTGCAACACACATCAATGCCAACACTAGTCTTCTCCTTATCATTCCCTACATAAAACACTACAAGTTATTTCTCTTTTCTCGCCTCTCGCATCCTTTGGTTCCCCTTTCCATGTGACAACTTGTTACTCTCTGTCTCATAGCTAAAAAATATACTTGATAACTACAAATTCTAAGTTTTGTTTTATTTCCTATAGAATTCCCTGTGGAATCACCAAATTTACCTGACACACCTACTTGCAAAGAATTGAAAACCATTGCGAGTGTTCATTAATCCTCTCCTGAAACAAAGAATAAAAAATAATAAACAATAAAAACACAAACTCAAATGGTAGGTGGGGTGTTAGGTCCCTAAAATACTAGTGTATCCCCTTATTGTTATTTTTAGTATAGCCCTCTTATTGTTATTGTTGTGCCCATGTAGTCCCCATATTGTTATTATTATGTCCCATAGAAGCCCACTATTGTTATTGTTGTGCCCTTACATTGTTATTGTTATGTTGGCTAGGATTATATTGTGACTCATTGGACTCCTATATATAGAAAGAAGGTTTTGTCATTTGAATAATCCAAGAATTGTTCATTTATGTAATGTAAAGGAGGTTTCCCCCTCAAAGAGGCCGAATTCTAAGTCGTTGATCTATATTTTCTTCAATTTTTTGAGCTGGTTTCATAACATTTGGTTTCAGAGCTTGGGATTCTAGGGTTTCGCTTCTTCAAACAGGTGATCGTGGCATTGTTGCTACAACTTTTGTTTTGCGACGTTTCAGATGCTAAAAAAAAACCCATTTGAGCTGAAATCCGGATGAAATTTGTGTAAAAATTTTATAGGTTCGCTATATTTGTGGAGATATGATCTGAGGAAGTTAGGGTTTTGTAAGGCTCCATAATTTTAGCTCAAACAGGTGATCGAGGGAAAATTGTCATAACTTTCGTTTTAGACATCAGATTGGAATTATGTAAAAAGTGACCCAAAGTGTACAGACTGTAGTTTCGTTTTTATCGATTTCAGATCCAAAGGACAAAAAAGTGACACGTGGAAAAACGTACAAGTTCACTCTACTGAATGAGTCCATAATTAGGTCATTATGGGAGCTTAAGCATAAGTTTGTCTTGAAGAATTCAATTCAGGCTTGAACTATGGCATTGGAAAGAAGGCTCAAAGGGCTACTATAGGACTGAAGTTCAGATATTGGAGATCTGAAATTATAGAGATACATAAGTTTCAATATCGAGCTCCTAAAAGAAAGAAAAATGTGTGTATTTTTTTTTTTTTTTAAATTGCATAAGTCTTTTTTGAAAAATCACTTTGAAGTGATTCCAAGGGCATATTGAAGCATAGATATCAGTATCGGGTTATAAAATTCCCCCCAAAATTAATTCCATACATATTAAGCCATTAGAAGGCTCTACTATGACTCATGAAGAGGAAGAAGTGCAACATGATATATACAAATTACAAGACCAAGTGCAACAAATTTCAATCTCACAAAGAGCAACCAAAGATGACATAGATGGTTTAAAAGCAAACATGGAGGCTAAGGTGGATGGTTTGAGGGATTAAATGAAATATAATATGGATGATGAAGCAGTGGAAGATCACATCGAGCATAAACAACAAGTTCTCTAACTCTTAAAGGATAACCTAAATTTGGTGCAGAATCGAATGAAAACAATAGGCATAACAACATCACAACAAAAGAAGTTTTGATGTAGCTGGATGGGTATTTTTATGGCTAAAACCATACAAACCAATGTCCCTCAAGAAATATAAGAAGTATAGTAAATTATCGCTAAAGTACTATGGTCCTGACAAGGTTCTGCAAAATATTGGTACTATGGAATACAAATTGGAGCTGCATGCATCTTCCCGAGTGCGCCCAGTTTTCAAAGTTTCATGCTTAAAGAAGGTTATAGGTGACAAATTGCCCATTCAAACAATATTTCCAAAACTTGACAAGGAAGAAAAAATCACATTGTAACTTGAAGAAATCATGGAAACAAGAACTCAAAAACTATGAAATCTATCAATTTCAGAGTATCTCAGCAAGTGGAAGAACTTACCCGCTGAAGATTCCACATGGGAGGATGAGAATTTTATACAGAAGCATCCAGAAATAATCAAGCGTTGAGGAAAACACTTGTTTGAAGGAGAGGGGCATGCTAGGTCCCTATAATACTAGTGTATACCCTTATTGTTATTATTAGTATAGCCCCCTTATTATTGTTGTTGTGCCCATGTAGTCCCCATATTATTATTATTGTGCCCCATAGAAGCCCACTATTGTTATTGTTGTGCCCTTACATTTTTATTTTTATGTCAGATAGAATTATATTGTGAGCCATTGGAATCCTATATATAGAAATGAGGTTTTGTCATTTGAATCATCCAAGAAATTTTCATTTATGTAATGTAAAGGAGGTTGCCCCCTCAAAGAGGCTGAATTCTAAGTCATTGATCTATCTTTTCTTCTATTTTGTGAGTTGGTTTCATAACAGGGGGCCCCCCTTACAAAGGTTTCCATAAGGAGGTCTCTCGTTACAATTCACATCATGCCAATTCAGTAAGGCTTAGACAAGGTTAGCATTATACTAATGATGTATGGTTATCCATATTACATAATCACCAAATCGTCGATTATATAATAAAGGTTATAAAGCATATATAGGGTTGTTGGTTTTTAGAATGGGCCTCTTGTTTCTTTTAAAGGTTAAAAAAAGGGGGTTTGGGTCATTAACCCACCCAAACTTCGGATTTTGAATTATTTTTATAAATCAAACCCCAGTATTCATGACAAAGAACATTACTTACTTAAAATGTCAACCCTCAACCTCTAGCACAAATAAAACACAAGGATTTACATGGAAATGTAAATGTTTGAAAGGTGATCAATTGTGATTCATATAAATTTGGGGACCGAACGAATACAACCAGTGCATGTGGTATTATGTATTTTGATACACACAGAGCTATGTATTGATGACTATGAGGTCATTGTATGAAATTTGGCATTGGTTTAGTTCAATATTTGATCAGGCATTGCGTTTGATATATTGAGTACATGATATGGATTCACATTATTGATGGTCTAAAGGTTTTTTTAATTTTAAACAAATTTTAACATTTTATGGCTAGATGTGTAACCACCTTGCTATGTGTATAAGTCGTGCAAGTACAAAAACTTAATGAAAGGTAGCTAACACATTTAATGAGCACGAAGTGCCTCCCAATGCTCAACTAGGCTTTAACCCGCTACTTGCTCATGATAATAGGGTTATTTTTCTTTTTCCATGAGAATTGGGTACAAATATTTGGAGCTCCCCTAAATCGGTCAAGAAACTTATCTTTGTCTCTACAAAGATTTCAGCTACATCCATTCACTATACAAGAACATTAAGAAGGCATGGTTCACTTTTAGTATTTGCATGGAAAGTATCATCATTTTCTGAGTCAGTTTTTTTCATTTTCAAGGGTTAATCCTCTTTCAATATTTGTTCCATTTTGTATTCCATACGTTCTTTAGTTCCTAAGATTTGCATGTTTTTAAATTTATATATATATATATATATATATATATATATATATATATATATATATATATATATATATATATATATATATATAGACACACACACACACACTGTTGGCTACCCAACTAAATCCCCTTTCATTTTGCAAATGAAATAGGGGTCTCTTTTAATGTTTGTGTGTATTTTGTGTTTTTTCACCTTTACTTTCGTGGCCTGCAATGATGGTCAAGTTTTTTTTAAAGCAAACAATTTTACTCTTATGTGATGAGTATGGATCTGTTTTAAACTTTGACATGATTCTCTTTCAATTATGCATAATGGGGCAATGATCTTGGAAGAGATTAAACACAATTTCCATATTCTAATTACAATAAGTTGATATACACTAGTGTTGTTGAGACATCCACTATTATACTTTCATTCACACAATATTCTTTTTACTATTGTAATGAACTTGACAAGATTTCGGTTCTCTTGGATTAACTATGGGGTTGTGACTTTGTCTTGTAACCCTAGTTTTGGATTGGAAATGAGTTTATCATATGGTGCATTATATGCCTGATGATTTGGTTGATCAATCATTTAATTATATCAGAATGCCTCTGGTAATCTGAACATAACTCCTTGGAGGTAATATTATAGAAGATTATGAGGAATACCTTTCTATGTTTCAATAGGTTGAATGGTGGGATTTGGTTAAGTGCTTCCAGGGTTACAATGACCAAGTGGTTAAGGATTTCGTCTCCACTTTCAATGGTCGGAAATCTAAGATTAGTTATGTAGAAATGTAGGTAGACATGGGTTTTATTTCTGAAGCAACTTGCCTCTCTACATAAAGAAATAATTGATTGAAATTTTTTCTAGTTCCCAACGTCTTGTGGTGAGAATTTATGGCTTCCAAGAGTTGCTCGTATAATGTGAAAGGTCTGTCAGTTAGTTCACTTAAACACAAATGTCAAGCCTTACTGTATTTTTTTAGGTTCTTTATCACATATAAAGGAAGATATGTGTTTTAATTTATGTATGATATATGTATGTTAATGGTTTTCCTCGACTTCAAGCTCAATATTCCATATTATTTACATAAGAGTCTCTCTAAAATGTTGAAGTTTTACCAAGGAGAGGGTAATAATACCAAGTGGACTTTGTTTCATCATGGTTTCATTTGCATGTTGGTAAAAACCCATTTGGTTAACTATGGTGATACTTGGGACTATTTTCTTATCTGAAATGGCTTTGATAAACCCAATATGACCAATCAACAAGGAATTTCCCTTAAGGTTTCACCCAATTTCCAACTAGCTAGTTTGGCGTTGTCTAACTCTCATGGTGTTAATGATTTCGACACTGATAAGTTGTGCTATTATGAAGGGTCAGAATTATGTACTGATGTTAAGGATGAAACTCCTGACTCAGTGCTTTTTTGCATTACATGGGGTATGGTGAAGAAATTATGGTTTCACCATGTTGAACTACAACCCAATTTCAAATATTATGTCAAGTTGAATTCCTAGGACCATAGTCTTCATTCTAGACCTACAAAGGAAAATAAAATTGACCAGTTTGACATAAATCCTCTGTTCTGAGTGAAGAGTAAACAATTAGAACAAAAAACATCTAGAGAAAGGCACAATATGGGTAAAAATGGGCCTGTAAAATAGGTATATGTTGATCTTGAAACACCTTCCAAAACCTTACCAAAGAAGAATTAACCCTACTCTGATTTAAACTCTAGATTTTTGGACAACAGTGAACATACTCAATATGATGCTAATAATTATGAAAAATATCCCCAGTGCAAAACTGACTCTGAAAAATATACAATAGTAGTTAACATTGGATGAATAACCTTATGTAGGAAAATGAACAACTAAGGTTGATGAATCAATTTAGGGAAAGTAGACAAGGTAAATAGGCTTCTCGGTCTGAGGAAAAATCACAGATACCAGATACTCACATTGTCATCAAGTATTCTAATGTCAAAGTAATTATTTCCTCATACACTCAAAGTCAAATATCTACAAAATACTATGAATATCATTGCTTATTTACAGGTTGCAAATCTGGCAAGGAATAATTATTTGTTTTTATTTAGTTTATTAAAGTTTTTCCAACAACTAAAGAATCTAAGGTTTTATAGCCCCTTCATGTTAGTTATATTATCAACTATTGATTTTTCCTCTCTTGGTTTGTTACAAGTATTATTTTTGGGTGTTGGCATGGGTTATTTCATGGATAGTTACAATGGATACATCTCAACAACTTTCAAATCTCCTAGGATATCTTGTCAGTTATCTTCTCGTTCTTTTTCAGATAATGTTGATACGACCCAGATGGTTTGGTAGATTAGATAAGATATGGCCCAAATTTTTGGGTCCACCTTGTTATGTTTTTAGAAATCCTATTTTTGCGCTTAGACATGTCTGGTCATGCATATAAGGCATTAACTTTTGAATGAAAAGGTGGGGGGGGTTGTGTTAATTAATATGTAGTGATTGTGGAACTTTGATACACTTTTATTGTAAGTATGTTACTTTTTGAATGACTTCAACATTTTAAAACCTAATTATATGTTATATTCAGAATCCATGGTTACTTATTAACCTATTTTTTGAATTTCTTGTAATTGTGCTTTAGGTAATTTAAAGGAGTGAATGAAGTTGTTTGTGTGACCAAGATCTGTAAATAAATAGTGAATTGTCTACACCTTTTCCTACTATGTTAGTTTTGTTTCACATATTTGTTCGATCATGTTATTATTTTATTTCTGAAGTCTGAAAGGGAAACGTTGATCTTCCCATTGCTTGGGTTTTAATTTTCAGAACGAATTGTGAAAATTCAGATCATTGAAGTAGTTTAATGGTGAAGTAGGACTAATATTAGCACTAATGGATTCTGTATTTAAATGGTATTTTACCACTTGTCTACTGAATGATTTCATGGTATGATGGTAGGAATATTATATTTCATAGGAATTATTATGGTTATATAAATTTGGTCTCACATGAGTTAGTTTTAGGATATTACATATATTTGCGCTATTTTTTATTCTTGATGTGAAATTCGAATAGAAAATTTCATACTACTCTGTTTTGTTCGAAAGATTAGAATATTACAATGATTTATAATGTTTATATCTCTTATACAAATATCACATTAAGAATTGATTTAAATTACAAATTACAAATTTCATATATAATTTAAATATAATTATTTATTTTTCATTTCAACATTGTATAGAAAAAATATTATTCATTCTTCATCATATTTACTAGTTACACAGGTTTTTGGTTCTATTCTTTCTGTATTATATTTCTTGTACAACTTGAATATTATTCGTTGTATATTAACATCTAATTAATAATTGTTTTATGATAGTTTACTAATCATTCAACTTGTATATTAGGTGTTATCACCCAAAAAAAAAAAAATCAAAACATCATTCTGACAAGGTTACAAAATTTCATGGATCAAAATGGGGTTTTAGGAGTCAATTTAGGTTTGATCAAGGGAAGGTTTTAGATTTTTTATAGTTTAAAGCTCATCCTAAGGTTCAAATAAAGCCTTCTTTAAAGCTCTTTCATGTCAAAAATTCATCATTTTTCGGTTTCATTTCATTTCCCTAATTTTCTTAATCAAAACTGTCCAATTAGCCGAGAAACCGCAGTTTCGTAGTGCCACCCGTTGAAAAAAATTGTTTTGCGCTACGAAAGCGCTGATAGTTTCGTAGCACAAATAGGAAAAATTACACTGTAGGCGCTACGAAAGCACGGTTTTGTAACTGTCTTGTCAGCTGAGTTGGAAAATGTCAGAAACCGTTGGGAAAGGGTAGGATAGTGGCATGTTGAGTCATGTAATGATGAAATTGAAGTACACACCCATGTTTGCAGTCATCATGGTCATTATAGGTTATGAATGAGGCATCATTTTAGTTATGAGAGGACATTTAAATTTCAAAATCTTTCCTAATTATTCATTCTCATTTCCTTTTGCCTCCATTCAAAATTTCTGAGCTCTGAGTGTCAAGCCTAACCCGTGGCTAGTTCATACAAAGGTTTTACTACACCCATATCAAGCGAGGATGATACATTTATCAAGCGAGGCTGAGAAATTTATTCAAGCGAGGCTGAAAGCTTTTCTGAAGAATATGGCATAGGAAAGAAAAATTCACAGAGGAGGATAGTGCTTAAGGCATGAACCTTAAGACATGAAGGCAATAATTGAAGACCCAGCAGTGATGGAAGCATTCAGAAGAGTAGGTTGCCTAAGGTTTTGTGAGAAGTTGCAAGGTTGTTACACACATGTATTCAAGGAATTTGTTATGAATTTCAATGGAACAACCACTAAAGTCAGGATGCTAATTGTGTCTATTACACCAGAGGTCATTGTTGCCGTTACAGAGATACCAAGAGGTTAAGAAACTTGGTTCAAAGGGTTCAAATTCGATATGGAGCAGTGTAAAGAGTTAATGACACCTAAGCACATAGAAATGGACCTTAATAATGCTATCCCTATAAGTTGCATCAAAGATAACTACTCAAAACTGTTGCCCAACATTCAAAAATATTTTACCTGTGAAGGCAGATATCACAAGGTTTATTCATATCATTTCAAATTGCTTATACACTTCACTGGTAAGATTTCAATTGATTTACATTTTTATCTGCATAGGAGTCTTGCAAAGATGGCTGATAAGGTGCAAGAAAAGTCTGAAGGGAGTGAAACATCCTTATTTCATCATGGCTTAATGAAATTATTAATTTTAGATGAAATTCAAAAGATAGGCAGAGATTGGTCATCATTCTTGTTTATAAATGGTTTTGAGTTGGAAACCCTAACTCCTGCAAGAAACCCTAAAGCTAAAGGAGTTCCATCACCACCAGCAACAGAACCAAGCTAACCTATGGTTGCAAAACCAAAAGCAACTGCAAGAGTGAAGCCAAGAAAGAAAATTGAGAAAGGGCTAGAGAAAATGAAAATGTTTGATACACCAACTCTCCCACCTGCAAAACATAGATCAAAGGTTGTCAAAGATGCAAACAAAAGCAAGTTGTCGGCAAACAGGGGACAAAAAGAGTAACTAGAAGCCAAGTAGTGGCATTGAAAGGAAAGATAGTTGCTACAGAAGACAACCCAATAACAAAGGGGAATCTAGAGGATAATCTTCATGCCATTGACATAGAGGAAACACCCATTGTCCAAGCTGAGTTCATTGGGGAAGATGAGCATAAGCTGAAAAAGGCCAAGTCTGCAAAGAGGCTAGAGTTTGAGGGGGAAGATGCAGGTTTCATCTTTCAAGAAAGAAAGCCTATGACTAGGCATGCTAGGAAATTAATGGAAGGCAACAAAGAAGTTAAAAAACCCACTGAGACAACTAAATCTCCTAAATAAGTTGTTGATATTTCATCACCCATAGTGAAGGATACAATCAGCAAATTAAAAAGGGGAAAGGAGAAAGTGATAGAGAAAACAAAGTTTTAGCGCCTTGAGGAGAAGTTAAAGTTGTAAAATTAGGAAATTTTTGTCATGAAAAAGAAAGCTAGAAAGCACAGTGTCGAGAAAGTAAAGTTTAAAAGAATGAAGGCAATGTGGGAAGGACAAGTTGATTCTGCTTCTGAAAACTTAAGTAATACAGAGCAATTTTTCAAATGGACAACTCCAGCAATAAAAGAAGCTAAGTTTGTTAGAATAATAAACACTCATATGAGAGCTATTAACAGAAGACTTAAAGACTAGGTGAAGGATTTAGAGCAACAACTGGAGTTAATTCATGTTGAGTTAAAGAGCATAGGCATTAAAATGACATTCATAGAAGAATCGATAGCTCAACCAAGTGTAAACGAAGAAGGAGCCTCAAGAAAGCTAGAATGAAGTGGGTTTACAGTTTATATGATTTATAAATACTGAAGACAAGTTAGGTTTTGAGTTTTTGAGGCAAACACGGTTTTCACTTGGAAAATTTATGAAGAATTTTCATACTCAACAGTTTCATAGCACATTCATTGTAAAAAAGTAGAAAAGCGCTATGAAACTGCTGTAACTTCTTTTCTTGCTTATTTTGATCAGATTTTAAAGGGTTGAATACTGAGTTAAGAACTGAATTTGCTATGGAAGATGTATTAAAGGGTAATTAAAATGATGCAAAGAAAATAATTGAGTTTTTTGGAGGAAAAAGACTTGAAATGGCAACGCTACAAAAAGCGCTATGAAACTGCTGTGTTTTCGTAGCGCAGGACATTACAACATTTTGAGCAGTGTTTAAAGCATTTTTAGACAGCTGGAGGCTAGGGAGGAGTTATGGGACATGTTAAGCCAACTTCCAATAGCTAAGGACTACAAAATAAAGAGTACATGATGGTCAGAATGTTCAAAGAATGCAAAAGATCTTATGCCTAAAAAACAGGGTATTGTTTCCTATCTTTGTGGAGGTCAGCAAAATGATCATGAAGAAATGAAGCCCATCATCCAGATTCGACCATGTGATGATACACTTGGAAATTAAATAAATTTAAATAGGTAAGGTTGTCATAGATAGTGATAAGGAGTTTGAGTCCTTTTTGGAATAGGACTGTTAAGTAGGATAGGTGTCCTTTTGTAATAAATTCCATGTTTTATGGTTATGCAAGGTGTCAAGGGACATAAATTAAATGTACCTAGCCTAGAGGTAGATCATCCCAGGTTGCAAGATTTCTATTAAAGACCAAGAGGTCGAATTTGTCAAGGGTTGGACATTTTTGGCAAAACTGTGCTTATTGTGAATTGACTGTTTTCAACTAATACAAAGATCTTCAACTTTTGACCAACTTGAGATTCAGAAGGAGTTTTAGAGTTTTCCTATTCTATTTACATCTCTTATATATCTTATTGTAGTGGTGTTCATCTATATTACTCAGAATTCATCTATTAGATGCTCTGACTTCCTATATAAGTGAACTGACCGTGTTTTTATAGTTTTATGTGTGTTTACCTTATGACCAAAACTCTGATATGCCTTAACTTCCATGTCAAGTAGATTTACTGGATTACTGAAATGTTTTGACTCCATAAGCCCAATGTATACATGCTGATGTGATTCTCAACCTACATCTATCATTTATCTGTTTATTACCTAAATAGAGTTAGCCATCTATATTTTTATCCAAATCATTAACCCTTGAGAGAGCCCTCTTAGGCTGGGGAGGCTAAGCATCAGTCAAAAGATTACGTTTGAAATAGTTACATGAAGTTGACTGATCAAGCAGCCTATGAGATCCAATTTTGTGATAACATTAGGTATATTAATGTAGAATAATAGCTTTAGTTTCATATATATAACATTAGATAACTTTAGGATTCCCCGTGCTCTTTTCTTCACAAAAGGAAGAGATTCAAAGGCCAACGGGGCCTTTAAACCCATCGGGAGTGGCTACTTAAACAACTTGGGCTATCTAAAGAGCCTCGATCGAGGCCACATCCCCTTTGTTGACAAACAATCCAAAAGCCTACATCAAAAAAGTGGTGTTAGGAGGGAAAATACAACTTTAAATTGCTAAGGGTAGTCATAAAATACATATTGTTCACTCCCCTATTGTCACCCGAAGTCAATAAAACCCTCCCATTGTTGAAAATACCTCTAGTTCTTAGCCTAAACCTATTCCTAAATAGATAAACAATGAAACCACAAATCCAACCCATTCTCAAGTCCGATATAAGATTGACCAATGCCTCCAAATATCTCGAGAAGTTCTTTCTAGAACTCGAGAGAGATTAGAAATAGCAATATGAAGTACTATTGTATCAACATATTCTTACACCTATCGATTTTCATTTAGAAGAACCTACAGTGTTGGATCCTCAAACGAGAATTTTTCAAACTGCTAGTACCCCTAATGATAGATTATTTTATATCTTAACTGGTAGAATCGATCTTAATAAATTAGTTTCTGAACCATCTACATAACCTTCTCTTCTAAGAGGTTTCGTCCCACCTCCTTCTCCATGTTATGAAAACAACTCCAAAAATAGAAGAAAAGAGAGATCAACGCCTTATAAATTAGCAAATTCGAGGGGGAAACCTCCTTTACATTACATAAATGAACAATTATTCGATGATTCAAATGAAAAAACCTCCTTTCTATGTATAGGAGTCCATGGAGTCACAATATAATCCTAGCTGACCTAACAATAATAATGTAAGGGCACAACAATAACAATAGTGGCTTTTTATGGCCACAATAATAAAAATATGGGGGCTACAGGGGTACAAAAATAAAAATAAGGGGGTTACACTAACAAAAATAAGGGACTACAATAGTAATATAGGGACCTAACATGCCCCTCTCCTTCAAAAAAGTGTTGTCCTCAACACTTGAGTAGCTCTGGATGCTTCCGTATAAAATTCTCATCCTCCCATGTGGAATCTTCAGTGGGTAAGTTCTTCCACTTGATGAGATACTTTGAAATTGATCGATTTCGTAGCTGTCGAGATCTTATTTCCATGACTGCTTCGTGATCCAATATGATTTTTCCTTCCTCATCATTTTTTGGCAATATTGTTTGAACTGTAAGTATGGGGCACAATAATAAAAATATGGGGGCTACAGGGGTACAAAAATAACAATAAGGGGGTTACACTAACAACAATAAGGGACTACACTAGTAATATAGGGACCTAACATGCACCTCTCCTTCAAAAAAGTGTTGTCCTCAACACTTGAGTAGCTCTGGATTCTTCCGTATAAAATTCTCATCCTCCCATGTGGAATCTTCAGTGGGTAAGTTCTTCCACTTGATGAGATACTTTGAAATTGATCGATTTCATAGCTGTCGAGATCTTATTTCCATGACTGCTTCTTGATCCAATATGATTTTTCCTTCCTCATCAATTTTGGCAATATTGTTTGAACTGTAAGTTTGTCACCTATAAACTTATTTAAGCATGAAACATGGAAAAATATGTGCACTCGAGAAGAAGCAGGAAGTTCCAATTTGTATGTCATAGTACCAATCTTTTACAACACCTTGTAAGGAACATAGTGCTTTGGCGATAATTTATTATCCTTCTTATCTTGCTTGAGGGACATTTGTTTGTATGGTTGTAGCTGTAAAAACACCCTATCTCCTACATCAAAACTTCTCTCGCTGCGATGTTGATTTTCCTATTGTTTCATTCGATTTTATGCCAAATTTAGGTCATCCTTTAAGAGTTGGAGCACTTGTTGTTGATGCTCGATTTGATCTTCCACTGCTTGAACCTTAAAATTCTCTTAAATATGTTGTGATGGACAGTGAATGATATCCATAAAGTGCCATAAATGGGGTCATTTTTGCAGCAATATGGAAGGAAGTGTTATACCACCATTCAACCATGGGTAACCACTTGACCCATTGTTTTTGTTTATCAGATAAAAAAAAATGAAGATATCCTTCCAAACACTTGTTCACTATCTTATTTCTCCCATCGGATTGAGGATGATAAGATGAGTTATGAGCTAGTTGACTACCCAAACAAGAAAATAATTCCATCCAAAAACTTCCAATAAAAATGGGATCTCTGTCGCTTACAATAATCATGTATATTTTGAATTGTTTTCATAAATGTAGTAGCAACTATACTTGCTTTAAATGGATGAGATAATGCACAAAAGTGTGCATACTTGGTAAGTCTATCAACTACCACCATGATGACACTCTTTCCTTCGGACTTAGGTAAACCTGTGATAAAATCCATTGAAACCTCCTCCCAACGTTGACTTGGAATTGATAAAGGTTGTAGAAGACTCGAGGTCTTAATTGTTTCAACTTTATTTTTGATGGAAAACCAAAAAATTTGCCATAAAATTTTGAATATTAGATTTAAGGCCATCCCAAAAAAATTATTTCTTCAATCTATGGTAAGTTTTTAAAAATCCTGAGTGTCCTCCTAAGGGAGAGATGTGAAATTCCAAAATAATATTTTGTTTTAGCTGGGAATTCTTATCAAGATATAAGCGATATTTGTACCATAAGGAATCATTTTTCCAACTAAATGTATTAGATGTACTAGGATCTTGGTGAAACTTTTTAATGAGTGTCCACACTTCTTCGTCATTCTTCCATTCATCCCTTGCTTCGGTTATCCAATCTGGTTGGATAATAGAAATGGCACAAAGCAATGCTTCCACCTCTTCATCCTTTCTTGAGAGTGCATCTGCAACAACATTTAGCTTCTCTTTTTTGTAGATGATTTCAAAGTCATAACCCAACATCTTTGTGACCCATTTTTGCTGCTCCTCTGAAGATAGTCTTTGTTCCAAAAATTATTTAACACTATCATGATCAATTTTTACCTTGAAGTGTCTTCCCATTATGTAAGGTCGCTATTTATTTAGTGCATGTAGTATTTCCAACATTTCCTTCTCATTAATAGATTTCTGTAAATACATTCCTTTTATTGGAAGACTTTCAAAAGAAATGAGTCTTCTTTCTTGCATTAAAAAAGCACCAATTCCATTTCCCGAGGCATCACATTCCACAGTAAAGGTTTTTGTGAAGTCTAATGTAACTAAGACCAGTGCTAGGCACATTGCCTCTTTAAGATGTTCAAAGGCCTTAGTTGCTTCGGGAGTCCATGAAAATGCATCTTTCTTCAATAATATTTTTAGAGGTGCTACTATCTTCTCATAATTATTAACAAACTTGCGATAATACCCTGTTAACTCGAGAAATCCTTGCAACTACTTTATGGTTTTTGGGACTTTCCATTCCATAATGGCTTTAATTTTTTAGAGTCTAGCTTAACACTCTTCTGAGATACAATATGACCTAGATATTCCACCTTTTGTACTCCAAAGAAACATTTGGAGGTTTTTTCATATAATTGTTTCTCCTCCAGTAGTTTGAGCACCTTGTCAACATGTTGAACATGATCCTTCCAAGACCTGTTGTAGATTAGTATATCATCAAAAAATACTAACACAAATTTTCTAAGGAAGGGTTTGAAAATGGAATTCATCAACCCTTGAAATGTAGAAGGTGCATTGGTAAGGCCAAAAGGGAAGATGACAAAAAATCCATAATGACCCTCATGAGTTCGAAATTTTTTTTTCGGAATATCTTCAGTCTTCATTCTAATTTGATGATATCTTGAACGAAGATCCAACTTGGTAAAATAAATTTCTCCATGTAATTCATCCAATAATTCATCAATCACAGGAATGGGAAATTTATCTTTAATAGTGAGCTTATTGAGCTCCCTATAATCCAGACACATGTGCCAAGATCCATCCTTCTTGTGCACCAATACTACTAGAGCAGAGAAATAAATTTTATTAGGTTGAATTATACCAACCTCTAACATTTTGCAATCATACATTCAATTTCTCTCTTTTGGACACAAGGATATCTACAAGGCTTGATGTTTGGAGGAAAAATTCCTAGAACCAAATGAATAACATGATCATGACCACAAATAGGTGGGAGTCCTTTGGGAGTTTCAAACACCTTAGAATGATTGTCCAAGACTCTTTGGAGATATGGAGAAATAGATTATTTTGATGTTGGAACTTCTAGTGAGCATAATTGTGAAATTACACCTCACTATTATTTCTTCATATGATTTGTCATGACATTAGAGCTTATTATCTTTCACGGATTCCCTGCGATATCCCGTAATTCAAATTCCTTTCCTTCCAATTTTTTTTTCAAGAAAAGTTCTTGAAAATTAAAAGCTACCGTCCCCAAAGATTGTAACCATTGTAATCCTAGTACAAAATCATCACCTCCCATTGGAATGGAAAGCATTGGATTATTCAATATGTATTCCCCCATGGTTAGCTTGATATTATGGCATTTTCCAGAGCAATTTGTAGTTCCTCCATTTGCAACCATCACTTGACACTCTCGTGCTAGGTATAGGAAGAAATTCAATTCCTTGGCTACCTTACAAAATAAAATTATGGGTACTACCCGAATCAATAAACACTATTACCTTTTTATTCTTGATATGTCCTTTTATATTGAGAGTTTAATTTTGGCCACTTTTTATAGAATTCCAATCCGATGCTCAGAGAGAGAGCTATGATGATTTTCCCAAGGTCACCTCTTCTAGATGAAATTCAAGAGCCTGCAAAAACCATTACTTCCACAAATTATAGCTCTGAAAATATTCCGAACGAAGATCTAAAATTTTACACGAAGTTCCTCAGGGTTTCTTCGCAAATGGGTTTTTTAGCGTCTGAACCTTCGTACAAAAAAAGTTATAGTGAAAATGACACGATGACCTATTTGAAGAAAAAAAACCCTAGAATCCAAAGCTTTAATACCAAATGTTATGAAACCAACTCCAAAAATAGAATAAAAGAGAGATGAATGCCTTAGAAATCAGCGACTTCAAGGGGGAAACCTCCTTTACATTACATAAATGAACAATTCTTCGATGATTCAAATGAAAAAACCTCCTTTCTATATATAGGAGTCCATGGGGTCATAATATAATCCTATACAACCTAACAATAATAATTTAAGGGCACAACAATAGAAATAGTGTATTTTTATGGGGCACAATAATAAAAATAGTGGCTTTTTATGGGGCACAATAATAACAATATGGGGGGTATAGGGGTACAACAATAGCAATAACGGGGCTACATTAACAACAATAAGCGACTAAACTAGTAATATAAGGACCTAACATGCCCCTATCCTTCAAAAAAGTGTTGTTCTCAACGCTTGAGTAGCTTTGGATGCTTTTGTATAAAATTCTCATTCTCCCATGTGGAATATTCAGTGGGTAAGTTCTTTCACTTGATGAGTTACTTTGAAATTGATTGATTTCATAGCTGTCGAGTTCTTGTTTCTGTGACTGCTTCAGGTTCCAATATGATTTTTCCTTCCTCATCAAGTTCTAGAAATATTGTTTGAACTGGAATTTTTTCACCTATAACTTTATTTAAGCATGAAACATGGAAAATTGGGTGCACTCGAGAAGAAGCAGGAAACTCCAATTTTTATGCCATAGTACCAATATTTTGCAACACCTTGTAAGGACCATATTACTTTGGTGATAATTTATTATCCTTCTTAGCTTTCTTGAGAGACATTTTTTTGTATGGTTGTAGCCATAAAAATACCCAATCTCCTACATCAAGACTTCTCTCATTGCGATGTTGATCTGCCCGTTGTTTCATTCGATTTTTTGACAAATTTAGGTTATCCTTTAAGAGTTGGATAACTTGTTGGTGATGCTCGATGTGATCTTCCACTGCTTGAACCTTAAAAATTTCTCTTAAAGATGATGTGATGGACGGTGGATGATATCCATAAAGTGCCATAAATGGGGTCATTTTTGCTGCAGTATGGAATGAAGTGTTACCACCATTCAGCCAAAGGTAACCACTTGACCCATTAAGTTTGTTTATCACATACAAAACAATGAAGATATCCTTCCAAACACTTGTTCACTATCTCAGTTTTCCCATCGGATTGAGGATGATAAGATGAGCTATGAGCTAGTTGAGTACCCAATCAAGAAAATAATTCCGTCTAAAAATTTCCAGTAAAAATGGGATCTCTGTCGCTTACAATAATCTTTCGGTTTCCATGTATCTTTTGAATTGTTTTCATAAATGTAGTAGCAGTTGTACTTAATTTAAATGGATGAGATAATGCACAAAAGTGTGCATACTTGGTAAGTATATCAACTACCACCATGATGACACTCTTTCCTTTGGACTTAGGTAAACCTATGATAAAATCCATTGAAACCTCATCCCAACGTTAACTTGGAATGAATAAAGGATGTAGAAGACCCGGGGTCTTAATTTTCTCAACTTTATTTTGTTGGCAAACCAAACATTCCACCACAAAATTTTGAATATTAGATTTAAGGCCATCCCAAAAAAAATATTTCTTTAGCCTGTGGTAAGTTTTTAAAAATCCTGACTGTCCTCCTAAGGGAGAGGTGTGCAATTCCAAAAGAATATATTTTTTTAGCTGGGAAATATTACAAAGATATAAGCAATATTTGTACCATAAGGAATCATTTTTCCAACTAAAAGTATCAGATGTACTAGGATCTTGTTGCAAATTTTGAATGAGTGTCCACACTTCTTCATTCTTCCATTCATCCCTTGCTTCAGTTATCCAATCTGGCTGGATAATATAAATGGCACAAATCATTGCTTCCACCTCTTCATCCTTTCTTGAGAGTGCATCTGCAACAACATTTAGATTCCATTTTTTGTAGATAATTTCAAAGTTATAATCCAACATCTTTGTGACCCATTTTTGCTGCTCTTCTGAAGATAATATTTGTTCCAAAAATTATTTAAGACTATCATGATCAATTTTTACGTTGAAGTGTCTTCCCATTAGTTAAGGTCACCATTTCTTTAGTGCATGTAGTATTTCCAACATTTCCTTCTCATAAATAGATTTCTGTAAATACTTTTCTTTGATTGGACGACTTTCAAAAGCAACAGGTCTTCCTTCTTGCATTAAAACAACACCAATTCCATTTCCTGAGGCATCACATTCCACAGTAAATGTTTTTGTGAAGCCTGGCGTAGCTAAGACCGGTGCTAGGCACATTGCCTCTTTAAGATGTTCAAAGGCCTTAGTTGCTTCAGGAGTCCATGAAAATGCACCTTTCTTCAATAATGTTGTTAGATCTGCTGCTATTTTCCCATAATTCTTAACAAACTTGCAATAATACCCTGTTAACCCAAGAAATCCTCACAACTACTTTATGGTTGTGGGGACTTTACACTTAATGGCTTTAATTTTGTTAAGGTCTACCTTAACACCCTCCTGAGATACAATATGACCCATATATTCCACCTCTTGTACTCCAAAGAAAAATTTGGAGTTTTTTGCATATAATTTTTTCTCCTCCAATAGTTTGAGCACCTTGTCAACATCTTGACCATGATCCTTCCAAGACCTACTGTAGATTAGTATATCATCAAAAAGTACTAACACAAATTTTCTAAGGAAGGGTTTGAAAATGGAATTCATCATCCCTTGAAATGTGGAAGGTGCATTGGTAAGGCTAAAAGGCATGACTAAATTCAAAATGACCCTCATGTGTTCGAAATTTTGTTCTCGGAATATCTTCAGTCTTCATTATAATTTGATGATATCCTGAACAAATATCAAAATTGGTAAAATAAATTTCTCCATGTAATTCATCAATCACATGAATGGGAAATTTATCTTTAATAGTGAGCTTATTGAGCTCCCTATAATCCGAACACATGTGCCATAAATCCATCCTTGTGCACCAATAGTAGTGGAGGAGAGAAAGAACTTTTACTAGGTTGAATTATACCAGACTCTAACATTTTTGCAATCATAAATTCAATTTTTGTATTTTGGACATAAGGATATTTGTAAGGCTTGATGTTTCAAGGAACACTTCCCAGAATCAAATGAATAGCATGATCAAGATCACGAATAGGTGGGAGTCCTTTGGGAGTTTCAAACACCTTGGAATGATTGTCCAAGACTTTTTGCATATCTCGAGAAATAGATGATTTTGATGTTGGAACTTCTAGTGAGCATAATTATGCAATTGCGCCTCGTTGTTCTTTCTTCATAAGATTTTTCATGACATTAGAGCTTATTATCTTTCCTAGCTTCCCTGCGATACCGTGTAATTCAAATTCCTTTCATTTCGAAAAACATTTCAAGAAAATTTCTTGAAAATTAAAAGCTACAGTCCCCAAAGATTGTAACCATTATACTCCTAGTACAAAATCAACACCTCCCATCGGAATGGAAAGTATTGGACTATTCAATACATATTATCCCATGGTTAGCTTGATATTATGGAATTTTTCATAGAAATTCATAATTCCTCCATTTGCAACCATCACTTGACACTTTGGTTTCGGGTATAGGAAGCAATTCAATTCCTTGTCTACCTTAGAATGAATAAAATTATGGGTACTACCCGAATCAATAAACACTATTACCTTTTTCTTCTTGATATGTACTTCTATCTTGAGAGTTTGAGGAGTGGTAATTCCTGCCAAAGCATTACAGGATATGGTCGGACTCATTCCTTCTTTCTCTAGGGTTTGTTCCTTGTGTATATCCTCTCTTTTGAAGTTTCTTGTTCATTTTCTTCCTCCTCTTCAAAATCTATGTAAAATCATTTCCTCTCAACACACTTATGACCTTTAGTGTATTTTCTATCACAACTTTAGCAAAGCCCTTTTTCTCCCTTTTCTTCCAATTGTTGTGGTGTCAAACTTGTAGGTTGTGGAAGTCTAGGAGTAGCAACACTTCCATCTTTATAGATGTGAGTGGCAGGTTTCCTTGTCACCATAATTTTACATTCAATTTTTCTTGTGAACCTGAATGCCTTCTAAAATGAATCAGGTTCCCAAAGGCGAACCTCATGTTAGATGTTATCCTTTAAATTCCCAATGAAGACATCAATCTTGTGTTCCTCTGGAATATCAGCTACCCTTATATTCATTTTTTGTAAATCCTCAATGTGCTCCACCATTGAACCCTTTTGTTTGAGATTTATTAATTAGCTAAAGAAGGTGTTTCTCTTTGTATCCTCATAACGTGCTATCATTTCCTTCGTAAAAATTGACCAAGTGACAATTTTTTTATGGGAGCAAAGCCATCGATACCATACAAATGTATTTTGTTCTAAATATAAAGTTGTAATGCATACCTTTTGTGTGTTTTGCACATTATTGAGATCAAAATGTTGCTCCATCTGTAGTATCCATGTTACGGGATCCTTTCCATCAAACTTCCTCATATCGACCTTTGGAATATGGTGGGTCTTGAATCCAACATTATATTTTATGAAATCACGATTAACATTTATTTTGTTCTCATCGTGAGTTTCCTCTACTATATTTTTTCCATTAGGAATACTTTCTTGTATCAACTTTGTCAAACCTTCCTTCAAACCTTCAATGTCTTCTTTTAGATCATTCTTCATGTCTTCCATGTTGTCTTTCATTTTTTCGTCGATGTCATCCATATTAGCTTAGATGCCATCCATATTAGCTTCCATGCCATTCTTCAAAACATCCATCTTAGCTTCCATGCCTTTCTTCAAAACTTTCATTTCATTTTTTGTTGCTCTTTGCGAGAGCGAAATTTGGTGCACTTTCTATTGTAATTTTGATATATCATGTTGCACTTCTTTCTCTTCATGAGTTATAGTAGAGTATATAGAGGGCTTAATGGGTGTTGAATTCTTTTTAGGGGGGCATTTTAGAACCCAATAATGATATCTATGCTTCAATATGCCCTTGGAATCACTTCAAACTGATTTTTCAAACAAGATTTATGCAATTCGAAAAAAATACACACATTTTTCATGAATTTAAGGAGCTCGATATTGAAAATTATGTATCTCTATAATTTCGGATCCCTAAGATTTTATATTTGATCCTTTAGTAGCCCTCTAAATCGTCGTTCAAATGCCACAAGTCTGACCTAATTTGGATTCTTCAAGACAAAGTTATGACCAATATCCCACAATAACCTAATTATGGACCGGTTCAGTAGAGTGAACTTGTACGATGTGTTACGTGTCATTGTTTCCTGCTTAGGCTCTAATTTCAGCCATTTTTTTACAGAATTCCAATCTGATGCTTAGAGAGAGGGTTATGACAATTTTCCCAAGGTCACCTCTTTTAGATGAAATTCGGGAGCCTGCAAAAACCCTAAATTCCACAAATCATAGCTCTGAAAATATTTCGAACCAAGATCTAAAATTTATACACAAAGTTCCTCGGGATTTCCTAACAATGGGTTCTTTTTTAGCGTGTGAAACTTTGTAGAAAAAAAGTTATAGCGAAAATTCCATGATGACCTGTTTTAAGCAGCGAAACCCTATAATCCAAAGCTCTAATACCAAATGTTATGAAACCAACTCCAAAAATAGAATAAAAGAGAGATCAACGCCTTAGAAATCAACCACTTCGAGGGGGAAACCTCATTTACATTACATAAATGAATACTTATTCGATGATTCAAATAACAAAACCTCCTTTCTATATATAGGAGTCCATGAGGTCACAATATAATCTTAGCCGACCTAACAATAATAATTTAAGGGCACAAAAATAAAAATAATGGCTTTTTATGGGGCACAATAATAAAAATATGGGGGCTATAGGGGTACAAAAATAACAATAAGGGGGCTACACTAACAACAATAAAAGATTACACTAGTAATATAGGGACCTAACATGCCCCTCTCCTTCAAAAAAGTGTTGTCCTCAACGCTTAAGTAGCTCTGGATGCTTCTGTATAAAATTCTCATCCTCCCATGTGGAATATTCATTGGGTAAGTTCTTCCACTTTATGAGATACTTTGAAATTGATCGATGCGTAGCTGTCGAGTTCTTGTTTTTGTGACTGCTTCAAGTTCCAATATGATTTTTCCTTCCTCGTCAAGTTCTGGAAATATTGTTTGAACTGGAATTTTCTCACCTATAACCTTATTTAAGCATAAAACATGGAAAACTGGGTGCACTCAAGAAGAAGCAGGAAGCTCCAATTTGTATGCCATAGTACCAATCTTTTGCAACACCCTGTAAGGACCATATCACTTTGGCGATAATTTATTATCCTTCTTAGCTTGCTTGAGGGACATTTGTTTGTATGGTTGAGCCGTAAAAATACCCAATCTCCTACATCAAAAATTCTCGCTGCAATGTTGATCTTCCTCTTGTTTCATTCGATTTTTTGCCAAATTTAGGTTATCCTTTAAGAGTTGGAGAAATTTTTGTTGATGCTCGATTTGATCTTCCACTGCTTTAACCTTAAAATTTCTCTTAAAGATGATGTGATGGACAGTGGATGATATCCATAAAGTGCCATAAATGGGGTCATTTTTGCTGCAGTATGGAAGGAAGTGTTATACCACTATTCAGCCAAAGTTAACCACTTGACCCATTGTGTTTGTTTATCACATACAAAACAACGAAGATATCCTTCCAAACACTTGTTCACTATCTCAATTTTCCCATCGGATTGAGGATGATAAGATGAGCTATGAGCTAGTTGAGTACCCAAACAAGAAAATAATTCCGTCCAAAAATTTCCAGTAAAAATGGGATCTCTGTTGCTTACAATAATATTTGGGTTTCCATGTAGCTTTTAAATTGTTTTCATAAATGTAGTAGCAACTGTACTTGCTTTAAATGGATGAGATATTGCACAAAGGTGTGCATACTTGGTAAGTCTATCAACTACCACCATGATGACACTCTTTCCTTTGGACTTAGGTAAACCTGTGATAAAATCCATTGAAAACCTCCTCCCAACATTGACTTGGAAAGGATAAAATTTGTAGAAGACCCAAGGTCTTAATTGTCTCAACTTTATTTTGCTGGAAAACCAAACATTCCGCCACAAAATTTTGAATATCAGATTTAAGGCCATCCCTAAAAAATTCTTTCTTCAGCCTGTGGTAAGTTTTTAAAAATCTCGAGTGTGCTCCTAAGGGAGAAGTGTGCAATTCCAAAAGAATATTTTGTTTTAGTTGGGAATTCTTAGAAATATATAAGCGATCTTTGTACCATAAGGAATCATTTTTCCAACAAAATGTATCAGATGTACTAGGATCTTGCTGCAACTTTTGAATGAGTGTCCACACTTCTTCATAATTCTTGCATTCATCCATTGCTTCGATTATACAATATGGTTGGATAATAGAAATGTAACAAATTAATGCTTCCACCTCTTCATCCGTTCTTGAGAGTGCATCTGCAACAACAATTTAACTTCCCTTTTTTGTAGATGATTTCAAAGTCATAACCCAACATCTTTGTGACCCATTTTTGCTGCTCTTCTAAAGATAGTCTTTGTTCCAAAAATTATTTAAGACTATCATGATCAAAATTTACCTTGAAGTGTGTTCCCATTAGGTAAGGTCGACATTTCTTTAGTGCATGTAGTATTGCCAACATTTCCTTCTCATAAATAGATTTTTGTAAATACTTTCCTTTGATTGGAAGACTTTCAAAAGGAATGGGTCTTCCTTCTTCCATTAAAGCAACACCAATTCCATTTCCTAAAGAATTACATTCCACAATAAATGTTTTTTTGAAGTGTGGCGTAGCTAAGACCGGTGCTAGGCACATTGCCTCTTTAAGATGTTCAAAGGCCTTAGTTGCTTAAGGAGTCCAAGAAAATGAATCTTTCTTCAATAATGTTGTTAGAGGTGATGTTTTTTTCCCATAATTCTTAACAAACTTGCGATAATACCCTTTTAACCCGAGAAATCCTCGCAATTACTTTATGGTTGTGGGGAATTTCCGTTCCTTAATGGCTTTAATTTTGTTAGGGTCTACCTTAACACCCTCCTGAGATACAATATGACCCAGATATTCCACCTCTTGTACTCCAAAGAAAAATTTGGAGGTTTTTGCATATAATTGTTTCTCTTCCAATATTTTGAGCACCCTGTCAACATGTTGAACATGATCCTTCCAAGACCTGTTATAGATTAGATTAGCATAGTTATATGATGTGCTCTTGCTACAAATATTTTTCATGATTGATAAGTTATTGAATGGTTAATGAATGTATAGGCTAAAAAATATTGTTGCAACTACCCTGAGAGGGAATTGGACCTTCTTGATAATTCTCTGACGAAGTTCAAAAGTTTATGATCAGATATGCATTCATAGCTTGTAGCTTCTATGTTTACTATCTATTTGACGAAATGTGTATCATGTATTAGGCATGTCCTGGTCAAGATCTTCCTTATGTATTGGTTGTTAAGACTTTTTATAACCTTAGACCTTATTCTATAGAGTTATGGGAATTTCTAAGCAGTGGCCTGTAGGCCATCTCAGAAAAGTGGCACAAATCTAGCGAAAACATGCACAAAACAAGGAAATCTTAGTCATAACCACATGCAAGAAGGCTTGTGGGTGTGGTTGGAGCCTCATAATTTCATGAAACATGTTTCAAGGTTACAATTGGGGTGTCATTCTTGTGAAAATGAGTCCCAACTCAGGGATTGATCTCTAGGGGTGGTTATCAGGCTTCTGAGTGACCTTTAGTCCCTGTAGGGTGGAAGTACGTGTCTTAGTTTGTAAGCCCCACTTCCATAACTATAACTTAGAGGTCGTTCATGTCATAGTAAATCTTAGCTCATGTTTACCCTAGAGAGCTTGCAAAAGTAGGTAAATGTGGGAGGTGATGGTTATAGAGTGGTATAAGAGCAAGGTTGCAACACTGGACCTCTGGGTCCTTGTGGATGGTTATGGTTATCATGTGTGCAGTTAGTGTTGTAGTTTGTATTATTATTATGTATGCATCATTATATTGATATGTGTTTCTTGTAGAAATTATACAACAAGCATGCATATCATGGATTCAATCCAATCTAACAATGTGCTAAATCTAGATACTGAATCACTTCTACAAATCAATTGTGGAATAAAAAACACAATTTCCAATCACATAAAGCAAAGAAGAATCAATCAAACCACAACATAGATAATTTCCCGGGGAAAACTTACTGCTCAAAACCCCACTATCTTCTATTGTATATTCAGCATGGATACATGAAACAATTACATACAACTCTTCTCACAAGAGCCCTCATGTACTCAGCTAATTGTCTCACACTGTCCTGGATAAAAGTGACCAATACTTAGCCAATTTTATGCCTCTTGACAGCCTACCTTGCTTGCGCAATTCATGTGGAATGAAATCCCTATTCCATAGGAATTTTTTCCTTCCTTGACTGCACAAGGATCATGTGCAATCCAATGGATGTTTGGTTGCATGGGTGCAACCCAGTAATCATACAAATGATAGTCAACTTCCCTTTCACCTAGATCTCAACTGGGTCTCCACTGGAACTGACATGCATGCAACTAATAATAGTAAATCCTCAGTTGCAGGTGAGATCACTGATTGTGAATTAAATAATACTTAATTCACCTGATCTCTCACTAGTGTATCTAATAGTTACAACTAGTACAACTGACTTTAACTCACTTAACTGAGTTATACTGATTACAACCTGCATTAACTAATGCACCACTACACTTCAAGCTTCGTTACAACTAGAATTAGTTTGCATGCCTCACCAACTACCCTTAACTCGAAATTCATGAGTTAACTGAGTTTATCACACTCAATTAACTATTACAATTTATTTTGAGATTAGATTACATTTTATTGTCCATCTTAATTAAGGGATAACTAAAATAGACATGCAGCAAATTTAGCCCACACCAGTGTAGGTGCTGCTAAGACTTTTGGTCCCACACTAGTGTAGGTGCCGCTTGGACCTCTTGGTCCCACACTAGTGTAGGTGCTGAAATTTCTTATTGAACTTCAACACTCCCTCTCAACAAGAAATGGATTATCCTTCACCTCGATCCTGCCTCTATGGTATTCAAATTTTCTCCTGGTGAGCGCCTTCATCAGAATATATGCATCCCGATCTTCCGTGGGAGTGTACTGAAGTAACATTATTCGCCTCTACACACAATATTTGAGATGGTGGTACCAGATATCTATTTTCTTAGACCTATCATGAAACATATGATTAATTGAGAGTTTAATGCAACTCTGATTATCACAATGTATCACTGTCGGATCCATTTGAGAACCAAACAAACCAACCAAGATCTTTCTCATCCAGATAGCTTCACATGCAGCTTGAATTGCTACGATGTACTCTTCTTCCGTTGAATTGAGTGTCATAGATCGTTGCCTCTTGTCGTACCAAGAAATTTTTTTTGATCATATGTTGAAGACCCCTCCTGATGTGCTCTTTCTGTCTGATGGACTGCCCACCCAATCAGCATCCATGAAGCCTTGAAGCTTCACTCCCTCTGTTCGTTTGTACCATAATCCATACTTTTATGTGCCCCTCAGGTATCTCAAGACATGATTCCCTACCTTCCAAAAGAGCTTAGTAGGCTTAACCATAGCTTGACACAACTGGTTAACTGCGTAGCAAATTTCTGGTCTGGTGTTCACTAGATACATCAGTGAAACAAATAACTGCCTGTAGATAGTAGCATCCACTACCTCTCCAGAAGTAACATCCTCTTTCCTCCAATTTCTTGGAAGAGGAGTGTCCATGGGTTTGCCAATCTCCATGTGAAACTTACCCAATATCTCTTTGGCATACTTTCCGTGAGAAACAAAAATTTCACCATCCCGCTGCCATATTTCCAAACCAAGGAAATAATGAAGGAGTCCCATGTCCTTCATTTCAAACTCCCTTGCAAGATCCTCCTTGCATGAATGTATCAACTTCTCATCACCAATCAAAATTATATCATCAACATAAAGAAAAATAATCAATAGCTTACCCTCAACCACAATCTGGTACAAGTTTTCTTCAACTTCACTTTGGTGAATCCCAGTCCAGTGAAATAGCTATCTATCTGAGTGTACCAAGCACAAGGTGCTTGCTTCAGCCCATACAATGATCTCTTGAGTCGACACACATGTGGCTCACTGTGGAAGATCTAGAAACCTTCTGGCTTCTCTATGTACACTTCTTCCTCAATAACTCCATTGAGAATCACAATTTTCACATCCATATGATGAATGCGCCACCCCATCTACGCTGAGAGTGCAAGGATGGATCTAATGGAAGAGTACCTTGCAACTGGTGTAAAAGTCTCATCATAATCGATCCCCTCAATCTGTGAGAATCCTTGGGCCACAAATTCGGCCTTGTATTTCTCCACACTCCCATCAGCAACTTGCTTTACCTTGTAGATCCATCTAGATGCAGCCATTGATTTTCCGATCGGTCTTGGGACAATATCCCTTGCATCGTTCTTGACAATGGAGTCATACTCCTCCACCATTGCATCAACCCAAATTGGTTTTTGCACTACCTCCTGAAAGGAAGATGGTTCAATCACAATACATTTGCTCATAAGAGTTATGTATCCAGTAAACCTGTCTAGAGACTGTCTCTGTCTGCGCTATGAAGTAGGGGCTCCTACATTATCTGCAATATCAAGTCTCAATCTATCAACTTTAGTGGTGCGTCTTCTACCATTTCTGATGGATGGCTCTGCATGAGTGTTTTCTGCCACTCCATGATCCTCCGCATGTGGCTGCTCCACATCTTCAGGCTCATCCTTGGGAACCAAGAGTTCCTCCTCTGCATGCAAATCTAGCTCCCTCTCAAGGGACAATCGCATGGCTTTCTCATCATAGAATTTTATATCCCGTCGCACAACAATCATTCTGATGTTTGGAAAATACACCCGATAGTTGTTGGTTCCATCTTCTTCCTGGCGTCTTTGGTCACATGCACATAAAAAAATGAGCCAAAAATCTTAAAATGTGAAACATTAGGTTTCTTACCAGTGAAATCCTCTTCTGGTGTACTCATGTCAAGTATCCTATGATGACAACGGTTATGCACAAATACCGATGTGTTGCATGCTTCCACCCACAGATGCATTGGTAGGCCTTGATCATGCAACATCGCTCTTGTTTCACCCACAATAGTTCTGTTCTGTCTTTCAATGACCCCATTCTATTATGGTTTATCATGGCACTATCAGTTCTCTCTGAATTCCTTCTTTGCTGCAGAAGTTATTGAATTCGTTAGAGATGTAATCACCACCATTATCACTCCTAAGAGCCTTCACTTACTTCCCTGTGTCCTTCTCCACCAGTGCTTTAAACTCAAGAAACTTTGAGAATGTCTAATATTTCTTATGCATGAAGTAGATCCAGCACTTCCAAGAAAATTCATCAACAAATATCACATAGTAATTATGTTTTGCTGTCGAAGCAACAAATAATGGTCCACACACGTCTGTGTGAAATCTCTCAAGGATATCCAAGGCTTGACTCTCCTTCTCATGAAAGGTAGCCTTTACATATGTTCCCATAATACATCCCTTGCATGTGTCTGAATCCACAAGTGTACCCTTGGGAAGACCAGTAGAAATCTGTTGCATGACTTTCAAGGCTTCGTGGTGAAGATAGCCCAATCTCCTGTGCCATAACTCACCCTCGTCTCAGCTCACCACTTTTTCCACCTTGCCCATCAATGTTGCACAGCCATATACATCTAGCTTGTAGATATTCTTGTTGAAGATTGCAACAAAAAACAGTGAAGGAGGCATCCTGAAACATATTTCCTGACCTTAGTCGGAAAGTGATCACCTAAACTAGGTGGGGCCCACACAGGTGATTTTTGTCGCAAAGTCTATTTTTAGACTATCTCTATTTTTAGACATAGGTATCATGGTCTATGAGTTGCAGGATGCTATTTATGGATGATTGGTCGAGTTGGTAAAAATAGATGGACCTCTATTTTTAGACATTGGGCGGTTTCTATTTTTAGACTGCCGGGCTAAAAATAGAACAGTTAAATATTATTAACCCTTAATAATATTTAGACTATAAACATTATCTTATCCTCTTGGAGCACTTCAGTTTGATGCTTGGATGTGGCACATGCAGCTGACAGAAGGAAATATGCTTTTCCTAAGGGTTAGTTGAGCTATTACATGGTTGACTTCAGTTAGAACTCATGTGGCAGAGTTTGGTGGAGTTGATGAGACAGTTGGTGGAGTTGTGTTTGGTTTAACTTAGTTGAACTAGTTGTATTTAGTCTAACCGAAAAATACACTAGTGATGAGTGGTGTGAATTAATTATTAATTAATTCACTAATTATTAACTCATAAATCAACTAAAGAACACATCAGTTAACTGCAATGCATGGACAGTTCAGTGGAGACCAGTGTTAGAGGTGGGTGAAAGGGTGAGTGTGGCTATCGGTTGTGACTATAGCTGTGCAAGAGATTTGCACACACATTGATTGAGATTGCCAATGAAGATTGCACAGTACAAGCCAAGGGAATTCAAACTTGGATCCATTCATTCTCATCTTGGATTGCTAGTAGAGGCAGGCAAATAGTGGAGGAGATTTGAACCTGTGACTTGTTCAGATCTGAGCTATTTTGTGTGTAACTATTGGTGATAGTGCTGAGAGTTGTGAGGAGCTTTGTGCTATGTATTTTTACATGTTCTCCATCATTATAATATACAGATAGTTGGGGGTTTTCAGTTGTAAGCTTTCCCCATTACATACTGTGTTCTATGTGTGCTTGATTATGTTTTAATGTGCGCATGCGACTGCTTCTATTTCTGCATATTGATGATCAATTGTAGAAGAGGTTATGTATTATGCATGAAGCTTAAATAGTGTGTAATCAGGATAATCTCGGTGAATAATTCAGCTATTATTCAAATTTCTACATGGTATCAAAGCGAAATTGATCATCGGATCTATTACAGTGATTACAATTTATTTCAGTAGACAGAGTCTGTAAGCGGGCCAGGTAGCCTCTGGATCCATCCTTTCTTTGAAAGGTGATATATCCAGTAAATGCCCCTACAGTCGATCTTTGTGCTAGAAATACTTTGTTCTCACATTAGATCAGAAGCGGTTGAGTTTTGAGCTGGTGGAATTCGAATTTGCAGCAGTGTTTTCTTGGTGTCGAAGTCAAAATGTCTTATCAAGGATTGCGATTGGAGTATGCTCTTGATGGAAGCTCGAATTATGTTGCATGGAGAGATAGGATGGAGGCGGTGCTCGATGACAATGGGCTGAAGGAGTTCATAGATGCTGAAGTTCCAAAGCCTAGCGATGCAGCCTTGGTTGAGGCTTGGCAAAAGAAGACAGCAAGGTGTCGAAGGATTCTGTTGGAGGGCGTGAAGGATCACATAGTGTCCAGCATGCATGGAAAAGCTTCTCCATACTTGATGTGGAAAGCTTTGACAGATTTATTCCAAAGCAAGAGCGACCAGAGGAAGTTGGCGCTCAAGGATAAACTCAGAAAAATAAAGATGGAGAAGAATGACACTATTTCGTTATACTTGACAAAGTTTATCCACTGCAGGGATGAGCTTGGGAGTGTAGGAGTTAGCGTGGATGATGAGGAACTGGTGAGCTTGGCTCTCCTTGGTCTTCCGAAGAGTTGGCATGCCTATCAGGATTTTGTCAATGGTCGGGAGAATTTGCCAGGATGGGAGCGACTTTGGTCGGATCTTGTGCAAGAGGAGATAAGGCGGAGTACCAAGGATGGATCTTCATCAAAGGCATCTGATGAAGAAGATTGTGCTTTGGCTGCCAAAGCAAGGAAGGGGAAGGGCAAGAAGAATGCTTCTCAATCCGGTGCGGATGGTAAAGAGCATGACATGTCCAAAGTGAAGTGTTTTCACTGTCACGATCATGGACATTACGCCACGAATTGTCCACATAAGAAGAAGAACAAGCAGGCTGCTGGAGTTGCAGCTGGTGAGGCTCTTGCCTTGAAATTTGAGCTGGACTTCTCATTGATCGCATGCATGGTGTCTAGTGCATTGGGATCGGGGTGGTATTTTGATAGTGGCGCTTCCTTTCACATGACGGGAGATGTGAATCTTTTCAGCGACTTGGTGGAGAAAGATCTCCAGTTGCATGTTGAGTTGGGCGATAATGGAAGATACAATGCGACCGGCATTGGTACCATAACCTTTCAGAGGGAGTCAAGTAAACTCATTCTTTTACAAGATGTATTGCATGTTCCAGGTTTAAAGAAGAATTTAAACTCATTCGCAATGTTAGAGGATAACAGGTATGAAGTTGTCTTCAGTGAAGGAAAAGTTTTCCTTCGACACAAGGCAACGGGACAAGTCAAGAACGTTGGGATTCGATCAAAGAATCTCTAAAGACTTGAAGTAGATAGGATTTCTACGGAGCTTCCTACTGTTGGGAAGTGCAAGAAAGACATGCAATTGATGCTTGAGAGGAAGCAAGTTTTGCATGCAGGTAACAGTGAACCTCGGGATGTGGAGCAGCCACAAGAAGAGGATCATGGAGTGGAAGAAACCACTCATGCAGATAAATTTCGTGCCAGATGGGCAGAGGGAGTGCATGCAGCTATACCACCAGGTGAGAGGTAGGGTGACATGCACGATTAATCCCAAGAGGATATTTCTGGGCAGGATTCATTGAGATGGCGTGGATATCATGAATTGAACTTGGCTACGAGGTGCCCATAGTGCAGCAGTAGCATGATCAGTTGGATTGATGCAAGCAGATCAAAGTGACAATGTTGGATACTGGAGCGCGGTTCAGATTTGACAGCAAGTGCAAAGTGCATGGGTGCAAGAGTTCAACAGCGCAATGGTTCCTAATGACATGTGCAGTTGGTACCAGCAGAAGTTGAAGACTTTGATGATAGATGCATGGAGTTGCATGGCGCATCAGACTGATTGAGTTGTTTGGAGGCCTTTCTGTTTTGGAGATGTTTCATGCAAAGGGTGCATGGCACATGCATGGAGTTGCATGGTGCATGCATGAGTTTGCATGGTGCATGCAAAGGGTGCATGGCGAATGCATGGAGTTGCATGTCGCATGCATGGAATTGCATGGCGCTTGTGAAGGTTGCAGGGCGAATGCATGAAGTTGCATGTCGCATGCAAAGACAGTCCTTTCTTGTTGAGAGGGAGTGTTGAAGATTGCAACAAGAAATAGTGAAGGAGGCATCCTGAAAAATATTTCCTGACCTTAGTTGGAAAGTGATCACCTAAACTAGGTGGGGCCCACACAGGTGATTTTTGTTGCGAAGTCTATTTTTAGACTATCTCTATTTTTAGACATAGGGATCATGGTCTATGAGTTGCAGGATGCTATTTATGGATGATTGGTCGAGTTGGTAAAAATATATGGACCTCTATTTTTAGACATTGGGTGGTTTCTATTTTTAGACTGTCGAGCTAAAAATAGAACAATCAAATATTATTAACCCTTAATAATATTTAGACTATAAACATTATCTTATCCTCTTGGAGCACTTCAGTTTGATGCTTGGATGTGGCACATGCAACTGACAGAAGGAATTATGCTATTCCTAGGGGTTAGTTGAGCTATTGCATGGTTGACTTCAGTTAGAACTCATGTGGCAAAGTTTGGTGGAGTTGATGAGACAGTTGGTGGAGTTGTGTTTGGTTTAACTTAGTTGAACTAGTTGTATTTAGTCTAACTGATAAATACACTAGTGATGAGTGGTGTGAATTAATTATTAATTAATTCACTAATTATTAACTCATAAACCAACTAAAGAATACATCAGTTAACTGCAATGCATGGACAGTTCAGTGGAGACCAGTGTTAGAGGTGGGTGAAAGGGTGAGTCTACTATCAGTTGTGACTATAGATGTGCATGAGATTTGCACACACATTGATTGAGATTGCCAATGAGGATTGCGCAGTACAAGCCAAGGGGATTCGAACTTGGATCTCATTCATTCTCATCTTGGATTGCGCAGTAGAGGCAGGCAAACAATGGAGGAGATTTGAACCTGTGACTTGTTCAGATCTGAGCTAGTTTGTGTGTAACTTTTGGAGATAGTACTGAGTACTTGTGAGGAGTATTGTGCTATGTATTGTTACATGTTCTCTATCATTATAATATATATATAGTTGGGGGTTTTCAGCTGTAAGCTTTCCCCATTACATACTGTGTTCTATGTGTGCTTGATTATTTGTGTATGGGCGCATGCGACTGTTTCTATTTCCGCATATTGATGATCAATTGTAGAAGAGGTTATGTATTATGCATGAAGCTTAAATAGTGTGTAATCAGGATAATCTCGGTGAATAACTCAGCAAATTATTCAAATTTCTACAATTATTAAATCGAATCCCAATATTCTTGGCTTGTCCTGTTGTTTTGTGTCACAGGAAATATTTTCCTTCACTGAAAACAACATCATATCCTCTATCCTCCAACAGTGCAACTGAGACTAAAATTTTCTTCAAACCTGGTACATGCATTACATATTTTAATTGAAAGGGTTTACCTTACTGCCTCTGGAAGGTAATAGTACCAATCCCGGTAGCATTGTACTACCCGTCATCACCCATTTCAATATGCATCTAGAGATCATTCTCCTCCAAGCTATTGAAAATTTCCTTGCCTCCCGTCATGTGAAATGATGCACCACTATCCAAATACCACACAGATCCCAATGCACTTGACACCATGCATGCGATCAATGAGAAGTCAAGCTAAAATTGTGAGGCCAAAGACTCACCAGCTGCAGATCATGAAGCCTTCTTGTTCTTCTTCTTTTGTGGACAGTTAGAAGCATAATGCCCATGCTCGTGACAGTGAACACACTTCACTCTGGACATGTCATGCTTCTTTCCATATTTGGACTCGAATTTGGAATGGAACTTCTTTCCTTTCCCCTTCTTCTCCTTGGCAGCCAAAGCACAATCTTCTTCATCTTCATTCTTAGATGAAGATCAAGAATGAAGATCCATCTCTAGTATTCCATTTTAAATCCTCTCACACCAAATCTGACCACATTCGTTCCCAATCTGGCAGCTTTTCCCTTCCATTGACAGAGTCTTGATAAATATGCCAACTCTTGGAGTCCTAGGAGAGCTA
The DNA here is from genome assembly GCA_034641835.2 of Pinus albicaulis. Taxonomy (NCBI): domain Eukaryota; kingdom Viridiplantae; phylum Streptophyta; class Pinopsida; order Pinales; family Pinaceae; genus Pinus; species Pinus albicaulis. The sequence goes on from CM076580.1 coordinate 1,675,946,501, forward strand.
GACTCACCAAATCATCATCAGCAATAGTAATTCCAACGCTCCCCAGCTCATCCCTACATTGGATAAAATTTGTTAAATATCTTGGCATGGAGTCGCCTTTCTCCATCTTGATCTTCCTAGGTTTATCTTTTAGTGCCAATTTCCTATGATCGTTGCTGCTCTGAAATAGATCCGTCAAATATTTCCACATAGAATATGGTTTCAATTTGCCATGGAGACTTGAGACAATGTGGTCTCATACTCCCTCTAGTAGGATCCTCCTCACCTTTGCCACTTTATTTTTCCATGCATCAATATTTGTAGCATTTTTCACAACGAGTTTAGGAACATCATTGTCAATGAATTCCTTCAGCCATTGTTTTCGAGTACTGCCTCCATCCTATCCTTCAAAGAAATATAGTTAGAGATTCCCTCGAGTGCATACTCCAATATCAAGCCATTGAAAGCCATTTCAATCTTGAATCAGTTGTAGCACCAAGAAAGTCTTCTGCAAATTCGAATTCTATTTAGTCACCAACTCAACTCCTCCTTAAAAATTGTGATTTCTTGTAATCTGATACCATGTAGAAATTATACAACAAGCATGTATATAATGGATTCAATCCGATCTAAAAATGTGCTAAAGCTAGATACTAAATCACTTCTACAAATCAATTGTGGAATTAAAAACACAATCACCAATCACATGAAGCAAAGAAGAATCAATCAAACCACAACATAGGTAATTTCCCAGGGAAATATTGTTGCTAAAAAACCCACTATCTTCTACTGTATATTCAGTGTGGATACATGAAACAATTACATACAACTCTTCTCACAAGAGCCCTCTTGTACTCCGCTAGTTGTCTCACACTGTCCTGGATAAAAGTGACCAATACTTAGCCAAATTTCTGCCTCCTGACAACTTGCCTTGCTTGTGAAATTCACATGGAATTAAATCCCTATTCCATAGGAATTTTGGCATTCCATGACTGCGTAAGGATCATGGAAAATCCAATGGGTTTTTGGTTGCATGGGTGGAACCCAATAATCCTACAACTGATAGTCAACTTCCCTTTCACCTAGATTTCAACTAGGTCTCCACTGGAACTGAAATGCATGCAGCTAATAATAGTAAATCCTCAGTTGCATGTGAGATGACTGATTGTGAATTAAATAATATTTAATTCACTTGATCTCTCACTAGTGTATCTAACAGTTACAACTAGCACAACTGACTTTAACTCACTTAACTGAGCTATATTGATTACAACTTGCATTAACTAATGCACTACTGCACTTAGATCTCTATTACAACTAGAATTACTCTGCATGCCTCACCAACTACCCTCAACTCAAAGTTCATGAGTTAACTAAGTTTATCACACTCAGTTAACTATTACAAGTTATTTTGAGATTAGATTACATTTTTTTGTCCATCTTAATTAAGGGATAACTAAAATAGACATGCACCAAATTTAGTCCACACCAGTGTAGGTACTGCTAAGACCTGTGGTCCCACACTAGTGTAGGTGCTGCTTGGACCTCCTGGTCCCACACTAGTGTAGGGTGCTGAAATTTCTTGTTGAACTTAAACATTTATATTATTGTATATTTTGTGCTAATATGGACTGAGTTGTGCAGATGGGATAGCCTCCCCTGAGATACATTGAGGTATGATTTTGATTATGTCTTCTATTTGGTTTATCTAATATGGTATGTTTGCAAGAAATAGAATATCAAAGATGAAGAGTAGAGTAGTGGATTACAATTCACGTGACTCCCCTTACAATATTGATGTGAAATAAGTGGCATGGGAAAGGTCAGCTAAGAAACATAGAGAAGAGTATTATCCTGATCCAGAAGATACATTAAAGAATATGAGGGAAAAAATTTGAAGTTGCAAGGCAAATTATAACAGGTTGATTGAGGAACATGAAATACTTGCTAGAGCTCAAGAAAATCAAGCCAGAATCAATATAGTGATTCTTCAGATCCTTACGGATTTGTAGAGGCAGGGACAACTGGGGAACAATCATGAAGATATACAGGAGGAGAAGAATAGTGGGGCATATGGTAGCAGGTCTCAGAGAAGACACCTGATGGAAAAATATGATACATTCAGAGGTGGAAGATATTTGGATACACCTAAAAGGAAGGCTAGTACTCCTAGATTTTATTCCAGCTTCGGTTCTGAGAGACATCATCGTCATTATCGCTAGTATCCTTATAGGAGGAGTGAGAGGGGGTACTTTTCATATGATTTCAGGAAATCGAAGCCTCCTACTTTCGATGGGAAGTGAAGAAATTAAAATATGCAGAAGCATGGCTGCTTGGGATAAGGAATTTCTTCAGATTGCACGATTAATTAGAGAACATGAAAGCCAATATAATTATCTTCAGTCTCAAGGGAAAATAAGGTATCTAGTGGGAAGATGTTAAGCATGTCAGAGGCATTAGGGAAGAGGAATTGAGCTGACATTAGTTTAAAAGACTCTTCAGGAAGAAGTAATTTTCTAAGAGATATTATGGTGGGAATTCCAAGGAATCATATGAGCTTAAGATGTGTTCCATGAGAAATGAAGAGTACATGACCAAGTTACTAGAGTTGTTGAGATATGCGCCCTACCTCAAGGATGAGAAGATGAAGGTCCAAAGGTTCATCAATGGATTTCCTTCAGCATTCAGACATTGAATGGAGTATGATGAGCCTTTTTCATTGGAGTAAGTCATCGAGAAGCTGGAGTTTTGTTATGATTAGTCTAATTGAAATCTTGAGTTCAAGCGTAACTGGAAAGGTAATGAGAATACAAAATGAAAATGGCCTAAGAAACAAGAGAATGTCTCAGGATGCAGGTGACAAGGAGAATGTGGGACCTCACAAGAAGTTCAATGCAACAGAGAGAGGACATGTGTTACACATTATTTTGTCACCATGACATTTTAGTGTCTATATGGGTTCATCAATACCTATATAATGCTCCCTTAAATGTCTACAACCCTAAAGTTCCTAAACCAAGTTTTGAATTTGGAGAAAAGCTTGTAAAAATCATTAAAATGCTTGTACTGCACTTTTCCTTAGTCTTACCTGTGGCACCGCACTCTTTTGCTCCAGAAATTGCGAAGCCAACCACACGTTTTCTTCATTAAAACTGCGGACCCCTATAAAGGTAAAATGAAGACAAAAGTAAATTCTAGAAGCCTAGCTGATCGAATATCCTCCCAGCTGGAAGCTTCTAGAAGGCGTTATCCAGTCGAAGCCTTATCCTTCCTAATTTTCCTATTACCTTGGAAGGTAAAACTGTCTGTATGGATCTTATGGTAGTTCGAGGCCCTTTGGATTTCAATTTACTCCTTGGGTGAGACTATGTCTATGCAATGAAAGTTATCGTATCGACACTCTTTCACGTGATGTCTTTCCCTCACAATGGAAACATTGTGACTGTAGACCAGATTTCATTCGTTAGTATTGATTCGAATACCAATAATCTGACACCCCTAAATGTTCCTTTTATAGAAGTGGTATCTACCCCGCCACATGCTAATTATGTGGCAACCAGTCCCATGTTTTTAGTTACCGATGCAAGCGAGCCTCTCACTGTTTGCTCGACTTCCTTTGACTTAGATCCGGTAATTGACATGGCAAACCCTCTGGGATTATTTGAACGCGATGTTCTTATCCCTTTTGATTCCCTTGACATGTGTTCCTTCCAGAGAATTGTTCTTCCATCTGATGAAGACCTGTTAGAAGCCATGATCGAGGAGTGTCCCTTGACATGTATTTCTTCCCATTGGAAGCCATGACAAGGTAACTAAAGAGGAAAGCTCCTTTTACTATGTCAACCTCGTTAAAAAATGAATCAGTGGTTAAAGAGGAAAGTTTCTTTTACTGTGTCAACCTCATTAAAAAATGAATCAGTGGTTAAATAGGAAAGTTTCTTTTACTGTGTCAACCTCGTTAAAAAGTGAATCAGTGATTAAAGAGGAAAGTTCCTTTTACTGTGTCAACCTCGTTAAAAAATGAATCAGTGATTAATGAGGATATTTCCTTTTACTGTGTCAACCTCATTAAACAATGAATCGGTGGGTCATGAGGATAGTTCCTTTTACTGTGTCAACCTCATTAAAAAATGAAACAAACCCATGAGGACAGTTCTTTTCCTGTGTCAACCTCATTAAAAAATGAATCCGTAGGCTATTTAGGTAGATTGTAAAGAGTAGATATGAGGACAGTTCTTTTACTATTTCAACCTCATTAAAAAATGAAACAGACCCATGAGGACAATTCCTTTCACTATGTCAACCTCGTTAAAAAATGAATCAGTAGGTTATATAAGTAGATTGTAGAGAGTAGATTGATAGATTCCAAGAGGATGGTTCTTCTCCTGTGTCAACCTCGTTAAAAAATGAAACAGCTACCAAGAGGAAAGTTATGTTCACAGTGTCAACCTCGTTAAAAACTGAATCAATGGGTATTGAGGATGGTTCTTTTCCTATGTCATCCTCGTTAAAAAATGAAACAGATTATTTTGAGGATAGTTCTTTTCCTATGCCAACATCGTTAAAAAATGAAACAAATACCTTGAGGATGGTTCTTTTCCTGTGTCAACCTCGTTAAAAAATGAAACAGATCCTTTTGAACATAATTCCTTTTCTTGTGTCGAGCTCGTTAAAAAATGAAACAAGATTCCCATGAGGATGGTTCTTTTACTATGTCAACCTCGTTAAAAAATGAAACAAATCCTCTCCTATTCAAGTCAAGTCTTTCATCCGATCTCGTAAATGAACCTTCTTCCATCCACCTATTATTAACTAGTAGTCTACTTAGTTTAATGAAATGAAGCTTGGGGGGCATGCGCTCTAGCAAGTTATGCTTAGGGGGCATTGAAACTTATCTCAAGCATGATTTTTCCTTTGTTTCAAGCTTGTGTAAAAATGAAACAAACCACTCTCAAGCATAGTTTTCCTACGTTTCAAGCTTGTGTAAAAATGAAACCACTCTTAAGCATAGTTTTCCTACGTTTCAAGCTTGTGTAAAAATGAAACCACTCTCAAGCACAGTTTTCTTTGTTTGAAGCTTATGTAAAAATGAAACAAACCTATCTGAAGCATATTTTTTCTCTGTTTCAATATTTTGTAAAAATGAAACCAATCTTGAGTCAATTTCGGTTATTATTTTCAAGACTCGTTAAACTCATGAAAATCCCTATATTATTTTGCTATCTTTCATTCTCGTAAAACACATGAAAATGTCGAGTTCTTTCTGTCTTTTCTTGCTCGTAAATTAAATTGAAATTCAGCCATATGAGTACATTTTTATCCCTTTTTAGAACTTGTTAAAACTTACGAAAAAGTGAAAACAATGAGTACATTTTTATCCCTTTTTCGAACTCGTTAAAACTTACGAAAAAGCGAAAAATTTTGAGTACACTTTATCACTTTTTCAGGCTCTTGAAAATTACGAAAAAGTGAAACCCTGGAGTTCTCTTTTAAGACCTTTTTAGACTCTCTAAACATGAAAATATTTCCGAGTACTTGACTATTCGAACTCGTTAAAGAAAATGAACAGTCATCCCTTCAGTATAGGTTTACCCCTTTTTTGGACTGAAATGGACTATTTACGAAAAAGGTATACGTTGACTAATCATGGTCAATAGAGTTCTCTCTTGTATTATTTTATCCTTTTTCAGGCTTGAGAGACTAAATTTATGAAAAATTACACCCACGGAGTTTCCTTAAGTTTTTCTTCTGACTCCCTAAAATTGAAAAACACCGAGTTTCTCCTATACTGGACTCGTTAAAATTTAAACAGTAAAGGACCTGTAAATTACAAACAGGAACAAACCACTCCTTCTTAGGGTTCGATTTTTAAACCAAGTTGGACTCATCCGAAGGATGAGCTTATATAACAAGCAAATGTTATCCTCCTCAAGCTTGTCAAAAATAAAGAGGTAATTGCCAGAAATGGTGGGGGAAAAGAGAGAAAATGGATCCAGTTGTCATACTTTGTTTAAAAGAAGTATACCACTCTTGAACATGACACTTTTTGTCACACTTCCACTTGGGTTGGGAAAACCCTTTGCCTATCAATTAATCAAACCATATTGAAAGTCTTCAGCTGGTTTCTGGGTATTAGCTTTAGGTCAATTGTCACCAAACCATTTGTAGTGTCGTTATGTGTTCAAGAGGACAGTTCAAACAAACCATTCATCTGAAAACATGTGTCTCCATTCGCGTTGACCATCCTTGAAGCAGTCCTTGCAAAATATTTCTACAAAACTTGATCTAATGGTTTCGTGTCGTGGGCTTTCCTACGACGGGTAACTTTCTATCGACGACAGTATGTCATCTAGGAAGTTAATCTAGAATCCTTCAGTACCTTGGAATCTACATACCTTAATGGCAGGTTTCTTGCCTTCGACGATATATTGCATCATTGATCTTTGATTGAATGATTCCATGAAGTGTTCGACTTAAAATCAATTATTCACACTTCATGGATTATGCTAAGTACTTTGAGAGCCATTGTCATTATTGGTGGTTTCTCTCACACTTGTTAACAGTTCACATCATTGACTGGTAAAAAAGTGGTTTCTACCATGTTCGACTTCGACACAATCAATCGCATGGATAGAATCGCACTAGTTCGAGTAGCAGAAATCAAGACCCTGGATCTAGTTTCCACCATCCAGGTTGTGAGGAGTTTTATTATTCATTATGCAGTAGACCATTCATAACAGATGGCTACGTCCATACTGTGTCTACTATTGATGTAATATTAGAATCATTTCTATATCAAAACATTTTAGTTAGTTTTGATCTGAGTATGGGAATGCTACCTTAGCAATGATATGTATATATATATATATATATATATATATATATATATATATATATATATATATATATATATATATATACATATATGTTTGCATTGAATGTTTTTACAGGTTCCAACCAGCGTCCACAAGAAAATCCTTGGAATGATAAAGCACTTCACTCTTCGAATTATCTTAGATTTTGTGCTTTAGGGGGGAATCTGTTACACATTATTTTGTCACCATGACATTTTGATGTCTATATGGGTTCATCAATACCTATATAATGCTCCCTCAGAAGTCTCCAACCCTAAATTTCCTAAACCAAATTCTGAATTTGGAGAAAAGCTTGTAAAAATCATAAAAATACTTGTACCGCACTTTTCCTTAGTCTTACATGTGGCACCGCACTCTTTTTCTCCAGAAATTGCAGAGCCGACCGCATGTTTTCTTCATTAAAAATGCGGACCCTTGTAAAAGGTAAAATGAAGGCGAAAGTAAATTCTAGAAGCCCAGTTGGTCGAATATTCTCCCTGCTGGAAACTTCTAGAATGCGTTATCTAGTCGAAGCCTTACTCCCTCCATTATCATGAACATTCATTCCTTCATTAAGGGAGCCTATTCCTTAGATTTTGGAACTTAATCCCTTGATAAGGGGACTCTATCCCTTCCATTTTGGAGCTGTAACCACTTTCCTTCTCCTACAAATTGAAGCTTTGGTTCAGTGTCAAGGGTACATGCTCACATATGTAAAACTTCTCTATGCATTTTGTATACACTTAGTACTTGCTTTGTACTTGGTAGCTACGATAGAGAAGGGAATTGCTGAAGAAACATACTCTTTGCTAGCTTTGAGAACGATTACATACTCATATTTAGGCTGGTTCAAAGAGTAGAAGGGCTTGTCAGGCCTAAGGAAAACGCTTGTTCCGGACCCCCAGAAGGACCTGTATGACATCAAGGTGAACGCGGTTGTAAGAATCCTTCTTTTATTTAATTATAATACAATTGGATCCTGTTTTCTCAATAAGTTGTTTATGTGCTTACTTGAATGAATTATTTCTTAAATTCCTTGATCATTAAGATATATTTGTGATTTCTGAATTAGTATATGTTGCAGGTGCTACTAATCCTCTTCTATGTCTATGTTTGCAGATCTTAAGAGGTGACTTCTTGGAGCAACGGGAAAGAAGAAATAAACTAGCATTGGATCACAGGTAGGTCCTTTCTTCATCATAGAAAATTCTAAATTACATATAATCTAGAGAAAGTAGTTTACATTTGTCCTGTTTGTTTCTAGCTATCCTAGTGATACTAGGGAGATCCTTCTTGTCCGTAAGAACGATTTATCCGCCTAACAACATGGGTCTTAGCCTGAGGACTAGAAAACTAAAGGTGATGGCAGGAAACCTTTGAGATGTTGGAATTATGGTGGAGAGCATCACATGAGATATTTTCCATCACATCAGGGTGACATGACTCATATCTGCAGTGCTCAAGAGGCATATAAAATTGGAGATGTTGGTCAAAGTATTCCTTGGATTTATGCAGTGGTGGATAATAAGAAGGAAAATCATCAAGAATTTATTATCGAGATAGAAGGTAAGCTTTATGATTAAGTCGATTATATTTATATTGATCCTAGATCTAATTGTAACTATATCAGTCCCGACTTGGTGGACAAGTGTTTCTTGAGTAAAGAAGTGCATGCATAATCTTGGTTGTTGTAGTTAACTAAAAGAACCAAGAGAATAGATCACCATTGGGTGAAATATTATGCATTTGAGCTAAATGGTATGCCTACATCAACACATCTAAATGAGCTTCCTTTGGGATCACATAACATGATTTTGGGCATGGATTGGTTGTTCACTCACAGGACCAAGGTAGATTTCTATGACAAGGCCATTGAACGATGGGGAAAGGAGAATCTTGCAGTGAAATAAGAAGATTATATCAGTGAGAATGGTTGTAACTATGCAGGAAAATCGTAGCTACGGGAAGGGATGTTCATTGTTTGTAATTCATATTTATAGTGACAAGGGGAAAGAGAATGAGGATGATGAAGTCTTGAAAAGCTATCATGTTCTGCAGCAGTTTCAGGATGTGTTTCTTGTGGAGATACCAGAGTTTCCTCCTCATAGAGAGGTGGAATTTTATATTGAGTTGATGTCAAAAGCAACACCCGCATCTAAGTCACCGTATAGGGTGAGCACACTTGAGTTGGTGGAGTTGAAATTGTAGCTTAAAGAGATGCTTGATAATGGATACATTAGGCTAAGTGTATCTCCTTGGGGTGTACCAGTGTTGTTTGTAAGGAAGAAGGATGATACTCTCAGATTTTGCATTAATTATAGGTAATTGAACAAAGTGACTATCAAGAACATGTATCCATTGTCGTGGATTGATGACTTGTTTGATCAAGTGAAGGGATTTGTAGTGTTTTTGAAGACTGATTTGAGATCAGGATATCATCAAGTGCACATCAAAGAAAAATACATTTACGAGACTTCATTACGCACAAGGTATGTGCATTGTGAGTTTGTGGTGGTTCCTTTTGGTCTTACCAATGACCTAACGACCTTCATGTGTTTGATGAACAATGTGTTGTGCCCTTATCTGGATATTGGTGATAGTCTTCGTTGATGACATATTGGTATATTCAAATAACGAGGAAGAGTATGCAGAGCACCTAGTAGCATTATTGAGGTTTTTTAGATTGCATCAGTTTTATGCCAAACTCAGTAAGTGTGGTTTATTTTAGACTTAGATTCATTACTTGGGACATGTTGTTTCCAAGGAAGGGATAGCAGTGGACTCGGAAAATATTAAAAATATCATGGGGTGGCCAACTCATAAGAATGTGGATGAGGTCATATCACTCATGGGACTAGAAATTAATTACAGGAAGTTCATTAGGAACTTCTCAAAGATTGGATATCCTATTACATATTTGCAAAGGAAAGGAAATAAGTTTGAATGGAATTAGGAGTGTGCAACTAGTTTTGAGCCGTTGAAGCATTTGCTTACAAATGCTCCAGTTTTGAAGATTGTAGATCCTGATAAGGAATATATATTTTTTATAGATGCAAGTAAGGAAGGAATTGGTGGAGTCCCGATGCAGGAAGGGCATATGGTTTATTATGAATAAAGGAAGTTGAATGAGCATGAGAAGAACTATGTGACTCAAGATCTTTAGTTGGCATCTATCATTCATGCATTGAAGATGTGGAGAAATTATCTCCTTGGCAGGAGGTTGTTTTGATGAGTGATCATAGTGGAATGAGGTACTTGTTTGACCAACCCAATATGAATGTCAGGCAAGAAAGATGGTTGGCTACCCTCAGTGAGTTTGACTTTCAGATCATGTATATTAAGGGTAAGGAGAATAGGGTTGCAAATGCTCTCAATAGGAGAGTGCATGTGAACCATATTTCAGCTGTGAGCTCTTATGGGAAATATTTTCAGGATTTGATCTTGCATGTAGGGAAACATGATGAGAAATACCAGTAGTTGAAGTAGAGATTGCAAAAAAAAGGTGAAGGTGATAGGGATGAGGATTATCACGTCACGATAGATGGCTTGATTAGATTTAAGAACAAGATTTATGTGCTTAACAGTGGTGAGTTGAAGAAAATAATCTTGAGTGAGTTTCATTTCAAGCCATATTCAAGCCACCAAAGATACCCGAAGAATTTGACTGTTGTTAAGAAGTTATATCGTTTTCCAAACTTGAAGAAATATATGGTTGAGCTTGTTGCGAGGTGCTTGGACTGTGAGCAAGTAAAAGAAAAATGTAAGTATCAAGTTGGTTTATTACAACTTAGTCTGCTTCCATAATGGAAATGGGAGGTCATTCCCGTGGAATTAATTACAGGATTTTCGAGGACATCGAGACAACTTGATTCTATCATGGTTGCGGTTAACAGGATAAGCAAGGTAGCTCACTTCACTATAGTGAAGTATACTAATTTAGCCAGTGAGGTAGCTCATATATTCATCAGAGAGATAGTGATATTGCAAGGAGTTCTCAAGAATATTATATCATATAGAGATGCTAAGTTCAATTCCAAGTTTTAGAAGTTATTATTTTCAGGTTTTGGAATAGATTTAGCCTTCAATACAATTTATGGACATACAAAGAGGGTTAACAAGATTCTTGAGGATATTTTGAGGATGTATGTCATGCATAAATAGAGGAAGTGGGAGGAGTATATTCCACTCGTGGAGTTTGCTTATAATAATGGGTATCAGGAATCCTCGATGATGATTCCATTTGAGGCTCCTTATGGGTGGAGTTGTAATACTCTTAACAACTGGAGTCATCTGATAAACATGGTGTCGATTGGACCATATATGTTGGCTAAAATGGAGCAGGAGATGCAGGTTATTAGATGCAATTTGAAGGTAGTGTAGGATAAGAAGAAGAGTCATGCAGGTCAACATAAATCATTCAAGGGGTTTCAGGTTGGAGAGCACGTGTATTTGCGCATCAAGCCCAAGAGGAGCTCCTTAAGGATTGGGTCATGTGCCATGATGACACCTCGGTATTGTGGGCCTTTTGAGATCCTTGAGAGGATTGTACCAGTGGCCTACCAACTTGAACTTACACCAACAATGAATTTCCATGATGTTTTCCATGTTTCATTGTTTAAGATATATGTGCAGGATGTTGATCATGTGATTGATTGGTCAGTATTTCAAGTGAAACCAGAGGGTAAGTTCTAGCCATAACCGCATTGCATATTGCAGCGGAAATAACTCATGCTCCAAAACCGAGCGATAGAGAAGGTTAAAGTATAGTGGAAGCACTTTGAGCTCGATGAAGCTACATGGGAGATGGTTAATAAGATGTGGGCTTTGTATCCTTCCTTGTTTGCTAGTTGAGAAAATTTGTTTTGTATATGATTTTTGGTATATATATATATATATATATATATATATATATATATATATATATCATTGTAAATACTTCATCGAGCTATGTTATAAATCTCCAATAAGTAGTATGTTTGTCATGTTTGTCATGTTTTTCAACAGTTGTTTGTTGTAAATACTACATCGAGTTGTGTTATAAAGTTCCATGGGAAGTATGTTTTGCTCGTCATAGGTTTCATCAAACACTGAGGACAGTGTTCCCCCAAGGGGGAGGCGTTTGTGACAAACCCTCGATTGATTTTCCACGTTAATAAAATAATACCAATGTCATGGGACACATATTCCAAGATAAATAGTGGGCAAACATTATAGTGGGAATCACTTGTGGTTTAATAATGGTTATGGAAATTGGCATAGGAAAAGAGACAATAAATGGAATTTAATTAAGGAAATAAAGGAAAATAGGAGAACATGGAGATGAAGAGACACAAATACACATGCAAGGGAAATTAGAGAGAAATAAAGGAAAATGAAGAAAAAAGGAAAAAAGGAAAGGAAGAGACTAGACATCAATGATAAAAAGGCATAAGAGAAAAAATTCATATCTTTTGTAAGTTTAGATTTATACTCTATTCTTCCATACTCTTATACTCTTACACACTTAGAGCATTTTTAGAATCCTAGAATTCACTTGGACTTGGAGAGAAGCAAGAAAAGAACAAGCAAGAAATTGGAGGAAAATGGAAAAGAAGGTTGGATCAGTAGCTAAAACTGGATTTCATTGCAAGTAACATGTTTCACGTGTAATTTACTTGTTTATTTTTGGATGCATGGCATATGCATGTGTTTCTTTGGTTATTTTTCTTCCATTGGCACGGGATTTTCCTAGATTGATAGTGGTTTTAGCCTTGCCTTGCCATTTCCTGGTTAGCCATGACGTAGTGGGTTCTCTATTTGATTTAGCTTTGGATGGTTGGTAGACTTGGATCCTAATTGAGGTGGTATAGGGAAAATTCCCAAGGGTAAGGGTGCAGATGGGCTTTCTCCTAGAAATATTGATGGATGGGTGGAGACAAGAAAATTCCTTTGGAGATGGTGAAGGAAGTTAGAGGCATCCATGCTTGTTTTGATATTAGTGATTTTTGGACCAGTTGGGTAAAATCACTGTGGTTGAGGTTGTTGATCAGTGGTTGTCCTTGATGTCAACCTAAGCAGCACCAAGGGCTACCCCGATCTTGCACGGTAATTTTGACCTACAAATTTCTATATTCTAGGTCAAGAATATTTTTATGGTTTCTAATTGTCGAGATGTTTCTGTTGATATATGGCACGCCATGTAATTCTTCACGGTTTGAGAGATATTCATGTTTGAAGTTTGTAACCCCAGTTATTGGGCTAAAACCCCATGTGGTTGTAGCATGGGTCATTGAAAAGTCAATAATTAATCATTTTTAAGCTCTTAAAATCCCTCCCACATTCACTTGTTGAAGACCCTCTCGACCTAAGCATTTATATAAATTGTGATCCTCATATCCTCCTAATGTAGGGATTTCGCTACATGAAACAGGTCACCATGGAATTTGTGCTCTAAATTTTTTTCTACGAAGCTTCAGAAGATGAAATTTTTATGCGAATAATCTGAAATCCTGAGGAAGCTCCTGTAAAATTTCTTGATCAAGGTGCGCAATATTTTCAGAGTTATGATCTGTGGGAATCAGTGTTTTTGCAGGCTCCTGAACTTCATCTCAAAGAAGCGACCTTGGGAAAATCGTCTTAACTCTCTCTCTGAGTATCGGATTGGAATTCTATAAAAAGTGGAAGATAGTGCACAAACTTTGGTTTTTTCTATATTAATTTCATAGCCGAATGATGAAATAGTGACACGTGGCATGCCATACAAGTTCGCTCTACTGAACCAGTCCATAATTAGGTCATTGTGAGAGATTGGGCATAACTCTCTCTTGAAGAATCAAAATTGGGTCAGACCTATGGCATTGGAAAGAAGACTCAGGGGAATACTACAGAACCAAAAATAAAATATTGGGGATCTTAAATAACATATATACACCATATTCAATATCGAGATCCTAGAAGGCAAGAAAAAGCTAGATCATGTGTTTTCAAGGGCTGCAAAGGACCAGCCTTTCTAGGGCAGCAAAGCAAATCAAGGTGTAGCAGAGGGTAGCATGAAAAGAGCATCAATCAAGGTGTGGAAAAACAATAAGAAGTTCACAACATGAAGTCTTCAAGTGGGCAGCGCTGCATACAATCATTATAAAGGTATCATTGTACTAAGTCATTGTAAATGCATCATTGTAAAAATTGTACAAGTGTCTATCTACCAAGAGTTGAAGAGGCAGTGTTGGGAGGTCTAGGGTCATCATTAGGTGGTTGTGTTATAGTTGGGGTTATGGTCTAGTGTGTCTTATTCTTCTACATCATTCTATATCATTGTAAAGTGGACCATTTTCCCTGGTACGGGAGTCCATTCTTCTTTTATTCTTCTATAGGGTGGTAGGGTGGTGCTAGGTTGGTGCATGAAGTCACCAAAAGGTTAAAGCCTGTGAAAAATTCAGGGTGGTAGGGTGGTGCTAGGGTGAGTTGTAGCTTATTGGGTGTTGGGGCATCCGTTTGGTTGACTACTGAATAATATTGGACGTTGGAGCATTCATCCAGAGGGAGCTGAAGAAGAATGATTTTCTAGATTCTAGGAAGTTGGAGCTTTATTTTCAATTGGAGTTGAATATTAAAGAATTATTAGAAAATAATTCATGTGGTTTTTGTCCCGGAGAGGGTTTCCACCTTAAAAAATGTGTTCATTTGTGTTCCTTTTGTTTACTGCTATCATTATACAAACACTGGTAATAATTAAAGATTAACTAATGCTCTAAAAGATTAATAATAATACTAATTGAAAGGAATATTGATTCACCCCTCCTCTCATTATTTCCAACAATTGGTATTAGAGCTTTGTTCCTTCAATAGCAGTTTAACAATGGGAAGGAGGTCATGGGGCATACCAAGAATGGTGTACCTTTATTCAATGAAAATAATTATGCACTCTGGAAAGGAAGAATGGAGGTCTATCTCTTGGTGCAAGGTTACGAAGTATGGGACACTATTCAAAATTGATTTACATCAACCACGGATGAACAAGGTAAGAATAATTTGGTAAATGATGCAAAAGCAAAGAATATTGTTATCAGTGGACTTATTGAATCTGCTTATCATAAGGTGTTGGGTTGTAAAACCGCAAAAAATGTATGGGACAAGCTTGAGAATATATATGCAGGTGACTCAAATGTCAAAGAAGCAAAGCTTCAAATCTACAGAGAAAATTTTGAGCAACTCAAAATGAAAGAAGATAACAACATTGTTTCATACTTCCAACATGTTGATGAAATAACCAACACTCTGGAATGATTGGGAGAGCCTATTGACGAGAAGACTATTATACGAAATATTTTTAGAACGTTACCAAGGAGATTCAACCCAAAGGTATCGGTCTTAGAATATAGTGCAAATCTGGACAAACACAGCAAAGAGAAATTACATGGAGTTCTCATAGCATATGGAATGAGACTTGATGAAGAAGAGGGTACTTCGCATCTAGAAACTACGTTTGTTGCATCTAAGAAAACCAATAAGGAGAAAAAACCTTCAAAGGCACAGACTTGCACCTGCAAGTGTGAAGAAAAGGAAGACAATGAAGAAGTTCTTTCAGATGGAGAATATTCTTACTTTACGATAAAACTAAAAATTGTTAAGGGAAAATTCAAGGGTAAACTTCCATTGATATGTTTCGGTTGTGGTGAGGTTGGGCATTTCGCAACAAAATGTCTGAACAGAAGTGATGGCAACTCAAAATAAAATAAAGGCTTTAAGAAATTTAAAAAGAAAAGAAAAAATAAAGGATCCAAAAGGAAATTTCTCTCTAAAGAAGATAGCTCATCATTCGATGAAAATAATGACAATGAAGAAGCAGCCAATCATAGTATTTTTTATGGCCAAGCACATTAAATCAGAGGTATCAAACAACGAAGAATATGGGTTGACCATAGAAGAATTTTCTAAGGAGGTAATCAAGCTTATAAAAGAGCTCAAGACTGAGAAGATCCGTTCCAATACTCTTGAAGAACAAGTTCAAGGTCTCAAAATTAAAGTTGAAGAACACAAATGTATTGAAGAGTCACTTCAAAATAAGTTGGAAGAAAGCAACCAAGAAAGGGAATCATTAGAAGCCGAAGTAGTCTCGTTGCGTAAGGAAGTGAATGTTGAGATTGCAACAAGATGATGAGCTTAGTGAAAAGAGTCGCCTTCACTAAGTGGGCCTGCAGGCTATTTTTGGCGCAAGTCTATTTTTAGACTATGTCTATTTTTAGACATGTCGATCATATTCTATGAGTTGCAAGATGCTATTTATGGATGGTTGGTCAAGTTGGAAAAATATATGGACTTCTACTTTTAGACATACTGGGCGGAATCTATTTTTAGATTGCCAGTCTTAAAATAGATATGTCGAATATTATTAGCTCTTAATAATATTTGGACTATAAACATTAACTTATTCTCTTGGAGCACTTCAGTTAAGTGCACAGATGTGGCACAGGAGATGACAGAAGGAATTACGCTATTCCTGAGAGTTAAGTGGAGCTATTTCATGGAGACTTTAGTTAGAACTCATGTGACAGAGTTTGGTGGAGTTATTGAAGTAGTTGGTGGAGTTGTGTTCAGTTTAACTCAGTTAGACACAGTTGAGCTAGTTATATCTAGTCTAACTGATTGATACACTAGTGAGAGTGGTGTGAATTAATTATTAATAAAGTCACTAAATATTAACTCATTAATCAACTGAAGAATACATCAGTTAACTACAAAAGGACATCGGTGGAGACCGGGAGAGAAGGTAGATAGAAATGACTATCAGTTGTGACTATAGTGTTGCATGAGTTTGCACCACACATTGATGGAGATTCCAATGAGGATTGCGCAGTGCAAGCCAGGTGGATTCGAGTTCATTCAGAGCCATTCTTCAGCAGGGATTGCGCAGTAGAGGCAGGCTAGCAGGTGGCAGAGATCGGTGCATGGATTTGCTAGATCGAACCTGATTAGTGTGTAGTGATTGGATTGTATTGAGAGCTTGTGAGAATCTTTGTATGAGGATTGTTACATGATCTCTATGACATATATTATATACAGATAGTTGGGTTTTTCAGCTTCAGGCTTTCCCGTAAATCACTGTGTTAATGTGTGTGAATTTTTATGGTTTTAATGTGTGCATGCAATTGATTTAATTTTCGCATATGATGATCAATGGTGGAATAGATTTTGTATTGTGCATGAAGTCAAATAGTGTATGATCATGAGAATCTTAGACATATAACATATCAGTTATATAATTTCTACATGGTATCAGAGCGATATTGATCATTATAGCAATTGCAAATCATTGAAGCGGTTGAGTTTTGTGCTGGTGGAATTTGAATTTGCAGTAGTGTTTTCTTGGTTTCGAATTTGAGATGTCTTTCAACAGATTG